>CM056997.1:26081216-27291216 GCA_029891345.1 Dryococelus australis
TACACATGGAGGAATCAGTACCCTATGCTTTGAGAGTCTTCCGTCGTGGAAGGATATTAATGGCCACTACTGTGTACACATGAAGGAATCAGTACCCTATGCCTTGAGAGTCTTCCGTCGTGGAAGGATATTAATGGCCACTACTGTGTACACATGGAGGAATCAGTACCCTATGCCTTGAGAGTCTTCCGTCGTGGAAGGATATTAATGGCCACTACTGTGTACACATGGAGGAATCAGTACCCTATGCCTTGAGAGTCTTCCGTCGTGGAAGGATATTAATGGCCACTACTGTGTACACATGGAGGAATCAGTACCCTATGCCTTGAGAGTCTTCCGTCGTGGAAGGATATTAATGGCCACTACTGTGTACACATGGAGGAATCAGTTCCCTATGCCTTGAGAGTCTTCCGTCGTGGAAGTTACCACACATCTCGTTCATGATTGGCTGATGACAACGTCTTTGAGCATATAGCACGTTGTTCATTGGTTGGGAAAAGTGTACTAGACACAACTACAGTTACATCAAAATATTACACGGTTGCAACACCTTGACTCAGAAATTAATTCGTGACGGAACGGGTTAAGGTCATATGACATATTACGTTTTCTATCCCCTACAGAATTCGTATCCTGGTGTTCATTGTAATGCTGTGTATAAGATGTTCACGATTAATTGAGTACGTCTGAAAACCCTGCTTATGATCTACTTTCCCTTTCTGTTTTTGTATCCTTCCTCTGTATGTAAAGTTAGCATTGCCGTGAATCTTCTTACTTTAACGATGCGTTAACCAAGTGGACACCAAGGAATTCTTCGGAAAGTAGTTCTTATTGATTGTGTACAAATTCGCGCTCTTGCGTGTACAAGGATTAAACATTAGACTTCACTAGCCATCAGCGGCGTGTGGTGAACTGTTGCAAGGTAAGCTGTGTTTGGCTCTGGGCCATACCTAATCGTTTGCTGCTTTACACATCGGACACTTAAGCATAGTAAAGTTATTCAAGGATAAATGAGCACTTGTGTGCAAGTTGTGTATTTTTCCGCCTTATTTAAAATTAACAATGTCATGGGTCCCATCACTTTATTCTTGCGTCAGCCAAGTAAAACTGTGAAATTATTAGAAAAGTAAATATTTAACAAATCTGCTCATTTTTTCAACTTCGATACATTGAAAAAACACAGAAAGCAAAATAAATAATTTAAGTTATCAGAAATGGTTGCCTAACACTATTTATTCGACGTTAAGATACGGAACTACTTCCCATCCATCGTTACCAACTTTACTGGGCGCATTTCACTCAGTACACCCGTTAAAACATATGCAGGTAGTTACAGTGACTTTTTTCTAATGTTGATTTCAAAAGTGGTCACTTTATCGTGAAAAGGATTTAGTGCAGTTGACTTTGCAGCACGTGTGTAATAAGTGCCTCGCCGGTCTCTCGTGAGTGGCCGCAATACATTCAGTGCCTCCCCCACTCTGGTAATTGGTTCCTGCTGCGTGCTTGTAGTGTCTACAGCAGTGAACCAGCACCAGCTTACCTTGCAACACTTCGCCACCCGCCGCTGGTAGCCATAAACGTACATATTGCACTCTAGGACTATGTTTACTGATGCGTCGCCAACTCAGGTGACAGCCTGCGTATCAGTGTGTTGAGGGCAGTGATTTTCTTCTCAGGAGGTTCGTTACAAAAGTGCTCGCCTCGCCGCGAACGGCCGATATATGCTAACAGAGGAACTGAGCGTGTGGGATCCCCACAAGTGTCGTCAGGCGGAGGAGGGCGGCGATGAACTTGCGGCGCCAGGGGATTGAGCTGCAGTTAGCACGTCAGCGCGCAAGACGACGCGTTGTTAATGTCGCCGAACGGCCGTCGTCTCGGACCGAGCGGTCGTCAACGTAACGACGAGAGGTCGACAAGTTCGTCCGGACGCTCCTCCTGCGACGTCGGAGACAATTAAGCGGGACGGGAAATGCAAATGCTGCACTCCCCGTGTTTCCAGGCGACAATTCACCTTAGGGGCGGTAGTCGGGGCATTTACCAACTACCCTGTCCCTCCGGCGCGTGAACTTTGAACAGCCTCGAGGGTGGGCGGGAGGGAAGAGCCCGCCTCTTGATGCGACGTAGATCCATCGTGGTGGAACTACAGGGCACCTAACATAAAGGCTGTTCATGGTAAGATGAGCACTTTCAAAACCCATGTTTAGGATTTACTAGTATTACGTTGTGTATTCTTCCACCTTAAGTAAAATTAACATTGTCGTGGGCCTGATCACTTTAATCATGCGTCAGTGAAGTGAAATTTTTAAATAATGAGAAAAGTAAATATTTTGCAAATCGGCTTATTTTTACATTCGGATACTTTAAAAATAAAAATAGAAAGAGAAATAAATTATTTAAGTAATCACTGGAGCCACGGAAAACCGTGGTGAACCGGAACGAGGTCGGCCGGAGGGGAACCGGAAACAGTGTTTCCGCTGCGACGCGAGTAGAGTTGTTAACAAAGTAGGAAATGACTGTAATAGCCAGGAACGTCTGTAGGAAAATATATATTTATTTGTTACACACAGTATACTTGCTTTAGAAGAGTCCGGTGGTTTGAAGTTGGCGCGAGGAATTTTCCGCAGCCATAACATTCGCCCTTTCTTCGTTTTTTTTTTGGGAAACCAAGCACATGAACTCGCGGACCGTTCTCATAATTTCCATTGCAACTGGTAACACAGCAGCGATGCGGCTTGTTGTCAGTGGAAATACATAAGACACTCGCGCGTAGCGGAACGTTACCGCTGACTTGGAAGTCGCCCCAAGAACTGGCAGCTGTCGCGCCAAAGACGAGGGAAGGATACAAGCGCAAGCATCTGGACTCCGGCAGGGAGCGGCTAGGACCACTCTCGATGACGTCACACGCCACCCTCTGTTTTGAGAGCATGCCTGGAGTCCAGAGGGTGTCGGCAGGGACACTGCCGTGCTGAAGTGTAAGGATGACCCACGCGCCGTGAATAGCGAGTGACGAGGAGTCGCATCACGTAGCAGAACAAAGGAATTTTGACGCGCTCTTGGCAGTGACGGATGAACGGGCGCTCCTGCCAAACTTGGCCTGGTCGTCCAGCCTTGCAGCGTGCACACTCGAGTCCTCAGCCTACCGACCTCCCGGGGGGCACAGTCGGTTAGTCCGCCACCAGACTGGGGTGCGGGAGTATCTGGGTTCGAGTCCCAGGTAAGATATGGGTGTTAGTTTAATCGTACTGTATAGGGCTTTTTAACGTCCCCCGGTTTTATGCTTGAAAGCTTAGCAGGGGACGGCTGACATACTAACTTATAACCTAACTAAAATTAACACCCGTGCCTTACCCGGGTTCGAACCCAGAGCCTCCCGCACCCCGGATCGCTGGGACACCAACCGACTGCTCCACGGGAGGTTGGCTGGTGTTAATTTAAGTTAGGTCATATGATCATTTGTAAGCCGTCCCCTGGTATAAGCCTTTGGGCATAACACGAGGGGACATTAATAAACCCTCTACAATCCAATCCAATCAGCGTGGCCAAGAAGTGGACACATCCTGTACTATATTCTATTCACTCTTACTTCCAACTTTTCTGAACTCTGCTAAAGTTCTACGTCCATTCCTCCGCATAAAGCAAACACAGTTTAAGCGAGTCTAGAAAATTGCAGCAAAGGGACTAACTACGCACCGTATTCGGGCGCTCTCAGTGTAATAGTATTGTTCATATCAACTATTTTTAATAGCTATCAATCAACACACTTATTTACCCTCGTTTTTATTCGTATTGATTGTAAATAAAACATTATAATTTATAAATTAAAATATAAGTAAAAGTTCGATTGAAACAAAAATAACGCATCTTCTGTTAACATAAGTAAAACGTTTGTGATAGATGGCATATTTAGGAAACAGTTGAACATGTCATACATGGGGTGGTTTTTCAAAAGTTTCTTTCGAAAAGTGGGAGGAAATCTGGAATAGTCTATGGAAGTAGTTTTATATCTGGTGTGGGTCAGTGTCTCTTCTATGGCCGCGGTAATTATTTCAACGCTGTTCTCATATAGAGAAGAGGACACAAACCTGTGATTGAGTTTGGTCTCGAAATGAACTGATTTGATAGCTTCGAAAAGTAGCATTTACTACGATGTCAAACAGAATCCAGACGAAAAATAAAATTCACGCTCTTTTTGTGCATTAGTTACTGGCTAGGAATAGCCTACGGTAAAGAAGGCGTCTAAGGGTGCTTCCTTTTCATTTCTCCTTCAAAACTACTTGCAAGTCTTAGCCATAATTATTTGTAAATATACTCCATCGTTTAAATAGCTTGTTTTGCTGATTGAAGGCTAATTCCTTAATAATTATTTGTCATAACTATATATTGACGTAGAAACGCAGCAAAAAAAAAAAACCACATGCAAACTAATCTGAGGTAACTGGTCTAAGGGTTTTTTTTTTTTTTATTATTATTATTGTAATAATACGTATATTATGTTTGATTTTTTTAACTTGGCTATTAATAGCACTGAAATTTGTTTCTTATAGTGGAACGCAGCCACCTTGATATTATTTGAAAAATTGTGTTAGCAGTGAAAATTCGAAAGCGGATTAAGTAGCGTGTTTCTCATGCGTACAACGTAAAACCGTCTTTTAAGAACCATATAAAACATATAATACAAAAATATAAAGTATGTTTGTTTGCTCTTTCTTGCATAGCTAAGGCCGTATGCACATGTTCGTATGTTCAGTAGCTAATTAATCAGACAAATATAGCTTCTAGGACAGCTAGGATCACAGAAGTTATTCAACACTTGGAGAAGAATTTTCTTTCAGATAATAGGTATAACTCTTGTAGTTTTTTTTTATTTGTAACCACGCGTTGTCCAAAAATAGGTATGAATTACCCTCACTTCACAGCCTTAGGTTGAAACAGTGGAAGTTGCGATATTCCTCAAAATCCTACTGATTATTCCAGTAAAATGATTTTGCTGATACAATTGGATTTCTATTTTACATTCTTCACAGTTACATTTTCCCATTAATTCCAATTTATTCAGGTCTCGTAATTTTTGTGTGTTTTAACAATATATTAAATTTCTCCCATTTGCACTGCAATTCAAAACGACTTTCCTTGTTTATACTTTTTTTTTTCTTCAATCCATGGTGTTATGAACTGACCTTAGACTAACATTCTCGTATGAACCAGGCCACGCACATTAAGAGTAAACCAGCATTGCGAGAAGGATCGGAAACTATAACCCCCTAACTAATTGCGCTCCGATATCGGCTGACTCGAGGTAGGACCTTTCTAACTTCTGCCTGCTTCGAGGGAAGGTCACGAGAATGGGGCTGTCCGACAGCCGTCAATCGATCAGCTAGATATAACCTTCGGCATCAAGTTTAAGGCGGGGACTGTCCATAGTATAATTTAAGTACAATGGCGTGACTTGACATGATAATTAAATAATAATTTAATATCGCAGTTATAGTAGCTCCCCCGATTAATTAACATTAAAGTCGAGACAGGTGTCTCAATTTACCGCTAAATTAACCTCCCACCCCCCTCCCCAACATCACGTACTTGGTGCGCAGGTTGACGGCAAGAAGACTGGACTTTACAGCTACGAAAAATTATGTGGACTTTATAAAATGTGTAAAAAACATTTGTGGATATTACCCAAGAAGAGAGACCTTTTACCTGCAATACATAATAAGACTAACCTAGAGTAGCTGTCCATCGCCAACTCTGCGTTGAAAAGTGGTGTTCCCTGTTTCGACAGGGAACACAATATGTCCGAGACAAGTGTTGTCACTATAAACGCGTCATTCTCGCACGACCGTCCTCTCAGCACTGGGAAACGAGAGCTCTGGTGTTTCGCGCTAGAGACACTGTGCGGCGCTGCCATCGCTCGTGGTAGTGGGCAAGCAAAGAGCATGTGCATCGTGACGCCATTTCTTCTAAGTGACAGTTGTGCCCAAAACTTCACAATAAGGTGGAATATTCCACGGTCTCTGATTGGTCAGTTATTTTGCCATACCCCGATAGGAGCTATTGAAATAATTTCTGTATAAATAGTTAGCAGGCGGCCTCGGCAGACCAGACATGGTCAGCCTGGGATCTGCAGTTGAGATAAGTATTTTAAAAACGTTAATATAATGTTATAAATAATTTGAGTCATGGCCCATCCGGCCAGAAAATAGGAACATTTTGATGTCATGTGTAGGCGCCTTAAATCATGGCGCATGTTAATGGAAAATCGTGCATCACCTAAATGATCGCCATTTTAAAAATTGTGAACTTTAAGTGTTGCCGAAAATAATTGTTGAGAAAGAAAACCATGCTAAGGAGAAACTGTTTTACCAAGTTGTTTTTAGTCAGGATCTATGTTTGACCATTTTTTTAATGACCCAGTTGTGTCGATTTGGGACTTTATTCGAAAATAGAGTCAATATACTGACTTGAAATGACCTTTTCAATGTTTCTACATGTTGGTACGCGAGCTAATCTTGCCAAAGTGTTCATAACTATAGTTTGTGATGGCGTATTCTTGAATTCAAAGTTGCCATGTGTCGTGGCGCACATATATCTAAACTTGTAATTTTAATTGACGCCACGTGAAATTTGATGAATTTATAATCAGCCACGTGTTGTGGTGCACTTATATTTGAATTTGCAGTTTTTTTTTTTTGCTCATGTGGGACATGATAATATCACTTTTCGTGAATTTAATGTTGCCACGTGTCGTGGCGCACATCTATCTGAACTTGTAACTTTAAAATCTGTCCACGTCAAACTTGATGATATTAAAATTAGCCACCTGCCTTGGTGCACCTGTATTTGAATTTGTAGTTGTAATTTTGTCCATGTGGGATACAATAATACAACTTTCCATGTATTCAAAGTTGGCTTGTGTCGTGGTGCACGTAAACCTGAATCTGTAACTTTTAACTTTGTTCACGTTTTTCTTGAGCTTAAAGTTGGCCACGTGTTTTGGTAGTAATGGAAGAAATTGTAGTACAAAAATAAATATATATATATATATATTGCCTGATTTTAGTATTTTGTATGAAGGAATTGTGAACGATGTTTGCCACACAATTTTGGTATATGAAGAAATGTATTAATCCAAGTCGTGTGTTCTTTTACTGCTTTCAGTAATTGTAGATAGTTTGGGGGAAAGATTGCATGCAGTTTAACACTCCTTTGAAGTTGGACTGAGAAAGGTTCTTAAATACTTAGTTTTCTGATTGCATTTTGGGTAGTGTTATGCCCTTGAGATAAAGATGTCGCACAGTGACATGTCAATTGTAAGTGCCTTGTAGATCTGTATGTCTCATTACATAAAATAAACCCGCTCGGCATCAGTAATAGCTCTACCGTCGTGTTATCATTCAGCTGCGTCCTTAACACCTTTCATGCCTGTAGTTGACTAGATGGTATACTTCATAACAGTGGCCAACGAAATTTGGAAATTCATATAAGGTATTGCAATCCTGTTTAGAATATATTTTCCTGCAGATAAGTGCGAATAATGCGTGTACAATGCAGTTTCATCGGAAAGTGAGCGTCGCTTCTGGAAATGATCACACCGAAAAAATGTATTAGCTCTGCAGCAGGTCTATACACCAAAGAATAACGTAATTGGAAATAAATGTATTATTTACAATTTAGTCCTAATTGAAATTAAAATCTCACTGGTGTAATCGAAGTAAACAAAGTTTAACAATACTCTTTAGAGGAGACAGAAGAGGAGGGCGTAACCACGAAGCTGGTCAAATACATTTACAACAACTGACCTAAATAGTAAACGTTCTACAATTTTCCCTTGAAAGGTGTCAAGTGAGGGTCTACTGCACTCTAAATCGGAATCAGTTATTTTTTACTGATTGTCAGTTTGAACTGCTCCATCTGGAATCAGTAGAAAAAGAAAAATACTAGTCTCTTCAGTTAAATGAAATCCACTAATACAAAAAGTATAAAATCGGTTATTTAAGGACGATTAATAAAAAGCACAAGGATTAAAAACCGCGCATTACGGTTTCTGTAAATAAATAAATAATTTAATTATTTTGTCGCAAAACGAAATGATTACGAGTACAAGGAAATTTTGGAAGTGGTTGGTATCGAACCGCAACCCCAAAACGCAGCACATTCTCTTGTTTCTTTTGGCTGACGTTCTACCAGCTCTGCTACTTTGCCACTGAATTTAACGGTCTCACATTTGCGTAGTAACATAAACTTACAATAGCGAACGGCTGTAAGTATCGTAATGTGAAAGTACTTCATGTTGTCGAAATATACACATATTATGCGTACGTAGGTGCATGTCCTTGTAAGGCTCGAAAATCATTCTAAGTTAGATTTTGTTCAGATTGTGTGCTTTAAAAGAGAAATATGATGGTTTTAGCAGTTTTGTCGGTGTTTGCTATGTATCTGCCATTTTACAATGCAACGGAATTTTACAGAATGAAACTGTTATTTTGAAGAGACAGATTGACTAGTAATAACTGTGTTTGTCGTTTCCTAATTATTTGATCTGTTAACTTGAAGACCACAAAACTTTTGTTGGTGTAAATCCACCTTTCTTATTGATTCACCGCACTATCGAGCCAGTAAAATTATCACTGATATATCTGTCACTAAAAATAACTGTTTAATTCTGTAGTGTCTCGTTGCATTGAAAAATGGCGGACACTAGTTAACATCGAAAACCTCGTACATTGAAACCACTATATTTATCTTTTAAAGCACAGAATCCGAACTGAATTAAAAATTGATTGACTTTCGAACTTTGTAAAGACATGTACTTGCATTAACCAATTATAAGTAATTAGTTTTCTACTGCTTTAATTAGTAGATTTCTTTTAACTGATAAATTAGTTATATTTTTTCTACAGATTCCGGGTGGAGCAGTTTCAACTGACAATCAGTAAAAAAAATTGCTGATTCCTATTTAGAGTGTGTATAGGAGTGCTTCTGGTACGGATGAAAACGTTCTTTATTGGGAAACATTTCACTGAATGCAATTACTGGCACAGCTTTATAGTGCAGCACGCGCCTTAATTAGTGAGTAAAAACGGGGCATTCCGCGGCACTACTATCCGATGTGTCACGAGTCATCCAACCAAGAGCTCATTAAAGTTTTGTATTTCTCGTCGAAGAAATGTTTCTCTGAGAGCCGTTGTGGCCAGCTTGCATTGCGGCACAGGAGCCCACTGTTACTTTCTAGAGAAAGGAGTTCCTGAATAAAGACCACTGCAGTCTAATACTTCGAACCAATGCCTTCTTCCAGCTAACTTCGCCATTGTAGCTTCCGAGAAACATCCTCGCAGAATGATACCGTGGAATCGCGTTCACTCTGTTCGCGGGGTTGTAATACGAATGTGGACACCTCCCTCAGTCGCTAGAGCTATACAATACGTTTGCGGTAGAGGCCTTCGCCCGACTGAGCTCTGGACCATCGCTCCGTTTTTTTCTACCCATGCGAACTCTCCCCGTCTCACTTTCGAACTGATTTCGGTTTCCCGTCATGTTATGATAAGATTCGTGATTCTTTCGTGCCGCGAAATCACTCCAGGCGGATGCTGGGCCCAACCTCTCCAGATTCACACCTGCGGAGCTTCCTCGAAGGAAAGAGCGTATCGCAACAGTCCGCATACGCTTGCACAGCTCCGAGAGAACATCGCGACTGAAAACGCAGACATTAGGAAGGACACATTACGGAAAACATTTCAGAATATGGTTGTGTTTGGATGCAGGTGGCGGCTATTTCCAACATTTACTGTCAATGACATGAATATCCCATGGTTACTCATCGTTTCCGACATGATTGCACCTTTGTATTGTGGTTTGTTCTGTGCTTATAGGCAACTGAACTTGTAAAGGTTTATATTAATCACTCTGTATTTTCTGTTGCACGAACGTATATGTAGGCTGTTCACGGTAAAGTGAGCACTTTTTAAGGCCCTGCAAGAATTTTCCTTTCGACTAATTTCTAACTTTCCGCCAATTTTTAATATAAATATTGCAATATGACTAATAAACGTAGTGTATACATTTCACCACTCTCAAAAGTTAACGTCTGAGGGTGCAATAAATATATTTATTAAGGGTTAATGCATTTTGAAAGATCCTTAAAAAGTGCTCACTTTACCGTGAACAGGACTATACTAATCTTTTCGCATGAAATGCTGCAGCTTTTAACAAACGCTGGCAGTTTTTTTTTTTGCTTCTTTATTTTCTAAGTGCATCTCAAATATATGTAGAGCTTATCGCCCATTAAAAAAAAACCTACTCACAACTTCTTTCCTCTATTTGTGTTAGTCTGTACTTGTGGTACTTAGTGTTAATGCCAGGGCCGTAGGTATAACTTTGGGAAGGGGATTAACAATTAAGTTGTTTTATTTTTTACAGTTGACACGTAAGTAATTTTGTCCCAACCCATTTTCAAGTATATATTACTGTACTACACATTAAGATCGTGTTTCAAAGCATTTTATTGTGCAATAATACGTCAATTACGCCCATTCCTAGGACAACGTTGGTTATTCGTAATGGCATTGTGAAAGTTGGAAATGTCATTGAGTTATTAAGAGGTGGGTTTGAATCCCAGAACCTCTTCTTTCTTTTTTACGTGGTCCTTGTTAATGTTCACCCGCACAGCAGCTATCTACGTCACGTCACGCTAATTACAATTCACGTTCCATTATGTAGAAACAAATAGTGAGATTGGAGACAGAACGAATGGTTTCGAAATAACTTATATCTCATAGTACTCACCGAATTTGATTAAAAGTGCATTTTCCCAGCAGAGACAGCACAGTCATATGGGGTAACTAATACGAGCCAAGGTAACTTCGTACAACCTCCTTATGTGATTTAAAATGAAGGCTCGATTATTATCTGTACATAACTGTGTTCTTCATACACAACATTTTAAACATTAAGGATTCATCAATGTTAGCGGTTGTATGCCTTAAATTTAAGATCAAAAAATATGCTGCACAAAGTAACACTAGAATTTGTATACTGTAAATTTACTACAGATGACTTGTAAAGTCTTACTGTTATTTTCTGTTCATTTTTAAAACTACTCATTGTTTATGTTGAAGATGGGGAAGGAGCATAGCTTACGCAGTACACTAAAGATAAATGTAAACCTGAAGTTGCCACGCTGAGTTCTCGAACCCGGACCCTCTGTACTGACAGCTAACATTCCAAACCACTGTGTCACGTGGGTCAGTACCCCTGGTATGAATACCTCGCACAGCTCTAAGTAAAAGAACCGGATTGGAAGTGCGACCTTCCTCTAAGGATCCGCCTGATTACTTCTGGTTTTCTGCCAACTGCGGCTGTCCTTAGCGTTATTTACGACCTTGTCTGAACCTGATTCCAGTCCCACGACGTGAAAATCTTTCGAATCGTTATGATTTACGTTTCGTTCGTGACGGAATGACTCTGCAGGTACTTATCTACCACGCACTATTACCCACTGGACTATCCTACATCATCTACTTACCAGTCACGTCATTTTTAGCCACGGGCCTATTATACACGCCATTCTAATTTGTTAAAGAATTGTATATTATTGAATTATATTACGTTTTGGTCTAATGATTGGGATGAATCGTCTTGGCAATTATAGTTAAAAGAAACATTATCAAATTCCTCGCGATCTGATTTGTAAGACCAGAAAAAGAATATACCGCTGGATGGAGGACGTTAAACAGAAGAGATTGTGACATTTGTTATGTTTGTCTTCTTTGCAAGATGTCATGTCCCCCGGCTTAAAAGTTGCATCCGCGCTCTAATTTAAATTACTCGGAATTGCTTTCTTTACCTTCGCGGGCACCGCAAAGAAAGTAAAGTGAGTCATTTGCTCATTATGTGCCTGGACTCTTCAAGCTAGCTTAAAACCATTACGTACCCGCTAGCTTCCACAATTCTCATCTTAAACGAGTCGTGAAACAAATTGTGAAGACTGGATTGATAATTGAATTTGCCGTTCCCTTCTCTGAATGTGTTTGAAACGACAGACATTGACTGCCTGTTTCTAGTGATTGTGCACTCTTTAGCTGGACGCAGAGTCGGTGGGTGTCATGCTTCATTCAATGATCAGTGACACCTTATGTTAATAGTACCTTGCAGGCAAGGTCCTGTATCTTACAGTAATACTCGGTGGATTACAAAAAAAAATTGTCAAGAACTTTTTTTTTGTATTTTTGTCATTCCTGTCTTGATAAAAATTTTCGCCCTCATATTTCCACGTACTAAATGTGAGGGCAATATTTCAGTGATGGGTTTTTTCTCGAGGTGTACCCGTTTACACCACAATTCCATTGCAGTTCGAGACCTTTCCCAAACTATTCCCATCCCCTTTACCAGAACATGAGGCATTATTATTCAGACCAGCCTGGACCGACAAGTCTGTTCCTAGCACAGGGTTTTACCAATCCACTTAACTTAACGTCACTCATATATCATTATATCTCGTTAATGTTGTCGAACTTTGCTTCTTGTAGGAATCAAAGTGTGGTTGCCGCAGCGAAGGCTTGTTACCTAGTAGGCCTACCTGTACAAAAGTTGTCCTTCCTGTACAAGAGACGAGAGTCGTCAATCGTAACATGACAGTAGAGGACTATCTCAGCAGTGGCAAGAAGAATACCAGTGTGGAGAGGGAATTTTGAGATTTGGAGAAACCTTTTCGCCACACTCACGTGCCCTTGCGCGCTTCTGCCGCGCCGCCGAGCAGAAAAGACCAGAAAAAAAAAAACGGTTCGGAGAGGGGAGTGGAGGAAGAGAAGTAAAACTAGAAGAAGAATAAGACGGCTGAAAGAAAAAAAAAAAAATTCTCCGAGCCCTCCACGCGCAGAGCGACGACGCGAATGTTAATTACGCCATGTCTGGTTGCACATTTCATTTCCAACAACAACAACAATAACAACAGCAGTGTTCGGCGAGGCCTCCCGCAACAATCCCCCTTCCCCCCCTTGTCTGGTGGCGGTGGTGCAAAGAAAAAGCTAAGAAGAGACCAGAAGAAACAAAAGAGCAACCAGCGTGTGCGAGGAGACGAGTGGCCGGGGACAGACGACACCGCCAGAAGACATTTTAATTTGAAAACTTTTATTAAGTGTTTTTTTTTTAAGCGTGTCCTCGGAAGAGTGGAAGGACCGAGGTGCTCGTAAGGGGGTTGAAACGTGGGACGAGGGATTTTATTATGAGAATTTGTCGTGTCGGCGGAGCGTGGAATGGTTTTGGTCGGAGTCGAGTAAGGTGGTCGAGCTGTGGTGGTGGGGGGGGGGGGGGGGGGGGGTTGAAAGCGTAGATAATTCGGACTCCATAACTCGCTGCTCTCGCTAAGTCCTGTCCCGGATGGAGGGGCGCCCCCAAGATTTTTGACCGCGGGCCAAGGTGAAGGGACCCGCCGCCCGTCTCTTGACGAAATATGGCGGAGGGAGACGTCATATACCTCCCCCCCCCTCCATCATGCGGTGGGAGAGTGATGGTAATTTGCAAGCGCCTCTCTCCCCCCCCCCCCATCAGAAATCCTCCGGCCAGCTAAATCTGTCAGCCGGCAAGGTGACCTTTGATGCTCCGGTAAATTACCGCCCGAGTTATAATTCTCCCGTCCGTGTCGGCGAGAAGCTTGGATGGAGGAAAAAAGACTAAGGGGTGGGGGTTGCCTTGAAAAATTGTTTTTTTTTTTTTAATATGCGTATATTGCACCCCCTTCTTCCTCCGTGTCATCCCAAAAGCTAGTATCTATTCCTGATGTTCCTCCGGAGGCGAGATGAAACAATAAACATGCCAGCCGGGGCGCGCGTGTATGTCGTGAGTGTAGAACGACGAGTGGCTCTTCACTGGCAGCAGACGTGAGTGTCTTGCCGGCCTGGGGCGCAGTCGCCCAGCGCTGTCTCGCGGTAGTTCGTCTCCTACTCGCGACCGCGACGAGCCTTCGCGAGAATGTGATCCATTCGCGGTTACTTCACGCTTTCCTAGCCCTGAGGTCCCTCCGGGATGAATTCTCCCCCATCCCCCCCCCCCCCCCCCCCGCCACGTGCAAGCTGAGCTTGACCGAGTCTGGAAAATTACGATGAAGGACAACCTACCGAATTCGTTACTAGGCGCTCCCAGCACAGATTTCCCCCCCCCCCCCCCCAACTGTTTTTATTCGCGTTATTTATAAATGAGTGATTATAACGTAAGATTAAAATGTTTGTAAAACTTCAATTTAACGAAAAAATAAGATAATTCTGTGTTAACATATACTATAAAAAAATATTCGTAAAAGTACTATATCAACGTATTTGAATAGTGAAAAAGTGTAAATGGTTAACTGTTTTCCAATACATACATGGTAGCGTTTCTCCATTCTCTCACGAAACAGTCAAATGCGTAGGGAAGTTTCCAACGACGCTCAACATTCCTGTATACATTGTATACATAAAAAATTTCAATTACAGTTTAGGAAGTTTACCAGAAATTTTTTTTTTCTGTGTTGGTACAGAACGCTTGTGATATCATGGCGCATTTGGAAACAACTAAATACATCGCACATGGGGTGATTTTTCAAATGTTTGAATCAAAAAGAGCGAAGAAACAGCGACTAGACTATGGAGTGGAGGTGTAAACAGCAGTGCACTCCGCTCCTGCGAGCAGCGAAATACATCGCGTTAAGTAATAATAATAATAATACGCCGTACAGACGCGGCAATGTTGCACTCACCTGCGGAAATGTGCTTCTGGATTGCAGCAAAGTGTGTTACTGTTCCTCGGGTAAAACGGTACAACGTGCCGTGATGTTGCACCGACAAAAAAAAAAAAAATTCAGCAGAGAAACGGCAACAGAGCAGTTGTGTAATCTGGTTTCATTGTAGCAGCAGCGAAACTTCTGTATCGACGTAACAATGTTCTGCCAGTTTGTTATGTAGGAACAATACTCATAGTTGCAGATAAAAATCACAGCCGAGACCACGCCACAACAGTTCTCTTGCAATTAATATACGTGTTAAGAGGAGGATGGACTGAAACATTTTCTGTGAAATAGCTGTTAGTGCGAATACTCTTATCTCAGTAAATAAATGTTCTCCAAATACGACTTTTTGTCAAAAAAAGATCAAAACCAATTATATATGCCCCTATTGTTAAACTTTTGTAATTTTAAGTGTACCTATTCTTGGAGAAAAGAAAATCGTTAAAATGGTCAAACTTTACTTATTAAGAAATTTCAACAAGTTGTGCTATAATGTTTTTTTTTATATGGCTGGTGAAATCTGTTTTGACTCGGCCTTGTTTCAGATGGGTAAGAAACATTTTGTCGTAAGTTTGTTTTAGTTCAATACAGGACATTTTGCAGGAGGTTCGGTCCGGTCAGGATGTCGTCAGAGAATTTTTTTTGTTAACTTCTGTATTACTCGTATATCTGTATGGTCTTCCTATTGTGCTAGCATCGAATATAAATATAACCACATATATAACAAATTCTTAAGAAGATTTTTTTCCCGCGAATTCGAAGTCTCAGTTTCTTGATATGATTCAAGGTGGCTCTGTAATAGATTTCCCGTTTGCCCACGTCATTAACCATGGCTCCTTGCTTCGCTTTACAAGAACGTCAATTGCATGCACCATGAGCTATAATTATTACTTTATTACAAGGATAAACCTTTGCACTGTATCCGAATTCTGCGAAAGTAGATCGCTTTTAAGTGAACTTATTGTGTGAACTCCACTGCATAAATAAATATAATCTATTCTTTTGTTACGTGATATATATTTTTTTATAAGTTATGATATGCATGCGCATTGAAAGTCTGGTACCGCGGTTTTGGTGTGTCTCTGGACTTAACGAAGCCACGGTAGTTCCTAAAGTGGCGAGTCGAGTACGTTAGCCGGGTACTAACGTAGAGTGGTTTTTCCAGCGACGACCGTTAAAAAGTGGCATGGAGAGAACCGCATGAACTGTTTTTTTAATTACTTCACTCTTCTTTAATCTACTTGAAGCAGAAATTCAACATGTGGGCAAAAGTAATTTCTATATAGAGTTAAACACAGTTGATTTTTATAACAGGGGCTAGGTCAATAGATGATTATAAATTTCATGTTTAAGTCTGTGTTTGAGGAAGTAGCTGAAAATGTTTTCAATGGTGTGTCAATTTTTTTTTTTTTCAATCAGTGTTAATCATAGCGAACTAACTACTTTTCAAGCATAATGTTTATGGAACTGTTAATACAATTGTGTGCGAATACAGCATTATTTAATTTATATTACAAAAAACGTTGTCAGCTCTTTCAAAATTTAACTTATGCATTTTTCTAAACACATTTTGTGAGCAGTTCTGAATGCGCTGTTTAAGATATACTCGTATGCATAGTTTGTATTCTCCTGCCATATGTAAAACTAACATTACCATGGTTCTGGTTACATTATTCATGCGTTTGTCAATTGAAATCGTAAAATTATTAGTAGAAAAGTAAATATTTCACTAATTTACTAACTTATACTTTTATAAACGTTAAAAAATGCAAAAAAAATTATATTATTCTGGAATGCTTACCCAACACTTTAAATTCAAACGTTACGATACGGAAATATACTTTCTGTCCCCGTTACCAACTTTACTAAGCTCATGCTAGACACTGTGTGTGTTTGAAATATGTGTAAATAGAGGGAGTGGACATTTTTAGAGGTTAATTCCAAAAGTGCTCTATTAATTGTAAACAGCCTATACTTACAAAAGTCATGACTACCAAAAACACGTGGTCTCGGAAGGAAATAAAATTTGAAAAATGGACGTCACTCGACTCAGTTGTAGATAAAATTATAGAAGTAGCCTACCGCATAGATCTCGACAGAGGAAGCGCCGAAATCCTGTCACAGAGCGAGGAGAACTTTAAGAAAGCAATCTTGACAGCCGTGTCGATTGTGTGAAGTCTGTTTCTATGAGAAAATACCTGTTCCATCACATCAAAATAGTTACTGTAAGTACAGCCATATTCGTTCGTGGCGGCGGAATGATATAGCGATGTTTCTTCACGTCAGGACTGTGTTAAGGGTGAAAGCCGAATTCAAGGGATCGAGGGAGGAAGTTGAGAGATGGCTAGCATGCTACTTGGCTCAACTCACGAACTCGTCACGAAAAGCAATTATTGAGCTGTCTTTTGTCTGGCCAAGAATCTAAGGAAAAAATGCTGAAATATTTTTTCCGTATGGCTTCGTTCCTCCAACAGTATTGTTTACACCCAATTTTACTGCATGTTTTACTGATACTGATTTTTATTTTATTAATCACGTTGAGGTCATAGACAGTCTTCTGTGGGAAACATGATCAAGAACGGAGAGGGGAGTAGCTAACAAAATTGAAAATTGCATATTTCCCAGGTGAACACTATGCTCTCAATAACGAATGTTGTAGATTTTCGGGAACCAAAGAGAGTACACTTTCTTTGCTAAAGACCTTCACCTATCCCCTAATTTTGATAATTTAAATCATGTAGACGGGCAAGAGGTGAGTCAACGTCTCATTCTAAAGTAAAAATAGCGAACTCAGTAGTAAAATCGTTACAAGCATAAATCATTTCACCGAGGGTTTAAACCAAGTCTCTCCGATTCATAAACCATGCGAATTAGAAACTAAGGCGCCGAGGTTAGGAATCGCACAGCAAATAAATACCAAATAAGACTAATGTACGCCAGTGAGTGACTAACGTATTTCCTCCTAAGCGTATCTCGTACAGAATAACTAAATGGTGACAGCCGGTATAGTGCACCTATTTTAAAAACATACATTTTTATCAACAATACTGTCCATTTCATGTAAGTGGAGTAAATTTTGACAGTTATAGAAAAGTAGCACGGCCACGATGAATCCTTCCACCGCAGCTGTTTTGTCACTTTTGAGTCCAATGCATACTTGCATTTTCATCTTCCCTCGTGTTCCCTGTCATGGCAGGCAGTGAAAGGCTGACGTTAGCTAACTTCCGTCCAGTAGTTAACGTACGATATTATAGCTAGGTTATCATTCCAGCCTGTTCTATTTTTTTTAATTACACAGTTAAATTTGTTGGGGTTCTATTTATTTTATTTCGAGGGTCAAAAGGAAAAGAGGAGGGGGCGGGGTCTTTAGATTAACGTCTTTCGTAATACGGGATTGTTTTGATGTTCTTATGTGTGTGTGTGTGTGGGTGTGTGTGTGTCATTTTGAGTTTGCATATTGTTTAGATGGAGCTCGGTGGAAAATTTTGATCGTGTGGAAATAACATTTTAATTATTTAACTTCGAAAATTATAACTTTAATGAAAACATAAAACGCGATTCATACATTGCTGTTCATATTCGCACATGTGCAGAAAAATACACACACACTTTGACCGAAGTGAATTTTACACTCGAATTTACGATGTAGACAGACAAATATTATTCACTCACTACAAAGTGTGGAAAGTGCGGCTTTTTTTTTTTTTTCAGGCCACGGGCGTTTCAATAATTATATTAACGGTTTACAAATACATTTACAAAACACGCAAACTTACTGTTTGTAATCCTTGCGAGTTTACTTCACTAAAATCACGTTTGTTCGCCACCAGCATTAAATAATTTATTTGCAAAATCATTCACCAAAATCAACCCTGCACAAGTTCCCTGATACGAACAGACTTAAACTTATATGCGGAAATTATATTCGTGTCACTTCATTGTGGAAGGCGGTAAGGAAAATGGCGGAACGAAAAGTTTTAACGGCGTGTCGATTGACATTACATTTCACTCAAGAAAACGCACTAAAATGGTGCCTACAGCCAACTATGTTCGAAAAAAGCAAATAAAAAAATAATTAATTACTAATTAAATATTCCGACGACAGCAACAAGATATTTGTCCAAACAGGACGAGAAAAAAAAAAGCACACGCACAACTGCCGTTCACCGAGCTGGAAACTGGAAACATAAACATGGCTAGCCATTAGCTGGAAAAGTTTACTATTCGTATGTGTCGGCATACTCTTGTCATAAATGCTAAACATGTTTTTAAAGTACAGTCACTAATAGCCAAGAAAATTTTATATTGCTTTTAAAAACATAATTTAAACCATAAATGTTGTAAGTATAACTAAGATTTTAAACTACAACTTTTAGTTCCGAGTACTATTTTCTTCCAAAGCCATCATCAAAATAGCCAACCCAACGACACGGATCCCGCAGCCGTTCATCAGCTGACACGATACTGTACGAACGAGAGCATTTACTGTTTACATACTGTGTAGGTTGGTCACATTGTCTGTCAGATTTCACCCCGCGTATATGAAATGGACAATACTATGGAATAACCACGTAAATGGCCTGTTATCTAAACGCTTGTTTCAATCCAGGTCAGCAAGAATAACGTAAAACTAGTTCAAAGACAAGCTAAAATTTTATATTTTTCAATAAACATATAAATATATCGTTTATATATATATATATATATATATATATATATATATATATATATATATATATATATATATATATATATATATTAAAAAGCTTATAAAGATAAGCGCCTTGGAAAATATGATTTTATTAAATAAGTTATACTTTTCTAAAACTCTTCGAGATTTGAAATAGACGTGTTACTAATTCTTTGAGATGATGATAAAAAGTGGAACTATTACTATTACTGAAAGCATGTCGTTATTTCACTTCAGGTGCCATTATCGTTCTTGTTAAACTGTAAAGAATACAAACGGGCTCATTACATGTTCTGTTGGCATGGTTCCCAGGTTACGGTAGGATGTGCCTTCCAACCTGTTTCCTTGAATGTGCGACAAACAAGTGTCGATTTACTTTTTTACTTTTTCGTGTTGTGAGGTAGTTAAATGGCATACAAAGTTCGAATTAAAATTATTGTAGTTTCAACTCTCTCACTCTCTCTTTTTTTTTTTCATTGAAAAATAGTGGGAGGTTGAAAACCACGTAGAATATTTTATTATTTTGACTATTTGACGCAAATTTGTACACAATAATTCCTTATTATTACATGGGAAAAAATGCTTAAGTTGTTTGTATCGGGCCATAAAATGCAAAACCATTAATAGTAGTAGGGGAAAGCCAGTTTCATTTCACCTGGCATTAATTGGGATTCATTTATGGATTATCAATTTGATTGATTGGATTAATCCTTAATCCGATCTCAATCCGATAGAAAATGTTCGGTAATACGATAATCTTTATCTGATCAAATAATATTAATTGATCCAATTAATTTAATTAAATTAATCAATAAAAAAATATAGTTTGAATTTTGTGTTAATTGTTAAGTGTATAGTTTGGTACAAGACTGTTCTAAGGCACTTTATTTTTTCTTCTTTTTTGGGGAGGGCAGCAACTCTAATAGATGTTGACACTTGGAGCTCTGTCGTGGTACTGAGGTGGTCGTGTGTTGAGGAAGTTGTGTATATAAGGGAGCGATGTTCACCCTCGGAGCTTCGGAGTTGTACTGAGGAGTGATGCGTTGGGAAGGGGTATATATGTGTTGAGTTTTGTGAAAGAGTGGCATAAGTGTTTTTGGAGGGATATTGCTCATAGACGGTGGTGGGAGATAGGCGACTCTGAAAGATAATATTTACATGCTGTATGCTAGTAATGACAAACAGAAGAACTTAACTGTAAACAATTATTCGAAATGAGTAACAGTTTTGACGTAACATACAAGAGAAAATTAGGAAACTTTAATGTAGGCTACCTATGGAAAGAAATTAAGTAAATAATGAGTTATAGCTATCAATATAAATTACACGAGAGAAGTATAACGAACGAACACAACTATGTGACTATCACTAAACGAATGATGGACCCCAGCTATGGAAAGAAATATGGTGGCTAGTTCTACGTACAATGAAGCCAAAATATATATGGGAAACTGACAAATACACCAGTGTGGTGGCTCTAGGATATGAAATAATTGAAAAACAGAACACATTGATATATCTTCCAGCAATAGTGAGTCGTGTTGATGAAATAGTTGTTACAATTGTCGAACAAGATGTTAAACTTATTAATTTTAGAAATGAAGAAATAACCATCCATTAACATTTTTTAAAAAGCTATATAAACATATAGACAGTTGCATTCCATGGGCATTGGAATCAAAATGGGTATTGTGTATAAGACCGAATACGTATTTGGAATAATAGCATACAAATAAATATATTTTAACCTTAGATGTTAACATTGAAGTGAGAGGTAATATACTCATTGTGTTTTTTACTTACATGGCAATATTTATTTATAAAGATGGTTAAAGGATAAAATACGGCTGACAGGAAAAAGTAACTAGGGCCTCAAAAGTGGTCACTTTACAGCGAACAGCCTATAAGGAACGTATCTTGAAGAAAAGAACTATAAAAAGACATAAACGTTATCATAAAACACTCACTTCAAATAACATACCTGTGAAATTAACACAAGGCAGTGAATTGTTTTTAATAGAATTGGGATATACGGTTAATCGAAATGGAAGACGCACTTAATGCTGACGAACCGATAAGTTATGGAGATGCAATCACAAATACTGAAATACAAGTGTATGTACTGTTCCAAGTTGGTCCGTATACATTTCCATCGAAAATAAGGATTTCAATACAATATCACGATATTTACACATTATCATTGAAATCAAGTTTAAGGTTTAGAGGAATAATCAAAGAACAATCGATGCAAGCAAACGAGTAACTACAAAAGTACTAATAAATTGAATACTTCATTTAATATATATAATTTTGTATTTTCTTAATGGAGTGGAAATCGATCAGACAAGAGACGTTGGAATTACTTCCACGATGTAAATCTATCTCTCGCAAACTGTCATCGATATTAATAAAGGGCTGATGACTGGAAGGAGCAATGCTAGCATTTATTCTCTAAAAATAAATCCAGGCAGAAAATATGAAGTTGTTATACCGTTAAGTATGGTTTTGGACATTGCTGAAGACTATAAACACATAATTTTAAACGCTAAACAAGAATTAATTATTCTATTTGCTAACACACATTTGAACACCATACATGATACAGTTAATATTGAGGAGGGTGTAGCATTTGAAATAAGCAGTATTTAATGGTTTATGCCACATATTGAAATTAACACACACGTGTGTGTCAAGTTTTAAAAATACATCGAAAAAGGGAACAATTCAGACATTGCATACAGATCATGGGCTCTGGAGTCTTTTCCAACTCTACCAACATTACAAAAAGTAGTCTGGAGTGTGAAATCAAGTTTTTCATCTGAGAAACCATGATTTGTTATTTGTTTTCAAACAACCGATTAAACAATTGAAAAATGGATCGATCATTATTCGATAATTGTGATATGAAAAATATTAAGCTGTATCTAAACAGCCAAGCTTATCCCTATGTTGATTTTAATACAAACTTTGATAATGGGGAATTTCTTATTTGCTACTATATGTATAAAGTTTCAGAAATTGTTTGTTTTTGATGTAAGCAAGCAAAATGACACAATTTGCAATAGCGTAATTGAGTCACGAATTGAAATAATTGTGAACACACCCATTTCAGAAAATAGGCAAGCCTTAGCTTTGATAATTCAAATAGATTAGCAAGCTACAATGTAAGAAATGAGCTGGTGAAAATAATGAATTGAATCAGTATATGGCGAACCACGATTGCGACGAGATGTTTTGTAATGTGCAGGGATTTCAATTGCCAGAAAAAATATCAATAAATAGTTATCTGTTACTGATATGGAAGAACATACCATATTCAACTGCATAGCACCTTTTGACTTGAAATATCTAACTCCGAAATACAAGAAAACTAATAGATGGATAACCAAACACCACCATGGTTTAAAATGGGAGAGTCGGTCTATGGAGTATGAGAATATTTAAGATATTTGCAAACAATACTTAAATAATTGTGAAATATATGTAGGTGGAGTTGAGCAAAAGCATATTTTCGAAAGTGTGCAGAATGGGAAAGTTACAGATATAAAAAAGAATACAATTGTCCTTCGTTCAAACAATTATGTAAAACATATGGATCAAATTCAACATTCTTCTCTGCAGAGGGAAACTTTAAATTAATGCTAACTTGGTCAATGATGTCTGACTAGGGTAAACCAGATTATGACAATTCTCCTCCTGAATCACCCATGGATATTACATGAGTAATATGGCATTATTTGCGATGAGAGAACATTGTGTAATAATTAGTGAAATATTATAAAAAGTATTTTTTTTAATGTTATCCAATATTTCTTAAAAATGGATCAAGATGACAATGAAATCACATGTTCGCGCAAACAGAAATCAAAGTGTAAATTGAATATCAGCAAGTTATTAGCACATTGGAGTAAACCATTTCGACTTTGTTTCGGAAAGAAGTAATTTTTTATATTTTAAAACACCTTATAGTAAAAATATACTTCAATTTGTGAAAAAATTATAACTGTTTATATATTTACTAACAAATATGTCTTAAAATAAATTCATTCATACACTTTATTTAATCTATCCTTTTTACAAGTGTATTTGTTTTCCACAAAAGTAAAAAAAAAAGTTTTTTTGTTTATTAAAAATTAGCTTAACTGTGTTGATAACACAAGAGTTTTTGCAAATAACTCAAGACATTTGAAAACTGTTACATTTAGAGATGTAGAAGCCTATCAACCCGTGACCAGATTCACAAGCTATAAATGTTTAACTTCAACGTTTCCAGTGCTACCAACCACAAAACCAAGATCTCAGAGGGTGCACACCTGAGTCCAACAAACACTTCAGATTTACAATGCCCTGGAGACATCTCTAGCCTAGCTTTTCACAAAGCAGACAGGCAAGGTTGACCAGAGTCCCATTACTAGTGTTCAGCTCAGGTCAATGATTTAACCATCGACTATACCAAAGCGAAAACACATTCCTACCTGAATGTAACTTCTCGAGGAATGTATTTTGTTTTCTACATAATATTATTTATAATCACTTTATGTCTTACATTATGCTAGAAAATACACTGAAAAATTAAAAAATACTCTGACTGATATAAAATTCTTATGTAGGAAAGCACTCTTTATTCCACTTACACACCAAGCGTTACAAAAATAAAAAAAAATCCTATAAAATAGAATTTTAACCATAGTGAAAAAATGAATGTGTAGATTAACATAAGATATATGTACATGTTTAGCACAAATAATATTAAGAATATATGCTATGAGAAAAAGGAAACATAATATACTTAAAATACTTTGCAAAATGTTTGTTGAGTTCAGTAAGTTATGGGGAAAATATAATTTATTATAAGTTTTACAGAAATGTTGGGTGGGGTGTTAATAATAATATGCAATGTAATAGTTCATGCTATTAAACAGTTATTTACATTTAATTGTTTCAAAAAGAATACATAAATAAAAAACATTATCTTTAAAATGTATAACTATTCTTAGAAAACCTTAAATAGGGATAATTGGATACCGATAATGATTTTTATATGGATTATACTAAGTAGATTAAATCCACATAATATTAATTATAAATGCCTTTATTGATATGTAACATTTTAATACTCCTGTTAATATTATTGTTAATAATTAACCAGAATTAATTTTGATATATATTTATTTGCAATGAAACATAAATTATTTATTTATTATTGAAATCTATTTGTTTTCATTTCTTTGAGCAGGAAACATATTAGAGATATGTTTGTCTCAGAGGTTGGTGTAAGGGGTTGAAATTATTTGAAAGTCGTGGGTGTGAGAAGGGAGGGGAAGGGAAGGGAAGGGAAGAGATGTTTGGCTTTCTGACCTTCTGATTGGAGGGGAGAAATGTCGGTTCTTAACCGTTTACCTGGGAAAATGAAAATTTTTATAAATAGGGGTTTAGCATGTAGACCCCTTCTACTTTTTCCAGTAGTTAACCTGTGTGGTTCGCATTTCGATGTCGCATTCCTACAAAGATTACTTGCTTGGTTTATTCAGCCAAGACTTTGATACAGAACTACAACATTTTTATTGGGAATACTTAAGTAATATAATGAACGATAAAGATCCTTTAGTTACAAGTTTGATGCATTCTTTGGACGACTAGGAGAGTGCTCCTACACTGCAAGAATTGCTCTTGTCATTGCCCTCCTTAGGGCTAACACAATCGCCTCTGGCATCGAGAGCACATTCAGCAACATCTTCGATTTTGGGAACGACTACAGCAGTGCCGTCAGTGTCGTCGAGACCCTACAGTACCGACTCCACTGTAGAGACTACATGCTGTGCCGCCACTGGCATTTAGAATGACTACAGTGCCACCTCTGGCATCGAGGCCCTACAGTACCGACTCCACTGTAGAGACTACATGCTGTGCCGCCACTGGCATTTAGAATGACTACAGTGCCACCTCTGGCGTCGAGACTACCTACAGCGCCGCCTCCAGCATCGAGAGCAATTGCAGCACTGCCTCCAACATCGAGATCACATAATGATGCCTTTAACATCGTGAGCTACTATAGCGGTATCATTGGTGTCGAGGCTGCCTACAGTGCTGCCTCCGGCATCGAGACTACCTACAGTGCAGCCTCCGGCATTAAAACTACCTACAGCAGCGCCCGCTCCAGCATCGAGACTACCTACTGCACCGCCTCCAGCATCGAGAGCGACTGCAGTGGTGCCTTCGACATCGAGAGTGACTGCAGCGCTGTCTCTTACATCGAAACTACCTACAGTGCCACCTCCGGCGTCGAGACTACCTAAAGTGCTGCCTCCAGCATCAAGAGCGACTGTAACACCGCCTGCAGAGTCGAGAAACCCTGGAACGGGGCCATCGACTTCGAGAGCACATACAGCTTCGAATTTGGAAGATATAAATTTAACAACAACCTTTCAATCAGGTGGGCGATCTGTTCAAAAACCAAAAATGTGTTCTTGTTGCACTCCATTAGACTTAGCGGTTATAACCTTAATTAATGTGCGGGAAGATATGTATACCAACAACGACTTATACCAAGAGTTAGAAGAATTTTCACATTTCAATTTTGTGTCTTCACCTACTCCAAGTCTGCAATCGCCTGAATTATTATCACCTGATCACTGCAACGTAAATTAATTTCCCCACCTCCTCCTTCATTCCTGCCTTCACCACAAGAAATAATATATACTCCTATATTATCACCAATATCACCCCCTTCACCTGGTTCGTCCCCACTGGCAACTGTTGTTCCTGTAAAGAGATGCAAGTTGACAACACAGGGATGTTATTTGGAGCTGAGCTGTTTGTGGGAGAGTGATCAGAAGAAGAATCCACGATGCTCATTGCAGGATGGGCACCTAGTCGAGGGAACATCAGATTGTAAAGGGATTGTGACAGCTGGTGCTTGTGCAGGATGATCTACGGCAGTGCCACTGCCGAAATGAACGTCCGGCATGTAATTCCACAGTTCTGGTCTGTAGCTTCCGAAGGCAAGAAGCCTTCATCTGTGAAAATGTATCTGTTAAGTGGCGCAATACCACATGTACGGAATGCATTAGCTGCTATATCAAGAGTAACCACTCACATAAATGCTTTCCCAAAAATATCTACAATTTCGTACTGACATACAGATACACTAGCATGATTCCCTGACAATTGGTTGCAAAGTTCATCATATCTAGCTTTCAGCGGTTTAAAAATTCACCTTTCTAGAGGCCGTGTCTTTTGGCTACTGTTGGGTGGCAGACTTAGCAAATGAATGATGTTTTCCTTGGAAAAAGTTATTGCCTCTAAAGATATGTGAAACGCATGGTTGTCAAAAATTAATAGAATGGGAGTTTCTTCTGTCGGGATGGCATTCGTCTTAAAATGACGAAACCACTCAATGAATACAGAAACTGTCAGGTAATCACGGTCTTAAACGAAGCTAACAGATCCAGGTGGTGCTCTATGCATCAAGGCAGGATTCTGGCGCTTCCTTGCAAAAATAAGAGCTGGTCGGATATAGTGACCAGTTGCACTCATTACACAAACAATCGAAATTGTTTGACCCTTATCTGCAACAACTGCTTTGTTTACATTCCGCGTCCCTTTGGTACTTACAATTCTGCATAATTTTCCTGGCACCGTCTGAATCCCATTTTCGTCAATGTTATAGACTCTACTGGGTGGAAATGTATGTGTTCTCATCAAGCTCTCTAAATTATCAAAGTAGTGATTCAACTGAACTCTATTGAGGCCCATAGTTCTTGCAGTGCTAGTGTTTTGTGATTGCCGTAGGCATAAACCGTGCTGCTTCATAAAAGGTCGTGCCCACTTCTTCCCTGCTAATTCTGCATCACTATCAAATCGGTGGGTGATTTCATTTCTAACAGAATACATAAATGCCAAATGGCCCAAGGCTTTGAATGATAAACTATAAAATATAACTTCAAGTTCCCTGCAGTGCTGCAGAATTTCTACTTCTTGATCTGGAGTGAAGGTAACTTTTTACCTACCCAGATTATTTATTCCAAAACCCTTTTTTTTTTAACCTTTTTCTAACAGTAGACTCTTTAACACCCAACCTCGTCTGCTGCTTTCCTCTTGGAAACTCCGCAACTGATTAGTTGCCGAACCTCTTCAAGCAACTATGGAGTAAGTGGTTTGCATTCCGTTTTTCTTTTGTAGGTCCTGAAATCAAGTAATGAAAAATATTGCTTCCATGTGTATTTTATTTTATAGGCAACTATTAAATCGTCATCAATATCTTTATCTAATATAGATCAAGAGATAATATAAAAATGTATAGTTCTAGTTTAAACAGTAGGCATCTTTCTAATTCAAAATCATAAGAATTAAATTTTAAGTTAAATATTTTAGCCTGGGTTACTGAGCAGCTAGACAATAAAATAACCTACTTCCAGGGGTTTATAATTTAATGCCAACTAAATTGTAAAAAGTAATAAAAACTGGTTTGTGCATATTAACTGTGCACTGTCATTTGTTTTCGTTAATATTACTTCGTTTGATACACATTCATGAGTAACAAAGCAGTCAAAAACAACCAATTATAATAAGATACCATGTTTAATAATTGACACGTGGTCTATTTAATTTATTTCACTACACAACAATACTTTCACCTATAAAATGTGAATAAGTAATGCACGATCCTCGTTAAATATTAATAATACGTCATATTAGTACCCGCACGCTCGCATAAATAATGCGGGGAAAAAGTACGCATTTGGGAGAAAGATACGCATTGCGCACTTTTGCCCCAGGATCTTTGCCCCAACTGCACTCGTGCACATATTCAGTTCATGCTGCCATCTAGCGGCGGGATCCACAACTGTGCGTATATACCGTTCGCGTCTCTACAAAACACGAGTTTTAATACTGTAATGTTTACCAGCAATAAATGTAGCTGAGTCAAGATTTATCAAAGTAATTATCGTAAAATATTATAAAAAAGTATCTGAAAAAACAACTTACCTCATATCTTTGGCACTTAATCTAGCAGGTCCACGTTACGATGCGGTTACATCTGCTGCCATGACACCTACTTTATGCCGCGTAGAAGGGTCCATCAGTTAACTCAGGGAGGGGTGAACCGGTTGTTAGGAACTTTACTCCACGCTCACATTTACCCCACCCTACCCAGTATATAACCTACATACGTTTTTTTACGTTTAATATTTATGTTTACTTAAATAATATTTTGCAGCCTTGATTTGAGCGTAATTTAGGTCTATTATATTTATTTTACTCCCAAATATTAAATTTTATTTTATTATTTAATAATTGTAAAATTATGTATGTTTCTGGTATGATACATATTAATATTTTATAATCTGAGATCAGGAACACTATTTCAACAGAAGTTTTGAAAGAGAAACTCTTATTTGATTTTCTCTATGTGCTAGTTTAACTTGGACTGATCAAGTGCCACAAGCCAGGTCTATCCGCGATGCGTGACGTCATCGGATATGACGTGGGCGGCACTTCCGCCGTCTAAAGTTCGCGTGGGTGTGAACGCCGTTTATTAGGCAGCTCTGCCGCCATCATGGAAGCTAGTGGACACACTTAACTTGGGTCTCCAGCGATCGGCGTGAAATGTCATGTCCGCCATCGCAAATTTTAGTTAATCAGCTTCGGCAGAGTACAGTCAGTTAGCAGTAAGTAGTGTGAAGGCTAGTTTCAGAAGAGGCCTGAACATTATATCATATTTTTGAGTGTCAACTTGGAAAGACTGGCGTCGTCATCGGAAACCAGCTATGTATAACAGCGGCTGATGTTACGATCCTCGAGAGTGACTTTCTGGTAGTTATGAACTCAAAATCCTGCTACTGCATCAGTTGTTTGAAAAGTTTGATCTGCTGTGATCCCGTTTAAAGAGGGGGCCTGACTTTTATCCCGAATGTTTACGGGATACAGATGCCAAGTGCGATACCTAAGAATGAGATGATGTCGTGTGTATAAACTATTTAATTTGGAAAGCACAGATCATTCTGAGCCAGGTCTAGCTTATATGTAGTTTATTTTACTGTTACAACAAATCTTTTAAATTTTATAGCAAACTTTAATTTTTTATTTAAACTTGCGTTCATGACGAGTCCTCTTGTTAGCTCCCATTTTACATCTAACTATACGAGCAAATTCGTCGCCTCCCTCGCAGAATCGAGTATAGACATAGTACCTCTCGCGCCGGCATAGTTGCGACCCCTGAGGTAGGTGTACCGTACGCTCAGAGGGAAGACAGCTTTGGTACACAGCTAGATTTATTTACTTTAAACAAAACACGCTCAAGGAATGTGTATTTGCTATAAATAATGTAGTATTACCATTAACAAAAACACACGAAGAAATATTCTAACAGCAGGAGAACCTGTATGTATCTGCAATCCTCTCTTTGAACTAAACCTATATTGTATCACTGGAAACCAAACACCTCCAAGAAATGTTTTTCATTTCTATACAGAAAGCGTTGTATGGATTTGTACAGTGAGTTATTTTCATTCTACTCGTTTACTGACAGCATGATTATGGAAATCAGTCTCAATGGTCATTAATTAAACGATTTGTAGATATTTGTGAAAAAAAATGTTAGTATATTACTCAGCATCGACAGCGTGCAATGGTAGAAAAATTTGTAGTGTCATACATGTGGCAAACAGATACATATTTAGAATTCTCCAAATAATCACAGTTGATTACAATTCATCTATAATTAATGGGAATTTAGACACACAACTTTGAAGCCATTAAAATAAACAAGGTATTACAAACTGTGCTGTTCAAATGCCACGAAGTCAAATCTGGACATCCGTAGGTACCTATACTTTATTACATTCACAACAGCTCCTAGAAAGTTTCTTCAATTATGAACGACTATTAATTCGTAACACAATAGTGTGTGAGTAAATAATAAAACATTATTAAGAATTATTTGCCTATATGTTGCCATCACGATTAAGAAATATTCTGGAGTAGTTATGTTAGTGTATCGTAGCCCACCAATTTATAATGTCTTCAAGAGGACTGTATGTAACTTCTTCTTCACTTAAATCATGCAAAAGCACGTTGCCTTGGGCTTAACCAGCGTACAGCAAGAAAAAAATCCAAATTTCGAACAGAACAAACGTAAAAAAACAACGAAAAACCTGGTTAAACACGGCAGTAAAATCCACAAAACTCGACAAAGCCATCATCCGAAAGTCAATTAAACTCGTAAAATCATCAAACGGCACAAATACAGTGACGTCAAGACCACCACGCCGAGGTTCAAAAATCCCGAAACCGTCATCGATGGTGGCTACAGAAGAACTCTGTATGTAACTGTATGATTTAGAACGGGGAAAAAAAAATACCACGAATTACTTTATTCGTCAGCCATTATATGCTAAATAAATAACTGCATTTTCAGTATATAGCTGAAAAGTTCAATTAAATCAACATGGGAGTAATTATTAATCGCTTTTCATTATAAACAAACGGGATGACATTTTCAGTTTGTCACAGCAGATTAGACTGCCTATTTTCTCGTTGTTTAAAACTTAAACATTTTTTAAGACGAGTTAAATATGCGCTTTGTATACATACCTTATCCGTGCGCCTTCCCCCGCCCCACCACTCCTCGGCCCAAATCATTTGAAATTGAAATAAATTTGCAATATTAAAAAAAAAAAAAAAAAAGGGTGTTTATTGTTGTTTTAGAATCGGCAACGAACACCAGGAAGAGTATCACTGGGAAGTCTTGCTATGTTGGCCTGTTGTCTGTCATCTGATCACGCTCGGAAGTCTTGCTATGTTGGCCTGTTGTCTGTCATCTGATCACGCTCGGAAGTCTTGCTATGTTGGCCTGTTGTCTGTCATCTGATCACGCTCGGAAGTCTTGCTATGTTGGCCTGTTGTCTGTCATCTGATCACGCTCGGAAGTCTTGCTATGTTGGCCTGTTGTCTGTCATCTGATCACGCTCGGAAGTCTTGCTATGTTGGCCTGTTGTCTGTCATCTGATCACGCTCGGAAGTCTTGCTATGTTGGCCTGTTGTCTGTCATCTGATCACGCTCGGAAGTCTTGCTATGTTGGCCTGTTGTCTGTCATCTGATCACGCTCGGAAGTCTTGCTATGTTGGCCTGTTGTCTGTCATCTGATCACACTCTCTAGTCTTGCTATTTGTCCTGTTGTCTGTCATCTGATCACGCTCGGAAGTCTTGCTATGTTGGCCTGTTGTCTGTCATCTGATCACACTCTCTAGTCTTGCTATTTGTCCTGTTGTCTGTCATTTGATCAAACTCGCTAATGGACCCTGAGTGGTCTGAGGAAAGAGCAGGTAGAGAAGTCCCCCCGCCCCCTCACACATACCAACGTTCAAGTCCAGAGCTACGATACAAGTAGACAAACTGGCGCCATAGCTGCTTCGACGCTGCTATTACCTAGCGGCAGACAGCTGAACTACTTGCAGCTAACTGGGACATTTGTCGGTATCGCTGACTGATTCCAGCTAGTACTCCACTCTAAGGTCTCAAGGCAGACTCGAAGGTCGCACCTTCCGTTTGTAGGAAGGAATATTAAGAGGGTTGACAAACCTAGCTAACAAACAAAGCTGATTATATGTTAATTCGCTTTATCATTTAAAAGTGTTTCATATTTTAAGCGTCACGACACCCAACCACTCGAGGAAGATTTCTGTTAATGACATACTTAGTAGTTAAAAAAACTCTCTTGTGAAAAATTAAGGAAAGAAATTATCTCAAAGGGGATCCAAGAAGGGAACTAGGGTGGATTGAGACACACCTCCACACCTTGCAGCTGGATTTTGGACTGGATTATATAAGAATATTTTTGAAACTTAGTACGTACATTGTAGATAATACAGTTTTAATACGTACGCAAAGTACAGCAACAGGAAATTTAAAATAAAATGTTTAGATAGCCGACAGTTATACCCATTATAGCATTAAGACTTAATGATTACTGCAGGCATAGTCTGTTCACGGTAAAATTAGCTCTTTTAAAGGCTCTCCTTAAGATCTACTTGTATGTACCTTGTGTATTCTTCCGCCTTATGTAAGATTAACATTGTCACAGGCCTTATCACTTTATTCATGTGTCGATCAAGTGAAACTGTGAAATTGTTAGAAAAGTAAATATTTTACAAATCTGCTCATTTTTACACTTATTAAAAATAACCTGAACGCGAAAGAAATAATTTAAGTTATCAGAAAAGGTTACCTAACACTTTTTATTTGACGTTAAGATACGGAACTATTTTCCATCCATCATTACCAACTTTACTAGGCTGATATCGCTTAGAGCGTCCTTTAAAATAGGCTATATACAGGTAGGAGCAGTGACTTTTTTATAAGGTTGATTTCGAAAGTGCTTACTTTATTGTGGGCAGCCTTTAAGTGTGTGGTTTGAACGCAATACCTACACAGAGCCCCAGCCCTCATGTAGCCACAACCTTGAGGGTCTCTAGATACGCCACTGAATGAACTTCTATGCAAGGTGGACTATGTCGAGCACGTGCCCGCTGAGGTGTAGTCGCCAGACTACTCGCCTCTGACCAAGGCGAACCGGGTTCGATTCCCGGGGGGGTCACCCGGATTCTCGCACCTGGCGGTTTTCTCGATGTGCTACGGTTTCCCCTGCTAATGCATTCCGCCGCTACTCCACCTTCACCTCGTTTCATCTTCGCCGGTAATCAAGTGTGCATTATTTGAGATTTAGTAATACGTTACTTTGTATTTTTAATCTCGTAAAAATGTACCTTCAATCCCCGATTACCTAACCCTGCACAAGCCTATGTGACCGAGTTTCTGTTGGTGTTCCGCATAGAGAATGTTGTTGAGCGGAGAGATTTGGACATCTCTTAACAACGAGGTCCTGAGAGCCGATGAGGGTGAAGCGTGGTGAGTACGGAGCAGTGCCGGAATGCAAGGGTGGGGGGAGAAACGGGATATCCCGAGAAAACCCGCCGACCAGCGAAATTGTCCCTGAAGAGCTGTAGAGGTTCAAAAGGAAATGTAGGACGTGATGGAAATTTAAGCAGTCGCTCAAAACAGTGAGCAGTAGCTTAGTTTTATTTATAAAGGCTGTTTACGGTAAAGTGAACACTTTTGAAATCAACTTGTGAAACATGCCACTGTCTCCTACCTGCAAATATTTTAACGGACACACTGACCTGCACGCGTCCAGAGATAATTGTTCAGTGTTTTAACAAATAATTAAAAACAATATGTTAGTATTTGGAAACACTGAAATTATTTAGTTTGCTTTCTGGATTTTTTAAAGTTTCGTATCTAAGAATGAGCAAATATTTTATGTATTTGCTGTTCTTGTAATTTCACACTTTCACTTGACTTATGCATGAAAAAAAGTGATCAGGCCCATGTTTATGTTAATTTTACATAGGGCGCAATGATACAAAGTATGCAAGCAAGAAGATCTTGAGCAGGGTTTACAAAAGTGCTCGGTTCTCGATTGACCATCAAGTAATGACGCGTATGTTGTTGGTGTCGACAGTAAGAAGCGCAGGTGACGGCTGCCTCGGGAAGGACTCGGACGACGAGGGAGAACACGTCGAGGAACGTCTCCCACGCAGAGTCGTCGTGACGTGGGTTTGTGGATGGGTTGTCGTGTAGGGAGGTGGGGGGGAGGGGGAGGGAGGTCCCCGGACCTGGAGGCGCCCCCCCCCCCCTCCGGAGGAAGACGACGTTGACCACCGCGTGCAGGTGATCGTCGGGGCCGGACGCGCCCTGACGGGGCGTTAATCAGGAGCTGGCGAGCCGTGAGACGTAAACACCGGCCACCCGGGACATCCCCGCGGGCAACAACGGCGCCAGGCGTCGTCGTGCGGCGCCGGACCTGAACACACAGCAGCACTTCACACCAGAACAAAAAAAAAAAAAGACGGGAATATGTCCAGTACCCAGCTCAAGGTCATTGACGGATTTGTTAGGAATTACTTTTAATATCAGCGTTGTGAGACTGTACCCCGTAGCCTACCGGTTAGGTGTAGAAGAGTTCCTCAGGATTACACAGCTGATGCACCAGGTATTAGCATGCGTCAGTCTCGTAGAGATCCCCCCTCCCCCCGCCCCCTCCTCATCTTAGAAGCCGTAAGCAGAGCTCTCCCCACTGACATGCAATCTTAATTTTCAAAATTAATTAAGTCATAAACTAAAAACCTATATATTAACCTTTTCATATACGATACAACTGGAATATTTGATTTTATTCATATATAAATTAATTAAATAATAATAATAATAAACTTTTTAAAGTAGTCATTATAACATTTTAATGAAAGCAAAGGCCAACCTCATTTTCACAACGATCGGGTAGCGTGGTGGTTAGCGCTCTAGACCCACGATCCAAGGGTTGCGAGTTCGAATCCCGGTATATGCACGTTGACTTTCCAAAAAATAAATAAAGTGTACGTCGTGGATTGCCCGATCATCCTTCGTCGTCGAGGATAATGAAGATACGGCGACAATTTATCGGAACGGCGAGCCGATGGTTTGTATGGTTGAAAACCGTAACTCTTGGATCTCTGTTAAGAGTGATAAAGGGTTGAGTTGAGTCTAGATAATGGGCGGCTCTTAACAAGGAGGCGTTGACAGCCGACAAGGGTGACATGTGGGGAAGCGGAACATCCCCGAGGAAACCCGCCGACCAGCGATATCTTCGCGTCGGCACAATTCCCCCCTTGCGAAATTCGGAGTGACTCGACAGGAAATTTAACACCTGGTTGGCCTTGGTGGAGGGCGAGCAGGCTAACCGCTCAACCACCGCAGTCCCCCTATCTATGTGGATGTATGTTTAATTTATTATTGGCATAGTCTGTTCACGGTAAAGTGATCAGTTTTGAGGCCCTAGGTACTTTCTTATCCTTTAACCACCATTGCCATGTGCGTAATGAGTACAGTGTAAATATTCCAATGCACTCGGAAGTATACGTCTAAGGCTAAAATAAAATACATGTGTTGACTATTATTCCAAATGAGAGGGCTTTCAAAAGTGCTCACTTTACCGTGAATGTCCTATATAATGAGTTGAAGTTGCGGAACCACTGTCACGTGAACAGCACTACGTGAAATTAATGTAATTGTGGATATGAAATATTAAAATTTTAAGGAATATTTACGACGTGGCCTCACAGCGGCAAAACACCCACGTACTCAACCCGCGCACGCCAGTCAAATGGCGTCAATTGCCAGCGAACTCCTGGTGTAGGCCATTCACGGTCCCTTCACACTTTCCTGAAGCCCCGCTAAGGTTCTACTTCCAAGATATCCCTCCACCTCGTGCAAACAAAGCTTAACCGTGTCTACAAAAATGCATCAAAGGAGCAGAGAACCGCATTCGTACGCACTAAGTCTAATAAAATTTTGCGAAAGAACAATTTCTTACGAGGCATTACCAACACACATATTTTCTTTCTGTTGTTATTCGCATTAATTACGAATGGGATATTATGTATAGATAAATTAAATTTAAATATTTTGTTTAACCAAAAAATAAGATATTTTTATGTTGGCACGAGTATAAGACACATGTCATACCCGGCATTTTAAGAAACCACCAAAACATCAAAGGTTTGATAAAAAAAAGTGTGAAGAAACTGCTATGAGACCATAACCTACTCACTAGCCGGTGGTCCAGCCAATAGGACGTAGCAACCAATCAAACGCGAGGTTCGTTCCCAGAGCTTCGCGTAGCCAGTCAGAGAACGGATGCGGCTTACACCAAAGGAACCACCTCGCCATCTCGTTCCTGTGAGCCCCCGTTCTTCAGAACACAACACGAATGTCGTAGGCCTCGAGAGGTATACGCTGTTCACGGTAAAGTGAGCGCTTTTGAAAGTCCTGCTTGAATACACGTTGCGTGTTCGTCCAACTTGTGTAAAATTAACGCTGACATGGGCCTCATCACTTTTTTCATGCGTTGGGCATGTGAAACTGCAACTATTAGAAAAGTAAATATTCTACGAATTTGTTAATTTTTACACTTTGATGTATTAAAAAAACGGAGAGCGAAAGAAATAATTTAAGTTATCACAAATCGTGACCTAACACTTTTTATACGACATTAAAACATGGAATTACTTTCCGTCTATCGTTTCTAACATTACTGGGTACATGCCACTCAATGAGTCGGTTAAAATACCTGCAGGCAGGGGCAGTGACATTTTTATGAGATTGATTTCAAAATTGCTTACTTTACCGTGAACAGTCTTTAGGTAAACATTTCTGAATACTGAAATTATTTATTTCGCTCTCTGCACTTTTAATACATATTAGAGTCAAAATCAGTAAATTTGTAAAATATTTACTTTTCTAATAATTCCATATATTCCCTTAACCGACGCATGAATAAAGGGATCGGGTACTTGCAATATTAATTGTACATATATGTAATGGAAGAATACACTAGTAGATATTAAGCAGGACTTTCACATGTGCTTATTTCACCGCGAATAGCCTTTGGTCACTCTGTGACAGGAGCCTGTAATGTTAACTACGCGACTAGACACACTTAGCCAAACAGTTTTTAAATACGGAGAAACAGGCCAGACGGGTTGGTTCAACACATAAACAACACCAATAAAATTCGTACAAAATATCATCCTGAAAAAAAATTCTGTGGAGTTAACAAAAACTTCAGGCCGGGAACACGCGGCACCGGAAAACGGGCGCCCGGGGTCGGGTCGTGTCCCAAAACTGTTTTGATTGATGGTATGTACAGAGTCATGGACGAAGAAAGGCGTAAATTAATAATTATTGTTTTGCTACGACACCGAAGAAAGAAGAAGAACTCTATAATTAATTTGAAGTGAAAAATAACGGTTGGCCGGTTGAAAATTTATAAATGAGTTCATTTAAATGAGTTATGCGTAGCCTTTTATGCATAGTTTTAAAGAATGAAAAACATAGCTACCATTGTAATATGTGACGTTAGTATGTTTATCAATGCATTGAATTAAGAATGGAACTAACAGTCAAAGCCTACATTTATGTTAAAATATTTCCACTGCAGACCTACTAAGCTGTATTTAAAATGAGCATTTGTGTTATATTTATAGTCAACGTATAATAATTATAATTGAATTTATTGTAGTACATCTATGAAACTATTACAGCTACACTATTTCATATTTAAGCATCTTATTTTTTCCACCTGTTTGTAAAAGGAAATCGTTAAAATTTGTTAAAATTAATGTAGATCAGTTTGCCATTCCCCTTGCGGTTAAATTTTCGCAATTACAAATATTATACATAATACGTTTTCAAATTTAACATACTAGAATATTGCAGTAATCGTGTGCAGAACTTGAACCAAAAATACAAATTATGTTAATTTTTTCACGTAATTAATTAATTTTCTAAATCGGCAAAGATGTGCCCAGTTGGATATTTTCACATGAAAAATTAAAGTTTAGAACTTCTTCTGCCAGTAATTGTTAAGCTGATCATGGTAAAGAGAGCAGTTTTGAAGCCCAAGTTACTGTTTCCTTTCAGCTATCTCCTATCCTTGAACCACCTTTGTAAATGAATATTGCCATGTAAGTAATGAACACAGTGTGTATATTTCACTGCACTTGGAAGTTTACGTCTAATGCTAAAATTTAAAAAAAAAATATGTATTTTCTAGTATTCTAAATTAGAGGCATTTCAGAAGTGCTCGCTTTACAGTAAATGACCTACATGCGTTTTGTATAGTAATCGTATGTTGTTTTAGGAGAAATAGAGAATTGCACGAAATTACTATTATTAGTCATTTTTCAGTGAAGAAGCACTTTTTAAACGACTGATAGTCGTTTGCCAGATCTGCATTAGGGTTAATTTCCAACTTAACACAGTAAAACTCCATTGGGGCAACCTCGAGCATTGTAAACTTCACTCGATTTGTCCAAGATTTCAGAGTTTTCCTGAACGCCGGCAATTAACAGTTCAATTAATATCTATATCGGTCATTGTTTGGCAGGTCGACAGCGTGCCGGGCCAAGCACGTGCCCGTGTGTGCTGCCCGTTGCCTCTCCATGTGTCATCAAACTGGACCCCGTGGAGTTTGTCGTGTATTCCCAGCCTCGGGCACAGCAGCCGGAGATTTCAGAGCATTTTATGAACTGTGGAATTTCGAACTGATTATAGCCGTCACTAATAAACAAACACGAACTTGTTCTATGCATTTCTTCGGTGGGAGGTAAATGATGATTTTGATTCTTTCATCGTAATGTGGAAGTTATCGTTTCTAACTAGGGCTGTAAACCTTTACAGTAAAATGTATCATCAAAGAAAGAGCATCTAATACGGTGTTAAAAGAAAACTATTCTTCACGATCTTTCGAATACTTTGCTTCTAGGCTTTTAGCAGGTTTCTTTCAAACTAAAATATTTTAAGACGTCAAATAATCCCTCGAAATCCTTTTCAAATTATCCATGTGGCCTGGTGAATCTCCCAGGGCTGACGTGAAGGTTTGTTTTACGATGGCGTGAACTGGGTCATGGTCGTAGGATGAGAGAACAGCAGAACTACGAGAAAACCAAACCCTTTCCTAGTGGTCGTTTCAGCCACAGTTTCCTACATCCGAAGCGTCCGGTGTCGGATCGCTTTTAAACCGAACCAGAACTACAAATATGATAAGGTAAGAAAGCTGCCTCCGTGACTTCTAAAGCTTCACACCAGCCTCAATGATGCACCTTAATTGACCATTAAGGAAATAGTGGTAATAAAAACTAAATAAATTATACCTGCGGGCTCACGCAATGAAAGTCGCTTTTTTTTTTGTTCGCGGCCCGTATATTTCTTATACGACTGATGGCAAGAATACAGCGCGTTTATGGGCTTGTATTTTTAGCGGGGGGCGTAAGTCTGGTAAACAATCATAGCCAGAGCTATTAATCTTCTTTACTGACCTTTACTAGCGTCTGAATTCATCTGTGATTGGCAGGCTTCTTAGTACAACCTTAACAAAAATCGACGACGTAAGCGAATCAGAAGGTTAAATATCCAATATAGACGCGAAAACTCCGGGAGAAATTATTCCTCTGTTACAAATTTACAACCACGCTAGAGTGGAAATTCAATTACCGCCTCGTGCCTGAAGACAATTTCATTAAGATCTTAGGTCGGGAGAGGAATTACACCTCACGTCACTGCTTGAGTAATTCCTGACAATCACTTGAAACATTCATTCGCGACGTCAATTACAGAAGACACGCTTCACAGCGGGACGGAGTCTTTCAATAAATCAAGCCTCTTTAATGCGCGTAAAGTCATTCACAGATTCGCCCATCTTGAGATTAGTTTTGGGAGTAGTTTTGATGTAGCTCTCACCTGAGAGTGGTTTCAACTAAAACTCATTTCACCTATTTAACAGTCGGCTCTTGAGACTACGTCTTATTAATGGGTCACCAAAACTTGTACCAAGAGAGACAGGAAAAATAAATTAATCTCATTTCAGGTAATTGATGTCGAGAGATGTCTTGAGACGCGATTTCTACACAGTATTCGTTTTGTAGACGGTCCTATATGTACATTTAAATACTAAAATGTGTTTATTTTATATAGTTTTACTCCATACGGGATCAACAGGACAAATAAAAAAATAAATAAATATAAAACCCACGTGTCGTTTATGATAAATTTGCATTTTAAATGTTGTGTACTGCGCAAGAGTAATAGCTGTAACCATATATATTTAAAAGAATAACAAAATAAGTGCATGTTAAGAAAATAGACAAGAGTCGTAATATTGCAATTCACTTGCGACTCGACTTTGTGCACTGTTTTGGTTATATGTAACATATTTGATTGCGAAAATAAGATTTTCTTCGTAATGTGCGACGTACATAATTAACGATCAATATGATTATAGAAGCCATTGATCCGAAGTAAAGGACTGTAATGTGCGTGAAAATACAAAATATGTTGTTACAATTAATATAACAGCGATAATTGCGTACGCTTTGGATGTACTTAAAAAATATCACACTACATAACAGCAGCGAATTGTTTTTTGTCTGGTTATGGGTTGGAAGAATAGCTTATGACAAAATTAGTTCTACTGCCGTGCATCCGAAGTAACGGATAAAAATGTTTGTTTAATATTGTTTTACGTGTCTTATTATAAAACTTACCGCTACCTAGCGATAAGTTTTTAAACTACGTTTATTATACAAAAAATCTTATATATTAAATAGATAAATACTATCTCTGAAGACTATTACGTGAAAGTACGGCGATATTTCATCCACTTGTTATAAAACGTTACTTTGCTATTGTATTTGGACTTTACAAGTAGAATTATTAATGTTTATTCAGCCCTGCGTAATTTTTTGTAGCTATTTTTTAAATGAGTTTCCGCACAATAAAATGGGGAAAATATAACTAAACACAAGAAACTCTCGAATGTAGCTGCAGACAAACGGGCATCGACAGCAAAAAAGACATCAATTTCTGCTTCCATGGGCCCTTTGCGAGGCTAGATGAAGAAAAAAAACTTATTTCACAATCTAATATCACTTGAGAACATAAACTTAAAACTAATTTCAGCTGAGTAAGACTCAAGAACTGACTATTAATTCGCACGCGTCTCAAGACTCGAAACTCATCTCAAGACTGTATAACGTGATACGATTTCAAGACGAGATCTGAGAAACGACTATGAATACGGCCCTTAGAGACTTGCAAACAAAAGGAAACGTTTAGATTTATTTCTTAGCTAAAGGAGCATGTTTTATTAGAGTACTCTCCAAAGGAAAAAGAGGCTTGTGAGATCACTTTCCTACATGTGTGCCTGAGCGTATGTATGTACGTGTGTGAGTCCTCCCCTAGGACTTGTGAACGCTTAAGCTGAATTTCAGGTAACTAGGTACCAGCAGGTAGTACTTAGTAAGGAGATCTTACTTTTGTAGTTTTCTACCACGCCGGGAGCTTACTTTCAAAATGGCGATCATTTGAAAATTTTGCATTATAGGTGATATCACGGGAACAATTCAACCGATTTAAACCAAATGTTGTATGTTGGCAGTGCATCACGAAAGCATTGTGTTTAGTGATTGTTATTGTTGTTGGTAAGCCATTTTGGAAGACAGTGCCACACGAAAAATTTGCATGGTATCTCGACTCCAGTAATAAATATTCCTCAAATTTGGCAAGTAGTACTGTGGTAGGCTATGTAATGGTATGCAATTAAAATTGATTAGGCACATACAAATATTTTAGGCGGCTATACAAATATTTTAGGTTTATTTGGCACATCTACCATACCCTTCGACCAATTTCGACCCCGTTTTGTATGCTGAGTGTACCAATTAGAATCATCACGTATGCAAACACATTGCCACTTTTGACTGCCATTTAGTAAGATAGCGCAACACGAATAAATGAAGTTTTACGTAATATCTCAGTAAACAATTGACCGGTTCCTGCCAAATTTAGCAAACATGTATTACTGGCGCAGATGATGTAAATTGGTATGTTTTAGGTGGCTCAATCACTTATTTTCAAAATATCGTACATGTAGTAATTTTAGCAGAGTGTGCTATATCGTAGAAACCATGTAATTAATTCCAAATTTACTCTGCATGCTGGCAGCATATACCGTGAGATGTTTCCACGCGACATCTGTTTCGTCCACCAGTTTGTACGTGGGTTATAGTGGAGAGATTTGGGCGGCCTGGACGTCACCCACATGACCATGCTGCAGCACCATGAGTACGGGTGAAAAGGCAGTGCCCACACTGAGTTCACGTGTGCACTGTACGGTTAAGGTATGTGGACTAAACAATGACGTCATAACAGCAGCCCAGCAAAGCAGTGTGTACCTCTGGCATCCCTTGTGCATCAGAATGCAACTGGAAATACAGCCCCCACGTCTTTGTGTGCGGGCTTGATTGTGTCACGTCGAGTGGCGACAATGTAGTCGTGACGTCATATCAGAGATTTCTGCAACCATGGACGGTGCGTACCTACCTCTGAGCAGTACTAGAGTTATAACAAAGAGTTGCGTATCATTCATTTAGACGATGATATTCTTAATTTGTGACATCTAAATCGGCTTGGAGTTACTATGTGTTTATAGTGATATCCTATACAAAGATTGTTTTCTTCACCTACAGGAACAGCTGTGGCGGAGGGATACATGGTGGCCGCACTTATTTTCGAGAACTGTCGAAATTTACTGAAGCTATATGAAACGGACTACACTACTATAAAAAAATCGTACTTATTGTAGTTATATTACGTGACCATGAATGACTCGTAGGCTAGATGGTTGACTCAAACTTCTGAAGGCCTCGGTTCTACTCCAGGTTCAGCTTAGGACAGATGTTATCGTGTTGGCAAAGTGACGGGTATTCCAATGTCACGCTGTTTCGTCGGAGTGGTCCTGAATCCTTTCTTGTCTACTGCACCGCATCCTCTCCTTGGTAACATTGCACGTTACCTGTCATCAGTTAGCACCAGGCCTCAATTGGGACCTAAGTTTTGTGACTAACTAAATGTTGCACTCTCGGCATAAAATAATTTTGTAATCTTCGTGGGTTTTTTTTTTTTTTTTTTTTTTATAGTAACAAATTTCCGCAGTACCTCCAGGTAAAATAGTAATTCTTGTTTCATAATTTTTATGCAAGCTAAGTTTACCGTGAAAACCATTATTTCGAATATTTTCAGGGAAAAAAAATAGCAATATCCCGAACGAGAATCTACGTAAACGTACTATACTCTAATTGTTATTTCGTTGTCACAGGGTCCATCATAACCATTGCAGTATCGCACATTTGCAGAATGTCGTAATCATGTGAACGTTTGTATGATGTAAATATTTTCCGATCGTGAGCTTAATTTGTCATTATATCAGAGCTTGACAAAGACTGACCGAGCACGCAAATTCTGCATACGCTTGAACGTTTCACTTTCGCATAACCCTGATATCCCGCCGTTTCTGGGCCGCCACCTTCTGAAATATTACTGCCCTCCTTTTAAACGGCCGAAAATAAAGTCCTCGTGACGTCACTTGGCATACTCTAATTCACATTTTTTTTTTATTTGTATATTTCGGTGTTCCTAAGCTGCTGAAGATATATGTGGAGGTGGTGACATATGGCGGAAATTTTTATAGCGTACATATATCTGCGAAACATTGTGGTGGCCTGTCTTTTATATTTGTGTTTTATTGTTTTTTTTAGGACGCGCCCTGCCTGCCTAAGCTTGAGTCAAGTATGTCGGCTTAAGGAATGCCGAATAAGTTATGCCCTGTTGCACCAACTACTTCCCCGATCCGAGATCGATTGATCCTAGTTCCGAACCAGGATCCAGTTTGATCTTGGTTCCAATGTAATAGTGTTGCACCAACTAAATTCCATGATTCGGGATCTCCGATTCGTCAATCTGGGTTCGTGAAGTGAGAGATCGAGATTAAGTATGAGACAAATTTTGCTATTGGTTCGTAATATATGACGTCATGGAAGTAGGCGTATTTTTCACTATAGATGGAACTATATGTGCGATGTTTGATCTGTTTTAAGTGAATTATTGTTGTACGAGTTTTACTGAATAATATTCAAGTGTGTATAACTTTGTTTTAATTTTCCAAAAAAAAAAAAAAAAACAATCGAACGTAGTTCCATCTGTTGGCGTATTTTCAAACTACGTTTGTCAACGATGGCTGCTGATCTCGAATCGAAATTTCGAACCCCCAATTTCGGTGGTTCGAAATGAACTTCCTCTCGATCTCCAGTCCAGCTCTGAACTCGAATGGTGCAACAGTTTAATGTGTCGATCTTAGATCCGATCTCGGATCGAGTTTCGTACCACGATGATGCAAACGGGCATTAGTGATTTGGGCGGTGCGGCGCCTGCCAGTTGAAGAAGACATTATTAACAAATGTAATGAAGTGATGTGGAGATGGAGCAGCTAAAGAATGCAGCGGCGGCAGAAAACGAAGTACCGTGTGAAAACCCACTGGCAAACGTCAAATTCTGCCTCTTTCCTCCGGTACGAAGATCTAGGTTTGACCCCGCCGAGTATCGAACTCGACTCACCGTCGTCTGACCGCAAATCCCCTGTTACACTATCGAATTTTCGCCTGCAACTATATTTGACAATAAAATTTTAGGACAAAATACGGATATGAAATTTTTCCTTCGAACAAATTTCATCAAATAATCTTGCCCAGAACTTTTCTGAAGACCTGCTAAAATTCTACTTTCAGGATATTCCTCCGCCTCATGCAAACAAAGCTTAACCGAGTCTAGAGAATTACACAAAATGGTCTACGCACCCCATTCGAGCGCAGTCAAAGTAATACTATTTTGCATGAGAGCTATTTCTAACTAAGCATTACAAACACACACGTTTATTCCGTTTTCATTATTATTAATTACAAATGAAATATTGTAATCTATAGATAAAATATAAGTAAACGTTCAATTTAATATAAAATATTTAACATTTATGTTAACAAAAGTATAAAACGCTTGTGATATACGACATATTAAGCACCCAACCAAATAGGGTCTATGTCATATATGTGGGGTGATTTTTTAAAGGTTTGATTTTTAGAAATGTGAAGAAACCGCGACTAGACTAGGCCTATAGCATAATTTTGAATGTTTTTGTAATATAACAAAATGGCTTCCCACACGTACCAGCAACGATAACGAAGGAAAATACTGTATGTTGCACTCTAATAATTTCGAGATAAATCAGTGGCTGTAAATGTTAGTTTGGCGAGGCCTTTTTAGCTACCCAGTTTCCGTACAGATACAGCCCACTTGTATCACTGAGTTGGTTTGTAATTTTCCATCAGCTGCTTTTAGTTTCAGATACGTTTGGAAGTCATGAGTTCGCACTTCGTACGAACCCCCGAGGCGTCCGTTAAAAATTTTTTTTAAAGAAAATCAGTGGCATTCAATAATCCCATTATTTCGCAAAATGCCGCCACTTTAAAGATTTGAAGCCCAACAGCAACATTCAGGGTTTAAAAAATTAATTTTCAGATATTACAAAACTTGCGTTTTGAAACATCATCGTCATCAATTTACATCATTCTATGCTTTGAAATACGATTCCACTTGATATATTCACTTTTAAGGCTGAATGTTATATGTATACAGTGGCGATCTTAAGAGTACATGTTAGCCAGATTATTTTTTTTATATTTTTAAAAATACAAATACCTAATAAAATATTACGAAATATGCCGTTTATTTTCGTAAAAGTAAAACTTTGGTAGCAAAAATAGGTAGGTGTAATCTTTCTCAATTAAATAAACATCCGTTAAAATAAAGCTTGCTTTTTTAATACCTCACTCTGACACTAAATCAGTAAACATTCAAGTAACAATGTAAGTCTCGTCGGATATAATTAACGTCGGATAAACGTCAAAAAGTTGAAAACTTGGTAGCCATTTAAGAAACAGCAGCCTTGTGTATCAGGAGGATAATCTGAACTGCTAGCGATAGGTCTGAATTCGATCCCCAATCAGTAGAGCCACGAGGATTTCTTGAATTCATTCGGAGGCGAGGTAGATTTCAAACGCTTGTTCTTTTATCCTAATGTTGTGATTGGACGACACGTCTTTAGACGCGCTCCGTTCAACTGTGAGTCAGTGACAAGCAGGAAGCAGTAGTGTGAGTGAGTGTTTAACACAGAGGCTTGACGTGATCACAGCAACCAACAAGCAAATGACAATGTCTCGAGCGTATAGAGGGCTGCCCAGCCTAGCTTGCTGCCAACTCAATCCGCGAAACACGCCATTCAGTAACATGAGAACGTTTTTTAAGAAGGCAGCCGAACCAGCTGGGGATCTCCTACATGGAGGCATTGCCACTCGGACAAGACTCGCCCCCCCCCCCCTCCCCCCCGGGGAGTGAGCGCGCCAAAGCGACAGACGACAGACGACAGCAGTCATCTCGCAAACAGGCTCTCCGGAGTGGGCGGCGGGTACTTGTGCCGCTGTTCACCCGACCGGCAATCAGGAAGCTGTGTGTGTGTCGTCCTCAATTTTCTGCTAAGGCGAGTCTCATTGGGCCGGCACTGTGTCCGTCGCCCCCCCCCCCCCCCCCCCCCCGGCTACGTCTTCGTACCTGCGGCGATTCGCGCGGAACAGCTGCGTGTGCAGAACCTGGACTAAAGCTTCTGACAGAATAGAAAACTTTAGCATTTGACTTTACGTTTCCGTTCCCCTGACGAAACCACCAAAACACACAATACAATGTTGTAAAGTCAGAGTTCAGACAATTAATTGAACATTGGCTCTGTGAGCTTCATAAAAATGTGTGTCTTGTTACGTAAATAATTATGATATTATCCAGGAATGCATTTTACGTACCTTTGTATTTAAATAGGCTTAAAATTTATATTAAAAGTTTATTTCAAATCTAAAAACTCATTTGTTTACTTTATTAAAATATGTGAACTCATAATATTTCCTCTTCGCATTACATGCATTCGCCATTTATTTAATTTAAGACGAGCTTCGTTGAATATACCAAGATTAAAATCGCCCTACAATAAAATAACGAACTTTCCACATAACTTCTGTTAGATTCTCGGCAAAATGGCTGCTTGACTTTCACTCCAAATTTCAACTTTTCAAAATCGTAAACTCGAGAGTGCTTGACATTACCTTTGACAGTTCCATTGTGTAAAGCTCCATAAAAAAAACAGCATGTCGGAAAGCAAACGTGAAGTCAAATCGTAAAGTCAAATGTTAAAGTTTTCAATTGTGTAAGGACCTTAAATGTCCCAGGTCTTCTGCGCATAAGCGGCGTGCGGTGAACTGCTGCGAGGTAAGCTGGAGTTAGCTGCGTGCCATACCCTGTTGCTCGCCAGTTTGCTCCCATCACTAACACGTAGTTCGGGTAGGCGATGCCACATGACGTGCCTTCATGGGTTCCTTGCCTGCTCGCTGTGAATGTGGTCAAAAAATATATATTCAGTTTCCCCAGGCTGCACGGCGTGGGCACCGAGAACGTACAGACGTGAGCAAGCGCCAGCTCGCCTTGCAACAATTCAACACACGTCACTGCGGCGCATGTGCCCAACTACCCCAAAGGAACACGGCCATCAGACTCACACGGTCGACGATGACGAACGCGTTTGCTTACGGTATATCGTAATTTTTAGGCGACAAGTCCTTTTACCGTTTTGAATTTAATCGAACTGATTTACAAACGATTCACGGGAAGTGTACAGAGCACTTGTTTACTAAACAATATTCCAACCTCAAATCTAATCCACGCCAGTTTTGCTAGTCGTAGTGGCAGGAAAGCAGTTCAAGTTTGGGACATGGAAACTGGCTGCGCGCAGCCAGCGAGGTCCCTCTACCTCACATTCAGTCTGTGGTGCAGTCTATGGCCAGGACCAGCGCGATCATGCAGGCGAAGTAGGCGGCCGTCCAAAGCGCCTAGCAGGTGGGACGGGACGGCAGGATGGGCGGCGGGGCTATTACAATATGCTTTACAATTATATTACGAAAAAAAAATTGGCGAAATAAAAATTAATGTAACTTATCTTGCTATTATTTATTTTTTAACGTAAGGAATTATTTCTAAAGGCTGTTCACGATAAAGTGAACACTTTTGAAATCGCCCCTAGAAAAAAAAATCACTGCTCCTACTCGCATGTATTTTAATGGGCGCGCCGAGTGACATGCACCTAATAAACTTGGTAACGATGGATGGGAAGTAACGTCGAATAAAATGTTTTCGTTAACCATTTCTGATAAGTAATATATATATATTATATATATATATATATATATATATATATATATATATATATATATATATATATACAGGCATCTAAGTGTAAAAAATAACAGATTTATAACACATTATCTTTTCAAATAATTCCACATTTTCACCGGACCAAAGCATGGACAAAGTGATGAGGCCCATGGCAAGGTTAAATCTACATAAGGTGGAAGAATACACAAGGTGCATACAAGTAGATCTTAAACAGGGCTTTCAAAAGTGCTCATTTTACCGTGAACCGCCTATAATATATAGTAACATTTGTTGCGAATGTTAACCTATTAGGAAAAATAAAAACAGTAGGTCTACCGATCGACTAGTATCGAGGACGGCCCATTTGTTGCGTGCATCTAGAGTGTAGGTACAGTTATCAGCAAGCTCTAATACACCTCGCAACAATTCTCCCAGCCACTACTGGCTATGTCCGAGATGGCTTTCAACCCATTCATACCCACTTTAATTTACACTTTGATGTGTTTCAACCGCGAAATTTCGTGATGCGCTCTGTGCGCAAGGCAGTCGCCTACATATGGCGCTTTAAATGCACCGCAGCGTCATAGAAATATGACGATTTTTTAAAGCTAAACTCTTGGGCGAAAATAAAGTAAGGGGAGAGATAGCGCGGCTCTTAACATCGAGGTCTTGTGAGCCAACGAGGGTTAAGTGAGATGGCTATGGAGCAGCGTCGAAAGGAAAGGGCTGGGGAAACAGGAGATCTCTGAGAAAACCCGCCGACCAGCTGCATCGTACGGCACGATTCCCACGTGCGGAAATCCCGTAACTGCACTGCCTGGAATCTAACCCGATTAACCCAGGTGGGAGTGAGTGAGTGAGTGAAGAGAGATGGGCTGCTCTTAACATCGGGGTCTGAGAGCAGAGCCCTGGGGGGCGGGGGGGGGGGGGGTGGGCAAGTAATCTAACCGCTACACCACCGCGGACCGTTACGAAAATAAATTACATTCCAGACGACAACGGAATGGCGCTTTCAATACATGGCGCGTATTGGAAACGTTATTTGCATACCCTGCAACATAGCCAAGAACGGCTTTTCTGGCTGCTGTATCTCCAAAATATCCTGGCATTCGGGAGGACGCGGGTTCGATCCCCGGTCCGGACGTCCTGATTTCGGTTCTCCGTGGTTTTCCGACATCACTCCTGGCGAATGCTGGGATGGGTCCCAGCAACTTGCACCGTCCCTAATGACCTCGCTGTCGACGAGACGTTAAGCCCAACCACCTACCCGCCTTCCAAATATGCGAACTGTATCGTATTCGAAACTACGGCAGACGCATGCACTGGACATTGTTCCAGAGTCGCGTCCAGTAGACCTACCGGTGCGTCGCTCTCACGTTCCAGGTAGTCGCCGACGGATATACAGCACGCTAGTTGAGCGCCCGTAGCGCATGATCGAGTTTTACCTCATTCAAACAAACACACCTCTCACCAGGCGACCACCTTAAGTCGACTGAACGCTTGTTTCGCCATCACAAGCACTGAACTGTAGGTTTAGGTAACGCTAATAATTAATTTAACTAATCTAGCACTCAAAAATACTTGGCGCTAAGAGACAAAAGTACGACACTCACAGTTCCTATCAGGGAATGTGATACTGGGAAGTAGAATAGCTTCCACTTGGATTCCTTCTTGATAAAGGCTGTTCACGGTAAAGCGAGCACTTTTTGACGCTGTTTCGTCAGATATAGTAACCAATAAATACATTTCCTTGTACTCTCTGACTTTTGGTTTTGGGTATGGTGAAAGTATACACTGTGTTTATTGATCACATGGCAGGGTTTACATTAACAAGAGGTGGAAAGATATAAGTTTGTTGAAAGAAAGTAACTAGGGTTTCAAAAGTGCTCACTTTACCGTGAACGGGCTATACTAGTAAATAGTATTATTAATTCGTTAGATCACTCGGGGGGGGGGGGGGGGGGGATTATACGAACGCTGAGTCACAGATTATTATACATTCACGGTGAATTCAGCCTTTTCTGAAGCCCTGCTAAAGTTCTACTTCCAGGATATTCCTCCGCCTCGTGCTAACTAAGCTTAACTAATTACAACAAAGGAGAACGCACGGAATTCGTGTGCACTCATTTGTAATATTATTTTGCGTAAGAACTATTTGTTACTAGGCGCTGCCAACATGCACGTTTTCTCACTGTTTTTATTTATGTTTGTTACTAGCAGGCCAGTGCTACTTCGCTAGCATGATATTTAGGACTTTGTATAGATCTAGCAGCTTTTCTTGGGAAAGAAAGGAGGACAGCACATAGAAAAAAAAAAAAGGAGATGAGTAAGAAATTTGTTTTAGCAATCTTTTTTAATATTCTGATATCCTAAGAAAAGCTTAATCCAGTACATATTTACATCCCTGATAATCATATCGCTCTACCCACTGCGGCCCCATTTGATATATATCTATCCACTGAGTCACTACGGCCCCACTTGATATAGTTCTATCTATTTAACCACTGCGGCTCCACTTGGAATAACTCTAGCCACTGGGCCTCTACAGCTTTTTGGAAGGAAAGGTGGACAGCCCATAGATAAAAAGAAAGGAGAAATGACGGAATTTTTTTTAGTGATGCATATTTTTATGCAGTAATAAATCCTAATTAAAGTTTAATCCAGTACCTATGTAAATCCCTGATCATCATTTTCTACGGAACCGTTTGAGATATCTCGATGGAACAAAGACTAAGTTGGTCCTGGGGTTATTATGTATACACTGTAAATTATACTAAGTTGGTCCTGGGGTTAATATCTACAGACTGTAAATTATACTAAGTTGGTCCTGGGGTTATTATCTATAGACTGTAAATTATGCTAAGTTGGTCCTGGGGTTATTATCTATAGACTGTAAATTATACTAAGTTGGTCCTGGGGTTATTATCTATAGACTGTAAATTATACTAAGTTGGTCCTGGGGTTATTATCTATAGACTGTAAATTATACTAAGTTGGTCCTGGGGTTATTTTTTATAGACTGTAAATTATACTAAGTTGGTCCTGGGGTTATTATGTATAGACTGTAAATTATACTAAGTTGGTCCTGGGGTTATCATCTATAGACTGTAAATTTCATACCAATACGTTCAGCGGTTTTTTAGTTAAATCCAGTCGGACAGACAGACATGAAAAAACAATTAACATTCGATATGGCTTAGTTATTAATTATACTATATGAACAAGTAGGCTGATTAAAAATTGTAATTTTGAAAATCACGGCAGACACTTCTATTTCATTTAGTAGTATGAATTAGTTAAGTATTCCTATAATAGTAGCTAAACTTCAATTTAACGAAAACTAAGATAATTTTATGTTAACAGAGGTATAAAACGCTTGTGTTAATAGCATATTTAGACAATAACACGTTGTACATGGGGTGAGTTTTCAAATGTTTGAATAAAAAAGTGTGAATAAACTATACTTAAGAATACAGGGACAAACCAGTCGCTTGTACCGCGCAGCACCGTTCGATAATCAGTGCCTGGCGCCTCCCTCGCAAGCCGGCAGCCCAGCGACGAATTGGGTTACATTTCGCATAATGCAGTAGCCAATCAGAGAACGGGTACACCGATATCAAAGTGAGTGAAGTGAATAGATTTATGCGGCCCTTAACAGCGAGGTCTTGGGAGCCGGTGAGGGTGATTGCGGAGAGTATGGAGCGTCGCCGGAGTGGGGGGGAGGAGGAAACGGGAGATTCCCGAGAAAATCCGCGGATCAACGGTATCGTCCGGCATGATTCCCCTGCCGGTGGCCCGGCCGGGGATTGAGCCCGGATCGCCTTGGTGAGGGGCGAGCGAGCTACCCGCTCAGCCACCGCGGCCCCTCCAATGTCAAAGGAACCATTTCATTTTGAGTGTGCTTGTCTGCTATGTGGCAGCTGTGCTTGTCGGACACACAAAGCAAGTAAAATAAAGAGACGAAGCTCAATGCTATTTTCTTGGGCCGTTATTTTCCTCCATGTTTGGGCTATTAGTTCGAATTTGCTGCCAACCATACAACTCTTAAACATAATTATTTCAATTTTCAGACAGACGTTTTAGTTACTGCTAATAACAGTTTGGTAAAAATGTTAAAATCAAATGCTGTATTTACAAACAGTAACATGGAACTAAATGTGTGTTTAACAATTATTGATGGCAGGAAACACATAGGTTGGCTACTCTGTTAACTCCACAATCGTTTATTAAAATGCTAATTGTACATATTTCTTTCTTTTAAAATGGCACTGTGGCTGATATCGATAACTATTGTACCACTTATTCTTAGGAAATCAGCATTTGAAAATTCTATAAACCTCAATTCCAATTCCTGCAATTGATTGTAAACATCAACTCCACCTTCTCCAGCAACAAACATAACAATGGAAACAAAACCACTCAACGCTCCAGGCACTGACAGTGCATGCCTACATCAAAATTATATATTTTATGAATGATGATAAAAATAATTAAACTTAATTTACTTGTCACTTAAGTATATTTAACAATAAAACAATTTTGTTTATAAAATATGCAGCTTTCTTTATTAATGAGCATTATTTTAATTTTATCAACAGTCGATGAAGTCATTCTACACTAAAATTTAGTGGCCCACGAAAACTCTATAGAGCTTTGACTGGTCGGACAGCTCCGTGGCCGTCTCACGTGGCTGCGCGCGGTAGTTCCGGTGGACTGGCCGGGGCCCGGCCGTGGCGCTGCATCATCTACTAACCAGACCGCGGGGGTCGCTGCCACAAAACAACGTCTCCCGGGAAGGAACACAGGATCATGACGGAGAGAGAGAGAGAGAGAGAGAGAGAGAGAGAGAGAGAGCACATCCGTGTACTCGACCTGCCTGCAACTTCTTGTGGCTACAACGTTCCTCCGCGTCGTAAAATGCTGATCACCGGGTGACGGGAACAAGGGAGAAAAAGATAAAAAAAAATAAAAAAACATATCTTGGAAGTGTGGCAAGAGGAGCTGAGAAAGAAGGATCGGTGTTTAGACGTTTTACAGGACGTCGTAAAAGAATACGAGATGAGGGGCTCGTAGAGGCAATCAGCGGCGCCTCGAGGGTGCTGCTGGGAGGCACCCAGGACGTGGTCAGTAATAGGAATCACTTCCAGACACCGCATTTGATTCCCCCTCTGGAAAAAAAAAAAACAAACAAACAGACTGAGCATGCTCTAACGTCAAGGACAACACGCCATACCAGAACTTAACATTTACTGATTGTTTGGTCGAGTCCAGAAAATATACCTGAAAACGGTGTCACTGCCGAAGGAGTGAGAATTATGTAAAGCTAGCTCATGGTTAGTATAATTTTAACCCACTAAGCCCTTGTGTACAAAATTGTGTACATTGCGTATTGCGTGTACGTAATTTTTGTTTTATACTGCACACAGCGAAGCTCAATGACCAATGATCTCACCTGTGGGTAAATTATTCGCATACCGTCTTAGTGGTCTAGCACATAATTGGTTCATATTACTGTCCCTGAACATACAGCCTACAGTTCATTGGCTGTGACAACGAAACAAGTGTTGTGTCGACTTAGTACAGCACGCATCATAAAATGCCTTGTTTGCCACACCTAAAGACGTAATTTTACCACACAGTAATTTTACAGTGGGTCTGAAAGGGTTAAAGTGAAACGTTAACTATAACACGTAATTAATGTTGCCAGCGAATCAGCAGAAGTATTAACTTCTTTTTGTAACTGGAATATTTAAACTAGTGATAACTGTTAGGTTACATATTTACGTATTTTTTGTTCGTTTAAGATTTTGTATTTTGGTAAAAGTACCATATTTGTGTTTCCAAAAGTTCAACAGCGTCTCTTCATCGACGCATGAGTTTAGCCTACGACAATGATGATTTCACACGTGGCGGTAGGTTGAAGACATGGTGAGACTTTCATAAGTGTCGAATTAGGACTACACGTGAACTAACAGTGACTCGGTACGATCATAACCTCGAGTGGACTGTGTTCCAAGCACGATTTTTTTTGTTAGAAAATAACTGTTGGCAAACAACCTAGAAAAATAACATAAATTTCAATTGTTTTGATAGTGAGCTCTGTGCCAAAGAAAGTTTTGACTCTTGCATGGCATAACGAGTATTTCAACATATAACCTGGATTTAATCAAACCTAACTATTTCCAGCATTCTGTCAGTTTACCTGAATCAGTAGCAACTAACAATTTATTTGTGCCAAAGGAAACACCGCCCCAACGAAAGTTTCTATGGCAGTAAAGTCACACCCTCTCGCTGTGGCTAACTGGGTTCGATCACTGGTGTATCCCATTCTATGTCTCGCTAATGACTGCCAGGTTCGAATCCCACCGGATCTAGTTGAACGTCTCGTTAAGGACTCCCATTAAATAGCGACATCGATTCGAGGAATGGTACCTCCCTCTGTGTCCTAAAATTTAACCGCGAAAACAAAACTAAATCAGTTAACTTCTTCAACAGAAGCAGTAGAGAGTGTTTTTGTCAACGTTACACACGTCAGTCCCTCACCGCCGAAGTTCTCGTCGGGCCAATCAGCACGCTGTTTTCTGTTTGGCCTGTGACGGACTCCGGGTCTGATAATCAGCTGATGCAATAAACGTCTGCCCAGCTATAAAATTCTGGGCAGTAGCACGCGTCATACGTAGAGATAATGATTTATCGCGGGAAAAGTGGACTATTAGCTAGGATCCAACGCACTGCACACATGTCCGGCCGTTTTCTTTCCTTATTGGTTGTCATGCATGTATGAAGCTACTACCCCGTTTCACTGGGCCAGTGCTGATTCCGATACTATAAGGCAGAACGATCGTGATTGGTCCGCAAACAACTTAGCCGAGTCAAAACCTTGTTCACCCAATCATGAAAGAATAAACTAGTTAGAGTGTTATAGAAGATATGTTGGCTCAAAAAAGTTTCGCGATTTTCCGTCATCTCTAGTCATACGTGATCTTCTCGACGCTGAGACCACGTGGGCTTGCGGATATAAGTGATTAGAGACGGCTCGAGTCAATCAGAGAAGCAGGGACTGTAGATGAGTCGGCCGTGGCATGTTTGGAAGGACCCTCCGAGCAATCACCTGGAGTGATAAAGAAAAAAAAACACGGAAAACCGAAATCTGAACGGCCGGACCAGGAATCAAACCCCTAGTTCTACTTAATGCGAGTCCAGTGTTATTTTTACCACACTTTAAAAAAAAATATTTGTACTTTTACAAGAAAAATCCTTGGAAACCCAGTTGCCAAGAAATTCCTTTGTAAAACTACAAATAGTTCCCTTGTAAAATCTGCAAAACATACATTTGTAATATTACAAATGATAGCCTTGTATTACAACTTACAGTATTGAAAAGTGTACATATTTTTATATATAAAACAAATGTGATGAATTAATAAAATAGAATATCTTTAAAAATATATTTCATAGTATAATTTATGAAAAAAAAAGTTCACATTCTCGAAGCACGGGGACTAGAGCCCACACCCCTTATGTTATTAACCTGCACCCTTAACCACAAGAAAAACATGAATTACGTACTAAGCACTTATTTTGTATTAAATATAATCCAAGTACTTACAAAATGTTAAGGAAGTTATTGATTAAGAAGAATACATTTACCGGTACTGTATTCCTTTTTAAGAGTTCTTTATAGGCAGGAAACGTTAACATTTAACGACTAATACGGTCACGTTTGATTGAAATTATGGTTTTATTATGATTATTTGAGTTCTTTAAGCGTTTTGCGTTATTCAAACTCGCAACACATTTCTTTTTGCACGCAACTAAACTTTACATCACCCATAAATTTTAGACAAACAGCAATAAACGGCATTACGTTCTTGGTTGAGTGTCCGCCACTTTGCTGAAGCTCGTGGACACGGGTCTGTATAGTACAAACATTTCTTGAGTTCTACTACGAACACGGCCCTTGTAGTCTTACAAACGAGTAGTTCTGCAAAACAAATCTTTGTACTGATACAAGCATCTGTAGAATTACAAACAATTTCTCCTTTAAAATTACGAGAACTTTTTCCAGTGCACAACGCAACCTCGCCCGTTACTGGCGTATAGTGAGTGCTTTCGTGAAATCCTGGGTCCGTAGTCGATGTTGCTGTCCTGAAGGAAATGCGAAGAAGTTACTCCAAGTGGTTCCCATCTCCACTTCCGGTAGAAGGTGGGCCTGCCCATTTATTCACACACTAGGTCGATATCTATATTACGAATATTTATAAATACGAGGGTAGGTCAAAAAGTATCTTTCCCTATTCTTTTTTTGCCGGCGAAGGGGTAAAGATAAGTCAAGATACAGAACACGATTTTTTTCTATTTCATCACAATTCCTTTATTCTCTGGTATAATCACCAAATTTATTTAAGCATTTGTTATAGGACAAAGTGAGGATTTCAATTCCCTAGCTATAGAAAGTGGCGTTCGGCTTATTGGCACTTTGAAGTCGGCAGGTTTTTACCAGCGTTAAACACAAGCTAGAAGTGAGCCGCTTATTTACACCATTGCAAGGACAACATATTCTATTGGTCCCTGTTCTGTCTTACCGGCGTCCTATTGGTCAAAACCGCAAGAGGCTTACATTATTAGCCATATGTTAGCTAACTAAGTGTGGAGTTGGCAGTCTGTCAACCAAATGGTATTTCGTAATGAACAGAATTTGCTGTCCATCGTGCTCATTTCAGAAATGGTAGAAAAATGTTTATTTTTACTTACGAAAATTGTCTTATGCGCGGCGTTGTTTTCTGGTAAAATCGCGATAAAAGTGATGGAATAGAGTACCTACATCGACGGCAGTTATGTGTTTTATGGGCAGAGAAATATTCATACTAGTTTTTCCCGTACAACACTCGGGGATAGTCTTCTGCCGGCGCTCATAAACTGCTGGCTCGGATATCCGTCGCGTTTAAACAATATCAGTCGCGCCCATTTGGAAGTTTCTCCTTACCCCGAGTCACTCTGAGGGATACTAGGACATTAAACCAGAAAATTCCTTCAGATAAACGCGGAAATTCAGTCCTCTGAAGGTTGGAAGCACGCGAGATATGATGGGTTTATCGCGGCGGTGGCACGCAGCAGCTGGCCTTTGTAAACGCCGATGCTTTCTCAAGTTAATACTCTCTCCTCCACACACTTCTCCACTCGTTCGCTCGCGCGGGACGAGTGCAGTGATGCAAAGCAGCGACCCCGTAACAGTACACTCGCAATGTAGCGGGAAGAAAAAAAAAACCAACTCCACAATGTTCTTATTTGCGTATTGTAAAGTAATCTGTACGGGAAGAGCATGGGCCTTGTATTTAGCGATTGCATGTTTATCGACATTTATGCAGTACGTCAACATATTCACTTCTTCTTATTTTTGACTGCATTTGAGTGAATTTTTGCAACACCAAAATATATATTATAGACACTGTCATGAAAAATGAGGACAGGAAAATTTCTTAATACAGTGCCCTGCAGTAACTGCGATAACTAAGTTTTTCCTCTTGTAGGATTGTACGAAGTCGGAGTCGTATCTGTTTGCAAGTTTATTATCAAGCAACTCTCAGTTTCATATCTAGTATGCTGCAAGGCATGCGTGTGTTTTAAGGTTCGCCTGTCAATAAGTGATTTCGCGGATTGTTTATAGCTTCCGTTTTACAGTAGGTACACGAAATTAGTAAAATAAGAAACAAATCAGATCTGTTAGAGGCCTTCTCTTTCTCCGTAACAAAACTATTTTCTTTTGTTTATCATGCGATATTTTACAGGCGCGTAATAATTACCGTCTATTGACCAAACCCACCTAGTCGCATCAGAAGGCGGCTTACGTGCTGAAACTCCAACTTGCAAGATGGCTTTAAGCACTACCACCCTGCCATCTCAGGGCCGGAAGTCAAAAAATAAGTCCCCGCCTCGACACTCGACGTGGTATCGAACCCGCGCCGCCTCGTAAGCGAATGGTTTCCTAGACCCGCGAGTACAAAATACGTAACTGATGAAAGTTGTTCGCCACGTAGGAAGGGTTCGAAGCAGGAACCAGCTCGAAATCCCGTTCTCCTCGGAGCACAGCTGGTTAGTGCGTGTGGCCCGACTAGGGAATGAGCCACCACTTTGAAAACGCCCTGCCTTTATCTGCGTACATTTTTAAGTAAACACTGGTACTCATGACAAAAATTACTATAATGAAAGACAAAAACTAGTTCCATAAAATAGGTGTGCGAGCTGAAAAGCTAGTTGCCAGAATTTGCATTAGGTACTGCAATGAAAACGTTGGAAATGATAAATTTTAATAAAATTATATCTGAATGTTACAAACCTGCAAATTTAAAGTTTTGGACTAATCACTTTATATTAACAGTCACCTTCAGCCTCATGTTATGAGTGTCCTGTCGTATTTAAGAGACATAATCGTTCTTTGAGATAGGAATATTTTAATTTAAATACTATAATTTTTAGGCCAAGTAAATGGTGGTTGACATGATTCTGTCAACTGTTCGGTGAATTACACAATAAAAAAGTTCTACCTTAGGCCACAAAAGTGCTTCTGTTGCATATGAACAAATATTTTGAATCCACAAAAGACTATTCTGCAAGAATATGTCAGGTTTACAATAATACTTATTTTGTGTGTCTATGTCGTATTAATAGCGTACTATTTAAACTAGTCGCTTCTGAAAATGATTTAATTTTTTTTTTTTTTTTTTTTTTTTTTTTGCTCATCGTAATATGACCTTCTAAAACAACATACTCATATTACTGCGTCGTTTGATTGACGCTTGGATACAAGTTATTAGGAAAATGTCAATATAATTTTTTACTTTTAGCAAAATGATCTGCAGTGAAATGAAAGCACTGTCGCGCGAGAAGTTAATTCGTTGGGCAGCTGAAATGTTTGATATCGTGTGCGAACATTGTAAGTTTGTGTGGTAACTCCTCTGCAATAGAGTGAAAATGAAAGGAACACCGAATCAGAAAAGAAAAAAAAAAGCGCTCTCGTAGTTCTGTATTTATAATACCTATCTACCAACACTTTTTAATATTGGGGTTTCTGTTAATTTTAAAACAAATAATTTGACTTGGACTGTAACGGTATAACGAGTATAGCTATTTTACATGTTTTTTTTTTTGCAGCCAACGCAGAACATTTCGTTTGTTTCAGTCATATTAATCACACTTTTTGTTTACTTCGTGGCAGCCAGTCGGAAGAGAAAGGCGCCCTGATGTGCTTATACTAACGTGTCACTTCGAGCAAGAAGTGATTGTCGTCCGAACATGTCCGGAGACATTTTAACCATGGACAGAGCTGAACAAGTCTGGACTGAAGTAGTTCTGTGTCCCGTGTGACTGTGACCGGAGTATAGTTTCCAAATGAGTTCAATATTAATCGTAGTATAGGCTGTTCACGATCAAGTGAGCACTTTAGAAATGAACCTAAGGAAAAAAAGTCACTGCCCCTGCATGCATACATGTTAACGGGCGCACTGAGTGAACATTCGCCCAGTAAAGTTGGTAACGATACATGGCAAGTAGTTCCATATCTCAACGTCGAATAAAAAGTGTTAGATAACCATTTGTAATAACTTAAAATTAATTCTTTCACGTTCTGTTTTTTTTTATGCATATATGTGTAAAAATGAGCAGATTTGTAAAGTATTTACTTTCTTTATAATTTCATAGTTTAATTTGACCAACTCATTATTAAAGTGATGAAGCCCATGGCAATGTTAATTTTACGTAAGGCGGAGGAATACACAACGTGCATACAAGTAGATCTTAAGCAGGGTTTTCAAGAGTGCTAATATTACCATTAACTGCCTATAACTGAAATAATTGTACCCCACGCGCGGATTGAGCACACGGCACCCAGATCTCAGCAGCAGCGCCAACCTGCGTCCTTCCTCCAATCAGCGATCGAAGAACGACAAAGAAAAATAAGGCGACTCCGAAAAATATTACCTATCTTTGATGGTTATGTCGCCTTGGCTCTGGACTTTAGTAATACGATTATTTTATTTATATATCGTTAGTGTGGTTTTGTGGGCCTGTTTATAGATATCATTATTGACTTATCTCTTCAGAAATTGTAGTCACTATTTTAATAAATTATAACAATTAATTTGTACTTCAAGTCCTAACCTGAAAAAATATTTAAAACATAGATTTCAACGCAACATATTGACATAGGGTTGTCATAAAATGAAAAAATAAAAGAGATAATGTAAATTACAACTAGTTTTAATTACCGTACTGCTTGCCAATTGCAATGCTGCGCAGCAGTGTCTTGTACGTGGAGTCGACAAAGTACTTGACATGTGTACAAAAGTCGCCTTTAGCAACTGGAAATAACTGTAGGTGGGCGGGAAGCCAGCCCAGCACAAAAGGACTTGCCACAAAAGGACTCCTCCGACGACGGGCGACCACTGGGCTTCGGACGACGCTTCTTTGTAATCGTCGACCACATTTCCCTGCGCCCCAGTTTCAACGCCGCAGCCAGACGTGCAGACGTCCAGCGCCAAGTGGAGATTGTTCCAGTCTGGTTAGAGAGGAGTGTGCAGGGGGGGGGGGTGAGAGAGGAGAGTAGAGAGTACAAGTCCATCGCTGAACATGACCACCATCACGCCTTGTAGCAGCCTTGGAATGTTTGGCCACAAGCCACGGTCACATGGAGACGCGAATTGCGGAGCAGCGTCTGAACGACGGAGATCTCTCAGGTGGAAGACAGAGACATACAGAGAGAGAGAGGGAGAGAGAAGGGGAGGGGAGAAAAAACAGAGACAGAAAACCAGCCACCTTGACGGGATCACCCTGGCGAGATAACCCGAGGCCGACCAAAGTATTCTCTGATTGGGCCCTGTCTCTTTCCCCTTCCCCTCCACATAACGTCCTTTTCCAAACCCACGAAATTCCCTTCGCGGCCCGTCAGCAATAAAAGAAACTGAATCAATTTACAAGCGGCGGCGATTTATTGCACGGACACATCCCGCGGCTTTATTATTACTACTACTAGACGTACTACTTTTATTATTATTGCCCGCATGTTTTCTTGTCCGACGAGAATAACAAATCATTAGTGGAGTCTTGCCCTCGTCAGACGGCAATTGCTCAATGGACGCCACCACGGCATAATCATCGCCTTACACTCACAGACCGTCTTTTAAGGGCCAATAAAATCGGACGGATCTTACTAAACAACGCATGCCTGCCGGACTTGTTATTCTTTTACCGGACTGAAATGGACAACTCTCTGGTCGCTATAAAATTTCGGCGTACTAAAAATGTTGCATGTTTTAAAACTTTGAATAATTATGCTTGGAACTATCCATTACGGCTTCTGCCCCCCCCCCCCCCCCCCCGCGTTTCTGAGGCTCCATTATTTTGAACGAACCTGACGTGTATAGTTTTCAGTTATATCGAAAGGGTTGCCAACTGAAGAGAAAAAAAACTTGATTAGTCGTAAACGATCGTAAATATATTTGGGAGGAGGGAGACATGTTGGCGTTGCTGCTGAGACCTGGGTGTCGTGTGCTCAATCCGCGTGTAGAGTACAATCATTTCAAGTTGGAATACTTGTATAGTCAGTTCATGGTAAAATGAGCACTTTTGAAAGCCCTGCTTAAGATCTACTTGTACGCACGTTGTGTATTCCTCCGCCTTGCATAAAATTAACATTGCCATGGACCTCATAATTTTATTCATGCGTCGTTCAAGTAAAACTGTGAAATTATTAGAAAAGTGAACATTTTATAAATGTGCTCATTTTTACACATCTGGTACACAAAAAAAAAATAAAGCGAAATAAATAATTTAAATGATCACAAATGTTTACCTAACACTTTTTATTCGACGTTAGATATGGAACTATTTTCCACCCAACGTTACCAATTTACCGGGCCCATTTCACTCAATGTACCCGTTGAAGTATATGCAGGCAGGGTCAGCGACTTTTTTCTAAGGTTGATTTCAAAAGTGCTCACTTTATCGCGAACAGCCTTTAACGTTGTTCGAGAATTAACATACTGTACGTATGATTATGACGTCTTAGATAAATAACCAAGGTACATATTAAGTGTATCCATTAATATTGCGTTACTAACAGTATACTTGGTTTCAGGGACAATTATACTTAAGCCAGTGAAAAATTAAGGTCCAAGGGAAGGTTTCAAACGCCCTTGGACATTCCATCCCTTTTTGATTCCGCCCCTGAGTGCCGTAAAATAATTATTTTTTTTGGCATGGATGTTCTCTTTGCATACATTTAATGGAGGTGATCTAACACTCTGATTTCGCCATTGCACTTTCGTCATTATTCACAAAATAAGTAATAATGGAGGAAATCATTATGTATGTTGTTATCGAAAATTTTATATCCACTAATTGTTAATGAAAAGAGGTGCTGCTTGCAGAAATATGCAACCAGAGCAGTATTTGTTGTAGACGGAATGTGGACGCAGTAACCCATCACCCTGTCTGAGCATTATAACGTAATTTTTCTCCCTTTAGCATATAACTATCAAAACAACATGAATTAGACAGTAGTTTAGAACAGTGCTTGTAAAAAATTTCGTTTTAAAATGTCATTTCACTCTTTAACCCAACTTTAAACGCAAGGGAAAATTAAATATTTTTCTCTGTATGAAAAATGTTATGTCGATCAAATTTTTTCAAACGTTTACAATAGTGTATTACCACATGATTTTGACAATTATGATAGCGATTGGTGATCCAGTGTTGGTGAAGTGCGTATAATAAATACGAAGATGTGTTTGTAGCCTGTTCACTTTTAATTCGAGAGCTTTTGAAAGCTCTGCTGAGGATCTATTTTTCTTTAATTGGGATCCCTTTGCAGTAAGTGAAATTAACATTGACACGGTCCTGATTACGTTGTTCACGTGTCATCAAAGTCAAAACGTGCACTCGTGAGGTACGTAAATGTGTTACTGATGTAGGAATTCGCAGTATCGTGCAAAACAAAGTCCATTAACTCAAGTGGACCTTAATTCAAACATTAACTTGCAATAGAAAATCGTCATAGAACTTTGAGATGTGAATAGGTCTTAAAGATCGGCGCGAAACAAGAGGTAGACAAGGACGTAAACGGAGATGTAACGTTTGCAGGGTTGTAAGTCCTGACATTACAACTTCGTGACTATAATGCATTCACAGTTACTTCACACAATCTTCTGAAGCCCTGCTAAAGTTCTACTTCCAGGATATTCCTCCGCCTCGTGCAAATTAAGCTTAACTAAGTGTAAAAAATTACACCAAAGGACAGCGCACATAATTCGTGCGCACTCAGTTGCAATAACATTTCGCATGGGGACTATTTCTTACTAGGCACTACCAACACATGTTTTTCCACTGATTTTATTCATATTTATTATAAATGAAATATTATTATTAAATTTAATATAGGTAAAACTTCAACTTAATAATAAATAAGATGTATATGTGATACCAGAAGTATAAACCGCTTGTGAAACATTACATATATTCCGGAAATAGCTAAACCCGTCAAACATAGGGTGGTTTTTCGATGGGTTTGATTCGAAAAGTGCGAAGAAACCGCGAATAGACTGTAATACCACGATTAAAGTAAACGTGGTCTCGTCAGATCTCCGACGCGATGCGAGCGTTGCCTTGTCGGAGTCCCGCGGCGATTGGCGGCCATTTTGGGCGTGGGTGAAAATCTCCAAGCAGTACATCTCACGACCCCGACGTGCCAGCGCGCCGATTTTGGTCCCAAGCGAATGATCTCGTCTGTAGGTATTTCGATTTAAGCAATAAAAGACGATAATAAATTTCGTCACTTTCATCTCAATCTGATACAAAGCAGGAGTATTCACGCATGACTCACAGCCGTGTCCTAGACACAGCCAAACCTACTTTTTAAAAAATCCCCTGTTCAGTTGGACGGAATCGAACACGCCAGTGCGAACTGTATCATAATTCCTATGTACAGAAGTTTCAAATTCTTATTTCAAAACTTTCTGAGCGTACTTTACCAGATCTTTATTCTGTAGTCTGTATAGAATGATGGCGGGTTTTTTTTACGCTTTTTTAGTCAAACTTTCGAATAATCACTCCATGCAGGAGGTGTTCGGTTGCCTCCTAAATATGTCATCTATCACACGTGTTTTATACTTCTATCAGCATAAAAAAGCGTATTTTTACTCAATTTATATTTTATTTACAAATTACAATATTTCATTTATAATTAATATGAATAAACAAAGTGAGAAAATATAAGTGTTGGTAATGCCTAGCAAGAAATAGTTCTCGTGCAAAATATTATTACACTGAGCGAGCACGAATGCGGTGTATTGTCCCTCTGGTGTAATTTGTTTGCGTGAGGCGGAGGAATATCCAGGAAGTAGAACTTCAGCACTGTGGCTTCAGGAAAGTTGGAAGTAAAGCTGGACTCACAAAAATCCGTATTCATCCGTCAGCCGCCCGTCCGTCCGTCGGTCACGTGATCTTCAACCAATCGCAGGGCAACTTTTTTTCTATCCGTAAAATATATATTAAACTTTAACTCAACTTTCGACGGATGGGCGGATGTGCCACCGCCTTGTAATATCGTTCCTTGAACATAGCTGTCAGCAAACAGTCACTTGTTTATTGTCTGATTATTTTTTCTTTTTAAATAAACAAGGCAGTGGAGTTGTTTACTTTTTTACGTTTCACTTTGAATCGAACTGAAGATTACTTGTAGATTTTCGCAGGAAATGCCTATAGATTATGCTAGGAAGAAGAACATATTAATCGAATTGATTAATTTGTCTGTGCGTGAGAAAGTTAGTGTTGTTTGGGTGGTATAACAGGAAATTTCTGGCCCAACGGATCGATGGCAAACGGACTGTTGTGAGTCGCTTTCGATTGACGGACAGGCAACTGGCGGAAGCGACGGATGGTTGCGAGCCAAGCTTAAGGGGATAGGAAAGGTCGCGGTGTGCATGAATGACCATAAAATAAAATCAATAATAGAATGTGAACGACTTGACAGAATTCGATGGGGTTTGTTTTGTCGGTTAGATATTTTCACTGCGGAGACCTCTATATACAGAAATAGTCAATACAGTATATAGTTTTCAAATAAAAAAAATGCAAACGGTTTTTCATAAAATAAGTGCTTGAAACAATAAAATAAACAAATATACAAAAAAGTTAGCTGTACAATTCGTAAAATCATATAAGAAAAATCTCTATAATAATAAAATCTTAAAACGAAGCATATTTCAATTTTAAACTAATTTTAACTTCTTTAAACCGCTTGTGATTCATTTTTAAAATAAAACATTCACATATCAATAAAATATCTATAATTCAGTATTACAGAGCTCAGGATAATATTTTGTTGGTATTTTTTAAATAAAATATAACGCATCTGTTGCAATTTTACCGCCACAATTGTTTATTTTAGAAACGTATTTTCTAGTGTACTCGCCGTCTCTGTCACAGCTGGAACTACTGCACTCGCGCGAGGGCACGGCCGCGCTGTTGCCACATAGTTCCGCTCCTGCCAAAATTGAAGTGTGAGCAAAGATCGATGAAAAATAATGGCAAATCAAAGTAGCCTTCGTTTAAATGCCCGTCGAATAAAAGGAAATGTCCGCAGTTTTCAAAACACTACAAAAGAAGGTGAATATATTCCCGTATAAATAACATCAGAATGCAAAATTACTGCTAGTGTCATGAATTTATAAATACGACGTGCATGCATGCAGTTATCATGTAGGCAATATGTTTTACGTGATAATTGTTGATTTTTAAGCTTATTATTTAATAATATCTCTTCTTACATCGCTCTTCCTACATTTTTCACACTAGGCAAACACACAACTCATTAATGTACTTACTTTTAAACACATATTACGTATATTTTGCAATTTAATAATAACGTATGGTTTTGTAAACGTCTTATGTTTCACTGCTGTATTTTATCATGAGTACTGGTAATTATTTTCCTACGAATGCGACGAAACTGATACATTTGACATTTGGCCACAAAATTCAACAGTGCGAATCACGTGCTTACTGAAATTATATAACAAATCGCAGGTTTCCGATGCACGTTAACCCTCCAGCTTGTTTTACGTCAATAACTTGAAAGATGTGGTTAAATATATTGCGTGTTTATTTTTGCGTGACGATATTGTATTATGTTAGAGAGGAGAAGCATTGATGCTGTCGTTTACGAAGAGTAGCTGTAGCTCAGGTGGTAAGTGTCCCGGTTATGAAGCGAATGAAGCACAAAGAAACAAACCAGATCATTTCTAGTGACCACTTCACAATTAATCTTCCAAAGGGAAAAGGTTCATTCCAACTTTTTATAGTATCACATTTCAATTGTATTACTTGTGGCTAAAAATCGACGTACGTTTTCCGAGTTTTCTCCTACTAGACACGTCCATTTCCATCCCTAACTTTATCAAAAAGACACAGAATGTACGTTCAGATGAGACCCAACATGCACGTCGTTCCTGTGTGTTGGGTGTGTGTGTGTGTGTGTGTGTGTGATGTGAACTTAGTACATTTATATTTTATACCTACGACTAAGTTTATGTCCTCTCTTACAGGGCAAAAAAAGCAGAAAACCTACAAGGACCATATCAAAGGAACAACGGAATTCTGGAAGTCCTGAAGACAAGCCAGGATGTAGTAAATTGAATGATATGTTACAACTGAAAAGTTAGTAATTTATCGTGTTCACTCCTGAATGTATGTTATTCAAATTTTACTGATTAAATGCGAAAATATTTGTCCCCATTGAAAAGATAATCTACTTATTTGAACCTAATAGGCTAATAAGTTAATAATGTACCGCTTTCAGTTCCCCTTTCATATTTTGCACAATTACATTGTATACACGAATGTTTTTGTATGTTTCAGATCTTCCACAGATGTGAACTGCAAACTCGTTCTCGAGAGACACGCAGAATACCGAGTCCTGGAGTACACACAAATAAAATTCCATAACACAAAAGAAGAAGCATTTTTGCTCAATTATGCAGCAAGTGGCCCAGATGTCGATTATGGTTCACTAGCTTCTACAACACCAGACATTTCAGACGAAGGGCTTGAAGATAAGAAAAAAAAAAAAGAGTGCTTTCTTGGAGTCGCTGAAACTGTCTGATGAAGATTGTAAGAAATTATGCCAGGACACTATACTGCAGACGCAGTCGTTTTAGTGACAAAAGGAAGGTTGGAAAAGGATTGCAGCTTCTTGGGCTGGGAAAATTTGCAAGATGAGAGACAGTATTGCCAACAAAAGTAAGACAGTTCTTTCAGTACTGTATTCTGACTTTTCAGGAACTCGAGCAACAAAATACGGCACTGAAAAGGAAGAACTGGGGAAATACGTCTTGGTCATTGTGTTCAGCGAACTGGACTGCGGGGTAGATGAAAAGCTGCCATTTATAGGCGCTTCGCCAGATGGTTTACTTGGTGAAGATGGCTTAGTAGGGATAAAATGTCCTTACAGTGCTCGTGATTTGACACCAGGGCAGGCAGTGAAGGAAAATTAAAGGTTACTTTCTCTACTGTACACAACGGACAGATGAACCTGAAGTCTGAACACAATTACATGTACCAGATACAAACACAACTTTGTGTGACGGCCCGTACGTTTTGTATATTTGTATTTTGGACACCAAAAGGAATATCGACAGAACAGATTTTTCTCAATAATGTATTCTGGTAAAACAAAATCGAGTCGAAGATGACCAAGTTCTACACAGATTGTTTCATTTATGAACTGATTGACTCACTACACACACACACACACACACACACACGAAACATGCAAATACCTGAAATGAACATTAACAAAGATATCTAATTATTCCAAGTGTCTAGTTTGTCTCCCTTAGTTTTATTGTGTACAGTGCAAGACACTGCAATATGTATGTTATTGTAAACAAGTGATGTATTAATTTTATTTTAGGGGCTAAACATGTCAATATTTGACAGCATTTCAGAATATCTTCACAAACAAATAATATGAAAACTGCTGTGTGCCGCTTTTTAAATTTGTGTAAATTTTTAGTAAATTAGTATTGATCAAAACTTCTACCTGTTTCAATAATGAACAATTATAAATTAATATGTAAGTTAAGGAGTTGTAAGATGTTTTCTGTATACCTATTTTATACAAATGAACCCATAAAATTATTAACTTAACCTACAAAGTTACAGTTTGAAAATATCAACCGATATCGTAATCTGATTCTGAAACAATATGTGGTTTATAAATAACAGCTTGGTGAAGATGAAGGAATAACTATTGTTTACGGGTTTTGTTTGAAGTGAAAACACCTCTTTCCCCATTTTACTTCCTCCCAAAGTAAAATTATGGTTACACCACTGAATAATTATTTAATTATATATATATATATATATATGAAAACTAATAATGTGCTTCTCAATTACGTGCAATTTTTAAACACAATATGAACATAAATGAATTGCTATACAATCTCTATAGTTTTTCACGTTGCTCCAGAAAACGCGAAGTAAAATATGGTTTTGCGAGTTTTTAGATTCTGGCATAAGACATTACATTGTGAGCGTCAAAAGAAACAATGGTATCCTAAATTATGATGCGTTTGTATAATATTTCGAAATATACGGCAGTATTTAAATAAACACCTTTCCCCCTCCCGCTCTGCGCACGGCAACGACACCGTTCGGCGAAGCGACTCGAACACTTCCTACAGCCCTCAACACCGTCCGGTCGTCCAGTGGCCTGTCTGTCCTCCGTTAACTTGTTGCACGTACAGGCACGCAGCGCGAGTTGAGGATTGGCAATATTTGGTTGACGTCATACGATAGCGCGTCTCGCTGGCTCAGTCAGTGTATCTTTAGTTCGTTAACCCGACACGAGCTGCGTGCAGCGCTGACGAGAGCAGGACTCCTCGCGACGTGTACGAAGTGTATTTGTGGTGATCGCGGGTTGGAAGGAGGGAGGTGTTAGGGGCGAAGGGGGGGGGGGAGTCCCCGCAGGTGCCCGGAGGTTGAGGAGGACCCTCGACGGGGGTGCGCAGGAAGTGTCCTGGCCATAAACACTTCCTGCGAGAGCAGGATGCGCGGCCGCTTATCGCGCGCCGCGCGCAGGAAGAGAGGATCTGTGCGGCGGGGCACAGGATCGCGGGGCGCCGCGCCGGAAGTGACGCTAAGCCACCAGCAGCAGCAACACGGCCCCGCCCACGTAACCACTGCCTCCTTGTTCGCTTCAAGTCGCGAGCCGACCTAGCTCACACGCCGGTTAATTACCTGCGTCGTGTCACCCACGTGTTGCTTCCGGCCGCCTAAGAAGAGGTGTTGGTCGACCTGCAGTCGTATACACACATTCCATCTCCGACATTTCTTACAAATCTTCGTGATGAAAATATATGACCAGACCACAGAGCAACTAAGGAGACAAGAGCGGACACTTCCATGCTGTAACGATCTTCTTATTTTAACGTCTTTTCCAGGGGTGGTGGGTGGATGATAGGTATCTGGGTTATTACTAACAGCAGACACGTATTACAAAAAAAAAAAAAAAAAAAAACCTAGTATAATAAAACGAAAATAAAAGATTTTTATTATTATTTTTTTATATAAACCCTTCATTGGAGTAATTAATAATCACGTTGTGTTCAGCGTTTAATAAAATAGCTTATTTACCAAAAACACATTTGTTTTGTTAACTGCCGGATAATGGTTACAATTGTTTACGGCTTGCATTATTCTTGAGAGGTTCTAGAACGAAGTTTTAAAATTTCGTAATTAGAACCTACTTTACTAACAACATTTATTTTTTCGAATGCTGTTTTCGGCTATAATTAAATATATTGTACCTGTGCAGTTTGTGTTGGCTCTTGTCTTTTAAATATTTACGTTACCTCCGATTGTGACCAACAGAGTAGAATAAATTTTATACAAATAGGGCAAAAAACGGATTAAATATTTCTAATCATTTTAGTAGGATATTAAATCAGCACCTAAAATATGTGTAAGTTAAATCAGTAGGTTTCATATACAAACCACTCATAGTTTTGATTCGAAACCGATCTGTTGCATAAAATCATTCATTCTGGTGGTGAAATTTGTATGTTGGTATTTCCACAGGCACTTACTTCAAATAACGCGATTGCAAGCCATATCTATTGTCACCCGCCTGGACCAGACACAAAAAAAAATCACAGCTAGACATGACATAGAGGACTACTTAAGAGTGGGACGGATCCCTGTGGGAACCCCGCTACCAAGGTCAATAAGCGAGGTAGCGATACGGGCGACACTAAACCGCACGCCTAGTGTCTCATCGCTCCTACGCTCAAGGCGTGCAGTGTTTCCGCCGTGACGCTGTACTGTGCAAACTAGATCTGTAACAGCGGGGTTTTATTACACGCGATGAAAGACCACAGATTAAACTACGCCCGTATCTCTGTACATTCCTCTTTCCGCTTAAGGAAACTGTATAGGCAAGCTTTAAAAATGCGATATTTGACCATTTCACGAATATTTTTCTCCAAGAATACACATAATATGACGAAAGTAAATAAAATTGGGGCATAGATAATTATATGATGTATTTTCTGACAAAATTTCGTATTTGCAGAACATTTATTTACCGACATACGCGTACTCGCGTAAACAACTATTACACAAAAAATGCGGGGGTTCATCCCACTCGTAAAGTATTTTTAAAAATTTTTACGGTTTCAATTATACCAGTATTTCCGCATGTGGGATTGACATTATTAAATAATTAGCGAACATTTTATTGCGGTTACATATGTGAAAGTAATCATGTGAGAAAAATAAATTGTATTTTGAAATAACTGTGAAATGTTCCCCTATGCCTTGATTTTAAAATATTGACTCCGGAAATAATATTACGGAGGAAAATACGTGAATCCAAGATGGCAACGATACTTCCCCTCTGAAGAGGCTCCGACCTGGTGTTCATTCCGCGTTCGGGGCCCCAGAAGCATGGCGGCGATAAAGGCGACTCTGCCGCACACGTCAGGTGAGCCATCGCCACTACGGGCAAGGCCCAGAACTAGTGTGCAGTGTTCAGACAATTTAGTATGCGCCTATGGGACTTTAGACGGTGATCCTACCATCTTATTGGTGGGAAATCTGTAGCATGTTCAATGCAGGCTCGTATCGCAGTTGCGCTCCTGCCCGTGTAATAGGGTTTTAAGACGCAGCGTTCTGGAAAGACAGTTTTGAACGATGCTGAAGAGCTCCAAAATATATTGGAGATACGTTTAATAATTTCGTGTAAAAAAACCCGCATTTTAAACAAGTTGCAACGCATTCCAGGCGCCTGGTAGACGACCCCCTTAACGAGAATGGTGCACGAAAATCGTATATTTCTATCATTTTTGTCACAATTTGTTTTAAAGAGGATTTTTCGAAATTTTTGGTTCAACAAGACGTACATAATCAATTTCGAACGCCTTATTACACGGCTACTAAAAATTCTTCAGGTTCGTTATTCTCGGAGATCTAATTTAAGGCAAGAAAAATTAATTTTCTTTCTTCCATCGGTTCTCCGAGAATAATGACAGCAGTGGCAATCTAACAACGTAAAAAAGGCGTTGAAATTTATTATTTACGTCTCGTCGAGCCAACAATCTCGATCAACCCTTTGGAAAACGACTTGTATCGAAAATCGTGTAAATATACTGCTTTAATGCTCCATTATCTTTCGTGGGGGTGTAATCCGACAACCAACTGCCCACGGATTACGATTTCCTGGGCATCGCTGCACGGGAGCTCCATTGTGCGAACAGCTAGCTCGACGGACTCCCAGCGTGGCGATCCGGGTTCGCTCTCGTATTTTCACCTATGGCAAACGTGGTGGACGTTGCCTATGACCGGCAATTTTTTTATCGATGTATCTCGTTAATCATGCCGTTGCATTACATCATATCTATCTCCACCTCGTATCATTACGTCCATTCCTTTGTCTGCCTGCAAAATACTTAGGAAAAACAGTTCCCAAGAATATTATTGTGACAGTACGAGTAAATGTTGCTCTGGAAAATTATAAGTATATTGATCGACTTTACCAAGCATGTACAAGTAGAATTCACACGTTTATTATAAATAGGGATGCATCATTAATTTTTCATGGCCAATAAAAAAAAAAATACTCTAAACTTTAAAGGGGTGGATCCAGAGGAGGAAAAAGTAAAGGGGTTTGAGAAACCATCCCCTCCCTATTTGTGGAGCTTCACTTGACTCTTTTTAAAATTAAATAATTTCCAAACCAAATATAATTTTAGTAAGAGATATTATTATGTACGTATAATTAGTACGGTAACATGGTATTCTAAGTTAGGATATGGACAGCCTAACCACAAAGTACTGACCATTACATAATGCTTACTGGTAAGCATGTGGTTTGGATGTGATACACAAAGCTCCATCTCTCAAGTAGCCCACTCCTTAATACATTTTTATATCCGCCACTCTAAACATACACTTTGTATTGTTACAAAAAGTATTGACAACTAATTTCCATTACACTGTTTGAAAATGTCACAAAATTTCCGTTGCTTTGTGGAACGTCGGATGTGTCTCACGAGTCGTAAATTTGTTTTCCTTGACCGTCTGCCTGAACTTGCATGTGATGTATTAGTGTATGTGGGCGATTAACGGTACCAGAAAGCCCTGTTCAAGATCTACTTGTATTTACTGTACGTTGTGTATGTAAAATTATCATTACCACAGACCTCAGCACTTTATTCATGCGTCGGTCAAGTGAAACCGTGAAATTATTACAAAAAGTAGATATTTTATGTATGTGATAACTTGTACACTTATATGTCTTAAGAAACAGGAAGTACAGGGTGAGTCCTTTAAAAGAGGCCCGTAGGACATGTTTGTAACGGAGCGAGGTAATTAGGTACAAATTTAGTGTGGTGCATCAGTTGCTGGATGCGGACAAGGCAGCTCGAGTGCAGTTCTGTGAGTGGATTCTGTCCAATATTGCTCCGGAGGTGTTGCAGGATGGATATGTATTCTTTTCCGATGAACCATGGTTCCATCTGTCAGGGTACGTAAACTCCCAGAACATTCGCCATTGGTCAGGTGACAATCTACACCTGTTGACGGAAGCTCCACAGCATCCTCAGAAACTTGGTGTCTGGTGTATTATGTCATCATGCCATATCATCCCCGTGTCCTTCCATGAGACTGTGAACTCGGCTCGTTACATCGAACACATTTTCAATGTTTTTGCGGAACAACTGATGGAGGATGAGCGCAACAATGCTTACTTCCAGCAGGATGGAGCCACGGCCCTTACTGCACGTGCAACGATCGCGCGCATTGAGTCAGTGTTCCAGCCTGATCGTGCCATCAGCCGCGGAACAAACCAACCTATGCCACCCCGTTCTCCAGATTTATCCGTCTGTGATTCGTTCTTGTGGGATCGCTCTAAAGGGACAGGTCTACAGCAACAACCCGCACACACTCGAAGAACTCCGGACCAACATTATCACAGCTATCGATGCCATCCCGTAGCATGTCCTCGCATGTGCCTTTCACAACTTTTGGTGTCGTCTGCACACCTGCCTCGAGATCAATGGCGGCCACTGCGAGCACCTACTCTAGGTATTTTGTTGTCACACTAGACTGTATTTCGTCATTTCCTCGCTCCGTTACACACATGTCCCACGGGGCCTCTTTTAAAGGACTCACCTGTATAAGCGCAGTCAGTATTTACATGTAATCTGGGACATATATATTGTAAATGCAGTTGAAATACAATAAATGCGAATGGAGTGTTGATGGGCCCACGCGACATTCCCAAAGCACCAAAGTAGCAAATGGAGGTAGAGAAGCGTCCCCCTCTCATCCCCTCCCCCAAGTCCTTCTGCTTGCTCCCATCCATCTGTCGCGAAGGGAGGAGTCACATTTTACAAGTTAGAAAGAAGAAAATGTAATGGGAGTACATATTTCATTATACAGGATGAGTTCTTAAAAGGAGGCCCCGTGGGACATGTGTCACAGCTATCGATGCCATCCCGCAGCATGTCCTCGCCCGTGCCTTTCACAACTTTTGGTGTCGTCTGCACACCTGCCACGAGGTCAATGGCGGCCACTTCCAGCACCTACTCTAGGTATTGTGTTGTCACACTCGACTGTATTTCCTCATTCCCTCGCTCCGTTACACACATGTCCCACGGGGCCTCTTTCAAAGGACTCACTCTGTACAATTAATCATTTCATTATTCACATACGTTTACAAAACATTTTTAATTCAACGTTACGACGTAAAACTACTTTGCCTCCACGCCGTTACCAAATTTTCTGGGCGCATGGCAGTCAGTTTACACTTTAATATACTCACATGAAGATAGTGGCGGTAACCTTTTTCAATAGTTAATTTCAAAACTGCTCATGACGTTGAACAGCCTATAAGTACATATTTTCCAGTACAATCATAGGGTGTTGGGGGTCCTGCGTCCATGGTCCTGCGTAAAAGGTAAGTCGCAAAGGCAAATTGGTCACACACGGCAGCCCTGTCCACATGTAGACTGCAGACAGAAAATGTTTCCTCCTCGACGCCATAATAAAATAGACGAATGCAGAGGAACTAAATGTTGGCGTGTAAACTTGAGCCACACGTCCCAGGAATGGCCTAGTTGGCTAGCCATTCGCCTGTTATGTAGTCTATTCACGGTTCCTTCACGCTTTTCAAATCAAACCAATGAAAAATCACGCTCTTGGTGTTTTCCTAAAGAAATGTTTTATTACAAGAGTTTTATACTTGCGTTAACATTACAGAACCTTCTTTGCAGGTTAAAAAAAAAAAAAAAAAAAAAAACAACAACAACAACAACAATTCCTAACTTGTAATATTTATTTTGTAGTTCATAGTAATTAAAAAGTAAAAGAAAAAGTGGTTTGCTCGTATTTGCTACTAAAAATAGCTCTAAAGGCACATATGATTTAAATGAGTATTATTTCAACTGTTTGCAGGCTAAAGTAAACGTTTCTTACAGACATACTTATTTTGGTCTTCAGGTAGTTGGAAATAATCAAAAATATATTACGAGGCTGTAGATGAATATGTCAGGTGTTGGTACGACAATAGATGCAGCCAAGGCAGAAAGAAAGATCAATTTCCAGAACATCACATATACACTCTGTGGTCGTACATGCCAGTACATTTCGTTTCTTTATAATTGTTCTCCGACTCGAAACTAAACAAATTAAAGCAGTGATATATCGGTCAGTAAAATGACATCAGTGTAAGTTAATTTCATTTGCGCAAGCTCTGAGTTATTTTTCCCTTGCCACTGTGGTAATCGATTTCAAAGAATTTATCAAATTAATTAAACAATAAACAGCTTCTGCGAAGACATTTAAACAAGTTGAGAGTGTACCCAGTATTTTAAACTGGGTGTCTACTATTAAAGATACCTTGTCTTTCATGTGGCGACCGTATTAAAATTATTCAGTCATAGAACTCATAGAAGAAGAGTAATCTTTCCCCGCCCTTACAATAGAGGACTTCTGACATTTGTGAATAGAAATATACAGCGCTACCAAAACATAAGAACGGGTATACTGTCTAGGTCTCGTCAAGGCGTTCGTAAACATATTTTGTCACATATTAAAAAAAAATATACCTACGCGGTCGCCAGGTTCATAAAATACATTTTACCTAAGCATGCCTTAAAATTAATTACGAGGAAGCCTTTGGCATTCTTAGTTAACTTCTTGTATGTAGTTAGGTTCATTTGATCAAGATTGGAAAGTTTTCACAACCCTAAAGTTGTTGCTAAAGAAAACCGTTGACCTTAACAGTCCAGGATTTGGTTCATAGAACATATGTAAGGGATAAAAAAATTTGTAAATAAAATTAATCGAAAAAAATGTGAAACCAGCTTTCTTTACTCATCCTCAGCTTCCTTTTGACGGGATGAATGGACGGGATCTTCAGCCCCGACAGGATGGGTTGTGTGATCGGGAAAAAAGGAGGGAGGGGTGGAGGCAGCGTCACGGACCTCCGATAGTTGAAATAGAAAGCTTGCTAGTTGAGGATAAATGGGCAAGTGTGAGCGAATCCTAACGCAGAATTATTTTCAGTGAAACACTTGATACCGAGGCGCGTGTCCAAGGCGCTGCATTACACCTCTTCTTCGCCAGCTCGTATAGCGCGTTCTCGCCGAGCATGCGTGGTTTTACAGTGGAAGAAAGGCTTAAATCTGGCGAGGCCGCTGCGCCTATGGTGTAACGAAATCCACGTTGGAATTGGTGGGGGAGGGAGGAGTGGTACGATGCAAGCGGGAGGCAATCTTCTCGCGCGCATGAGTTAAGTCTTACATCAACACATCAGCAGCAGAACCTCACACCTCCCTCCCCCCTGTACTCCTTCCTTCACCTTTCCCTCTCTCGCGGAGCTCTTCCTCTTTATAAACGACAACAATCAAATCTCGCGCCTTATGGCCTTAGCGGAGATTTACATCCCATTCCCGCGTCTCGGGCAAACAAACAGCCCGCTACTGAGATCTCTCAGTGCGAGGCTGGTACAGGATGACTCGGTAACTGCTGCACGCGAGGGGAAGCTGCGCTGGACCAAGCAACAGCTCTTTCCCGGTATTTAGTTACTCGCGGATCATCCCAGGTCCCCACCTAAGATAGAAATGGCACGCACTCTGCCCTGGTTTGGCGAACGACTTGTCTCCAGTTTGGAAAGTGCGCTCTTGCCTATGATCTCCTCCTTGGTGTAGTTATCAGCGAATGTTGTCTCTCTCGAACAGGGGATACTTGTTCGATTCCCAGCACTGACATAGTTAGTGGCTCTGGTTTACTTTATACTGCGGAAGGCAATGGCAAACCACCGCAGTTGTTTCAAGACGTCTGTTTAGAATTATTGTTACTTTGCTGCCACAAACCCTCCATTATCTCCATCGCTCACCCAAACTTCTGCTGAAAACTGCGAGCAGAATTGTTATTAGAGGTAATTAAACCGTAAATGTAAACGAAAACGGGCTTTATAATACACTATGGTGGTCTTGAACGGGCACATAAAATTAAACAATTAAAACAGAGGAGGATAAGAAGTAAAAGAGACAAGGAATTGTTGTTTAATTACCAAGAACTGGCACAGCTGCAGAAAAGGCTGTAGTGACGTCATACCCGTAAACACAAATGCGACTCTTATTCTCTTATTCGCTAATCGGGAGCCGAGTCACGCAGTGGAGACAGTGAGAATGACTTCAGATAACGCTGAAGAGCGAATGATACTCTCCCTCTTTGGCACCGAGCGAAGGTGGCGCATTCCGGAGAACCCAGGTTCGATTCCCGATCCGGCCATCCTGATTTTGGTTTTCCCGGTGGTTTCCCGAAATCACTCCAGGCGGACGTCGTGATGGGTCCCTAACGAATGCCATGGCCGATTTCTTCCCGTTCCTTCCCCAATCCCTCTTCCCTGTGCAACTTCCATCGTCTCGCTGTCGACGAGACGTTACCACCGGCTACCTACCCCCCTTTTGGCCCAGAATACCTACCAACCACTAAACCACTAAACATTCAAAATCGCGCCACTAGTAGGCCTAAATTCAAAACGACTGTGACAAGAAAAGTTCACACTGTAGGCATTTGACTTGATTTAGTTTACGAATCGCGTGAATATCGGAGTGAGAAAATCTGAGAGCGCTTGCAGAGCAGTTTCTTGTCATAGGACTAGGAAGATGACGTCTAGACTGAGGACAGTTACAAATGACAGCGTGCCGTCCTGCGGTGCCGACGCGCTGGGTTCGAGTCCCGGGTAAAGCTAGTGTATTAAACATGAGTTAATATTGCGCTCTTCCCGCGGTATTGTTTTGATTGCGATGGGACTTCGGGGGCCATGGCTGATAAGATGTCACGAATAGTTAGGTGAGGGCGCCAAACAAGTGATAGTGGCATGAGCACAAATGGCGCGAATTAAGACTTTAGCCACGCGTCTGTACGTAGTTACTTTGGACCCGACTTAGGTAAGGAAAACACGTCGCATCGAACTTTTTAAATTCCGTATTTGTGAGATTTAAAACCCAAAGTTTTATAGCATTAGGTTCATTCGATCAGACACATGAACGAATAAAAATAAAACATTCATAATAAATATAATTATGTATGTATTAGTAAGAAACGATAATTTATAATCCGCCCAGTAGTTTTAATAACTTGCTACCGGTCCTTCAGAAGTAAATATATCACATAAAAATCGATTTAAAACGAAATAGAGTAGACTACTCTTATGTTTCTCTGTAATTCATTTTAAAGTCTCCACTTTATATTTGAGGCTAATAGAGAACAGCCTAAATATTACAATGACTTAACCTGTAAACTATGTAAACCCCACGTGTACACACGTTTTTCCCAGGACTGGAACATGGAACAGAAGGCGATTCAGCGATCACCACCGTGAATGGTATCACCTTCCAGTTTTGGTTTCATGACGAGAGATTTTACACCATGATGTTATTCTTAAATTCAAGGCCCCTAATGAAGTATGCAACACATTTAAAAGCAAGCCACTTTTTGAGACTGAAGTACGGAATGTCATCCCTAGGCCCGGCGAGCAAAACAAGTTTCGATCAGGGAACTCCAGTTTACCTCCCCTCGCCCTCATTCCTCCAGTAACTGATATCAGAGAAGATGGTTTATAGCGAAAAGTATATGCATGCGAGTTGGTCCTTGCCGCTTAAGCATACTGTCGTGTGTGTGAGACATAAAACAGTTAAGACGAGTCACCAGCATATCGTTCAATCATACAAGCAAGAAGTGTGAGCTTTCTGAGCAGTATTTGTGTATAAAATATTGTCTCGATAAATTTCTTTCTCTTTTGTGTGTATATATATATATATATATATATATATATATATATATGTATATATATATATATAATATTATGAAGCGACTTTTTTCAGCATAATTTTTGTTGACAGCATGCTTTATGATTATGTTTTTTGATGTGTCTGACTCCTGGTCGGTGAGTGGGCTTAGCGTCTGGTCGATAGCGAGGTCATTGGAGACGGTACAAGTTGCGCAGGGAGGGGGGATTGGTGGGGGGGGGGGTGGGAAGGAATCAGTCTAGGGTAATTTCGGAAAGCCACGGAAGGCCGAAATCAGGAAGGCCGGACCGGGAATCGAACCCGTGTCCTCCCGAATTCGAGTCCAGTGAGTTACCACTGCGCCACGGTCGCTCGATGACTCCTAGTCGCGGAGATCATACAGTCTGTCCGACCGATTCTGGATTACAACGTTTACAATTTCCGTTCCAGGCTGGTGTAGGGACAAAGTATATTCCTCGCTACTTTCTCACCCTTTGGTTTAAGCTCCCTGTTAGCAATGGTGCGGGCGCGCAAAACAAAAAAAGTTAAATAAATACCACTCCGATCCAGCCGCTCTCTCGAGAGCGCCTGAGACCGGTGTATCACCGCCTCGCTGGTAAACGTCGACTGCCCGGGCGGACACGACCTGGTGGCTCGCCCATAACGACTCGGAACACTGACCACGCGGTCTATCCGTCGAGGAGAGCCTTCCCCTCGTAACGCCGGCTATCGGACGAGCTGATGACGTCACGTGCAGCCGCGCACGCGCACCAACGTCGGCAGATGGTGACGACGCTGCTGAAAAGTTATGCGACTTGCGCACACAAACAGCGCGGGGCGAGGCTCTCTCCAGCGCCGTCGCAGAGCCGAGTAAACCGCTGTTCTTTATTGGACGCGCCGACACCAGTTACACACACACACACACACATACCATCTTCCTCCTCTCCCACCACCCGCCAACGGCGCCCTCGTTTGTCTGCGATTTACGTTTTCGTTATTTTCGATTCGGGAAGGGGGAGATATCACCAGCTCCCCCGAGATGGCGTGGTTGTTCGTGAAGAGCCGGCTTGGCACCGGGTCTCGCTCGCGTCACTTCAGTGGGTGAAAGTCCACATATTAAACTACGTCCGTATCTTTGTACTTTTCTCTTGCCGCTTAAGGAAACTGCATAGGCAAGCTTTAAAAATGAGATATTTAGCGACTTTCACGAATTTTTTTCTCCAAGATTACACTAAATATGACACAAGTAAGACGATAGGGATATAGACAATAGTATTTTATCCTTTCTGTCAAAAAGTCGTATTTCGATTTCTTTTATTTACCGAGATACGCGTTTGCGCGCAAAGGACGATTTTACAGAAAATGTCCCCGTACATAATCCCCTTAACCCGTTCAGTCTTCTTGTACCATGATCTAGGACATGTTGCAAATGAAGGATATGTATGGTCAGCACTGTACACGACGAGGAACCAGTGGACGGTCTTCTGAGCATTGTCCTTGTGAGAAATCTTCTCCTTTGAAGTTTCTTTTGTGAACGTTTAACGATGAAGTCACCGAACTCCCAGTAAGTTTTTGATTGGCTGCGAAAAATCACGGTCGATACAAGTACAGAGCAGACCAAAAAATTAAACGATCGCAACATTTACGCTCTTAAATGAATTCGGGACTGAAAAGGGTTAACATCAACCCGTCGACCAGCGGCGGCGTTCGGCATGATTCCCACATGCGAAACTCCGGAAGCGACCCCGTCGGGAATCGAACCTGGTTCGCCTACATGATTTATACATTCTAAACACATGTGGGAGGCGAGCAGTCTAACCCCACTGCATCACTGCAGCCCCATCGCGCCGCTTCAGGTCCAAGATATTCTCAGGAGTCGTACGTTCGAAGGGTCTTCCGATACTGACCTCGGGCGAAAGAAAACGCTAATAACCAGGACGATTCCATCGCGATCTCAAGAAATTGCGTCCTCGGGAGGTAGCTGACCCTAGAGACGATTGTCACGTGACACTCGCCAGCCGATCAAAATCAGAGAAGAACAGCGATGCGCGTGATTTCTCTGGCGCGTACAGATAATTAATTTTAACGTGCTTTAAAATGAAATAATTCGTATTTAAAGCCTGTTAACGATAAAGTGAGCACTTTTGAAATCAACCTTAGAGTGACATGCGCCCAAAAATGTTGGTAACGATGGATGGAAAGAAGTTACATATTTTAACGTCTATTAAAAATTGTTAGGTAACCATTTGTGATAAGTACAATTATTTCTTTCCCTTCCTGTTTTTTTTAATGCATCAAAGAATAAAAATGAGCAGATGTTTAAAATATATACTTCGCAAGTAATTACACAAGTTTCACTTGACCGACGCGTGAATAAAGTGATGAGGCCCATGGCAATGTTAATTTTACGTAAATCGGAAGAACACACAACGTGCATACAAGTAGATCTTAAGCAGGGCTTTCGAAAGTGCTCAGTTTACTGAGAACAGCCTACAATATGTAGCCATCGAAAGCGGTCCCCACGTGTAGCTTGCGAGGGTGGTTCTCTGCGGGGGGGGGGGGGAATCAAAAGACGAGGCATGGGACTTTCGGTGAGGGGAGGGAGGGGTGAAGTGTTGTCGGGGCTATCAATAACGCCATTGAGTTCTCTCTTCAAAGGGAGCCGACCTCAGCAGAGGCGCGGCCCTTGGCTAGAGCGCGACCTTATCTAACGAGCGACGATCACACGTCGGCGTCTGTGACTGACGGCCCGCGGGGCGCAGACTTCCTCGTCGTCATCAGCTGCATCTGAGACGGCAAGTGAGGAAAGGTACACCTCGCGACCTTATCTAACGAGCGACGATCACACGTCGGCGTCTGTGACTGACGGCCCGCGGGGCGCAGACTTCCTCGTCGTCATCGGCTGCATCTGAGACGGCAAGTGAGGAAAGGTATACCTCGCGACCTTGAGCAACGCTACGTGGAGGGGAGGACGTCACTAATGATTCGACTCTGAAAGGACTTTCCGGTAAAAATAAAAATGCATTTGGCAGGCCGTTGTTATTGTTGCTATTGTGCGCCACAAGATTGGGTGTGTAATTTATGCGCTAATATTACTTGTCAGGCAAGTCGTATAAGAGACTGATTTAATCCGTGTTGTAACACATTAACTTACATAACATATTCCAATTAATTCTGTGAATTGAATTGACGCGGGGCGCTAGTGAATGATATTACCTTTATGTTTAAACGGCTAGCAATTACGCCTTCTTGACTCAAGCTAATAAGGACAGTTCCAACCTGAATCTTGACACCGGAGGCTGTATCTGGCTCGTTCGGATCACGCGACACACCCAATGCTACGAGCTCCTCGCTGCCCGACGCCCCGGCGTGGAAGCCTCTTCCGACGTCTTCTGCTGATGTCGTGGAAAAGGCCCCGACCCTCGCCTCGCGCCGGCCTATGTCAATCCTTTATTTTACCTTAGCCAACTGGCCTCCTTATAGCTTCAGTGGTGGGGGGTGTTGTCTTGTTGAAGTCTTTCGTTGCAGTCTTTTGTCACAATCCCAGGCGTCCTTGATTTGCTTGAAGTCTAAAGTCGGTTTCATACCACGATGTACGTGACAATTTGTTAAGGCCCTCTTCATGCTGCCGCAATACCATGCTCGAGCTGTCGCTTCTTTCTACCGTCAGCTCCGATCGGAATCGGCTAGTGTAGCTGTTCATGGCAATAAATTGCTAAGGACAAAGTAGATCTATTTTTGAAAAGCAAAAATCACATCATGAATGTGTACATGAATATACTCATTTGAAAACATATTGATAACTTTGAAGGTGCCACCGCAGGGGCACGTAAGTGTAAGTGGGTACAGGCACAGGGCATAGTAGTAAGCGTACAGAAACAGAGATATTGTACCACGCCAAGCATGTGTTGCGAGGGGCCAACACTCGCAGGATGCACTTAGTATGGTGTTGGACCACCCGTAGGCGGAGATAGGCGGCGATATGGTCGGGCTTGGAGGCATACAGAAGTCGGATATTCTCCTGAGAAATAACCTGGCACAGCTGGCGCAACTGACTCTCAAAATCCAACGTATAATCCGCTAACCGAAGTTGCCATCCAATCTGGACCCAAACGTTCTCGACGGGCGAGATGTCTGAGGACCTACCTGGTCAAGGAATCATGATGACATCACGGGCAGGCCAGAGATACCCGTACTGTGTGAGGCCGGGTATTATCCTGCTGTATAATGCACTGTAAAAAACATTTGAGGTAAAATACCCTTACGTGTAAGGGAAGCTAACTACATATATATGTAAGGTAAAATTACGTCTCGAATGTAGAGTAAATTTACATAACAAGTAAAGTACTATTCCTTAATCGTACGGGAAATGTTCCTGACAACAGTTGGGGAAATCCCATACAAGTTACGGAAAATCAACTATATTGTATAATAAAATTATACTTAAAAATCACACCGGAATATTACTGTTGTTAAATCTTACCTAAGACCCTGTATCCTCTGACGAATAGTAACCGAAACCTCAATTCTAAAATCCGCAACACTTGATGGTGGGTGGATGCGAACCATGATCCTCTTTTATGTGAAGCCGACGCGCTATTCATTACACCACGACGACAGCATGACGCTATCAGTAAATATTAGCGTGTTAAAACATTGTTTCTTCAGCCCGTCCTCCCACTTAGCTGTTGAGACAATGCTGAAGAGTGCACGCGTCGTAAAGTAATTTTCCCATCCATGTATGGGATTTTTCACTACCACGTACGTGAATTTTACTCCAGAGTGCGGTAATTTTACCTTACCTGTCACGAAAACTGTGTTAAGAGTGTGCTAAGGGTCATATTTCTTATTTTTTGTAATTTTGATGTGTTTTTAGGGATATTGGTGGTACATAGGCGATTTTTACGAATATATTTAACACACCAGAGAATCTCAGACTGATTAAAAGAATTCTAAGAGTGGCCTAAGCATAAATTTTATGTTTTTTTGGGGGATTTTGCTCATAGACGGTGGTGGGAGATAGGCGACTTTGAAATATGCGATTTACGTGTTAGTAATGACAAACGATTAAATAGACGACGACTGTTTCCGAATGCAATTAAATGTTATACACGAGGGAAAAAAATAATTTCATAGTGTTCTATGTATGAATAAATTACACGCATCGAATAGCAAATTTCAAACTCCCACAACTACATGAATAATAAGTGCAGTTACGTGACTCTCCAGTAAAGAATTAAACGTAACGTGATGTTACTACCCCGAGCTGTATGCTAGTAATATAATTTACACGAGAGAGAAGTATAACACAATTACATGACTATGGAACTAACGATCTGCAGCAAAACGTCCCTATAAATTAAACGAACAAGATATATATGACGCCTCTCGCACATACCTTACACGTCCGTCTGCCTGTGAGACTGGCGAGGAGGAACTTTAGAAACGTAGTTCATACGTAAAAAGAAATTAAATGATTAACACGCGTAGTAAAATTGCACCGCTCCCAAAACACGTCTGACCGGCTGCGAGGTTGCTGAAGGAATGATGTTAGTAAATGATTTGCGGAGACTCATAAGCACGATTAGATACATGGAGCGTGGCCGATGTCCGTCCACCTACCTGATATGTATATATGTATGTGTGTGTGTGTGTGTGAGTAGTGCGGCCGGCGTCTTAAAGGCAACTGAGTAGAAATTTACGACTGACAGAACCTATTTCCCCACCAAGCTACTCATAATTACCTGATTCGTCTTACAAGTACGTGAATGTATAAAAGTGAAATATTTAAAAACAACGTACATACTACAAATTTTTCCAGTAAAGTGTAGTAAATAGAGCGCACTTGTTAACACAAACGTGAGTTGAAAATCATACCAAGTTTCGTCTACCAAACACAAAAACGGAAATTTATATTTTTTTCCCGATAAATTAAAAAAAAATATTTTCCACTATAGTTTAAGAAGACTGTGAGCGAGATCTGAATCCCTGAGCATATAATACCATGGCTATCACACTCCGAAGCCAGGTGTATATGAAGGAGCTGTTGATGTATACATCCGTCTAGTCCAAGCTTCTATGAGCAACTGAAGATGGCGGAACCCCTCGAGAAACATCTGCCAACCACCCCTTCCCTTGCCAGAGCGTCGTGCCTTGAGGTTACTCATTCCTCTGCCCACGATTGTCAATTTTTCGTCACTGAGGCAATATGCCGACGAGAGGCTGGATACAGCCACATCGCTCCCGAGCTTCCTGCGCCCTTATTCCCACGTCCCACCTCTCCCCCTCGCCAGAGCGACGTGTCCTTGGGTCATTCACCCGTCTTCCAAGATTGTCAATTTTTCGACACTGAGGCAAGATGGCGACGACTAGCAAGAGAGCTTCACATCACCCCCCGCATGCCTGTAGGCATCCCCTACCCTCCACCCCTCGCAAAAGGGATGTTCCCCAAGGTCAAGAACCGAGACCATCCCTCCCACCCCTAATCCAGAAGCTGTCTTCGCCCGAAAAGTCAGTTTCTTCCCAAGTCACGCATCCCCAGCCCAGAATACGTTTTTCGAATATCTCGAGAGCTAGCCTGCCCACACAGCCCACCCTCGCTGCCGATCCAAGGTCTCACAAGAGCCTGGCGTATTCCCTGCGAATTAAAAAATGTTCACAACTCCCGCCGATGAAATTTTACATTCCTGAACTAAAGTTTCTTTAATCCCCGAGATAATCCCCAGATTTAACATTCCAACAAGAAGTACATATTTGAATCAAGCAAACTATGATTTTAAAAATCAAACCAGAAATAAAAGACACATTTGATTTACTCGTAAAAAAAAATGTTTGTTGCAAGTATTGAAATAAGACATATATTTATTCGTCTAGCAGACAAAACAATGTGTATTTCATGTGTAGATTTTCCTAGCCCAGAATTTTTAGACAGTACAATCATACAGGAAAATATAATATAATCTCACTAAAGTTTATTATTCTATGTTAAGTAATAATTAATATCAAATTTATTTGGGAAAGGAAGTCGACTACAGCGACATGTTTTTCTTTTTTACAAAATATATGGCTACAAGTCATTCTAAAGCCTCGTGTACAATACCAGGTACCGGATAGCCGAGAATTGAGTGTGATTGGGGAGTGAGCGAAATTTAGGTCTCGATAACCGATGAAGGTGAAGCATGGTGAGTATGGTGCAGAGCCAGGCCGGTTCGCGCCCGAGTAGGGAAATGATAGAGAAAGATCTCCGATAAAATCTTTGTATCAGCAGCAAAGTCTAATATGACTTCCACACGTTGCGAATTTTTTTTTATGGCGTGATCCACCTGGGGAGGCGAGCGTGCTAACCACTCAACCAACACGATCCCTCTCTTTATGTACCATAAACTTTCCAAAAGCAAAATGTATTCTATCTAACATAAAATGTATACATTTGAATTTATTTAATATTTTAACAGGTTTCGATTTAAGTTTAATGAAATAGTACATAAAAAGGTAGAAATTATGTTTTTTGTATTTGGAATATAGCGATTTTCAGTGTTATTCTTAATTTATATATATATATATATATATATTATATATATATATATATATATATATATATATATATATATATATATATAAGGAAGTATAAATGAATTTTTTTCTCAGATTAACTCGGCATCTGCTAACGTCACTCCTTTTGTGTATGTGTTAATGTGAATTGTAATAGCACAGATAACAATGCCAGGCGTCCATTGCAACAGCAGGTGTCTACACCAACAGCAAGCGTCGACATTGTGAACGACGCCAGGCGTCCACTACAACAGGCGTCCATCACGTCGACTACAATGCCAGACGTGTACCACGTCTACTACAGATCCAGATGTGCATTGCGTCTACTACAGCTCCAGGCATCAACACAGAGAACGATGCCAGACGTCTACTATAACTTCGCTACATCTAGATCATCATCATCAATGCAGAATCTACAGGGCATTTCACTCTGCATCAGCTCATAACAGGTATAATGCGTCAAGGTCACTGCTGTGACAATTGTGACTCTGAATGTGTTGAAATGTTCAATGCTATTTTAGCTTATGGAAAGGCGAAAACCATATTGCGTTTAGACTGCTCCCAACTGTGAGTGTTGCCGAAATAATTTATAATTTGTTTTGCAGGTCATAAAATAAAATTTGTGTAGCTGTTCCTGGCTGAACATTTACATGCTTATAAGAATATCGTATCCTATTTACCTTGTGGTGACTGTCCTATGGCATGCCTGCCTTTGCTAATGATGGGAACTTGCAACATATGTGGCGGGATTGTATGTCGCGAAGGATGGAACAGCTACTTGAAGCTAGAATCATTCCAGATATAGCAATGGACTCATCCAGAGTCGATGAAGTAGATTCCGAGGTGAGTACTGTCATCTTATAAGATTTTATATGAGAGAAAGACTTTTTTGTTAGTGGAGTATAAATAAATAATGTAAAAATGATGTGCTACATGCAGGGTTTCGAAAACTACCAAGACAACTCCTTTGAAATTAAGGAGCTTGCTATTTCTTATGCAAAATGCTAATGACTCTAAAGTATTATCCTTTAAATCTCCCAGACCTGGTACAGTTTAAAACCTGAAGTTAGAATGATGTTTCGGAAACAGACTTACGAGATACATAACCTGAAATGGGACTCTGGTGTCATAGCTTACGAAAAACATCTTTAATATGTAAATGATGCATTACTTGAGGACTATCCCATATACGTACTTGGAAAAATGCAGAAGGAAATTTTAAAAACTTTAACCAATGCAGAAGTAATAAATATCAGAAAATACCATGGCTGTTCGAGTATTAATTCAATACTCAAAGACTATACTACAAATCACTGTGCAGAAAAAAACACTCTGCTCACAATGTAAAAGCGAGGCTGTAAGAGAATATTTGTACCAACATCCTACCTATGTGTAGAGTGAGAGACAGATATTAATTTTTCGAATAAATGGTTTGTTCCAGTTAGTGTACAATTTCGAAAAATGGAGAGATTCTACCCATAGAAGAAGTACTTTACTATTTTTCGAGGACACAAGAAAGTATGGTTCCAGTCTCTAGGCAACATATACTTTCAAACAAAGATGTGTAACAGAAATGAACATTGGAATTTCGCAAAACATTTCAGAGATAGCCTGTATACAGAACGAGTGCTGTGTGATGAAGAAGAAGAAGAAGAAGGTCCTGTTTTTAATATGCGGCCTGGCAGTGAACTGCCCTGTTCTTCTTGGGACCTGTGTTTTAAAAATTGCAGTACAGAAATAAGCAAAGAACCAGGTTTTCATCAAATAAAATACCAATTAATTAGAGAATTTATAGCACCACCACCACATTATTGACTGAAACATGTAATAATAAGGAACACATAATGAAAATACAAGGCAGTAGCACACTTTTACAAGCGCCATGTGGAATGTGGTAAAGTGAGGTTTGGAATAGCATTGTTTGTGTCTGATAATTTGATCTAACAATATTGTCGTTGAAGAACTAACTTTACCACAAACTGGAATAACATATGTCTATATAAAGAGAGAGAATCGTACACCAGAGCTTCAGTTATTTTTTTCTTTACCAGCAACAAAAGTCTGATTGCAGTACTTTCCCTTCTGGGAACGACAAGTACTTGGAATTTAAATATTACAGCAAACAGCAGAGATTGGGTTTCGTCGCCTATTACGATGTAGAAAGTTGCCTGAAACCCATGTCCACTTGTTTGCCTAATAATGAAACAAGTAATACAACTACCATCAACCAACATATTCCATATGCTTGTAGCATTTTTTTGGTGTGCTCATACAATTCAGTTTTGTCTCAGTATTTCGAGTTTGTGGGTGAGGATTGTATATATATATATATATATATATATATATATATATATATATATATATATATATATATATATCAATTAGTTGATAAATTAGTTGAACTTACAAAGTGGTTTGCAGGAATTTACAGCATCATTGTCCCGGTGATGCCAAAAACTCCTGCTGATGAAGCTAGGTTGGCGGCTTAGAAAAGTTGTCACATTTGTAAAGAAAAGCTTGTTACTAATGATATTGTGGTCGACCATGACTATCTGATGGGCGAAATCAGATGTCGTACACATAATATTTGTAACTTGAATTTCAGACTGCCCAGAAGACAAATTGATGCTGTTTTCCATAACCTGCAGAATTATGATGCTCACTTTCTTATAAAGCCCTAGGCTGAACGAGAAATATCATTACACGACGGAACTGTAGTATTTGAAAATCTAGGGAAAATTCAAGTGATTGGAATGACCCTAGAGAAATACAAATGTATCACCAAACAAATTCTCAGTGGGATTGATTGCAACAGAAAGACGCAATATTAAAGTAAAGATTTATTGATTAATTCCAATTCATGAGTGCATCTCTGGAAACTTTGGCAGGCTTTTTTCTACCTGCGCAATTGAGTATCACCTGCTCGATGTTTCCAGACAACATCCATTTCTAGTTGGCAAAACAAAAGGGAATTTTTCCTAATGACTTTGTTAAGTCGCCAGACTGTCTGATTTGCAAGTCACTCCTACCAAAGGACGCATTTCATAATGTGATGAGAGGCGAAGGCATTAGCGATGAGGATTACACTCATACCCAAGCGCATGGAATTCGTTCAACTGCATAAACTTGCTACAGTATGCCATTCATTACTTACGCGTGGACAATTGTTTGCTGGCAGATGTTCTTGAGGATTTCAGGACCATATGTTTGGCTCATTACGGTCTTGACCCCACCATGTACATCACAGCTCCGTCTCTTTCATGGGATGCTTTATTGTCAATGACATGTGCGCGACTAGAACTGTTGACTGTCCCAGACATGTATCTTTTTTTAGAACAAGGGGTTAGGTGAGGCATTACCCAAGTTTCAAGAAGACAAGTGGAAGCCAACAATGTTTACATGGGTGAGGACTACGACCCCAGTATGGCATCGAAATATATATGCTATTTCGATCTCAACAGGCTGTACCATCATATGATGCTGTCCAAGCTTCTGATCGACAATTTTGAGTGGGTTGAGGCTGATGTGTTCTCTTCATGGAATTTTCCAAACACAGTGAATTATGGTGACACTTGTTTTTTTCGCGGAATTTGATCTGTCTTTTCTGGAGGAGTATCATGATAAACTATCTGATCTGCCTTTGGCCCCAGAAAATGGCGTACCCCCGAACAGCTTGCATGAGAAGCTTCTTTTAACACTTCTGCCACAGAAGAAATATGTTATACATGGGGAAACACTGAGGCAATACTTGATGTATGGGGCCCTGTTCATCGATTTTTACGCTTTCAGCAGAAGGCTTGGATGGCTCTGTACATCGAGTTTAACATTGATAAATGTGCCCAGGCTGCATTCGAATTCGAAAAATCGTTTTACAAGTTAATGAATAATTCCATTTATGGAAAAACATTGGAGAATATCTCCAGGGAAAGGGACATTAGAGTCGTTTCGAGGTATGAGACGATCTATGGTGCTGCATAGCTGATAGGTCGTCCTACATTCCAGGCACGGCAGATTATCGATGAAAACTTTGTCCTTATCGAGATGTCAAAAATTTCTGTTGTGTTCAACAAACTTCGTACACTGGTGTTGCCATTCTCGACCTTTCAAAATTAACCCTCTATGAATCTCACTATAATCCATTAGCGATTACTTCAGCCTTTTCTGAAGACCTTCTAAATTTCTACTTCTAGGATATTCCTCTGCCTCGTGCAAACTAAGCTTAACTAAGTCTGGCGAATTACACCAGAGGGACAACGCACCGCATTCGTGTGCAATCAGTGCAACAGTATTTTGTATTAGAACTATTTCTCACTAGGCGCTACCAACATACCTATTTTTCCCTGTTTTTATTCAAATTATTTACAAATTAATCATTACAATTTACAGATAAAATATTAATAACATTTCGATTTAACAGGGAAAAAAAGTAACTTTTATAAACACAAGTATATATCGCTTGTGATATAGCATGTGTTTAGGAAATAACTGAACACGTCATACAGGGAGAGATTTTTCAAAAGTTTGATTCAAAAAGGCCAAAGACACCATAAATGGACTATATCAATATATGTGTACAGAATTTCTTCCACTGGCTTTGCACCCCCTCTATTGTGACACCGATTTCTTCGTATATTCTGTTGCTTGTGATGATATCTATAAAGTAATTACCCCTGATTTAAAGGCGTGGTTTGATACATCCAACTATGCACTCGATAACCTGCAAGAATTCTCTCACGAGATCAAAATCAGTATGGGGGTGGTGAAAGATGAATGTGCTGGTCGCATAATCACATACTTTGAGGGGTTTACGTCCTAAGCTTTATGCATACGTTGTATCGAATTAGCAATGTATATGTAAGGCGATGGGTGTAAAACCCAACGTGTTGCAATCACTCAGGTACGAGGATTATCGAGATTGCCTCGAAAATTGCACAAGAGTTCTGGGGACCCAATATCAGTTCCGTTTGTGTGCTCATCAAGTCTACACCGAACGCGTAACAAAGGTGGTGTTGTCAGGAATGGATGATAAGTGGTACATTAAGGCAGATGGAATATCAAGCTTACCTTAGGGGCACTACAGAATACCTGAGTTTTTTTTTTTTTTTTTTTCCTCCATATAATAATTTCAGCACCACAATAAATTTATTTACTTTCCAACTCCACAGCGTCAATGACATCCATCTGCCGCCACCACACGCATCTCCTGTTCCACACGCATCGCAGCTGTCTACGATCATCATCGCAACTGACTACACAAGCTACAAACATCATCACAGCCGACTACACTAACTACACATATCTGGAATTAATTGCATCACTTCTGTTGCATTAAAATCCAATGTTGCTGTAGTCTATTTCCCTAAATATAGCATAAAGAATAAATCTATCTTCGATATCTTTATGCCTTGTCAAAGAATAAAATGGAATTCACAGTGGAAACAGCATGCAAGATAGTGTGTGTTACACACTGTCTTTGGCATGTGTGAATGTCTGAAAAACAAAATTACCCAGATGTGACACCTAAAAAGAACGCCCTAAGTGCGCATCTTTTTTTTTAACTCCTCAAGAGAGTTGTATATAATGTAAATAATTAGAAAAGAGACATCCACCATAATATTCTATATATATTTTTTTTATATTTAGAAGATTGTTTGTTGATTTGTCTGTTTTTTGGTTGTATATAAATCTCTTAGATTGTTCTCTAGTGTATGTAAATATTAACTTATTTGTAAACAAGCTAAAGTCTTTTTGAAAAATGTTTTTTTAGTAGATTAGTAACCCAATTTGTTTCATAATGTCAGAAAATAATGATTTTTGTAAAGTAATCTTTTTTTTACCCTATAGTCTTTTATTTGGTAAAACCAAATTTGTGATTGAACAAATGTTTGTTGTAAATTGAATATTTTTGTGTGACTGTGTAAATATTTACCTTATAAGGACGATTTTGAATAGAATATTTTATAGTAAAATTTTCCATGTTAAAAATGAATAGTGTATGTCTTGTTATTAATTTTTTTAATACCTCATGTCACAAACTTTTTTTCAATAATAACTAATATTTTATGGTAACAGGCTAAGTATATGTCACGAAAGAAACCTGCACTGGAATGAGTACGTTTTTGCAAAGAAACGAGCCGGCAGGTTAAAATCTTCGTCCACTCCAGCTGCTTAAATTGAATGTTGGTTGAGGAGACACTACGACTTGCTGGCTAACTTTTGTGACATCCCAGGGGGGGCATATTTAAAGCGAGCCCAGAATACCTTTACAGGGCCAGGTACAAAAGGACCTCTGACCGTCCTTACTTACAAGAAAGTTTCTCCAGCTAAAACTTTTACGTCTGCACCAAACAGAATCCAACGAACATTTTAAATATAAAAAAAATTATTCTACATACAAACAGATTACAGCTCTTAAAGATACCAACACGATTATGCCTGGTGAAGAACACAAACACAAAAATTATTGTATTTGAAGTGTATTTAGTTAAATAAGAAATAAAATTCAACTTTGTCACAGACATAAATTCTTATACTTGCACGAGACTTACCTATGCTTCGATGCAAGTTGATTATTTTCAACCAAATAATTTGGGGTAAGATTTTCTATTGTTAATTACTTTCTTGCAGATCCTTATATATTTAAATTATCAGAATAGATGTACGTTACTATGTCTGCTTTAAATCGTATGTCGTATTCAGAGTTTTTTCCATAATTTCAACTTGACTTTTATATATTCACATACTTGTAGGACAAATCAAATCGTTAATAGTAGCTTTATAGGTAAATAGGTTCTGTGAGTAGTAAATTTCTACTCAGTTGCCTTTAAGACGCCGGCCGCACTACACACACACACACACACACAACATATATATATATATAAAATTATATATATATATGTATATATATATATAATTATATATATATATGTGTGTATATATATATCAGGTAGGTGGACGGACATCGGCCACGCTCCATGTATCTAATCGTGCTTATGAGTATCCGCAAATCATTTACTAACATCATTCCTTCAGCAACCTCGCAGCCGGTCAGACGTGTTTTGGGAGCGGTGCAATTTTACTATGCGTGTTAATCATTTAATTTCTTTTTACGTATGAACTACGTTTCTAAAGTTCCTCCTCGCCAGTCTCACAGGCAGACGGACGTGTAAGGTATGTGCGAGAGGCGTCATATATATCTTGTTCGTTTAATTTATAGGGACATTTTGTTGTAGATCGTTAGTTTCATAGTCATGTAATTGTGTTATACTTCTCTCTCGTGTAAATAATATTACTAGCATACAGCTCGGGTAGTAACATCACGTTACGTTTAATTCTTTACTGGAGAGTCACGTAATTGAACTTATTATTCATGTAGTTGTGGGTGTTTGAAATTTGCTATTCAATGCGTGTAATTTATTCATACATAGAACAATATGAAATTATTTTTTTCCTCTCGTGTATAACATTTAATTGCATTCGGAAACAGTCGTCGTCTATTTAATCGTTTGTCATTACTAACACTTAAATCGCATATCTCAAAGTCGCCTATCTCCCACCACCGTCTATGAGCAAAATCCCCCCCAAAAAAAAACATAAAATTTATGCTTAGGCCACTCTTAGAAATCGTTTAAAAACTCTGAAATTCTCACGCGTTAAATATATTCGTAAAAATCGCCTATCTACCACCAATATCCCTACAAACACGTCAAAATTTGAAAAAATAATAAATATTACCCTTAGTACGATCTTTCACTCAACTCAACGCCTATATAACACATTGCAACCCACCACTCTGGTCAGTCGCCTGTAGATACCATAGTGTCAACATCGTATAGAGCTCCTGCTACCTCCGCCCAAAAAGAAAGAAAGAAGTTCAACAGCAAAATCAAGAAAAACAATAAACCCTTTCAATACATTTAACCCATTCAATAAATTTAACCCTTTCGTTAAATCTAACCATTTCATTAAATTTAACCATTTCCCATTGGCCGTTTTAATTGACCATTTCAATTAATTTAATTAACCCTTTGATATCAAATTAATTAGGTCTATCAAAAGAGGCGGCATCCCCCCGGCCCTACTACTTGGGTATATGAGAACTATGGCATTTTTTCAGCAGAGAAAGAATTTGTTGTCTCGACATACATTCTATAACGGACCAGCAGTTTTATTTGCAATATGGTGGTAGTAATTAGTAACATAATATACTTGCTGACTTTTATGAATTTATACTCGAATTTTTGTTTTCAAGGTCATTCAAAGTCATAGGGTCAAGGTTATGGTCACCCACATCAAATATGGCGGTAGTAGATAGTAATGTAATATGCTTGCTGACTTTCTATGAATTTTTTCTAGAACTTTAGGAATTTTTTAAGGAAAAGGAGAAATTCCAAGGGGAAAAAGGGAAAACTCCAAGGGGAAAATAGCCACTGTGGGACTTGAATTTTAAATAAATTTTTAATACTATCTTAATTTTTTGTATAATTTTTTTTATAATTTATAATAATATATTTCTAGTAATACATATTTTTGGAAGTCTTGGAATTTTCAGAATTCTAATTTTTTTTTATTTTAATTTTTGGGTTTTTAAGGTCATTCAAGGTCATGGGGTCAAGTCAAGCGCAAAGGTCCTGAGTTCTTACCGGTGCGCTTGCCTTGACTCGGGGTCAGAAATCCTCCTTTCCGGAGCCATGAATCCCGTTCTCCTGCTTTGGAAAAAAAAAACGGGAATTTTTAAGGAAAAAGGTACATTTTTTTAGGGGAAAAGGGGAATTTTTAAGGAAACAATGCGTGGAAAAGGAAAAAAAAAAAAAAAAAAAAATTGCGGAATTTCGTGTAAAGACGAAAAGGGGGTCGGCGGTGGAGGGGGGTGCCGAATATTGGTCTGTGGAAATGGTTGGACCGTAGAGACCCGAAGAAAAAGCCTCGGCAACGCGTCACGCATCGAGACGGAGTAGCATCGTCCGCAGCCCCAGATTTCCGTCGACAAATTTAACCCGGGGACGACGGACAGATGCGCGCGAACACGCGACGACGGACTTGAGGAAATATAAAGTTCGGGAGAGAGAGCGAGCGAGAGAGAGAGAGAGAGAGAGAGAGAGAGAGAGAGAGAGTTGAAGAGGAGGGAGAGTGGAGTAAGAAAAAGTATGGGGAAGGAATATTTCGTGCTTACGGAGTGAAAAGTGTGTATGCGCGGAGCATCCTGCTTCACATCAACAGCCGTCTCCTGAGCGGAATAGCCTTTGGGGGGGAAGGGAGGGGAGTTATTTATTACAAACATACACGATGACATATATAAGTGGATCCTCTGAGGCGCGTCAGCGCCCAGGTTCGAAGGGAACAAACATTTTTAGAGCCAGAGGTTGACGGGTGTGGGGCGGGCTTACACCGGGCCAGAAGGGCGACTAGTAAAGGGGCCAAACCTAGAAGGGGTGACGACATGAGGGGATCTTGGCCTAGGAGGGGGGGGGGCGAAGGGAACTAGATCTTCTCTCACACATCACGCGGCTGTCCACTATTTTAATCAAGTTATGTCGTATTGTGTGTTTTCTCTTCCCGGGAGCGATACGATGCGTGCGGCGGGTGAGTTACAATTTTTTTTTGTGAGGGTGGGGGTAGGGGAAAAATCATACACAAGCGCGCACACACAGGAACTAAATTTAGCGCCTCAGGGTCGGTATCTCTCAGAATCATATCACCCGGTGACGCATTTACCATCGCACGCTCTCGATAAAATTCGCCTAGTGCGACGGGTGCCTGTGGATTGTTTTTTTTTTTACTGTCAATAAAAAACATGATACGATGAAGACATGTCTCTGTATCACCGTCGTCTACATATTTCTGTATTTCCTTTTCTTTTTTTTTTACGTACGTACACACTGGAATAGGATTTATGTCGTCCAAATGCGAATTTTTCAGGTGTGAGTAACGCGACTTACTTAACACCGAGATGCCGACCATCACCATCGTAGAAGTCAGAGTGCATGCTTGCCTGCCTGGAAGTCTTTCGTTCGAGTCCCATCCAGAGTATTTGTCTTTGGCGATTTTAGGTTTATTAGCTTCCTATACATCTGCCACTCTCCGCACAGCCTTAGAACCATTCAAAGAAGGAAAAAAAAGTACTAAAATGTTTCCAATCTAGCCCTACTACATTTATCGAACATATTGCCACTGTACCGAATGTGCTGTAATTTGTAGTGGAAAATTGTCCGTGCAGTTTGTAAAATTGTTAACATAAGCTTTAAATGATTGCACTTTTAATCAATAGGGTACATTTCAAACCTAAAGAAATAAATAATCAGAATTGGTACGTTCTGGGCCAAGGGGACAGGGGCTGGAGCTGTAGGCCGACATATTGTAATTTCCCTCAAATTTATCCTTTATTTCTTAAAAATTCCCGTTTTTCCCAGAGCAGGAGACCGAGATGTGACCCAGGTCAGGGCAAGCGTATCGGTAATGAGTAAGGACCTTTTATCTTGACCTTGGACCCATGACCGTGAATGACCTCGACACCAAAAAAAAATTAAAAAATTAAAAAAATTCCAACAAAAAAAATATTAAAATTATTTTTAAAATATTTTAAAAAGTTATTTTACAAAATTAAAAAATAGTGCCGCTTAACAGTGAGGAAATCCTGTAGGGTGTTCACAAACAGTGCCACTGGAGATGAAGTCCGGTTTCTCAGGGGTGTGGTTCCGGGATTTGCGTGTGAAATTGCGAAGGTCTATTGTGCTCAACCCACAACTGGTGATATCACCCTTGAGGATGTCTGCATCCACCTCCCCCCCCCCCCCCCTCGGGCAGGTTTCTGATGACCCTCTGGCTTTCTCGTAGTCTGTCTGGCTGTAAAAAGGTTATTTCTCCTAGTTATTGTGTTTTGGAAACAGATGTTACTATTGCAGAGTAGCTTGGCCACTGTTTTCAGTGACCTGCTGTCAGGGATTATTATTTGCACTGGCCTGTATTTTTCTGTTCGAGGCGGAATTTTCGAGAAGACGTGATTCTCATTCCTTCTCTCCACTACCTCTTCTCCCAGGAATTCAAACCTGTTCTTGATTAGCAGCTCCTTCCCTTCCACTGCCATCTTTACTTTTAGCTTGGATGTTTTGTTCTTGCGAGGGGGGGGGGGGGGGGGAATGTGAACACCTCCTCGTCAGAATCCCTCGGAGGAACCCGCCTCCCTGTGTCAGAGTTGTGTGGGTTTTGTGACTATACAGGATGTAAACGATGTGCCGGACAGCCCATGTCCTACAGGGAGATGCCAACACGCACGTTGGCTTCATCGCTTCAGCTTCACGAAAACTAGCCCGATTTGCGTGGTAACACTGTTCAGTTAACTTTAGCGGTTTAGGTTGGTACATAATCGGAGATTACGAGGGATTCTGTCTGGTGGGGGGGGGGGTGTATGGTGGAGTACTCGGGAACAAAACGCTTAGGAAATATAAAGTAAAGTGAAGTGAAGAGATTTGGGCGGCTCTTAACAGCGAGGTCTTGAGAGCCGATGTGGGTGATTGAGATGAGCATCTAGTGGCGCCGGAATGAAAGTGCTGAGGAAACGGGAGATCCTCGAGAAAACTCGCCAACCAGCGGCATCGTCCGGCACGATTCCCACTTGTGAAAATCCGGTGACCCTGCCGGGAACTGAACCCGGTTCGTCTTGGTGGGAGGCCAGCGTGCTAACCGCTCAGCCACCACTGTACCCTTAGAAAATATGGTTCACGTTTACTGCGCTCTTACGAAAATAAACCTTTGAAACTAATTTTCATCTGTATTTCAATACCATTTTATTTTTAACTGAAACACTGACTAAACACATAGGTGCTTTGGCAGCGAAACGAGAAAAATATTTCCATTTATCAGCGTCTTGCTGGAAGTGGAACTATTAAAATAACAGCAACTAAATGCGATTTCTTTTTGTTCATGCACACATTACTAAAAATTTACGTGAAACATGTTAGATTATAACATTCTCACAGCTTCATTGTATCAGCGCATGAATATTAAATGTAGCGGAAGGATAAAGATTGGGCGGGAGAATATAAATTAAATAAGACAGACAGATAGGGCTTAATATCTCATCGACAGCGAAGTCATTCGAGACGGAAACTAAGCAGGGTTTTTAAAAAAAATACTCGCTTTACTGTGAACCGAATTAATACAGCATTATTTAGGTCTGGAAGACTAGCCAAAAAGACTGCCGATATGCTAACGTAAACGATTTCGCACTTGCATATGACACACACACACGCCTATTTCTTATGCGGGACTTGCAGATACATTCTGCCGGTTGACATCAATCTGCAAGTGTGCACTCACAAGAAACAATAGGACGTCAATCAGTGAAATGTACTGTAAAAGGGTTTCGTAATTAATCCTTTTCTGCTTGTAAATAGCAGTTCATTTGTATGCCCACAAAGTTTAGAAATCAGATATGATTATTTACAATTCTCTTTCTATCCATTGTGAGTGTTTACGTTGCCGCAATAGAGTAAATAATAATTAAAAAAAACTAGGTACATTAAAAAAAAAGTGAAACTAAGGCTGCTCTGTATTAGTAGAATAAGAGTTTATGTTCTGAAATAATTTTGGCTCAGCTCGGTAACTGCTCGGCAGTCAACGACATATTGGTGTATGATTGGACGAAAGATCGAAATATAGATCGGAAACATTGAAAGGTTGATGGAAATATTGTAACATTGATTGGAATATTGTAAGATTGATTGTATTGTAAAGGGCTTTTTAACACCCCCGGTTTTATGCTCGAAAGCTTAGCAGGGGACGGCTTACAGACTGACTTATAACCTGACCTTAATTAACACACATGCCTTACCTGGGATTCGAACCCAGAGCCTCCCACGCCCCAGATCGGTGGCGCACCAACCGACTGCGCCACGGGAGGTTGGCGTAGGATTAATGGAAAGATTGAAATATTGGCGGAAAAATTGCGAGGATGATGAGATATTGGACGAAAGATTCAAGATCGGTGGAAAGATTGTGAGATTGTTGGGAAAATTTGCGAGATTGTTAGAAAGATTGGAAGATTAATGGAAAGATTGGAAGACTGATGGAAATATTGGAAGATTGATGGAAAGATTGATGGATTGATGGTCAATAAGAGCACAGGAGATAAGACAATTACCCGAGCTAGCCTCGTACTTTTAAAGTCTCTGGGGCCTAGTACTATTGACACGTACACCATAACCAACTACCCCCATAAAAATGCTGGTTGATGCCCCGATTATAGCATGACTCGTGTAGGTGGCTGCTACTCATATGATGGGCTTGGTTTGGTCATATATATATATACCATAATTATATTTTTTTTAAATCCGAATTGCACACGTATGCCTATATAACAGTCGAGGCAACGAATAATTTGCAGACACTGATATCTTGTAAGAATTGTACTCGAAGAGAGGAGACTGAGAATGTAACAAATGAATGAGATACTTTTGCAGGGTTCGGAAATACTCTGTGTGCAATTTCGGTACAAATTTAAAAAAAAATAAAATAAAAAATGTAATTAAATTTGTTAGTGGAAAAATGAATTTTTGAATTGGGTAATAATTTCAGATTTTCGATTTGACATACACTATGCCTATAAAACTAATATCGCCACGGACTCTTATAAATGGACGGGTATGCCTGAAAAATAAGAGGTCGTAACTGCTAAGCACCTTCGGGTACGATCGGTAAACCCGAGCCGAGGGCTTCCGAGCACATAAGAGTCGGGCCGAAGACTGTTGAGCACTATCTCACTCTCTCACTCTCTCTCTCTCTCTATCTCACTCCCCCCCCCCCCCCCCCCTCTTTTCAGCAAGTCAAACCGAAAACCACCGAGCAGTTCCAAGTTGAGCCAAAGACAATCACACAGCCGCCCAATATGAAGTACATTGTCCCACAATATATATTAAAATGCTACTTGAACTGAATATCATTTTAAGCAGCTGTATTATTGCCATGAAGCTAAACGGGCGGAGAGGTAGGAAGGATCCTCTTCCTAAATTGACATATACTTAAATCTAGAAACGACATAAAAATTCATGGATTATCTGGAAATCAAACCTAAACCTTGGTTTATAGCTAAATCTGTAACGATCTCAGTCATGTAAATCGCCTCTCAGACACACTGATCAAGGAATCAATATGTGCGGGGAGAAAATACGCAACTTCCATGCTTATGTAGTTTTGCAAAATGAGCTTCGAGTCTGTAGAGAAGCAGAGTCCCATAAACCGAACTAAGTTCTACAAATGTGATATAACGCTGAGCTACCGAATTTATATCAAGCCGAAATTCACAACTTCTAAAAATTTAATATACCTAATTAATATTTGAACTACACGCTTCACATATGTGGTACGCAATAGGTTCAGATAAAATTTTAATTTTAAGGTAGGTTAAGTAGTTTAGGATTAGCTCCTCGTCAACAGAGAACCAATTAGGTGTAGAAAATGTTAATTTGTGATGTTTCTGTTAAAAATAATTGACAGTGTTTGGAACGTTGTTGAAAATTAGCGCAGATGCAGCAATAATCAGTGGATTTCCAATGAGGTATTTTAGAGCGTGCAACACTTTGTAAATCACACATATAGTAAAGGATTCACTCATTTGATAATCACCGCAAGTTTTAATCATATAAACAATAGAAAACTGCTTGGTGGCTCATTCTCTTGCACGTGTAAAAACATTTACTTGTTGATAATCGAGTGTATTTATGTCCCAAAAATCATTGCGCTTTGCAGTCTCAGTTTTACTGTTTTCTCTTGTGTAATAAATTTTGGTGCAATGAAAACATTGTAATTCTTAGTTAATATTTCCATTTCCATATATAAGGCGGCTTAGATTTTTGTGGTTCGTGTTTTTGGTGTACATATGCTTATGTGATTGACTTGGAAAGGTGGAATCAAATTAAAATTCTCAAATGAATAAATGAAGAGATTTGGACGGCTTTTAACATCGAGATCTTGAAAGCTGATGAGGGTTATTGAGGTGAGTATGAAGCAGCACCGGAATGAAAGGGCGGGGGAAACAGGAGATCCCCGAGAAAACCCGCCGACCAACGGCATCGTCCGGCACGATTCCCACATGCGAAAATCCGGAGTGACCCGGCTGGAACTGAACCCAGATCACCTTGGTGGGAGGCGAGCGGGCTAACCCCTCAGCCACCGTGGCCCCAAAATTTTCAGATTTGGGACGTTATAATGTGTTCTGTTTTCGAAGAGTGATAAACAGATGTGCCCAGCTTTAAGAACGAGTTAGGATTCGTTTACCATGTAAACATCTAGTTAGCTGAAAGACATAAAAGATATAAAAGCAAAGGCGTTAATAAAAACAAACAAATTAAACTGTTTTGCAAATGTGAGAACAAGTACGGAGAATTTCTTGGGACTCTACCTTCTTCCATATTGTAGCATTCGTTATGGACGTCTTCTTATTTTTAACCATAACTTTTTGAAGGTTTCTTATAAGTTACAAATAACTTCGTTTGTGCGAGTTCTTTGCAAAGTTTGTGTTTATATAGTCCCCAGGAAAAGGGTATTTCAGCATCCGTGTAACTCGCTTTCATGAATACACGACTGTATCTGATTCCTCGTTCATAAATAGTGAGAGGCTGTGCGGTCATTCACCAAGTAAGACTCGAACTAAAGCTGGCTGGTGTATAGTAATATAGAATACGCATCAAATGTTAAGGAAGATGCAAATGAAAACTTCACCTTTACATATTATAGGAAATAAATCAATAACAGAAATAAGGAAACACTATCGAATCGTCCTATACTTCTTAAAAAAAATAACGTTACTGAAAATTCGGCTGCACACGAACACTTGTTGATGTTATTAATAGACTGCTTTCACATGTGCATTATGCGCTTTACTTAAAAAAAAAAAAATTTTTACTGTGTTTGATACACTTGCCGTAGAAATGCCCAACTCAGCTGCAATCTCTCGTTGTTTTTTTGCTACACTTACTCATTCTAACGATTTGCCACTTTATGTTCGGTAATACACTTCCCACCCCCCCCCCCCCCCCAAATTTCATACACGAGCACGGTACCAAACTATCACCGCAACTGTATGTCTCAACATGGATAGGAATAATCAATGAATTTACAATTTCCTGGTAACCAACCTTCAATGTTATCTCTTGAGTGGGAAGAGAACTAACTGGGAACCCCGTCTCACTAGCTCAGCTCGTAAGAAACGTAATTAATTTCAAATTTCGGCAAATTCATAGCCAATTCCCCTTAGGTACAATGTGAATTTAGCTAACAAAAATAAAAAACTTATTAGTCCTCATTTGGTTTTTTCCTTTGAAGTGAAATTATAAAGGTTATTTTTAATATTTGTAAAATACTTATGTCTCCACAAATTTTTACACAAAAATGAGTATGATAATGCGAAATCTATGCAATCGTTTAAAAAATCATAACTTGCAAATTATTTCACCGATTTCAGTAAATTAAACAAGTATAAATGTGTTTTCCCTGTAAAATTGTTGACAAATGTTATAAAATAGGTTGCACTAAAAGTGTAACTATTATAATACATTTACTAGTGGTCTTAAACTTTGGGCGGGTACTATAAGTGTTTATCCCAAGATAATTCGGACAAGAGTGCCAGTTACTGACGTAGATACTGATTAAAAATTGTATTTCAAACACACACTTATTAGGAAAATGGTGATAAACTTACTTTTTTTCCCTACTCATTCCTTCGCAAAAATTAATTTCTTGCACTCATTGTTAAATTTCACAGTTTACACAATGTCGTATGAGGGGGTGCTCATCGCTGGGTCTCTCGCTATCAACTCCCACCCCCCACCCCCCTTAGACTATAATGCGCGTTGTTGTAAATAATTTGATAATTTTAACAGAATTATAATATCTTCATTGTGTTATCCACAAGAGTGCACTTCGCGTGTTGACGGTCTATTAGCGCTGGAACACTAAGGACGACCTAGACATGCGCATCACAGGCTTCGACATAGCCTTTCCGTTAAGGCACTGAAATGCAGTATCCATCAAAAATTTAAGACCATTAGTCAATTTGTTAAAATAATTTCCCTGTTTAAAGCTTTTGGTGCAATCTATGTTGTACAATATGCTAACATTGTTACACTCAAAACACATATTAGCATGATCCAATAATTTAAATCGTTCAAATAAGTGGCAAGTTATGATTCTTGAAACGATTACATAAATCTGGAATTATCGTACACATTTTTGTGTAGAAAGTTATGTAGATACCATTATTACACCGACGTTTTCGTGTAATATTTTTATAATTGTCTTTATGAATACACCTGAAAGACGCAGCTAAACTGGGACCATAATAAATTTTCAAACTTTTTTAAAAAATAAAATTCACTTTATAAAATAAATTAGCTATCAATTTGCCAAGTTTCGAAACTAAATATGTTTCTTACCAGTTGAGCTACTGAGATGAGATTTACAGCATTAGTTAGTTCTCATTCCACTCAAAAATAATATTACAGGTTCGTTATCCGAAAATTTTATAAATCCATCCATTATTGCCATTCATGTTTTCTGGCCCCATCCTCATCACCGCCATTTTTTGAGCAGCCCCAATATTTTTTTTAAGTCGGTGCCTCTGATTTCTCTGGGGCCTTCAGAGGTTAGTCTGTCATTTTACAGAGTAATAATAAATATAAAAGTGTGCTGCCAGTCACTGGAAGTATCCTGCACAGGACTTTTCAAACGTAAGAATTATTATGAAACGCCTATTTCAGCCATTTTCATTTTCAAAAGTACGCGTTAGAGAGGAAACCTTAAAAAAGTACATTCATCTTGGAAAATGAATAGTTTCGTCAATTATATTTGTAATAGAAGTGTTCAGAATTTTTTAAGTAAAATATTTGACCGAAACCCTGCTCACAGCTGACGGCCTGGATGAGCGGCGTTCTGAAAAGAAATGTGGCCTTGGCAGGGATTGCGAATAGTTCCGCTTCTCCTGAGAGGGCACTCGACTTGTGTTAGAAGAGCATCAAGATCTCGTGAGAGCTCCGTCTTCCACGTCAGCACTCTACTGCGCTCTCTTTCTCCGTCGCTCCCCGCTTTACCGAAGTTAGAGGAAGAGGGACAGAGTTTGGTGTGAAGAGGGCTCCTCTCTAAACACCTCCAGGACAAACCCGATTGCCCCCTGAGCCAGCGTTTGCTGGGCTCAGCAATCCGGTACACTCCCCCCCCCCCCGTCTACCCCTTAGAGTCGTCGGCAATTAGTCTTATTTAAGTGTATTAAAACTGGCGCGCGTCGTAATCTCCAAGACTGACACACACAGACGACGCGTTGGTTGGGGGAGGGGGGGAGGCCGACCGACGTGTAAGTCCGTAAGTCCGTGAGTACACGAGAACAAAGAGCCGCCCTCCGTGCCGTCAAATCCTCACTAAATTAGCATTAGCCTGCCGTTTGCTTCCAACTCGGCGGCGGTGTTGGCGCTGTGTATCAAGTCTCGCGCCAGCCCGCTGTGGGGGAAGGGGGGGGGGGAAGCGGGGCTGCGATTTAGCGCGCGGATGGCGTGATTTATTTTACCGTCAAGGGGGTGAGCAAGGGAGAAGGAGTCGAGGTCCTGGAGGGGAAGCAAAAGGATAAAGGCGGCGAAAGGGAACGGGTGGGAAAATATGAAGGCTACTTGCGAAGCTCGTGGATGAGAAGTGACGATAGATAGCGTGAAACCATTTCGCTGACCGTCAAAAATGTAACTGAACTGGGCCTGTTAGAATCCAGATCGACAAATGACGGTTTTAGAGGCTGGAGAAGACGGGACCTCTTGTTATACGTGTTCTCTGGACCACTATGATGGTTACCCGGTTGGAGCTCGTGTCATTCTGGCTTTACCTTTGGATGAATATGTTCCCATTAGATACACCCGGGTAGTCATGGGCGTTAAATCAATGTGGGCTGTGGTAGTCCAGACCACCATTGGGGTTTTGTAAGTTACCATGACCCCATGGACCTCAGAATCATATGGATACGAGCGTTCCTCTTAGAATAGCAGTTCACTTAAAAATTATTATACTTATACTTCGATACAAGCATATTTTAAGATATTCATTCCGGATGAGATGACCAGGCTACAACGAATACGCAACTACGGAAAGTTATATCGTCTTCCTGTCTGCCAACACTATGCCAAGAATATGTGTTAGCCAAAAGAAGGCACAGAGAATTTGGAAAATTCGCAGTACATGCCTTGAATTTGCTTTTGTAAAATAATGGTACATTTGATTAAATTTCTATGTTCAGAAAATAAATACGTTTTTCTGTTAACGTTGTTGACAAGCGCAATTTATTTTCGATTTTCAGAACAAAAATTGAAAACTAATTTATGAAATATATTGCTATCGTAATGAAGTGCTTTTAATGGTGCTATTGAAAGGTCAGTTGCAATAAATAATTAACATCCCCTAAATCTGAACACAGGGGTAATACAAGTACCAGCGTTCTAATATAAACAATCTTTGGGAATCATTAAACTATATTGTTTCCTAACAATTTTTTTTATAATTTTATAACAAAATCTTGGCCTGCGAGCCTCCCTCCCTTTCGCCTGCTAATGAACGTGAGCTTATAGATCCGATAAAAGTGGTTGGGGGGGGGGGGATGTTTTGGTAACACAGTTTCTTTTGTAGGTGGACTCCTAGTGGGAAAATCTGCTTTCCCCTTCTTTGCTGTTAGTGCACATTTGTCTGAAGGAGTTTCCTTACACAAAAATTACTAAATCTTTGTGTCACTCTGTGCCTGTATGTAGTAAATGTAAATACATAATTCTGAAGCATTTATATTTCGCCTTAAAACACCAAACATTTGATTAAATACTGCACACGGAACATATTTCATTGCATTAAACAGGATGGAGGTTTTATCTAAACTTTATTAAAGAAAATAAAACAATGGTACAGTTTATTTATAACGCGTATAGGACCGTCAACGTAAAAATTAACGAAATATGTATATTTAGGTAAATTAAAACATGTTCTGCCCTTGCCAGAATACCCTTCTGAATATAGCTCTCTGTTCGTCGTACACTTGACTACCGCACTTTTGCAGAGTCCTCGTTGACAACAATGTCCATACCATTTTCCAGTCGGGCAGTTTATCTTGCGTTTAAAGTAATCTCTCTCGCTTCCACTTCCGTAGATTTCAAAAAAGTTACAAGCACAAAAAATCAAATAAATAAATATCTGAAATTGTTTTAAAGTGTAATTATGTCGTTACTAAAAAAAGATTAAAGTAACTTCCCAAAATAGAACGAGTCAGCTGTTCTACTTCTCGGTTCTAGGTTAACGAACTATTTAGGGTTACTGATACATTAGATAAACCAATAGTAGACGAAATATGGCTTTTGTTGTGTCTCAACGAATACTGCTATTTAATTCTTTCGTCAGACGGACGGTGTTATGCTCTACAAGGCTGTTACGGGGGTAGCTCTAATTCTCCTTGATAATCCAAAGGTAATCACCTTGACTCACCGTTGTTAACTACACTGTGTATCGGATGGGTCTCACACCCGTGCCTCTGAGAAGGCCAGTCCGGAAGCCGGAGTCGATCGTCTCCCCTGGACGACGTCTCTGCAGCCGGAGCTCGTGGGCGATGGACAGCAATGGCGACCGCTGGCCTTGCTAGTATACCGCGATTATATACCCTGGCCGCCTTCCCGATTCCTCCCCTTCCGCCTTGTATTGAGTGGCTCGCTCAGCCGCTCGGAACTTGGCATCGCTGTCCCTACACAGCGCTAGCAGTGACGCAGTAAGAAGACTGGAATTAAAATTATTATTATTTTTACTCTGCGATTAAGTTTCTCATATTTTTCGTTGGTAGGATTTCGTTTACATTAGTGTTATAATTATTATTATTTTTTTAATCTTTCGACGGGTTTAAAATTACCTTTAAAATGGAAAATAAGGCTTCTCAGTGGTCAGCTATTTCTCGTTAATATATAATCAATGCGTGTTCACATTTCGAAGGCAGTGCAACTCAGCTCGTCCATCAGGTAAACGGAGCCTTAAACTTTATCTTAGCAGGAGCAAGTCTCATCTCGAGGCATGCCGTATGTTATCCGTTAGCGGCAGTTTCCTGGGACACATCATCTCACACAACCATGTTTTAACTGATTGTCTGAGAAGTGCGGTGCCGGGGAAATGAAACTCGAACTCGTCGCGCACGGCGATTCTAAACGTTCGCTGTAAAAAAAAAAAAAAAAATCCCGCTTTCAATTTTGACCACAAGGCATCAAACTGTACTTACTTCTGGATATCAAAAATGTTAACTTATTCATTACTGTGTTTACAAACCAAATAATAATGTTAAAATTAAATCGGTTTAAAAAGGTGCTAGTACAGTTTTGTCTTTTCTGTAATATAGAATGTAATTTCCCTCTGATCACATCTTTGCAAGAAAAATAAACGAGGGTGTTTATGAATAAGTAGACGTATAATGCCGATCCTGGACCACCTAAGATTTTCATCGAAAACCCAAGCAATTTAACCCAAAAATAGATCAGTTTTATCTATTTGAGGCAACGTTTGCACACTTCTAGAAACTACAATTTTCGACCCGGAAAAAAAAAAAAAACAAAAATCAAGCAAATTTACCATTTTTAATAAATAGTCGGTCAGGAATTGTGTCACCTTTAAAAAAACAGTAAATTTAAGTAAAATCAAGAAAATGTATCTAAAATCAAATGTTCTCTTTTTCGTAGTAAATTAATTTTCTTATAAATAAAACAGAAGCGAAGCTCGAAATGGAAAACAATGACATATCTAAACAATGCAAAAAGTGTGATGAAGTATTAAATATTGCATGTGTTTCGCCACATAAACACACAAAAGATAAACTTATTAACACCTGCGAAAAATGTTTTCGAGAAGATGTTAAAAATAACTATGGGGTAAAAAAAAAAGAGAAAATACTGTGCGAATGTGGAAAATAAGTTAATAGTGCATATCTCAAAGAGTATAAATATACTAAAGCACATAATACAACATTATATATTCTAAATGAAATTCAAAATGGTTATTGTCCGGCAGAAACATGCACAGTATGTAATGTGAATAAATTATTAAAAATTATTTTCTCCTCATAAAACCACTAAGGACAAACACGCAACAATATGCAAAAAATGTTATAATGAGAAATATCACCACAACAAGAAGTTAGATATCACTTATTGTCACTTATTGTCGATAATTTAAACATTTTATAGGTATAATTTCTAAAATATTTTATGATTCTACATCATCCTTTTAATAATTCAATAGTTTGTTTCCTTACTAAATAAACGAAAAAATGGCATCGCGCAATATCGCAGTTGAGTTGAGCGAGAAGAGATGGATGGAGTTGAGTATTATGGGCAGAGATTAAAAAATTAAATATCGGTACAGGCTATGGAAAAATGAATTAATTACATTTATTATATCATTTATTATTAATCAACAAAAAAAAGGAACTTTGCAAATTTGCCATTTTCAAACCCCAATGTCAAAAAAACTATACAAAAAGGATAGAAATGAATTTTAAAAAATATTTCCATTCTCTAATAACATATTTGAAAAGCCTGGAAATAAAAGCAAACGGAAAAGAGAATGGATAGCAAAGAACAAACTTTCAAATTTACCTTTATCAGATGTTAATATTAATTAATTATAAAAGCAAGATAAAAAGAATTAAAGGAAATATTGCCCTATTCTGCCAATGTATTCGTAAACAAAATAAATAGAAGAACCAATACAAATTACATAGTTAATAAAGCCTTTAAAGTCAGGGTATCAACATATAACATTGAAAATAGCTTTAATTTAGTACAACCTTATTAACTTTTTACTTCAGTAAAAATTTAGGTATTTGAAATAATACGAAATAATCTTAGGACATTTAGATGGTTGAAAACTAACATTAATTTATTTACCAATTGTCGCAAGCAAGAGAATAATAAAGTAGGATTATTTACATTTCAGTCATATAATCACACAATACTAAACGAAGGAGAAATTACAAAGAATTATAAAATTATAAAACAAGAATTACTTACGCAATTATCCGAATTTCAAAGAAAAGGTTCAGGATGGACATTAGATAGAATATTTGGAAAACAAATAGCTATAAATATGTGTAATCCATAAAATGGTGCATCATATATTTATCTACCAGAAGAGATTAAGAATAAAAAAGCATGCATAAATGTGAAAAATGATCATCGAAAATGTTTTCTTTGGGCAATGAAATCTGCATTGTTTCCACCAGACAACCGTTCGGAGAGAGTAAATAAATATAAAAATGTGGGGCTTAATATCGACAAACAAATACATAAATATGAATATCATATTAAAATTGATGATATACCAAAAATAGAAAATCAAATAGGATACATCTATAAATGTTTACTCTATTGAAGGTAAATCAACAGTATATCCACTACAACTTACAAAGAAAAAACGGTAAACATATAAATTTACTTTATTTCAAAGACAATAAAAACTCATATTCTTATTGGGTAAAAGATTTATCGAAACTGCTTTCAGCACAAAATAATATTCAACAACATAAAACATATATATGTGAAATGTGTCTTCAATTCTTTTACTGGCAAGAAAAATTAAATAAACATACAGAAGACTGTTCTAAAAATGTAACAGTAATAAGGTGAACAAATAACATTTAAACACTACAAACATACAACAAAAGTTCCTTTTGCAATATATGCAGATTTCGAAATAATACAAAAATATCCAGTTTTAACAGAGGATGATATTGATAAGAACTTTATAAGGAGATACTTAAAGAAAGATATAAACTTATTAATGAACAAACAAATACAATTGATTTGAAGTTAAATAATCAATCATATACAATGAAATATCAGTTACATGAAACTTCTGTCTTTTGTTATTATATTGTATCTACTTATGGTGATTATAAACCACCTGTTGTATATGGAGGCGCATTTGGACATCAGCATTTTATACAAGCAATGAAAATATAAGTAGGAAAAGTTGAGGAAATATATTCACAAATTGAAGCGATGCACCCACTAACAAAATACGACAAAACATTATGTAATATATCTAAAAAAAATGTACTGTATGCCAGCATGAATATATATAGTTTAATAAAAAAGTGCATCATGATCATATAACTGTAAAATTTATTAATCCAGTATGCAACAATTGTAATATCCAATTAAAATTACCCAATTTTTTTCCAATATATTTTCATAATTTAGTTGGGTATGACGCTCATTTGTTTACTAAAGAGCTAGAATATAATAAAAAAAAGATAGATTTACTTGCAAGTAATGAAGAGAAGTTTATTACTTTTGGGAAACAGATAAAAAATTTAAAGATGGGGTTTATAGACACATTTAAATTAATGGCCAGAAGTTTAGATAAATTAGAATCTAATTTATCCAAAGAACAAATGAAGCATACACAAAAACATTTTCCAGAAGATAAAATAGATTTAGTTACTAGAAAAGGTATTTATCAATACGATTATAGGGATAGTTTTAAAAAATTTAGAGAAACCGAACTTCCCCCAAGGAGTGAATGTTACAATATGTTAAATGAATTTGATATAACTGATGATGGTTATGAACATGCAAAAGTGTATGGAACCAATTTAATATTAAAAATATTTGGGAATAAAATGTGTTATTGTTAACAGATCTGTTTGAAAATTTTAGAGAGACATGTATAAATGTACATTACTTATACCCCACATGGTATTTTACAGCACCAGGTTTATCGTGAGATGCAATGTCAAAAATTACTAAATAACCATTAGAATTACTACACAATTATGATATGATTTTAATGATAGAAAAGGGGATGAGAGGGGAAATATCACAATGTTGTAAACAATATGTTAAAGCAAATAATAAATATTTAAAACATTTAAATCCAAATCAAGACTCTAACTATTTAGCATATCTCGATACAAATAATTTGTACAGATGGGCAATGCCACAATATTTACCATATGGAGGTTTTGAATGGTTTAATAATATGTAATCTAATTTAAATTATTGGACTAAAACTATATTAAATTTGAAGGATGATTCACAACATGGATGCATATTAGAAGTTTATTTAGAATATCCACACGAACTACATAATTTGCAAAATGATATTCCATTTTGTCCAGAAAATATGGTAGTTCCAGGAACAAATCAATATAAATTATTAACGACTTTACATACTAAACAAAATTATGTAATACACAATCATGTTTTTAAACAGTGCCTAAATAATGGATTAAATATTACTAAAATACATATAATATTGAATTTTAACCAGTCTGATAGGTTAAAAAAAAGTATACAGGTTTGGATACACCAATGAGAACTAATGCTAAAAATTGCTTTGAAAAAGATTTTTATAAGTTGATGAATAATTACATGTTTGATAGAACAATGGAAAATGTAAGAAATAGAGTATATATGACTGATCTCAAATTAAAAAGTCTCTGATATATTAGCAGCAGAAGTAAATTTTAAAAACAGTACTATATTTAATGAGAATATTGTGGCTATACATATGAATAAAACAAATGTAAAATTTAATAAGCCAATTTATATTGGTATGTCATTTTTAGATCTATCAAAATAATTAATGTATGATTTTCATTATAAAGTGATGAAACCAAAATATGGCGATAAATTTTAATTGGTCTATCAAGATACTGATTCATACATTTATAACATAAAAACGGAAGGTTTTTACGAAGATATGAAAACAATTATAGAAAATTTTGATACAAGTGATTATTTAAATGACAATATCTATAACATGCCACAAATAACTAAGAACATTTTAGGTAAGATGAAAGGCAATTGCAATGGTAAAATAATGACAGAATTTGTTGGTGTAAGAGCAAAAATGTATGCATATAGAATTGATGATAACGAAAATAAAGAATCGAAAGGTGTGGAAAAATGTGTAGCTAATAAGAGAATAACATTTGACGATTATAAGAATTGTTTGTTTATGAGAAATACAATATAGAACAATGAATTTAATAAGAAGTGAACAGCACAAAATATATTCAGTGGAAGTTAATAAAATAGCAAGTGCTTTTGGTAATAAGAGAACTATACTAGAAAATAAAATAGATACATTACCATATGGATATCAAAATGTATAATTTTATTAGTGAGAGTTGGGATGAAAAATTCATCCCAATTAATTCTGAAAGAAAAGTTCTGTATTTTAAACATATTTAATTTCTAAAACAATATCGATATCAGCCCCATCAAAATCACTTAATTAACCATTTTCATATTTACTTTCTAAAACAATATAATTAAAATGCTCATTATTTATCTTATAAAATTTTCGATATGGAGGCTCGTAAAAAATAATCACCACAACCAAACAGTTTTTGGTGGAAAACTAAATTACATCAGTTTCTTAATGATTAGATTCATCATATTTTATAAACATACCTTATAAGTTACAATCAACATTTATTGTTTTCAATGGATTAAAATTAGATAATTTAATAACTACAGCAATTTTGTCTTTTTCAATAGTCATAGTTCTCTACAAAACCAAGCATATCAGATAATCGATCATCAAGTTTAATATCAAACTTAGATTTAATAGATATGTTTTTCACACAGACTGCTGTTAAATCAATGTTATTAGTTGAAAATTGATCAATTAAATTTATAGATTCTTTTAATGATTCAATATTGCAATGGCTTCTATGTGTAGTTAAAACCTCATTTTCATCAACCACAGCACTCAATTTTCCAATTGACATCATGTCTACGTTGGGAGCTAAAAATTCTGCATATAAACAAATCAAAGCAATTGATTTATCTTGATTAATTATTTCATAATTAAGTTTTTTCTTCAATGTGGATCTATTGTTTGTTAACTTAAATACTTTATTATCCATTTATATAAAAATAATTGCTATTAAATTAAAAAACGAGGTGTCGGTGTTTTAATTGCTGAACAAAATGCTAAAAAGAAAAAGAATGCTAATCTTTTGCCTGATGACATAAGGGCGATTAGCATAGGTCCGAGTAACTGAGCTAAAACTAATTTGATGATAAATTTTCTTTATAAGATTGGTTGGATAAATTTCAATAAATTGTATGTTTGTTCAAAAAGTTTAAATAATCCAAAATATATTCAATTACAAAATGATTTCTATATGGTAGCTGCAAGTTTAATGAAGAAATGGCTTATTTTTATAATCACAATGATGAAATGATTCTCTTATATCAATGTGGGAATTATTCTCTAGTTAATTTTGATGATGCCATTTTAGACAATCAAGATATCATTCGCGAATATTTCACTAGAGGACAACATAAAAATATTGATGTGTTTTATTTGGCTCAAACTTATTCAAGAGTGCCTAAATAATTGGTAAGAGAGACAATATATGAATTGTCTATGTATATTTAAACAAGATGACACGAACTTAAAAGCCATTTATAACAATTGTGTCTGTGGTGACATGACTTATGAGAAATTTAATGAGATTTGTGCACAATGTTGGGACAATTATTATGGTTTTATTACAGTAGATTTGACTTGAAAAGTGAAAGAAGGAAAGTATAGAAATAAAATCAAACCATTTATTAAATTGATAGAATTTTTGAAAACATTTTTAAGTTAAAATGAACCTTAAAGTAAATGTTAAAATTATTATCAAACAAACATTACAGCAAATGTTAAAATGAATGTTAAGATGAATGTTAAAACAAATGTTAAAACAACGAGCATTACATTTTTCCATTTGAATTAGATAATTTAAAAAAAATATTTTAAATTCACAAAACATCTGCCTTACTAATCCAAGAGTTATGAGAGTTATCAAAACCTAACCATTTATCATAAATTTTATCTTCTTTTTTTTAAGGCTTTTTCAACTAAATATTCATTGGGGATAATTGTTTTTCACTATCTCATATTCATAAAAATTACCTTTTATTTCTTCTCCATTATTATCTTTTTATTTGTAAGTTGGTACTTCATAATTTAAAACTTTTAAAATAGTAAATAATTCTGTTGACCAATTAGGAGTATAGCATTTTTCAAAAAATCGTTTAATCTTGCTCATATGGACATCTCAAACTTTGTATTTCGGATTAGTAATCATATATGTTCGATAATTTTTTTTTTTTTTTCATTTTTATTATTAACTTCAATTGGTTTCAAACCAATAGTTCTAGGTTTTGTATTGATATATTCTTTTACTAAATCATCTAATATATTTATAAATTTATAATTACTATTCAAAGCAAATTTCTTCCACATTTAATTCTTCATTGTTCGATTAAATCTTTCTACGACATTAGCTTTTAATTCGCTAAATTTTGAATAATGATTAATATTATATTTTTGCAATAAGATCTTTAAATGTTTTATTACAAAATTCAAAACCTTTATCACTTAGTATATTGCATGGTTTTCTTTTCACAAATATGCATTCAAACCAACCATTTAATACATCTTTAGCTGTTTGGTTTTTAATTGGAATTGCAAATGCATATTTTGAAAAGAAAACATCAATAATTATCATAATATACTTATATCCATTATTTATATGTAATATACCTTTTAAATTACCACTGCCCATCTAAACAAGATCATTTTGCCATACATCACAAGTTCCATATGAAATTACTTTTCTTCTTGGAAAATTTATTCTTGCTGGTTTATATAATTTGTTCATTATTTCTTCTCTTTCATTGGGCAAATGTTATTAATATTGATTTATTGAACTTACATCTAGAATATGTAATTTTCTGAACTAATCGTCAATTTTTTATATTTTCATTTATTATATTATTATTTTTGATGACATTCTTACTCTTCAAACACCAAGTATTCGCCATTTAATAGTAAAAAGTATATATATTACGAATATTCCTATTGTAGTCAACAGTCAATCATCATATTTAGATTTTTTTAACTTTTAAAGTTGAAATATTGTCTCCCTTATCATCAAAAGGCATACTATATTCTATTTTTGTAGATCCCTTAATAAAAGTACTATATCAACAGGTAAATTATGATTAGCAGTAATTAGTTTATAAACACTACAATCCATCAAAAATGTAAATAATATCTGATTATTAGTGGAAAATATTATTTTTTAAATTCCACTTTAAATATACATAAAATATATGAGACTTTTCTTCCTTGCATTTTTCAACTTTTGAGTTAACAAGAGTATCACAATAATTCAAAACTGATCGGTTTAAATTTTGCAATTTAACTGCTATTTCTTTATCGAAATATCTTTTATTGACAGCTTCTTTTCTATTTACAGGATCAGGCATATTATTGATTCTATGATAGAAACATAGCTTTTGTATAAACAAACACTTTACTAAGTTTATCTTGTAATGTGGTACCAATTACATTATATTTTCAATCTACATATGTTTTAAATCATAATCAGAAACAATAGTATTGTATTTCGAATCTACATCTTTTTTTAATTCATAAGCAGAAACTATATTACTATAATTCGAATTTACATCCTTTTTAAATACACAATCTGCTGTATGTAAAGCAAAAAACCTTTTATTGACCGCGCCTGTATTATTTATAGGGGTATCTATGTTAACAATTCTATATTCTAGAAAATAAGCATTAGATTTTGTATAATCAAAACAGTTGGATAGTTTACTTTGTAAAAAAGAAACACTGGAATTGCATTGTGGATCTGTGTAAGTTTTTAAAGCATAAGCTTTAGTGTCAAAGATTTTACTTAAAGATATGATTAATGGTTTTCCAAATATATCTATTTTAAAATTAATTAATTAAATTATTAGGAATATTGCCTCCAAAAGAATCAAAATAATAAATGTCATAATTTTCTTTAAAATTGCAAACCGAATGAGTACCAGGATTTGATGAAATGTCAATATTAACCACCACACATTCATTTTTATGTATTCTATTTGCTAATTCGTCAATCATATAAACATTTCTGAAATTTTTTATATTATATATTTTTACATATTTTTTAAATATCGATATTAGATAATGATATAATATTTAAAAAATGTAAATGTATAATTACCCAATGATGTAAACCATTTCCTTCTTTTAAAATTAATATTTTTTTTAGTATGGGTAGTGATGGTAAAAATCCTTTTCCTTCATTTAGTTTTTTATTTTTTCTCTCAATTTTTTTCGTTTGTTTAAAATTATCTATACCCAAATCTCTTAATTGATCAAAGGGTATAGCAAAAGTTATATTTTTTTATCTTCATTTATAAGTAAAATATATATAATTAATAAAACATTTAAATTCCCCATTCTAATTTTCTTTTTGTAAGCATAGTTGAATCACCAGCAGCAGAAGCAATTTGTTCACCAATTGGTGTATTTTTATCTAACATAATTTATTTTGCTTCTTTTTGTAAAATTATATCAGCTTCATGTTTAGATTCTTTATGATCTCTATAAGCAATATCGTGATATTTACATGCTTCATCTAATTTATTTATACCTGTGTCAGCTCTTTCTAGTCTTTTTTTTTTTTTAATTTTTAAATGTTCCACTATAATTATAACAAGAATTTCGGGTAAATTTAAATTGTTTAAAGCCCAATGTATAACACCTTTTCAATGATGTTCTGGATTCCAAAATGAATGTGGAATTACATTAAAACTCTTATACGATATGGAATTCCTTTTGTATTATTAACAACAAATTCAGAAAATTTATTGCTCAACATATCCGTTGTTTACTTTTTCATTGTAATTATTGTTTTTCCAGCATTTCCTTCACCATATATAACTAATAATTCGCCAATTCAATTTCTAGCATTGTCCATCCAAATATAATCTTTTGGCAAAATATTGCAAAATATTGTTTTTTTTTTTTTTTTTTTTTACACATTCACCAGATCTAGGAGTTTTTTGAGAAATCATTCTTTCAGGTGTGTTTGGCACTGATTTTGAATTTGATTTTCTTAAATAATTATCATGAATTGGCTTAATTATATTTTTGTACTTCCAACTTCTATTCGAGTTTACTCTCCCACCACGATCATATTTTTGGTATTCAATATCGGTTTCCATAACAATGTCAGTGTAATTTTTACAGTTATTATCGGTGTATTTACCTTCAATATCTGATTGTCATATCTTGTTGATACATTATATAGCCCTTCTGTTAATGTATATTCTTTACCATTAACATATAGTTTATTATAATATATCGTTACTTCCGTATCTCCAATGTAAAAATTATGCCCATCTTCTTGTAAACCATACATTGCATCAATAACATTTAGTCATTCGGAAAATTCTTTTCGGAGATTTTTATTAGAATCGCGAGGTGTCACATTTTATATTTGTTACAATTCCCATTTGCTCTTCTAAATTTGATGCTTTTCAAAATAATTCTCTTTCGAATTATGTTTCTTCAGCAGTAAGTGGATAATCTAAAATTTTTACTGCAACAGGAACTAGCGCTGTTATTATATTTTTTTCTTCACTTACTTTTTCTATTTTTTTTTTTTTTACCAATATTATGTAATTCATCAATTAAAGGCATCTCTTTTATATATTTTTTCCTATTATATTTCATGATGCTTTTTATATTTTTTGTGTATTTCGATAAGTAATTTAAAAAGAGAAACTACCTTTGATTCTTTCATTTATATATACATTTTTTACATATATATTAATTTCTTTTCTTATAAATGAGTTATAAAATTATTGAGAGTTTTGAAAGACGATCTTTTCCTCCTACTGATCAAACTAGGGGGAATTTAAATGTGTACAATAATAGAATTGAATTTGATATTCCAATAGGTAATGGGTTTTCTTTCCTAAATTATGCTTATATTTATGAACAATTTAGTTTACTAAAGAGAGATAAGGTTGGAGATGATGCAAGATATGATAAATTAGATAATGTTGATGTTTGTTCTAACTTTTTCCTTTTCAGTTTTCTAGATGATGAATGCTTTATTAAGATCACCAAGTGAACCATATTATTTAGAATTTAATGGTGTTGATAATCTATATCGAGATAAATCTGTTTCTAGTAGTGTGGCAAATGAAGTTGTTTCTAGTGATAAAACAAATGAAATAATGTATCCGATGAGATATTTGTTTGGTTCTATTCGTGATAACAACGAGATTTATTAGAAAGTCGGTTAGAAAAATGCATTTTCGTAATTCGTATTATGACAACTGTTTATTTCTTAATTAAAGTTTAGATAATGAAGATAAAGTTACGAAACATCGTCTTGGCCCATGTAAAATAATTATTAGAAAATTAGGAATTATGTGGTCTATTGTTGAATATGAACCTAACACAGCCATTGCAATTAAAGAAAAAAATATTAAAAAATTAAAAAATTATCTATTAGTTTTAATTCTTAGCAATGTTTAGAAAAAGAGGTTCCTGGTGCATTAACGGTTTTTAACTTTTATATAAAACATCAGTTTAGTAATTTACAGTTTTACATGCCGATTTTGTAATTGTAGGTTTTCAACTTAATAGAAGAAATCGTGCTGAACAGCATAAATATGATTCTGGTTTTGGTAATTCTGATGTAAGAAATATTTATGTTAAAAATGGAAAAAATGAAATTTTTCCAAAATAAAACTGGAATCCAGATATTACAAATGGTGTTTGACTTAAACAGTTTCTTGCTTATATTGATTTTAGAAAGTAAAAAATAAAATGATATACTATATGTATAGAAATAATGAACTTTATTATAAACCCACTGTAAACATTGATGGTGATATTAATTACTGTTCATTTTGGGCTCGAGGACCATTATATGTTATTGATTGTTTATATAGAAAAACAGCTGTAGTTAAAGATAAAACAAATATAAAAATTTGTGTTGATTTTAATAAAGCTGTTGAAGATGGTACAATTCTAATGCAGTTTTAATTTCTGAAAGGAATTTAACTCGTGACTATTTTAAAGAAAATATTACTGAAGATATATAAATTTTAAAAAATAGTAAATGGAGGATGTAAACGATTTTACAGAAACAACAAAGTGTTTCGATAGTTTAATTCAAATTTTTTAGATGTATAGTTAAATTTTATAATCAAATAAAAAATAATTTTCTTAGATCTAAATGTGTTTATTCTTTCTCTTAATAAATGCCTTTTATTTATAAATAAATATGAAGTCGCCTCTCCTCCCCTGCAGTCTAACATTTAAAACGTGGTGGTGGTGGTTCGAAGCCGCCTTCCTATAGATTACATAATGTATCTGACGAAATAAGAGAATTAGTTTACAATTTTCATTCAAATTTACAAGACTTGCAATTATCACTCTTAGATAACATTGACAACAAATATGAACTTCCAGAAATATGTGAAAATCTAGAGCAAATAAAATAGGTTTTTAAAAAATTTGTAGAGCTTCGAATATAAAATAATTAATAACAAGATTATATTTAATTTAATTCTTAGCTTATTTTGCTTGTTTTTAGCTGAAATTTACTGTTTTTAAATTAACACAAATCCTGTACGATCATTTATGGAAAAATTGAAAAATGTGCTTGTTTTTAGCTTAAATTTACATGTTTTTATAAAGCGAATCGAAATTGGAGTCAAATGGAGTTTCTAGAAACTTGAAAAAGTTGCTTGAAAACGATAAAAAGTTGCTTGAAGTTTAGTTAAATTGCTTGGTTTTTCGATGAAAAGGTGGGGTGGTCCAGAATCGCCATTATACATCTACTCGAATATCCGTTTGTAATGTAATATTCATCTAAACGAAGAAAGTATGTGTGATGATATGTTAGCCATTTGCGTGCCGTGTCACAGTTAGAGCAACAGGTTTAATAATACCGAGTGTCACGTGTTCCCGCACGGCAACCCGCAGGGATGCTGCAGTCTGGGAACACCTGAGGTATCTGAAAGCAGCAAGCAGGCCCGTAATTCTTACGTGATGACGCCTCTGGGCTGAACATGCCGTGACCGTCGCTGCAGGCTTAGCGGTGAAGCGAACGTATGTTCAGCTGCTCTCCCGATTCCTCGGCGCGAAGGTCACCATAGACTAAAGATGAGGTAAACCGCTTATTCATCTTCTGCGCATATGCCCAACATTGACCTACCCCAATCCTACACAACTCTCAAAGTCATATGGCAGACAATGATGAACGTGTTTGTTTACATCTTAATTTTTAAATAACAAAACACTGTTATATTAATAAAATACTTTTACGACTTTGCATTTAATCAAAAAGCATTACAAATTGGTGAGAGCAAGTATAAAAACATCTCTAAGCACTTGTTTACAAATCAGTTTTCTAACCTAAAATCCAAACCACGCCGTTTTCGCTAGACGTATTGGCAGAATAGCAGTTCAATGTTGGGACACAGAAATTGGTCATGCGCAGCCAGCGAGATCGGTCTACCTCATCTTTGGTCTATGATGTTCACCTGCTCTTTCGATTCCTCCGCGCGCAGGTCACGGTGATTTTTCGCTGGTAACAGGTATCCGGAAACACGTAAAACCTGGGGTCTCACTCAGCGAGATTCGTCAACTGTTAGGATGTAAACCTAATCCAGGGTAGCAGTTCCTGACCATGCCTTGCAGCCTAGGTATTACAGATGCCATCCTCACGAGAGGACAAGTTATCGCCTAGTGAAGGGTATGTTTGTGTGAGCGAAGCGAAAATCTATGTTGGACTACGAGAGCAACGCAGACCGGCGTATGTGAAGCGCTAACCACTGAACTAGCAGGTAGTAGTTTCGTAGTGGCCGTGCAACGTCGGGAATTCAAACGGCAACCCTGTAATTTTATTGCAAGTGACTCTGTAGCAATGTCTAACGCGTGTATCTATCGTAGGTTTCCCATGTATCTTATTGGTGAATTTTGAGATACGGCAGTCTGAAGTATAATCCATTCGCGGTTACTTCGGCCTTTTCTGAAGCCCCGCTTAAGTTCTACTTCCAGGATATTCCTCCGCCTCGTGTAAAGTAAGCTTAACTAATCCTGTAGAATTACGCCAGAAGGACGACGCACCATGCTCGTGTGCACTAACTATAACAGTATTTTGTATAAGGACTATTTCTCACTAGGCGCTACCAACATACCCATTTTCTCCCTGTTTTTTATTTAAATTATTTATAAATGAAGCATTATAATTTATAGTTCATATATAAATAGCATTTCAATTTAACAGGAAAAAATGAACTTTTATTAACACAAGTATAAAACGCTTGTGATAGATGGAGGATTTAGAAAATAACTAAACACATCATAAATGGGGAGATTTTTCAAAGGTTTTATTTAAAAAGGCCGAAGAAACCGTGAATGAACTATAGCAGTTTAAAACCATTTTGGAGGGCCAGAAAATAATGTTTCCAAGTATAGGCTATTCACGGTAAAGTGAGCACTTTTTAAGGTCCTGCAAAAAAATCTTTAGCACCATTTTTTATCATCCCGCCACTTTTTAATATAAACAATGCAATGTGACTTATAAACACAGTGTATACAGTCCACCAATCCAGTATGTTAACGTACGTGCCTGCAATAAAACATATTTATAGGAGGGCCTTAAAAAGTGCTAACTTTTACCGTGATTAGCCTTTATCATCCCGTCATCGTTTGGAATGTGCTATATTTTATCAGATAAGTATTCTGCGGCGTACATTTACTATGCAGTTTTGTCAAAAATTGCATTTTTCGAACACACTGCGATGTGTGTATTTCAAGCTAACTATTACATTTACATGCATTTAAAACGAAAGCAGAAGAAATAATTTTAATATTCTCAAATATTTACCTACCACTTATAATTCAAAATTAAAACGTGGAACTACTTTCACTGTGTCGTCACCAACTTTATTGGGACGATAAAAAGAGCACTTTTAAGGCCCTTTTAAAAGGCATTAACTGCTAATAAATATATTTTATTCCAGCTTCAGACGTCGACTTTCAAGAGTGGTGAAATATAAGCACTGTGTTTATTAGTCATATTGCAATGTTTACATTTAAAAGTGGTGAAATTAGTTTAAAGGAAAAAATTATCAGGGTACTTTTTGAAGTGTTCACTTTACCATGAATAGCCTATATATTGGTAGAGGCAGTGAGTGGCCTTTTTCAAAAGGTTGATTTGAAAAGTGCTCAGTCAGCCTAGCCAGATGTGACCCAGAGGCGTTAAAGAGTTTTACTAGAGATTCCCCTTAAGAGGGCATTCAAAGATGCAGTGGAAGAGTTCGCAGAAAGACAGGACGGGGCAAGTGCCCGGGCGTGGCCATCACAGTGGCTTTATCGAGAACCAAGGGGGGAGCAGGCAGTGAGGTTATTTCTGGAACACCGCCATATCTCCCGAGGTATGCCGATCCCTGCTCCGCACATTCGTCCACCCTCCTTCTACCCTACCTTTGCACCCCGCCGACGTCGACCAGGTGGCAGATACCCATCTTAACTGCCGCAGAGCGCGCGGAGAGGGTGCCGACTACAAATAAGAATTAAAACTGCCCGCAGGCGATCCCCGCCGCTGACTTACCGGCCCGGAGGCTTACGCCACGGGAGACGAAGCCGGCATGCGCGCTGGGAGCTGCGCAGTGGACACTGTCGCCCGGGCCGAAGGGAGACAGGAATCTGCTTCTCGGTGCTCAAGCAGTGCCTGACCAATAAACGAGTCTCAGACCGACAACCGCTTTTCAGTAAATTACATCAAGACGACTGTGTCTAAGTAAAGGCTGTTCACGGGTAATTGAGCACTTTTTTAAAATCAACCTTTGAAAAATTTCACTGCCCCTACTTATATAGGGTTTAACGAGCACGCTGACTGGCGTACGTTTAGTTAAGTTGGTAACGACGGTGAGAAAATGTAGTCCCATGTATTGTAAACGTTGAATTAAAAATGTTGCGTCAACATCTGTACAGATTTTTTTTTCTCTCTATTTTTAATGTATATGTAAGAATTTGCAAATTTTTTAAATGTTATTATTTTTATAATGCTATATTTTCACTTCACTAACGCATGAATAAAGTAACTATGATTATGGCGACGTTAATTTTACATGGTGGGAGAATACACAATGTGTATCCAAGGAGATCTTCGGAAGGGCTTTCATAATTGCTCAAATTACAGTGAGCAGGATCTAAGTTTTTTTTTTCTTCCAATCAGAACGTGAGATTGTAACATTGCATATTTTCGGGGTTATGTTTACCATTGATCAGAGACATTTTTCATTATATATAATTAAAGAGTTCTTGCTTATATTATTTATCACTTCATTTAATATTATTCCAAGTTACGTTGTATTATATGAATTAACAGTATAATCTGTGGTTTATTTTAATAGTTTATTTTGACATAGAGATCTTGTGTAAGTTTTTTCATTTGTTTCTAGACAGTATTCATATTTTGTTTCTTAATTTTCATTACTTTCCTAGTACTAAATAAAATTATTCTGGTTGTCTCTCGTCTCGCCATTGCTGATTGGCGGAGAGAGGAGTTATGGTCAGACGACAGCCAATCGGAGGACAGGAGACAATATAAGTAAGGCAGAGGTAAAATGGAACTAATTTTGTCTTTAGAAGAATTCTCACCACCTCCAACGATGGACGTGTATAGTATATTAAGAAAGTTTTAATGATTTAATATTTAATACAATTGATGCAAGATGTTTGTAATATTGGATAATTATTAATTGAAGACGTGGAATATTAATTTGATTGTTTTTGAGAAGATCAATTAATGATTGGTTGTGTTTGTAGGAAAAGAAGAACGACTCTAATAAAATATTTGAGATATCGAGAATTTTGACGTTGTGATTGATTTGAAAGATTACAACTGAAGACCTGTTGAGATTTATTTGAAATGTAACAAGCTTCCCACTTTTACAGGGTTCGATGATGCTCTTATTCACACCTCCCTACACAGTCCACTGTATGTGTAAATCAGGATCTTGATGTTCCCACCAATCTCGAACAGTGTTCCGTACACCTGTATTATTCACATATCGCCTTCCACCAAGACGCGACTTAAGTAGTTCAAAGAAATGGAAATATTTTGGAACCAAATGCGAACTGTAAGGAGGATGCATCATGGAGGAACGCATAAATTCCTGAGTTGCCTGTGCATTATCTCAATTAATCATAACAGCTTTGGGTAGACAACCTGTATTCTGCCTGCATATTGCCGTCCTCAATAGACGCACTTTCGGCAGTGATTGTTTTTCCATGCTGCAGAAACGCAAGGTGAAGCAGAAGAATCTTTTTTGCAGTTCTACAAGAGAGTCTTTTTTGACAACCGGATTTCCAAGGGGGTTTTTTTTTTCTCGTAAAAGTTCGAAAAAATAGAACAGTGCATACGCTTGCTCAGCCAAACAACGAAATTGTCAGTCCAATGCCGACATCCCGCCATTTTGCTTCTGTATACCTATCTACTCTGTGCTGAAACAATGCATTAATTATTAAGAAGGAGAAGAGACCAGTCAGGACGTTCAGTAGCGCTAAGTTAACAGTAAAGCCAAAGCTTTACTTTGTGCCGTATTGTAAAATTTATCTTCAGAAAATAAAATCAGTGTTATTCAGTACCAGTGTTCGGATCTCCGTCGTCCCATCACAGGTTACATTGAACTTGCAAAGGAATAGAGAGAAGGTGGGTGCTTGGACCCCTTTATAGCTTGCTTGCATCCACGGCCCTGGACGGGAGGATGATGGGTCTTGAGGGGGTTGGGAAAAACGGTGAGGGGGAGGGTGGCAACCAAGTGCCCGCAGCATCTCCACACCCAGAGACCTTCTTGGCGGAGGCCATCTTTCTTGTCCCTCCAGATCCTTCGCGGAGCGCCCAAGGAAGCGCGGCCGGGCAGCACCATCTCTCTCTCTCTCTCTCTCTCTCTCTCCCCTTCCGATCCACGCTCTCTATCCTTCATTCGCCATAAGCCCCCTCCTTGATCTGCAGAAGCCAAGATGCGCTCCCCCGCCCCCCTTTCTGCGCACGCAAGCACACGCGTACATCTCTCGTCGAGGGGGGACCGCGGAGCGACTCTCGACAGCGACAAGATGGACGGCGGTCCGGGGGCGATCCGGCGCTGCCAACTGCCGCCGCAGAAAGTTTATCCAGCCCCGTGCTCTCTTCGTCTTGGAACTGGCGTGGGCTGTTCACGTGACATTCGCCTATTCTTCATAGAACGCAAACTCTATACTGTTTACAATAGCAAAAAAACTGCGAGCTTAGTTCAACGAATTAATTAGATATCTTATGGCCGCTCCTCCACCAAAAACTTTAGCAATTCATTGGTTAATCTAAAATTAAATATAACAATTTATTTCTTAAATTTTTATTCGTTTTTATTTTTGCTATATAATCACTAGAGACCTGAAAAATTCGCGAGTTCAGTGACCTGCAGACTCGACTCTACAGACGTATATACATATATGCCGATGTCAACTGCTCATTGGCTGTCTGCTGTCACAGTGGAAGACAACGATTGGACCAGCGTCCTCCAGGAAGTGTCAAACTCTATGTGGACCAATTGCCAAAGTTACATAAAAACATTTGTTTTCAATTCTAGATTGTCACAAAATTAATCCGCGAATTCTTCAGGTCTCTAATAAACACAGTGAGACGGTGTTTAAGAGTCGTCGATCAAAATATATTTTGTGGTAGAAATCTCAAATAACTCTAGTCTAGACGACTGATGAACACATTTTCACTTCGTTCACTGGGACGAGAATAAAAACTTCAGTTGAGAAAATGATCAGAGCAGGCTGAGAGACTGAAAGTTTGATCTTACGGCTGTGAACCAAACATGATACCAGCATGTTCAATCATATGTTATAAACGCTGCCTGGGTGTGATCACGCGGACAAAAAGGATATGCGAGGTTAACTTACATACGGGTTTCAAATTAGTTGTCATTGTTATAACGGCCCGCAAGATACACGTACAGACACTGGGGAAATGTCACACGATGTAGGATATTACATAGAATACCAGTTTTTTTTGTTTGCTTAAAACAATGGCAAAGATAATCATGAACGATATTTGGGTATGTGGCAATACTAAGTTCATGATATGGAGTTGTTGTGGTTTGAATGAATCATGGAAACATCCGAAAGCGACGTTTTAAGATGATTTCCAAGTACAATTTATTCTACTTAAAAATATAAAATTTTATTAAGAACACGACGAGTGCTTTTACTGCCATGTGCGTTATATAAATACAAACGTATATTTGACACCGCCGCACTATAACACGAGGTTTACGATATTTTTAAAATTAAAATTGCTCTTGAAATCGGCGTTATAGTTGTGAAATACATTGCGAATTTTATTCATGTGTAAAGATCAACCTTATCACCTTCTCTGGCAAAGAAACGCTCTACGGTTGTGTTTACGTAGGTAACATGCTTTTGAGGAGGGTATTGCAAGTGTCCATCCTTGCTGAAGTGTGTGCCACGAAACAAGACCGTATGATGGGAGCAGAAGCGGGAGTTCCAATGGCTAACGACAACGTCGGCTATGTTTCCAACGTGCGAGGTCCTGGGCTCTAGCTCGCTAGGAGGAAGAGGTCGGGCACGACAATCGAGGCTCCCCGAATGGGTTGGTGCCTCGTAACAACGTTTCAGCTACACGCTTCTTCAGGGTTTATGGCCGAGGTAGACACCACTGGCACGATCGAGGCTAGACCAGTCCGCAGTCGTGGTGCGACTGCAGGGACGTTCGCCAACCTGCTGAGAGAGTTCCGGTAAGGAGCCAGCATTCTTTCTGATGTCCCGGGGTTCTAATCCTATAGGAAGTACAGCCCGCGCGCGCGCGTGTTGCGAATCCAACTCGTCTCTGGCGGAACACGTTAAAAAGAAACCTCGAGGACATTCATCCCGAGGTAGAAGTTAGCAACGGGATCTGTACTTGCATGCACCGTGCCAGTTAGTCGGCAGAAAGCAACTTCAAGCAAACCAGTTCCAAGCATGACAGCGTGTCCACCAGCATAAACTTTAAGCTTTAAGACCGACAGCGGTGCATGCTTAATCCCTTTCAGTATCGCGACTGCAGTGTGTTGCTGTTTTCCCACACGACTGCCATTAATTTACAACGCAGTCCTCTCAAGAATTATACACATTTCCCATTGGTTGGCGCTGCTTCACTCCGTTAAGTAACCTCATGAAATACTACTGCTGGTTTAGGACGTGTATGGCCGCTGGAAAAAAAAAAAAAGCAGCAACAACTCAACTCTAGTGACGAGAGCGAAAAGTGTGCAATCTGCTATTACTGGAAGATTTCAAAATTTGACATTTCATTAGATCATCGTCGTAAGTTCTGAAAAGACATGCTGTTAAAGGTGTCTAGAACACAGTTATGGAAATTTTACTTACTGCTTCCATTATGATGGAAAAGTTGCCTGGGACAATAACCTAATTGGATGCATTTTTTATTTAAATATATGTGTGTTTGTTTTACGCTTGTAATTCAATGACGATTTAAGATCAGACTTATCTGTCCACACTTGTATTACGGGATCCAGATACTGAAGCGATCGTATAGGTTGCGACACAGAGTCAAGAAAATTACTCGCACACACGAGCAACAATAGCGGAAAAGCTCAAAGTTGCATGCATTTAACACTAGCACTGGCTGAATGACAACTAACTGTGCGTTTAAGTTCATGGGAGTCAGACTTAGGCATAGTGCACTTAAAACACCACTTAGAAGAGGCGACCAAAGTCCTACATTCGAAGCTCGGACTGGTTACACGATTACTTTTAAAACCCGAAGATCATGTTTATGGCTATTAAATTCAATGTGATGTCGAAAACCAGCGAATAAACAAAATGCATGGTGACATGTTAGCATTCGACTTTAAAAACGAATCTGAAAATACGTAACACTTGGTATATTGACAAACAATTATATGCTTATAAAAATAGTCGTAATTGCGTTATCACATTTCTAAACTATTCTAAATTGCTTTAAAACTACAAATCTGCAAACACATCGTTCTATACCATAATTTCGAAATTGTATTAAAATATGTATTAAATTAAGTATATAATTTCAATTTATGATGCATCGAATACATTGTGGCGAATTACTCTTGTCTCCTTACCCCTCAGACATACCAAACATGGAGTCACTGAGGCAAATTGAGGGGTAATACTAGTTTTAGCTCAATAACGCTATTATTATTTTTGCAACTCACCATCATAGGAATTTTTTTAGGAGGTGTCAATATATTGGATGGACAGATGCTGTGGTAGGTAGACGAAAAATTAATTTACAAGAATCTTGTACCACTTTAGAGGGAAATACCAGGTGTTTCGAGGAATAAATGGAAAACGATGCAATTTAAGGGGGTAAATGGCAAATTTTGAGGATCTAATGGATGAAAACCATATGACTGACACTCCAATGTCAAGATCAAGAACGTCCTAGATGACCGCTGATTCGTCACCCAAGATGCCGCAATCCTTAGCCCTTGTCCTCGGACATACTATTCCTAGCCACTCATGATACTAAAACTTATCATGTAAAAAAAAACCCACTGATTATACGAATTTTAAAAGGATACTTAGGCCTAGTTTTTATTCGAGGCATCGAATTAAAGTAAGTTTGTGCCAAGCAAGGCGTTTTTATTATTTCATCTTGCCGAGATCGCTAATCGCTGTGGAGAAATTTCAAGAAAGTTCACAGAAATTTTTGGGGTGTTTTCTGCTTACTAATAGCTCGGTATAAATCTTAAACTTGTGTAGCATGTACCGGGTTCGGTTTCTCATTGGTTCTCTGAAGTGTATTTGAGAGAATGAAATGGCTAAAATAGGTGCATTCGAAATCGTTTTTGGATGTGAAAATTGATCGCAGAGAAAGTCTGCAGAAGTAGAGAGACGTGCAGAACAACTTTACCTTAATTGCAATGGCATAAAATTACAGGCTGATTGCCGAATGTCCCATACAAATTGATATTAACGGAAAAAATTGCAATCGCATTACACCTAGACGGGTTTAGGCTCCTGATGCCCGGGAACGTGACGCACTGAGAGACAGATTTGTTCCTGCCAACAAGACATTTGTTTGCATAGGGCCAAAAAAAAATATTTTGTTGTCCTAACAAAATATTTTGTTGGGTAAACAAAACTTGAAAGAGACAAAATTAATTTTGTTCATCTAACAAAATGCACGCTTGAACAACATAACCTCTGTGTTGGGCCAAAATAAATTGTTGAGTGTCGGCAAAATAGTTAGTTGAATATATGAACTACAAAATGCAGAAAGGGCAAATAAAACTGCAACGCCCTCTGGTGGAGGGCCGACTGGGCCCACTAGGGACTCCCAATCAACTCAACACTGGAAGACGTGCCAAAAATCTGAGTCTGCTGCAGCCTCCGTAAGAACTATATACTTCCTCAGCCGAAAAGCAGCAACCAGAAACCCCAACCCCATTGTTTAAACCATGTAAAATGAATGTCAATAAACAAAGTTGTCCCGAGGATGTAGCATAGACACGTGCGTGTATCATAACAAAATTTGAGAAATGAATTTTATTTCACTAATCGATAGCTGATAGGTAGCTCGACATTATGTGCAGGAGGGGCACACGTCTTGCCAACTTGACAGGGTTTCTTTGCCTGCTGAACTTTTTGAAAGATGCAGAAAGGGCATATTTTAAGTAGTTGTTTGTGTCCTTTCTGGGGAGTAGGTAATGTTGATGATACAATATGGCTGGCCTGGTTTGCATCATATGTTTGTGTACGATTCTTTCCGCTCCTATTTTATTAGCACAATATCATCTACCGAAGATGGAGAATGCGTTAAGAGGAAAACAAATCAGGAGAGGAACAGAGGATATGTAATAAAGAAGGCAAGAATTACATGAGAAGAGTATATTTATTGGAAAGGCGATGATGTTGTAGCAAGAAAGACAGGAGATGATTGCAGGTAAGTTTGAGAAAAAAAAACATCGAATTTAAAACTCATAATTTTATATTAAATTCTAACTAACTAGGTCTGTTATTTTTATTATTGTTGTGGGTGTTGACGTTAATGCTTTGCCAAAACCTCTGAGGATCAGCTGATGACCATTTTACACCACTTCAGCACATTTGAAAATAGGACAAACAAGATGTTTACTTTAAGGACTTTATATAATGCCAAGAAGTGAAAAGAAGATCAGAAAAGGGGCATAACAGTAAAACTGATACGCCCAAACTCTGATGTCAAGCGAACTGCGAGTACATTCATTTTCATATTACGTATAGTGTGGTGCTGATCGCACTCAGGTATGTAAAGAAGCATCTGCTGCAATGCACGGACTATCAGTGAAACGTGCCCGGAGATTATGCACGTTATTGACACAAGGGAAAGCAAAAAATATATGCTGGGGAAACAACGGAGTTCAGATGCAATATCAGGAAATGGATTTGTAAGAATTAATAAATGCATTAATTCACTGTAAGTTAAGGAATCTCACTATTCAGAAACTGGTAAACCATATCTAGATGCAAGACTTGACATCAAGCAGCTTGTTACGCCCCTTTAGGGCGTAGCAGTTCTAAAGGAAGGCAAGGAGAAGGATTCGCACCATTAAAAAGAATCAAGAAAGCATGGAGACATATATTCCAAAAGCAATACAAATATATTGAAGCCCAGCTTTACATTATCACCAACAACAACTATTGCAACTTGATTTGAAAAATATAAATTGCCTTTGTAAATTTCTGTTGCTTGCTACCAATCAGTGAACTAGGGGAAGGAGAGAACGCCCATGCACTGGAACAAACAAGAAAACAACAATATTAATATATCCTGAGAAATCAGCCAACCTGAATAAACACTTGTGAAATCCCATTAAAAAAGGTACAATGACTTCCTGAGTAAAGCAAGTACCATTGCAACTTTAAAAGTAAAGTGCGCCTGATGATTCACTAAAACGTACAACATGGAATACTAATATCAAGAATACCATTGGGAAGGAGCAAAAACCCTCATTACTCTTAACCATGACCATAAAGGCACACCATAAAATATCCACTAAACTCCTTGGCATTAAAATTCTTTTTGGCAAATCGTAATCCAGGAGACCATTCCTACAGCACGCCAAAAAAGAAAAGGAAGAATCCACCTCTTGCAAACATTTCCATAAAATACCATATTGAAAATTCACACAATCAAAACAGTGAAGAAACACTTCCCTACAAAAATCCATAAACAAAAAATCGCTAAGAAACACTACTAAAAGGGAAACTCTACCCCCAGCTTTACAGCAACTACGTTCATTGCAATACTTAACAAGAGTAGTACTCTTATTACGTGAAAACACGTCTAGCATTCTGAAGCCCCGAAGTAGGAAGTGGTGTAGACATGATCTATCGTCGGCCAGCCTGCGCAACTCTAAGAGGAACACTGCACACTTGCTCGGGCTGGGGACGAACATTTATACGCGAAAACGCGGCTCGGGGAGGTTAAGGAGGCGGCGGGAATAGCGGAGAGGAGTATGGAAGGTGCCAGAGTGTGCGAGGCTGAACTCGTTGCCAGTAGAAGCCATCAGACAGTATTCGAATATACACTGAAAAAAAAAATATTGTTGTAGAAACCATAATTCTGTAGCCGTTACCCTCCAAGACTGTTAAGATAGGGTCAACAGTCTGGTTGTGGTTACCCTACGAATATTGTTAAAGGTATACGGTAACGTCAACAGAATATATTGTAAAAGGCCAGGGAGTCACAAATCAGTGACGTCATTACTTCCTACAGAATTGAATGTTGCGATTACAAACTAATAGGGTTCTGACTACAGTCCAGTGTTGTATTCCCTGCAATGTTGCTCTGACGCCATTGCAGAGCTGATTGCGCACCCAGCAGTAACATATGGTAGTGCTGACAATCTGTTCTGTTGCCTTAACTGAGCAGCATGGTGGCCCCAGCAAAAGTGTATGGTAATCCCGAATATATATGTTATGTTGCCTTTACTGAGCGGCGTGGTAGTCCATGCTGTCTATTGCAATTCCCTCGTCGGCTCATAGAATGCGCTATTTGTACTTATTTTTCAGAACTTGAAAACTTTCTCGTGGAAGCAGGCAGTCTCGAACTGCCTGACCTTGTGTTGATAGACAGACGCTTTAGACCGCTCGACTATTGCATCGGTTATGAGGTTCGGGTTTTCCAGATGTATTTGTCTTACTTTGTTTAGTTAAATAAAAAAACTGTCATGTATCCTGTATGCAGACGAATATTACGAGACGAATTCATATGTTATTTATTTCAATATATATATATTCTTTCCTTTGTGTTATTTATATTTGTATCATATAACATTGGATGTAATTTGATATATATATTTTTTTACGTGTGACGTTTGTGTAAACAATTTTTCCTTTCACATCAAATAACTTTCAGTACAAATGCAATTATGGCGTTAGTAATTCGTTTTTATGTCCTGTTTGTGTGAGTAATATACGTCTTGTAAAACCAAAAAGGACATCCCAGCACCCTAATTTATATTATTACTTTTAGTGCTTAACATGGTGGTGTCTTTTTATACTTTAGAAGGTGCACATTACCCTCACAGATTGTCAACAACCTCCACTAAATAAATATTACTTCACAAAAGCAATATTTTCCTATTTATCTTGTGTATTCTAAATTCCACTAGATCTGTAATCTTTAATATAAAAACATAAAATATAGAGGTTGCCTTCAACAGCCCGCAACACTGTTGTAATTACCATACTTGTTTGTTAACTCTACAATAATAGCTCTGTAATCTTAACAGAATCGTAGGGCACCTCCAACAGCTCACGACTCAGGTCTACTTTTTCTGTAAGCGTTTAAAAAAAAAAAAAAGAGTTGGTTTCTACAGAACATTCTGTTGTAGTTACAAAACAGCACTGTTGGGTTTACAATATTTTGATCTGTTATCGTTACAATACTGTAAAATTGTATTCGCAAATATCTGTATTGTTCCTACGACAGAAAATACTGTTCTCAACTAAAAGAGAGTTCCTATATCAAAATAACTTTTAACACCATTTACATTGTTATGCTAACAATCTGGATTGTAAAGTATTACAGAACATTCTGTCCCTGGTACTTAAGCTTATTTGTCGCTACCATAAAATGCCACTACAGAACTGTTCTGTTAAATTCCATCTGCTGATTTCTTTCAGTATATGTATTTTAAAACATTATTATTACGTCAGTAGTCAGTTTAGCTGAGATTGCTGTGGCGCTGGCGTAGCGCTTGGAAGTAAGCCATCTCGGTTCGAATTTCAGTCAGTCTATGAAGTTTTTTTATGTTAACCGAACCTGTTTAGTGTACACAGAGCCAAAGAAATCTTAAGTTGCAACAACCAAATGTTTGTTTGCGGCAACCAAATAAGAACCACGATATAATTTGGTTTCAACAACGAAATATTTCAGTGTCCCTATTCAAATAGGCATGTGTAATTAATGTGGTAGGGCCAAACAAACTTAGTTTGAATCAACAAGAATTTCTTTTTTTTTTTTGCAGTACGCCATTGCCATTTCCGCGACTCAAGTCCTCGGATACGTTGTGAAAATATAGTTCAAAAGGATTTCAACGCCACTCTGTGTGTGATTACGACGCAATCAGTGAGAAAGCCATTCTAATTTGTGAATAATTCTGTTTTGCGCTCGTTGTCTAGTTAGAACTTTGTCGTGACATTAGATCGAGCGACGATAATAAATCTTCATCGCTTGCTTCGGAGCAGAGTTATTGGTAATAAAACGTAACGTTGTGTTTTGATGACTCGCGTGGGTTATAGAGCGGCCGATCGGAATGGGACATACGAGATTTCTAAGACTAACCCTCGTAGCATACGTAGACCCCTGAGCCCTGAGCTATGAAAGTCGCAGAACACACGCTATAATATCGCCTCTTTCAAGTACGGAACGTCGGATTTCACGATGCACATTTATTCGCAAAAAGGCTGGAAGTGAAAGGATCGTCTGACAAAAATGAGCTCCGAACTGCGTGCTATGTATTTCCAAACTCGTGATATTCTACCCGTATAGGTTATATCCTCTGTACCGCTAACATGATTGTATTTCTAAGACGAAGCAAGAATCGACTGTAAGAATTTTCAGACTCAGTGACGCGTAGACTTGAATTCGCAGTTCACTTTTTACTCGGACCAATGCTATTTTACCATTCCTTACCTCTGTGATAAAGGTGTTCACTTAGTAGTGAGTGAATTTGGTTTTTTAATTATAACAGACAGTATGCCTATATGTTTTGACAGATTCCTCCACGGAGTTGGATTCTAAATTCGAATCAGTGGAGAACCACTGATTGATTCAATGAAAAAATTTCACTGATTAAATTAGTGACGTGAAATTATTTCACTGATTGAATAAGTGACGGCGGACTACAACTGAGAATTGAAATACGATAGTTTACTATTTATATTGCGCAGTTTATCGTAATTTAAAAAAATAATAATTTTTCTCAGGTGGACAGGATTGCACCCATTCGCCCTTCAACTCTAGGCCATTACCTTACCCAAGCGCTACCACACCTAGTTTAACTTAAAAAGGGGAAATAGATATGCTCTTATAGTTTCGCTTTGAAATCGTGAATATTTAAATATTGTATGCTCTTAATTTTCGTTTTTGGTTTAAAACGAACAGTATATATGAGTGCACTCTCTTCGTCACAATAGGTGTGTTCGCGTGGTTTGCTATTCTGCTAGTTTAGCGCTGTTTCTGCTTCTTGCCGTTCGTGTTACCGGGAGCACTTTTTTTGCAAGTTGTTCGGGTGGCGGTAGCAGCTGCTATTTGTGCTACGAAAAACAGATATTTCGGTTCTTGCTCGCCGAGGTACAGCAGAAATACCAAAACGAGCAAGGTGAAAAAAAAAAAAAAAAAAAAAAAAATCGCCGCCATAATGAAATTACAAACGTCGAAGAGTCTTGAGGGTGGCGATTGTGAGAAAGTATTTTGCTTTTACGCAGATTGATGAAGAGAAGATGTTTGGGTATCCTATAAGAAATGCACAGCGACATGCACTAAGTAGTGGAAATAATTAAGACACATTTATCTTCGAAAGTAAGTTATCTAGAGTAGCCAACATTTTTAACACTTGTAAATTACACAGGAGCAATAAAGATTATCGACATATTTTTAATAATTTTCCGATGTGCTAGTATTCAGCTGATCATTGTTCGTGTCGTCCTGCCGAGAGTAACTGCTGTTTTTGGGAGTCGTGATAAACATCACTTGCTCTCAGATAGTAGAAAAAGAATACCACGCGAACAAGCTATTAAATGCAGTTTAAACCTTCAAACAGAACGCTGCGATGATTACATTAAAACGAAGTGAAAGACGCGCAAACGGAATGAAAGGCTGAATGTTCCTATTACCTCATAAAATAGCGTTTTGAAAGACGAGACACATTTTTAGAAGTGTTTTGTACTGGTTTTATTAATTTATTCGTTGGCGTTTCCCTTGAAACGCGTCGTTTAGCAGCGATTTCTAAACGTTGTTTGACGGCCATTTTTAAACTCTGTTTAACTGATCCATCAGTCAAAAAAAAAACCACTGAGTAAAAAGTGAAAAAAAAAATGACTGATGAATCACTGGAAAATGTCACTTATTCTATAAGTGAAGAAAATCTGGCTTTTTTTTTCCCCACTGAATCATCAGTTAAATTCACTGAAGTGACTGTAGAATCAGTCAGATACGCTTGACTGATTCAAGCAGTGAAATTCTCACTGATTCAGATTCAGAGTGCAGTGCGTGACAGCAACTGAAGCAGTGACGTTTTCTTGCCAGTGTTGAAAGTTAATCACTTTTGTTTGAATGATTATTTTACATATGCTTATCTCTCCGTAGTGCGTCTGTGTACAGATGTCGAGTAGCTGCAAACATATGCACCCGTCTCGAGATTATAAAAGTAAACAACTTCATCGGATTGAATGCGTCTTCAAAGAGAATGCTGCTCACTGAATTCGCCAAATCTTTGGCCACTATCCAGATTTGCATATATTTTCCCAGCAGGGAGCTATAGAACCTCTCAAAATTTGGGTTTGTAAAACTTTACCATGCCGATAAGTCGTAATTTTAAGTACCCTTTATGAGAGCGAACTTAAAGAAAGAACTTACAAATATCCTCAGATTAATTATATCGCAATATAAAATTTAATATTAATTGTTCAAAATGAGTGCAGTCACTGACAAGCTACTGACTGTTTTGGTGACAGGTCCTTGGTTTGCCGTTCTCACTAGGCTTTCGTGTTCTTTTGGCGAGGAGGCCGAGCCAGTGGTGGTTTTAGCCAAGACTCCTGCCGATCTTAATGTATGGCCGCCGGGTCCCCTCGTATTTAGACGTTCTGCATATTACCACGAGACTACTAACAATTACTAAGTTTCCGTAAGGTTATATTTCAATTTTTTTTTTTTTTTTTTTTTAAATTGGGTTATCTGAGAGGGGTTTCGAAAAGTGCTCCCTTTATGTAGTTGTTAGTTGTCAAATCAGTATAGTTTTCAAAATATAACGCTCAAATCCCGACACAAGGGTGTCACAGGCAGGTTCGAAGTGTTGAATTAGAGTCTAAGCGCAGCACACTGCATTTGTGTTACAAGTTACAAAAGTAACAAAAACAACTTTTCCTATAGAGTTTATGGTTTAAACTATTTATTAAATGAATGTTAACAGTTTCTCTTGAATGAACAAAAAATATATTTACGACAAGTCTGGCCCCTATTTTCAACTAAATTCAGAGTGCCAATACTCGCTCGCCTGTTTATAAATCGCACTCATACTGAATCAGTATGTTCCGCACACCATACAGATTTCATTAAATTCAATTTGGCTGGAAAACAATATCTAGGAGCAAAGCCTAGTATGTTGCAGAATTCGGGAAATTAATACTTTTGAGTGTTATATTTTGAAAACTATAATTATTTGACAACTAATAACTGCATTAATGGGGCACTTTTCGAAAGTTCTTTCGTATAACTAAATAAACAAAAAGTGGAATATCAACTTAAGTGACTCCAATGAGCTCGACCATCAATGATTCATATCGATTTACAATGAAATCTGTAGAAAAGTTGATTCCTTTTGAACCATACAAATTTACCAGCCAGTGATTTGAAATCAATTTTCAAAAAGTACAATTAAACCACAGGTCGTAAGAGAGGGCTTCTCGCTTCCCGTTTGCAACTGGTGAAATCTGAAGTGACATTGTTAGTTTAAAAAAAGGGGGCATTTTCGAAAGATTCTGTTAACCTGGGCATTGCCTGGCACAGTGGGCGTAAACTGTGGTGGCTTGTGCGCGTATGTTTGTATGCTCTCAGGCAAAAGCAGCAGATTACATCCCAGCCACAGAAGCGACTATGGGTGACAACAACCTGGGCTGACAAATCTCCTCTTAATCAAAGTTGCTGATCTCCTTCTGTAAAGGTCTTATAGACTGTACGTTTTGTCAGATGTGTTCAAAAACTATAGCGGAGGACGATTAACAAATTGAGTTGCCTGATAAGGAGTAGGTTGTGTTAAACATTCCTGGCCTCGGGTGGAATATGGCTACTGTGTTTCTACCACCGTCCGCCAAAGAGTCACGACCGGACCACAGGCCTAACTTGCTCCGGGTTTCGAGGCGGCAGGGTTGGTACCCGTGGCGGAGGTGGGTTCGGACCGCCCCTCACCCAGCCACCCCCAGACCGCCCCCTTCTGGAGATTTGTGTCCCCAAGTTCACGGGCCCTGTGATCTGTGAAGAATTTACTGCCTGCGGTGGAGCAGGCAATCCAAACGGTAACTCTGGGCGGCGTTCTAATGGGGCCACGGGCTTTCTTCGGCTTGTCTAATGGGGCAGTTGGAAAGAGGGGGCAAAGGGGGCGGAAGACGGACGGTTTTAATGGGGCAACGCAGCTATGAATCTGCTCCCCAGATATCAGGCGGGCGTTTTTATTCCTGCAGGAGAGATAGCAGCGCGGACATCCTGAGGGAAAGGGTGGGTTAAATGGGGGAGGGAGCAGTTGTTACATGGTCCTGCAGGATTGTCTCTGGTTAAATGGGAACAACTTGTCCTCCGCTGCGCCTGAACACATCCACCATCCTGCAATTCGCGGGCATGTGAATGTTGCCCTCTCGCAGTGCTAGTTTTCTCCGACCTTAAAATTTATTACACTTTGGCTTCTCTATTATAATTTTCTTATGTGAATATTCTTAAGCGCTGTCAGATAAACATGCTCTTCATTTCCAATAAACAAGAGAAAATATTCTTTATTTATATGGTTTACAAAGGTCAGCGAAAATTGATATAAATGAAAATATTCATGTTCTTTATCATTTGGAAGAATGTTGATAGGTAGACATCGGCAATTAAAAACTTAATGCAAAAATGTCGCGTCACGTTCATAAATTAAAAATTGTTAAAATATTTACACTTTTGTTCATTAGCAGAAATATTCTGATATTAGTCAAGGGGCATACCGATAAAATAAACATGCAATATTATACCACCACCATTTATTATATCATTTCCTTCAATTTCCTGAATCCTTCTGGTTTTACAGCTTTGCTTCCGTAGAAATATCGACCAAATCCTCTTCAAAACTAATAAAGAGATAGCAAAGCGAAAAGAAGGAAAGTCTTCTTATGGTCATGCGTTCCAGAACATGCTTTTAAATGAGAAAAATTAATTTGATGAATAAACCGCAGCTCTAATCATCGGCTTACAAGGTGTAATAAGACTGATCACAATAAAAACTCTTGCCAACGCATCTATGATTAGAAGAATCTAGTTTGGCTGAAAGTTTCACTAAAATTTTGGTGAATACCGATAATTCTTAGCCCAACGGTTTAGTTTGGTTCATTTCACTCATGTGTCCCTCGTGAATACCAGATGCTAAATAAAAAAGGTAGGCCTTTGCCATATTTTGCGGGGAAGTAGTATGTACCAAAACAAGAAAGAAATGTCTTATAAACATGGGTCCGAAAGCCCATCTCTTACGAGCTATGAGCACTTGATCAGCATCGCTAACGTGAAACTGCTTATCTCCATAATTGCTCGTAGCTCGTACGAGCTATGAGCACTTGATCACCATCGCTAATGTGAAACTGCATATCTCCATAATTGCTCGTAGCTCGTACGGGATGGGTTTTCAGACCCATGATTATTAGACATTTCTTTCTTGTTTTGGTGCATACTATCTCCCCGCAAAATTTGGAATACTTTCCTTTTGACATTCGGTATATACTCGGAATTTTCCTCGAAACTCCAAAAAAACTCAGATGTTCTGACGAAACGCTTCCATTTGAAGGTAATAATGATATTTTCCTGAAATGAGGGACTCGTGGACCGAAATTTTCGTATCTCTCCCCAAAACTATATCTCCTTTTCAGTCTGCCTTGACCGGACGACACTTGCTCTCTACCACATTAATTGCACTTCAACGTTATGAACAACTTATCGCCGGTTGAACCAACATCTTCCCCAATCCGAGATCGAATGATCCTAGTTCCGTACCAGGATCCAGTTTGATCTTGATTCCAATGTAAAAGTGTTGCACCAACGGAATTTCATTATTTTGGATCTCCCATTCGTCGATATTGGTTGCAAAATGAGACATCGAGATTAAGTATGAGACAAATTTTGCTATTGGTTCGTAAGATAGATGTCATCGAAGTAGGCGTATTTTTCTTTATAGATAGAACTATATTTGCGATGTTTGATCTGTTTTAAGTGAATTATTGTTGTACGAATTTTACTGAATAATATTCGAGTGCGTATAATGTTGTTTTAATTTCCCAAGAAAACAATCGTACGTAGTTCTATCTGTTGGCGTACTTTCAAACTACATTAGTCGACGATGGCTGCTGATCCGGGATCGAGATTTCAAACCGCCAATTTCGGCGGTTCGAAATGAACCTCATCTCGATCTCAAGTCCAGCACTGAACTCGAATGTTTTCCTGTGTCGAACTTAGATCCGATATCGGATCGAGTTTCGAATCACGATGGTGCAACCGGGCATTAGAGGCATGCTCTGTTCTGAACTCGGGTTTTGAATTTCACAACAGAGCAGAATTTCGTGGATCGGAACGAAACACTACAACTCAGTCTTAAAGGGAATCCCAGTAAACATTTCGTCACATCCGGCCATGTGGAAGCATTGCTGCAACGATATAAAATAGCATAAACAATCTTCGCGTGCATTCTGTTTCCTCAGGATTTTAAGTGGTGACTGTTTGGTTTTAGCACAGCAATCTGCTCAGAAAATATACAGCCTTGTCTCTGTGACTTAAAACAATGCTTTGCATAAGAATAATATCGTAAACAGAGAGCTACTTACAGCGATTTTTGCTGACTTTGACACAACCACCACATTTGTGTTTCAATACACAAATTTATGAATGGGCGGAAAAAATCTACTTTCATATTTGCCATGAAAAAAATATTTATAGGCCGTTCACGATAAAGTGAGCACTTTTGAAATGAACCTTAGAAGACATCACTGCCCCTGCCTGCATATATTTCAACGGGCACACTGAGCAACTTTCGCCGAGTAATGTTGGTAACGATGGGGGGAAAGTAGTTCCGTGTATTAACGTCGGATAAAAAGTGTTTGGTAACCATTTGTGATAACTTAAAATTACTTTTTCCCATTCTGATTTTTTTATGCATCGAAGTGTTAATATTAGCAGATTTGTAAAATACCTAATAATTTCTCAGTTTTGTTTACCGACGTATGAATAAAGTGATAAGGCCCATGGCAATGTTAATTCTACATAAGGCGGAAGAACACACAACGTGAATACAAGTAGATCGTAAGCAGGTCTTTCAAAAGTGCTCATTTGACCGTGAACGGCATTTACATTGAAATATGCCATAGTTTAATAAAAAAAATTATAATAGACACGTCTGCTTACGATGAGAGACATCTTAAAATCAGAGATGCCACTTAAACAATTCCTTCTTTATTCATGCGTACTTGAGATGCTTTATCTCTGAATATTTGTACTGACCTATTTTATCTTTGAACCAGTTAAGCAATTGTCTGCAGGCGATATCTATATTATTTACTACAACTGATCTCTGAGTTTGTCAGAAGGACCGATTGAATACTAACACGCCATAAATTGTTCACAAAGGCCATAAAAATGTTCACCGAGATTAGACTAGAAACATCGAACGGCGTATTACGTCGCGAGAGGTCCTTTGTTAGAATCCCGTATGCGAGGCCGTGATGTGTCATTTCAGGTTGTAGAATTACGTCCACTTCAATATTTTGACGTCATATCAATCACCACAAATGCGTCTCTGATATACTGTACACCAAGTTATCAATGAAAATCGCGCACTGTGATTAACATCAGGTTATCAACGCATTTAGAACTGATACACTCTCAGATTTAAATAATTTGACCCGAACAGAGCAAGTTTGACTGCGAATTAATGAAAAGTTTTATACTGGACATAGTAACAACCTACAAATTACAACGGATATTAAATTCCACTAATTTAATGGCGATATCTGATGATTTTCAGTGAATGCTGCTGCCGTGGAGAAATATCGATTCGTTTACGAGCTGTAGCCAAAATTTAATAATGCCGAAAATTAATTTGAAAAAAGAAACTCATAGTTCTGAAGCACATCATTCGGACAACATTTAGTGTAATAGTTTAATCGAAGAATAACGGCCAGCACAAAAAAAGTCCAGAATATTTTTATGAAGTGCCCAGAATATGTTAGTTATTAAATTATTATCCAAAAATTTTACTATGCCTTTAATAAAAAGCCGAACATGGTTGGATACCAAATATATTTATTTCAGATCATATGTTATCTAATCTTTAAATTTGAACAAGTGATTTTAGTTATTGAAATATTTTTCACTGCAAGCTCATCTGATATCAATTGACAAATTACAAAATTACCTTCGAAACTGCTACCTTACAATTAATCTTCGTCGCCACTAATTAAGTTATGAGAATCTCAGAGCCAAAAAAAATCTCATTATTGTAGTAACTCTACACTGTAAAATTTCTGTCGTATTTTACTAGGAATTCTTCCGAAACTATTTGACAAAGATATTTTTATAACATTACAAATAAATTAAAGTAGGCTAGATTTCACAAATCTTAGCGTGAACCTTGTAAAAATAATGTTGAATTTTAACAAGCAAGTATTTTAGTACTCAAGTTTACAAAAGTTCATCTGCAGAATTACGAGAAAATATTTGACAAGTAGTTTCCAAAGATTTGTTTGTGACAGGTACGGAAATTGTTTACGGTATACATTCGCACTAGTCCCGTACTAAAATACAGCAGAAATTTTCTCAGTTTTCAAAGATTTGTTTGTGACAAGTACGGAAATTGTTTACGGTATACATTCGCAACAGTCCCGTACTAAAATACAGCAGAATTTTCTCAGTTTCCAAAGATTTGTTTGTGACAAGTACGGAAATTGTTTACGGTATACATTCGCAATAGTCCCGTACTAAAATACAGCAGAAATTTTCTCAGTTTCCAAAGATTTGTTTGTGACAAGTACGGAAATTGTTTACGGTATACATTCGCAATAGTCCCGTACTAAAATACAGCAGAAATTTTCTCAGTTTCCAAAGATTTGTTTGTGACAAGTACGGAAATTGTTTACGGTATACATTCGCAATAGTCCCGTACTAAAATACAGCAGAAATTTTCTCAAGTTGTACTATGGGTGATAAGCGTTAAGAATTATAGCCGAATTTAAGCACGCATATTATTTTCCGTGACAAAATCCGACTTGAAGACAGTTCGAATTTTCCATGTCACGAATCGTCTCGGAATTTTATACCAGTGTACACAAACTTTCACATTGGCGCATCACGTTACAATTTTGATTTAAAATCGAATCCTTAGATGTAAACTATTTGCATGATGAGGAAAATTTTGAGTGTAAGTAAGTACAAATGCTTGGTCCTAAGTGGTCAGGATGTCAAATGTGTGATGGCTCATGACCAACTCCCAGATTTATTCCCCTAAAAACGATCCTGTAACATTAACTCTTTGGGCCCGTGATCGTGAACGCAACTTTCTTACTGATACGTAAAACATTTTAGGGCTGATAAACAGTAATTGAACTTGACTATCGCAAATGATACGCGGGGTTCCCTCGCTCCCCGAGCACTACGAAACTTGGGAGCAGCGAGTCTGGCCTGCTGGAAGATGACGTCGATAATTTCCGACGCTCGCGACGCGGCGGTGAAATAATAATTAAATCCAGTGGCGGAAGTGTCGTGGCACGCCGCGCATACAATATCCTAATTATTTTCTGGCCGTAAGAAGGCGTGTTCCATTCTCTCTCTCCCCCCCCCCCCCCAGGGGTAATATTTTTGCGAGTGTAATTCATACGAGAAGGAAGGGGTGCTAGGGTGCTGTGACTCGTTAGATCCCTGCACCAGCCCTTACCATTCTATTCCGCCCCCTTTTCCCGCTCCATTCGCTTGGAGGGCCGGCGGATTACGGCATTTTTGACTCATAAATTAGACAAGAAAACGGCTGGAGAGAGAGCCCAGGGCGAAGCAAATTTTTTCCCCGTGTCACATATTTCACATCCACTTCTGGCGCGTTGCAAAAATTTCTCCCTCCTTTTCCCCACCCCCTCCGACAGCACCTCTCCCCTCCCACAGCCCACCGCGTGTCTCGTATTTTGTTTTTAACCCCTCTAACCACCCCTTCTTTTCCTTTTCAGACCTCAACCCCCCCACCCCCCACCCAACAACCCTCCTTCTACATCTCGGTGCGCATATAATCTGGGGTGGAAAAAGTTTTGTCGTGTGGAGCTGCGCGGGGGTTGGAGACGACAATTTACATCTTCCCTCGTCTAGTGTGTCTGTTTAATCCAAGAGGCGCGCTTTCTCTCTGCCCCGCTACCCCCTCGTCGTGTCTAGAGCGGGCGGTGCTTCGTGAGAGACCCAATGAAACTTCGTGATAATGTTTGATTTAATTCCTTTCTCCCTTGCACCGTGCACCGCCGTACCCTTTTACCACCTCGCCCCTCCCCCCACTCCCCCTTCATCCAACACAGAAAACTACGCTCTGAGTTTGGCGACGCTGAGAGAGTAGGAATTCGCAGCTCCGAACAGGCTGACACAGAACAAACTAACTCCAAAACTAATTTGACGAGTTGTTCATAAACTTACTGCAGAAACACACCAACTTTTTAGCTCTCTATTTTTTTTTTTTTTTTTTTAATGTTACCAGCAGTTGTAATGGAAGCAGTAAGTTTACAGGAGAATTGGGGCGTGAGCTTGTTGGATGCGTCGAAGTAGTGGCGCTCAGTTTGATACGTCCCCGCTCATGTTGGGAGCGAGTGGTCCTCTTTCTGAAGCTCTCGCTGCTGTGTTCGTTCGGCGCAGATTGACAGTGAGCGCTAAAACGGTTTCCGGCTTCCCACGATACTGCGATGCGTTGCGTTTCGATGGGACGCGATGCGTTTGACGCCGCAGATCGCCGACCGATTCCTTTTGTGGTTTCACAATAATACTGGCAGTTTGTCGGCGATGGGTGCTGTGCTGCCAACCGTTCTCGTGAAAGAAATTTATGTTTTTTTTTTTTTGGCCAGAATGTTGAACAAAAGACATGCGAAAAAGTGGTCTGTTGGAACGAAAACAGACAGATAGTAAACAAACAGAAAATAAAGTGACGATTACTATCTATGGACGACGAAGAATATGAGAGAGAATATTATGAGTATGAGAAATGTATCAAGTCGGAGAAGAGTTATTTTTAAGGCCTTTGTAAAAAGGAAATGATTCGTAGGCGTTGGGATGTGCGGCCAATAAACAAGGGCAGAGCTAAGCGCCAGGGCGATCATGAGAACTTGATCGTGGAAATACGGCTGACAGATAGCGATGCATCTTGAATAAGAATACAGAAAAATAAAGAACGATTTTTAAAAAATGAGGTAATACTACGAAATAATACACAGAAACTTTGCTTTGCACCAAATGCTTATTTGTTTACAAACCACACCACTACTTTTTTTTTAGTCGCCAGTGCTCAAAGTAAACAACAATTCTTCTTCTTATATGTCGCCGTCCACCACCGCCAACGCAGATGCACGACGCCGTCTGCCGGCGTTAACAAGCTGCTTTATTCTGATTGGCTACAGCCCATCGCATCGTATCGCAATGCAACGAATCGCAGTATTGTGAAAACCGGTTAAGGCGTCATGCTGGCATGGTGGAGTGAGCCACTACGCTGATTGTTCCAGTCCACCCCCTTAATATCCGACCTCGATATTATTACTTTCGATTAGTCCGTACGATGGCATATGCTCCTACATCTCCCTAGAGTTCCGCAGTATGCTTGATCTTCGAACAAATCCACGCATACTGTCTACCACCCATTTCTTCTGATTATGAGTATTTCTTGTGCTTATGAGTATTGCTCTTTTAATATCATTTTCGTTCAATTTTACATATCATTTTCTTGAAACGGTTGAAACTCAAAATGTTGATGCACCCAAAAACAATTTTTTTTTTTTTTTTTTTTTTTTTTTTTTTTTTTTTTTTTTTTCCAATGTGTAGTTCTGCGTGTTTCTTGTTGTTTGTCTCTTCCTCGTGGAAAAATGTTGCAAACCAGGAAAATAAAATCAACATCAATACAGCCCTTAGCCAGTTCAGCACACTCAGCCATTTGATGTATTTATCGGCTAATCGTAAAATTTAAGGGGAAAATGTTGCACGAGTTCTTTCCAGTCTGATTGCAGGAATTGCAAAAGTTAGCATACAACTTCGTATCTTAAATTCATTTGCAAATCGCGGCGATTATAAGAGTTAAGTGAAGCCATAAAAAACGTGGTATGAATGTAATCTCGAAGACCTTGGGGGAGAAACTTATTTCTGCTACTGTCAGAAGTCGAAGTTTTGTTGGATGGTCACATGTTTTACCCTTATTGGCTGTCACTGTGTTCTCGCAAGTAGTGGTTCGAGACGAGTGCCCGCCCGCTGACAAGAGACAGACAGTTCTTCGCTACTAGATTATTGTCGCCTGCTACGATGCTCATCATCGCATTTTAAACTTTTAATACGGTGCAGGAGAAACTAGCACAACACCCTAGAAGTTGGTGACCATGCTAACGCTGCGACCACTACGAAATCAAGGGGCAAATTTTGGCATTAAAAAAAATGCAATGATAAACAATATTCACTCGAACGCACGGGAAGAATAAATGAAAGTGAAAAGGAAAAATATAAAGCTACGACCAGTGCAGGATAAATTGGCCCAGGAAAGTTGAGTCGAGCTGGCTCGTCTTGACACATTGCGCAGACATGCCGACCCAATACTGACGCTAGGCGATTTTCAAGATATGTGTCAGACGACAGGAATCAAGCACGTTCCTGCCCGGTTTCGGAAACAATGACCAACTTCTTGTACGAGCGTGTGTCTCCGTTTGATGCCCTGATCCGACATTTTGAATAAAAATGTGGCAACTTATCCTCTCAACGCATTCCCGACGAACGTCTGGCCCAGCGTTTCCCTTCATTGACGACGTAAGTTTCGTCTCGCTGTCAGTTGCCGGTGGATTAGGTATAGGCTGTTCACAGTACAGTGAGCACTTTTTAAGGTCTTTCTAAATTTTTCCTTTCATCCAATTTCCGTCTCCCTGCTGCTTTTTAATATAAACATTTCAATGCGACCAATAAACCCAGTGTATACATTTCGCCACTCTCAAAATTTAATGCCTGAAGCTGCAATAAGATATATTTATTATTGGTTAATGCTTGTTGGGAGGGCCTTAAAAAGTGCTCTCTTTACCGTGAACAGCTTATAACAAGGCAGTTTCGGGAAACAAAGTAGATGATATCCCGCTCCTCAGCTTCGGGTTGTGACGTTTATCTGTATGACAATGCGCATGTACTGGTAGCTGCAGGTTTTAGCGAGAAACGTACGTGTGCATTCTAAATTAGAATCAGCGTGTTCAATCAGTGAAATTATTTGATTGAATCTTCAGGTTAATCAGCTGTTATCTACTGGCGGGAAAGTAAGGCCAATACAATTCACTACGTATAGGCTGTTCACGTTAAAGTGAGCACTTTTTAAGGCCCTTCCAAATTTTTCCTTTCCCCCGATTTCTATCTTCCCGTTTCTTTTTTAATATAAACCTTTCAATGTGACCAATAAACACAGTGTATACATTTCACCACCCTCAAAATTTAACACCTAAGACTGCAATCAGATATATTTATTAGTGGTTAATGCCTGTTTGGGGTGAGGGGGCTTTAAAGAGTGAATAGCCTATATCATAAAACTTTAAGTGAATACCAGCAACTGAATTGGTCAGAATAATTTTAATGATTCAAATGGAGCGGTTTCAACAGTCCCGCGGACAAATTCGCTGATTTGGAGCAGTCTAAACAGTTCCGATCATAGCGTGTAGTTGTCAGATGCACAGTTACGCCGCCAAGCTTCCTGTGCGCTGCTGCAACGGCACACAGACACAGGTGAAGATTCCTGTGATGGCGGGAAGTTGGGTTCGAGTTTAGCCTTGCAGGCGCATTGCTTATGATCGCAGTGTGAAAAAAACGAAACTACTATCGTGTACCTGGATTTTGGTAAATTAGTAAATTCGTTCCCTACAGCCTAGTCGACACAGGGGGTTTGGTAACTCTGGTATTATCAAATGAGCTAAATTCCGTTACAATATTATCTCCCTTTATTACAACCTTTACTCCAGTACATAACAGACTTTGGAGTTTTTATTGTATTAACAACCATGTGACTAGTTAACATCCACTCTATGATTGGCTCTCCTATAGATTGAGACACTACTGGCGTTCTTATTACAACACTTTAGTGTCCTGAACCGAACCTGTCTTGCACCCAAATCGTAGAGGTTCTTACCACTGTAATGAAGCTACGGTAGCAGTCCGGAAAGTCGCCTCTTGGTAAGAAGTCGTGCTGATTGGCTCTGCTAATTGGACCCTCAATAACCTCTCCGTACTGCTCTGCGATGGTGACCCGTCCGCGCCAACCTCGTCGTGCTGCTGGACAGGTGTCGTCGGCTCTGGCTGCCGACGGTAGGGAGGGGGTTGCCCGCAATGTGCTTCCTTAAACGGGCTTTCCACTGGTGCGTGTCCTCACGAACAAGGTGACGTCACGTGGTCGTGGGGTCCTACCCAGGCCACGACGTCCCCGCCTTCTCGCAATCAGGCCTTCCCCATTGCAGGTCAGACTACGCACGACCCGCTTGCTCGCGATGGCCCGCTCATGCTCGTGGTGGAGGAGGGTCAGTATTTCCACTGTGCGTGTCTCCCAGCCGAGCAGACACTACAGTGCAGGCATGTGTCCTAGTCAGTCGACGACATGAAACGGGCGATAGAAGTATGTGCCGGCGTAACAGCACCTTCTGTCTTAATAACACTCTAAAGGACATCTAACATTATCAAGTGGTTTATTAAATTCAATCAGTTGAATTCAAATTATTCAATACTAATGCAGTTCAATTAATTGAATAGAACAGGATTCTTTAGAGTTTTGAAAATCTTTCCATACATGCAGTTGTATTCAATAAATATTAAAGTTAAAACTTACCCATTTTTTTCCAAAAATATTTCATTTCAAAAATACCTATATGTCCAGAATATTTTTTCAAACCACTACAAACCACGCACTACACGAAAACAACTTGTTAAAATCGATACAAACTTTTTTTCTAACATGATATAATTACTTCGTATGAAATAAATATATGCAAGTACTTCTTTTGCTTAAATGCTCATTAAATACTGTATTATGGCAGAACACTATATATTTATACTGTTTAAATCATTCGGAGTGCTAGTTGAAAATTTTGTTTCAAGGAAACATAGAACATGTTTTTAAAGAAAAACATTGGAGGAATTCGAGTTATTCAATGGCTTTAAAGACAAAGTTGCCGTGATTATGACGTCTGAATAACGTCATACAGGATTCAATAAATATAATTCAATAATTTTGAAGAAGATTTGAAGTGAACTTCAATCATGTGAAAGAGCCTAAAGAATGTTTAAGTTAACTATCAGGCAGTTTATGAAGTCATTGTTGTAAATGAGTGACTTGCGGTGTTAGTTACTTGTAGTATACAATATTCCTGATTATCCTCGCCGAATTCGTTTGTTTGGGAAACAACAGCAATAAGGAAAGAAAAAAAATGTTTTTCTGTATTTTATAGGAAACTATGTGAGACAGAAAGCGAGGTGAGAAGTCTAGAGCAATGGCATGTAGACGTAGAGTACCATTGTAGGAGGTACCTTAGGAGGGACGGGAAGGCCCGGACCTTCTTGGAGACGACCCACGATATGCTTCTCTTCTCACTCTGAACAAGGGCATCTTTCATGTACACGCACAGCTACCTGGAGGATCGCCTCTAGACGCATCCCATCCCATGACGTCATGTTCACCGAACACGAGTCAGTGGAAAGGCCCCTCACATACGCACCCTGACCAGAGCGCCAGAACCCCTGCCGCTCGCCGCCTTAGAATGGACTGTCCCTCCAACACCGGACCTCGAGTCAGGAGTCCGCTCGTTCGAACCTCGTCGGGAGTGGAACACTACGCTTGCATGTTTCTGATTGGTCTGCTGGGAATATTTTTGCAGGTATTCTGTTGCAGCCCTCTGGTGGGTTCGCTGACCCCGAACAGAGCTTAGGCGGCCCCATATCAGAGAGAGATGAGGTTAAAAGTTAAATGAGCCTATGGAAAAATTCGGAATGGTGACTCTTGGAGAAGGAATGTCAGGCAAGTTGGTTCAGATTCATGCTGCACAAGAGACTGCCAATTGGTGGCATGATGGCCAACAGAGGCATGTTTAATATTATACCTCGGGTAAATCTTCGATTCAACATTGAAGACATAATATCATTCTGCACAAACTTTTCTTTGTGCATTTTTCTTGAGAATTATCGTTTCCCTTTGCAGGAAAAAGGTTTCTTTTATATCTTCATGCCAACATTAAAAAAACCGTACGTTTTGCAGTTAAATCAATCGAGTGTTTCTGATTTTCGTGCTTTCAAATTTTTTGTTTCCAGCTTCGTTTACATTCCGTGTGTTTAAAATGCGCATTTTCTCACGAAAACATTGAACGTGCGTCAAATATGTTGATATAGGTTGTTCACGGTAAAATGAGCACTTTTGAAAGCCCTGCTTAAGAAATCTACTTGTATACATGCTGCGTGTTCTTCCGACTTACGTAAAATTAACGTTACCATGGGCCTCATAACTTTATTCATGCGTCGGTCAAGTGAGACATTGGTGTTATTAGAAAAATAAATATTGTACAAATCTGCTCATTTTTTACACTTTGATACATTAAAAAGGTGTAGAAATAATTTAAGTCATCACAAATGGTTACTTAACACGTTTTATTCGACGTTAATATATGTAACTACTTTCTTCTTCATCTTTACCAACTTTACTGGACACATGTCACTCATTACGCCCGTTAAAATATATGCAGGCAAGGGCCGAGATTCTTTCTAAGGTTGATTTCAAAAGTGCTGACTTTATCGTGAACAGCCTTTATACGAAAATAACGTACACTTGAGACGAGGCGAGATGAGTTCTTTCAAGACGCCACACACATTGGAAATGCCATCTAAGATCGCCCCAGCGTAGCTAACAGCGGCTTTTTACAAGCCGCTGTATCTTAGAACACACCCGTCAGATACACACGTAATTACTCAAGGCCCTCCCAGCATTTAACTTTGCTACAGACATTACACCAAAAATATTATAAGTTCGCCGATAAGTCCCGTAGAAATACGCAGTGCGACGAGAACACTGCACGCCAGTTCAGAGCCTTGCGCTTAGTGGCGATCGCGCGCGTGGTTTGCTTGGCAGGGCCGTACTTATCGACTTCTAACGCACAAAATAGTTCCAGGTAGGCGGGCTCCTTAACAACATCTCACGCGCTCAGTGCTAAAGAGTCAAACATCGAAATAAAAATACCCCCACCCCTATATATATAAAAAAGATATTAAAAAAACTGATGCGGTATGGACGGTCCTGGGATCGAACCTGTGACCCCCTTGGATTCGAACTAGTGTGTCAGAGACAGCATTAAATCAATTGAAATTTAACTATTTGAATTAAATAAACTAAAAAAAAAAAAAATCGGTCGCCGTATACACCTCCCGGAGATCGACAGCATCAAACGCCGGATGGGGGCTACGATTCACAAGAATGAGTAACAGCTCGGGTAGCGCTGGCCACGACCACATGGCCACGGCGACAGTCACTCCACAGTTGCATACTTTGAGCATATCTAGCCAACAATGCCGACTAGATGATGTTAAACAACAAGGCGGCTGGCATTGTTCACACATGGAGCATTACTTACAATGGTGGCTAACAGATGGCGGCCAGTTTGCTCGCATTGTTATTCAATAGTGCGATTCAAAATGTTTTCAGCAATTGCGAATGTGTTTGTTATATTTCTGCTGTAAACAAAATACGAATGCCTTTGGAGTAGTGCTAGTATGTAAGCAAACTTGAGTTACAATTGGTTTAAAGGCGTCTACATATTGGATTAAAATTATCTGTGAATTGTGCGATATCTTTTGTTTATTATATTTATGGAAACTTTCGTTTGTTCAGTGTTTCTGCTTCTGGGTAGTTGAAATTTTGTAATATTTAACATCTAATAATTCAACAAGCGCTGGAGCTGTATGCGAAGTATAAAATATGTGAAATTAACATAAATAAGGCCATTTTAATTTGGAAATATGGTGTACTTGTAAATTTTGCTTCTCTCGTACAATTGATACACAATTTTCTGACATTGCCTATGTGACACGTTATGGAATTTAAAACGTACCTCGAGAATTCAAGCTCGTGTAGAGCTTAGCGGAATGGAAAATGCAGGTAAGTGTGCTACTTAGCCTACTATTAAGCAGCAAAGACTTGAAGATTGTGAGTGGCGAGTCTGTGGACGCTGTTGCAACAAATGTCGGAGCTACGCTTGATAAACACAGGTATTTGAGAAAAAGTAATCCAACTACGCAATTGTGTGAATGATACTAATTGGGAAATGACTAGCACTAATTGTATAGCGAAACAGATTACAGAACATCTTACAATTGTGTTCGAACAGGGTTTGCGACATTCATTGTAGCAGTTTGTCAAGTACACAAGGAAACCAATCATTTCATTTGTGAGATGAACTACTTGGTTGGTCTCAAAAAGAAAAGGGAAGTTTTAAGAACTACAGCTAAAAATATTTACACGTTTTGGGAACGTGTTCGAAGGAGTATGGAACTGTAGGTAAACTTACCGAACAACTGTCTCTCACTGAAATTAGAATAACGATAGAAAATATTATTGAAACTGCATCTCAGGAAGAATATGCTGTTCGGCAAACACTTGGTGTCCATCTTATCCACCCATATATTATTATTATTAAGCAGCTATATCAATCCCTTTTTCAGGATGCAGCCTCTTTAAGCCCGATGAGATACACTTTACAATTTAGCGTAACATAGGTTGTTTCTAATTGCTTCCAGGCTAATAGATCTTGTGCAATGTTCTTCCAGTTCACACTTACTACTCTTCAGATGTATCTGTCCCAGCGATTTGGAGGTCTTCCTCTGGATCTTTTCAGGTCTCTTGGTATCCAATCCATCACCGCCGTTGTCCAGCTGCCATCACGTCCTCTAGCAGTATGTCCAGCCCACTGACACTTTACAGTCTTCACTCTCTCTAGGATGTCCCTGACTTTAGTTACTGATCGAGTGTAGTCAGCTCTCTTCCTGTCTCTTCTTGTAAACCCAAGAATTGCTCTTTCCATACCTCTCTGGGCAGTTCTCAGTTTTTGAGTTGCTTGACAGTCAGGGTCCAAGTCTGACAAGCATATGTGAGGACAGGTAATACGCATTGATCAAATACTTGCTTTTTAAGGTATGCTGGCATGTTTGATTTAAAAGCTACGGAATTTCTTCAATATGCTCTCCAGCCTAATTTTATACGTCGATAGACCTCAGGCATCGAGTCGCCATTCATGTTGATTAGCTGACCACGATAGATGTAGTGTTCTACAGTCTCGATATCAATGTCGTTGGTGATCACCTTGTCTTTTACTACCCATTTATTTTGCATGATTTTAGTTTTAGAGATGTTTATTTTAAGGCCTGTTTCTCTGCATACTATATCTTGCTCATCTAACAGTTGTTTAAGCTCATCCAAACTGATAGAGAGTAAAACTATATCATCAGCAAAACGTAGATTATTAAAACTTCTTCCATTTACCCTTAATACTCTGTTTTGCTCTCAATTATTGAAATATATACAAAAGTCAAAATTTGTATTGATGTGAGTATTTTCTCTACGCGATTTTACACCGTTTGATGGATCTGGATCAAATTTAGCAGGAAAGCCCTTCAATAAAAATACCATGTAAGACATAAGGTGCTCTTTCCCTCTACTGTGCCAGACACCTTCCAAACGTGATCGTAATTCTCCGTGACCCTATAGGGTCGGAAACCCCTAAAACCGGGTAGCTTTGCTAGGGTGCAATAAACACGAACTCCGTGCCACAAAACAGCCATGATTTACAGCGAACTGCGACGTAGCAAAAAGTATACATAACTAAAGGCTGTTCGCGATAAAGTGAGCACTTTTGAAATCAACCTTAGAAAAAGTCACTGCCCCTACCTGCATGTATTTTAACGAGCGCACTGAGTGGCATAATGCGTCTAGTAAAGTTGGTAACGATGGAGGGAAAGTAGTTCCATATCTTAACGTCGAATAAAAAGTGTTAGGTGACCATTTGAGATAAATTAAATTATTTCCTTCGCTTTCTGTGTGTTTTTAAATACATCGGAGTTTAAAGATGAACAAATTAGTAAAATATTTACTTTTCTAATAATTTCACAGTGTCACTTGGCCGACGCTTGGATAAAGTGACGAGGCTCATGGCAATGTTAATTCTGCATAAGGCGGATGAATTCACAACATTCACACAAGTAGATCTTAAGCAGGGCTTTCAAAAAAGCTCATTTTACCGTGAACAACCTATACCACAGGATACCGTCTTAAAAGAGTTCTCGCATGGATCAAGCGAGAAAATTAATACAGAGGAAGAAGCATTTAAATATGGAGTTTCTAGCATTCTAGAAATAGGTGAATGGATAATAGCGAGAATTACTTATTTATATACCCAAATTTACGGGTTCGATGAGTTCACAGGTAGTAAATAATCAAACGTAGCTCTTACAAATAGAACTGTAAATGTTGAAACGAATTTGGATGACAAATGCCACAAGAGCCCCTTTTGCGTTAAGTATCATTATTTTCATTAATGGAATGTCGAAATATGTTTGAGGAAAACCTGTGAGGATGTTCGTGCAACTAAGTCACTGAAGTCATGCAGGCTGTAATGAGTACATATTTAGGCGTGCTGCAGTTTAAGATGAACCAGTAGGCCTACATTTGCACATGGTGTCAGAACTTTACACACTACCACAGTGGAGAGAGAGCTAATGTCAATAAAACAAGAAACGTGTTCGAATACTTGTAGGCCAGAACAGATATTCATAGAATATGACGGAGAGTTCTTTGAATGTATTTCGCTTTGAGAAAAAACCATATGAACTTTTTTTTTACTGGAGGATTCCACTGAGAAAACCAAAATGAAAAGGATTCATTCTTATGCGTGTGTATATGATCTATGAATACTGATTCTTGTGTGACTCACGACAAATTGAAAAGAGGGGAATTACCTTTCGGATGACTATGCCACATGCGGTACATTAATTTTAATATATCATTCTACGCTAATTGCGTTGGTAACCATGAATTAATTTCTTTGAGTGGAGTAAGGCACTGTTAATTTTGACACTTGCAATACAAGCTGTAGTTTTTTAAAGGCCCCTCTTGTTCTTGTTGTACTGTAGCGTATGCACCTGGAGTGTCAAATTTTGCCGGATTTTGTACCTCTTTGTATTTAATACGTCTTGTAATGTTTATAAATGTTCCCTTTACATTTCAACTCTTTCCGACGACGTATATATTTTTTTTCGATTTGAATGATTTTTCAGGTCTATGAGTGTAAAGCAAATAATAATAATAATAATATATGTGATAGTAAGTAAAAAAGTAGCTGATAGAGAGGCAATTATCGGTACAAATAGAATGCCCTGGGAATGGACCATAGCTCACCTGGGTTTTTGTGTGGCTGGTCTGTGTCCTCTGGAACACTAGCCAAGCTGTTTGTAACCAGGTCCTATGCGTTAAACACGTAGATGTTTCATAATCAAACTACAGCCATGCAGGTAGGTGCCACTGAAGAGTAATTAATTCGGAAGGTACCAAAACGTCGAGGAAGGAGATATTTTTTTGTTAAATTTCTTAAAAACAAAAGCAACCTTGCCAGTGACTTGATGACGGCGATATTCTTGAACAGTTACACAACGTGGCGACTTTCCGCTGTAGTGGGCATCGTCCGCTATCCATCTTAATCCTATCAGTATCAGCAGAATAATATCGGAATATTTGAGATGAGTCCTATGTAGCGGCATGCATTGTTACCAACTAATTAGTGGTGAAATTAACAGTTGTGATTAAAGCAGCGGAAGTATGGAAGACGTACGTAAGTTTGTAAGTTGCAAAGTGCATCCCGATGAGGAGAACCGGGTTCGATTCCCGGCAGTGGGAAACGTGGTGGACGTTGTGGTTGGCAGGCGGGTTTTTCCGCGGGGGTCTCCCGTTTCCCGCGCCTTTTCATTCCGCTGCTGCTCCATCCTCGCCTCATTCCACCCTCACCCTCACCAATGGGCGATGTGCCTCCCGATCGCAGAACTCAGCTCACGCCCCGGTGAAGGCTGTTCACGATAAAGTGAGCATTTTTGAAACCAACCTTAGAAAAAAAAAAAGTCACTGCCCATGCCTGCATATATATCAAAGGGCGCACTAAGTGACATGCTCCCAGTAAAGTTGGTAACGACAGATGGAAAGTAGTTCCGTATCTTAACGTCGAATAGGAAGTATTAAATAACCATTTGTGATTATTTAAATTTTTTATTTCGCTTTCTGATTGTTATGAACCAGTGTGTAAAAAATTTTCAGATTTATAAAATGTTTACTCTTCTAATAATTGCACAGTTTCACTTCACCGTCGCATTATTAAAGTGACGAGGCCCATGGAAATGTTAATTTTACATAAGGTGGAAGAATACACGACATGCATAGAAGCATATCTTAAGCAGGGCTTTCAAAAGTGCTAATTTTACCGTGAACAGCCTATATCAGCAATATTATTGTCTAGTAGTCATTCCAGTGAATAATGTTTATTAGAAGTTTTGTGCCTCGGCTAGAGCTCATTATACACTTCAACAGTTAATATATAGGCCGTAGGTATACTTGTTCCGTATTGGCTCGTAACAACCAACCCACGCAACACGACTGGACATACTTGCCTCTGAAGTCTTCAATAATAGTTCGCTAAATGTCTGTGGCTGCGGTCCTCGTTTACCACTCCCTTCCCGGTCATGTACCGCGCCCACCTTATCGTAGCGACGAAAATTTAGAGCTGACTTAAGAGAACTACGTAGCTGCGCGTCCAAAGTCAAGAAGCGAGGGAGCGATACGGGCGACACTAACACGCACGCCTAGCGACCCATCGCTCCTACGCGCAAGGCGTGCAGTGTTTCCGTCCTAACCCTTTACTGTGTGAACTAGATCTGTAACACACGATGAAAGTACACAGATCAAACTACCTGCGTATAACCGTACTTTTCTCTTACCGCTTAAAGAAACTTCACTGGCGACCTTTAAAAATGTGATATTTGAACCACTTCCACGATTTTTTTTTCTCCACTAATACACTTAATATGATAAAAGTAAAAAGATAGTGGCATAGACAATAGTTAATTTTTTTATCCTTTCTGGCAAAACTTCGTATTTCCAGAAGGTTTATTTACCTATGCACGCCTTTAGGCGAGCGCAAACAACGACAGTAGTTTCGCTCGCTACTCGGGGAGGTCTGGACCAGCGTCTTCCGAGCCTATTACGCAAGTGTCTCTTCTGCCGACCTTGACCTCTGACCTGCACTTTGGCGCCGGAAGGTCGCCCGCCTCTCCACCTCCAGGACACGGCGATGGATCCCGTTAACACTGCCTTCAGAAGGTTTTTGAGCTTATTGTTCCATGAACACAATGTTACAGCGGGACGGATGCAGTCTCGTAATGGCTGATTATGTAATATAGACCAATTTAAAAAGAATTATTTCAACCACAGCTGCGTTGGTTGCTATTTTCAATGAATCGTTACGTTTAGTACAAATAAAATAAACTGCGGAACAATGGTTCCTGGCGTTTTTAAATAAACTATTTTTCAGTGTATTGTGAATTTTATATTTTATGCAAGGATGCTATCATCGCTCCTACCATCATGGTTTTGTTTCACGCGGTCACAGTGTAACGTGAACTAATGGGGATGGAGTTAATTATAAAATTATGGATAGTGAGTACCAGGCTTCAGAAAATCAACCTCTATTGTCGGTGGGGGGGGGGGGTCAGCTCAATACGTGACTTTCTAGAGAATCCTCCCATATTTATTGTTGGATTCGCCTGTTTTTTGCTAAAATATTTACGCGCAGGATAGTCTTCAGTAGGCATACCACGTGGACATGGGCGCATTCAAATCCCCTATGGTTATTGGCGTCGTGCTTTCCTCAGACATTTTCTTACACGCCTCGGGCTAATCAGAATTAGGTTAATTCGACACTGAACGTTCGTGATTCGCGGACAGACAAATGCGACGCGTAAAAATTAACTCATCATATACAAGAAGTGAATATAAACTGAAGTGTTTTGGAGTGCAAAAAAAAAAAAAAACTGATGTCCCTACTTACTGTTTATCCAGTTACATATCTTGTTTGCGGCTATAATATAACGAGGGCATTTAGAACAGTAAACATGACCCGTAATTTACGGTGAAGTGTGCGATTGAGGGACTCACCTGGGAGCTCAGAATACAACTTTTTCCCCGAAAACGATTAGCCATGCCGTCAATGTGCTGGGGGCCATGGTGGCCGAGCGGTTAGCCTACTCGCCTCCCACCAAGGCTATCCGGGTTCAATCCCCGGCAGGGTCACACCGGATCTTCGCATGTGGGTATCGTGCCGGACGATGCTGTTGGTCGGCGGCTCTTCTCGGTGATCTCCCGTTTCCCCTCCCCGCCTCAAGACCTCGCTGTTAAGGGCCGTCAAAATCTCTTCACTTTTCGCTCACTCCAATGTTATGATCTACAAAAAGGACAAACATTTCTAACGAGGCCTGTTAAGTGTTTACAAGACATCAGGCACATTAAAAACACAATTTCAGAGCACTCCAGCACAGTTTTAAACATTTTTTTTTTTTTTCAAAACTGTGTATATCCTATTGTACGTGTCAGATACATACAAAAACACTCAATGGTTCTACACTGATCCTTTGCACAGACTTTCTACCACGAAAATGATTATATTACCGCTTAAAATCCCCATAGGTAAACTCAGTACGACGGGAACATTGCAAGGCAGTTCAGAGCCTAGCGCTTAGTTGCGCTGGCGTATTTGATGTGCGTGGCAGTGTCGCCCTTATCGCTCTAGCGTTTGCGGGTCTCACATCCCAGGTAGGCACTTCCTTTAAAACTGGCTTTCCCACGGCCTCTACGCGCCAGTCAGACGAGCACACTTCTTTGTGTCCTGGATTTTACGGTTCCATATTTTATGCAAAGTTTACCTAGTTGTCTGCCGACCTCCCGTGGCGCAGTCGGCTTGGTGCTCCGCCGATCTGGGGTGCGGGAGGCTCTGCGTTCGAATCCCGGGTAAAGCATGGGTGTTAATTAAGGTCAGGTTATAGTCTGTAAGCCGTCCCCTGCTAAGCTTTCAAGCATAATATCGGGGAACGTTAAAAAGCCCTTTGCAATACAATACAATACAATTTACCTAATTGTGATTTTAGTTACCTTGTTACGGGCAAGTAGCGAAATTCAAACGCAAAAGGTTGGAAAGTGTTTACCTGGCGCTCCCGAGTCCTCGTTGGTTAAGGAGTCACGCCCGCCCGTTGAGGAGGCCGATACGGCGATGATTTCACATCCACCGCCTGCGTGACTCAGGATTTGAGTGCCGAGTCGGATTATCAAGTGGCTGCGAGCACGCTATATCCGAGAGTTTCTGTCGCCCGTAGCCTTTATGTACATGACCGCGCGGACATAGTACAAGATATATCCTACTCGAAGACCATCCACTAATAACGCAAATCCTTTAAGGCCGCGGCATATATTTTATCCGGCAAGCACATTATTTAGTCGCCGATGTTTTAGCAGCAGGCAGTGTTGAAGAATGCCATTAGTTTGAACAGGTATTTCTTGTTTTTATTAGAGCTTGATGGTAATTCGCTATTCATTTAGAGAATTATAAATAACAGCACGTAGCAAATGAACGTAATGTCAAGAGAAAATAACCAATAAAACAACGCCAAAAATGTCTAATCAAAATCCTAATCGTATAAACAATCGTCAAAAAAAACTCTGGTTATAAGTAGCCGTCGATAGCCAACAAAAAAAAAATGATAAGAGTAAAAATTAACTTTTATAAAACGAAATTACCGTAAACAATTACATTATCACGGAAAATTTACTTCGAGTTATTTTGTAGTTGAACACAGAACATTTCAAATATGCACACACCAATATTAACCGAAAATACAATATTACTATGGAAAAAATTTAAGAATAAATTTATTTATTTGTGTTCTTCCACATTCGTTGTTGTTTATGCCCAGTTTGCAATCATAGCTAATTTTGTCTAATTTGTACCTGCGCATAACTTTATGTACTGAACACCGCTATAATTCCAACTTAGTTATTTCTGGCATAGTTATATCAAATTTTTATAATACTTATTATAATATTTATTAATGTTTGACAACTGGGTTACTCACATCCAAACTTTTAACTAGCAGGCTTATACGTTTTCAGTAGAGTATTTTGTTCAACCTTGTTTATTTTTATTTGCAATTTATTTTGCGTGACTGTACTTGTTTATACTTAGTCTACCCACGTATTTTACTTGTTTATACTTAGCCTACCCACGTATTGTACTTGTTTATACTTAGCCTACCCACGTACTGTAGTTTTGCTGACTTAGTCTTGGTTTTTAGTAGCTAAATAAAAAGAGCAATCGAATTCTAAATACATGTATTCGGTCCTTAATTATATGTCAGTGGATCATCTTGCGCTGCAATGAAATATTCTGAAACAAGACGTAAAATTTTACTCGGCAGATGTGCAAAACAAAATATTTACTTGCAAACTTTGCGAAACGCTTAAATTGTACTGCGCTTTCTCAGTTTTCCTATAGTGGCGTCCATAAACTTCTAGTCAAAAATTAATGGGTTAATATAATCATTAATTTATCGCTTACGAGTTCTTAAACGTTTTGTCTAGCTCGATTTACAGCGGGGAAATAAAACACTGTTATACTTTAATGGTTATATATCGGAATCGCAAATTTTTTTTCTCTTGTGAGAAATAGTTGTTGATCATTGTTCTAAGGCTTGCAATATGACTATAGAGAAGTGAGTCATTTGTAAAATATACCGAAAATCTTCAGATTTGGTATAACTTCCTTCAAATACAATATACGAAAAAGTAAAAAGAAATATGCAGTATGAGTCAGAATTGAGTGTGTTAACTTAGGGAGGTCATTCCTTACAAAAAAGTATTTGAGAAATGCTATAAAACGAACATCGTGGCCCTGTTAGGATGTGGCGGTAATATCATCCCCCTTCAGTACCTAAATATGGGCCAGAACCTTTTTTGGCTTCAAATTTCGAAACACTGTGCTGTAGTTCATGTTTCGTAACGATAACTTAATCAGAATGTGAAAATTAACTAAAAGGTGGTTTCCTCGGAACTCGATCAGGTTGAACGATTTCGAGACACCAGCATATGGCTGTGGCAGTGGACCCAACTTACCCCTCCCCTCCGACGATGTTGGCTCCTGACCACCTTTCTGTGAAACCCGTTAATAACGGACAGCGGCCGCCGGGCTGTCGCGCTGCTCGGCGCCTTGCTTGCGTCACGACCCGTCTCCCCTGCTGGGGATTTCGACTGGTCTGGCGACGATGCAAGAATGTTCTGGTGAGACTGGCTGGCGCCTCAGCCCTCCGCGACGCATCACGCGAGTTGGGGAAGATTCTAGGTGACGGCCTAAGATCTATATATACTCCCGCTATCCAGCGGCCCGCAGTCTTTGACGGAGGCCTCCTGGCCGAGTTTGAGCGAGCGAAGAGAAGTGTGGACGACGACTGGAGATTGCGGGACGACGGCAAGCGAGGTGTTCGTGGCGTGAATGGACGAGAGGGCGTGAAATCCGGCGAGTGAAGGGTACAGTGCACGAGGGCGCATGGAGGACTCTAGAATATTGCGACTGGCGGGACATAGACTGAACTGAGGTGGGACTGAATGGAAGTGTAATATGGCTTTTATTGTAAATATTCGAACTGTTAATTTGGACACATATTTTACAAAGGTTGAAACTCTGTCTATTGGGACTGATCTTTAATTATTTGATTTAATTGATTTCTTTGTGGTAATTATAAATTGTTTTAAATTGTAGTAATTAGTTGTGAACAGTACGTGATATCAATTTATTGTGAGATTTTGAGTTCAGAGAATTTTGCTGTAGTTATTGTAAATAAAATAAGGAAATTGTAATTAATTCTTGTATTTGATTAAGACCTCCATCTTTTAACGAACTTTCTATAGCCCACTTAATTTCTAGAGAGAGAAATTGTAACAATACTGTTATTGAATATTTGTTAGCTTATAAAATGTAGCATTAATATTACAGTTGCAGAAAGTACTGGTGAACACGGTCGTGTAAACCAGATTTTTCTCGTACTGCCTAGCATGTATTCTAAACAAGTAGACACAGCTCTCAGTCATTTGTAACATAATTAGCATACACTTGTAGCTTTGAATGGCCCTACAAGTAATAATCCAAGAGGTTTATTTATGGTGACCTAGGTGACCATGTAGTTTAAACCTCGCCTTCCAATCCAGCGCTATGGGAATGTTGTATTCAAGTATCTACTCCCTGACAGTAAGTCTGAAGTGCGTTTGTGTTCCATCATGCATGTAGGCACCACATGTCACTACGTAGTTGCAGTAGTACATCATTTAATAACCTATTAATAGTCAATCTCCAAGGAGGCTCAGTTGGAGGTTCCATTGAGACTCCCAGGAAGGATTTTGGGGACAATGAACATGTCATCTACAATCCCTGACCAAATGTTCAGTGATAACTGATGTTGTAAATGTGGTTCACGAAAGGCGTGTGGATCAATGTGGTTATTGTAATATATACAGCACCTACGTAGCGAAATGTGGTACATGCATGACGGAGAACTAGCGAATTTCAGACTTACTGTCAGAGATTACTTTGACACAAAATAAACACAGCGCTGGACTGGAACAGGAGGCCCAATGGCATCACCACCTCTAGATTATTAATTTTGGGGCAATTTCAAGGCATTGGTGTATGCTAATAACGTGGTAAATGGCTGAAAGACGTGGCTACATGCTAACAATGCATGACAGGCATTACAAGCAAATAATGGTGTACTGGAGCATGTTCGCCAATCCCTTCAGCAACGCCTGCATGCATGAGTGGAAATAGGTGGCTCAAACTTTGAGTATGTTCTTTAACCACAACATTGTTACATAGACATGCATGCAGTGATCAGTAACATTGTACTATTTATTGCACATTTGATAAGCCAACAAATATTCATTAATAATAGGTTACAACTATATGTAATAAATAATTAATAAACGTATTACACTAAACAATTTACTTATTTTACTATATCCATATGGTAACACAGTTATCCGTAACAACGAACCCGGTCTCATATCAGGGATTAGTGCCAACCTTCAAAACAAACATGCGGTTGTCTCGACGATAGATAACCTTAGCATGTCCCAACAAACATGCGGTTGTCTCGACGATAGATAACCTTAGCATGTCCCAACAAACATGCGGTTGTCTCGACGATAGATAACCTTAGCATGTCCCAACAAACATGTGGTTGTCTCGACGATAGATAACCTTAGCATGTCCCAACAAGATTATAGTTTTTGTTAATGTGCACATCGTCGTTACCTTTTCGTAACGAGACATGTGTTATAGCATATCTTTCACAGTTAAATGTCATTCTCATAATTTCCCTCGGTAACAAATACATTATATTTGCAGGCCCCCCAATGCCTCTCTCAATCCAGAAGCATCCAGAACATATTAAAGTCTTCTATTCCATTTATCGTTCGATTTCTTCGTGACGTCAAGTCGACCACCGCCGGCAACAGCAGTCTTCAGAAGGGGGAAGGAGGGCACTCAAGCATATCCGCGCCACATTACGTCGCCGACACCTAGTCCAGACAAACGCAGTAGCTGCTCAGTCGAACGGGGTTTAATAATAAAGATTGAGCGAAGAGATTTTGGCGGCCCTTAACATCGAGGTCTTGAGAGCTGATGAGGGTGAAGCGAGGTGAGTGTGGAGCAGCGCCGGAATGACAGGGCCGGGAACGGGATATCCCCGAAAAAACCCACCGGCCAACGGTATCGTCCGGCACGATTCCCACTTGGGAAAATCCGGAGTGAACCGGCCGGCGATTGAACCCGGTTTGCCCTGGTGGGAGGCGAGCATTCTAACCGCTCAGTCACCGTTGCCCCTAATAACAAAGAAAAAAGATGCTTTACACGCCTCTAGAATTTCAAAATCTTTCTGATAGGATTTTCTCAAAACACTCGTTTTGATATATTTTTAGTTTTATTAATGTAAAAAAAATTATGCTTACAGAACAATTACATACACTTGTACAATTTCTTATACGCATGTAATTATAAAAAAAAATAACCACTCCACTTCTTTTTCTGTTGTATGTTTCGAGCAGTTTATAAATAAAGTTTTACGTAGCACAGACGAAAGTTAACAAACGTTTACATTTACAAGATCTGCGAATCAACACACATCACAGTTTTTATTGATAAACAATTTTCAACGAAGATCTATAGAGCTTAGCTCTTCATTGTCGTCTAAATTTATGTTAGAAGAGTAAAAATGAATAGAATGATATAGTAAATGCAGTAATTATGATGCATGAAAATATGCGACATATACCTACAGTAGCTCAGATTGAGTTACACATAGATTAGTCCTTTTCCACATAATTAAACAGTCCAAATGTTGTTCATAGACGTCGCATAAGATATCCTGTGGGCTTATAGTACGTATTTATAGGGCCACTGGTATAAGGGTTCTTTAGCCTAAGGAGAAAGGAATGGCGGATGCGCGAACAGAGAACGTACATCGGTATGGGGATGAAAAGGTTTTTGAGGAAACCGCCCTAGCGCATCTATACGTTTATTATGCAGGATCTCAGGGCATCCGGTATTATTTTACTAGCGTTTTGGTACAGAAGCACCTGCGGGTGCCTCCTGAAAATGCACTGCAGCGCCTCGGAGCTGTCTGACGTCACGCTCGAACTCCTCGCCAGGAGATCCCACAAAGGCCGCGCTAGGTAGGCGCGAGGTGCGACGAAACACACGCATAAATCTCTCCCCTCCTCCACCACCACCTTCCCGAAATCCCACAAGCCCCGGCGAGAAGGAAGCAAGCAACCTTTGGCGCATCGCTCAAAAATACACCCGTCCCGCGCGGACAGACGGCGGGCAGCAGAGGGGATTTTATTTACGAGGCCGGGCAAGCCCTTCCCTCTTTTAATAGACGGCGGGCGGCAGGCATTCCTCGCGGGCTGGCATCGCGTAAATCAGTCCGCGGCGATAAATAAAGGCGAGTGACAATGTGCGCGTTATTATGCGAGCAGGTGGCGCCACAAAGGAAGAGGACGCGATGTGTCACCCAGCCGCCCCATCGCTCTGGCGGGCGGCGGCACGGAACCACTGTCCCCCTGACACCTCCTGCACCACCCTCCGGCAGCCAGAGGGGTGGATCCCCGCGCAGAGCCGGCCCTGCACGCTAGCATCTCGAGGTACTGCTACCCCAAGGCGCTCTCGTATCTAGCTTCTGATTATACAATCTGTTTACATGAATACAGAATGAGTAGTACGTAATTGCTCTCCAAAGATAGTGGGACGTTCTACGGCGGACGGATTATGCATTCCAGACGCAGGGGACCAACGCAATCAGTAACACATGCATCAAAATCAGCACCGCAATCAGAAATGCACACACCGCAATGAGCATAGCACACACCACAATCAGCACCGCACATGCCGCAACAAACTCCGCATGCACCGCAATGAGCACCGCATGCACCACAATCAGCACGGCAAGCACTGCAATCGAGCATCATTATGAGTCATTTCGGAGTCATTAAGAGTCATTTTGGAGTCGTTGGGGTCATTAGGATTCATCAGGATTCATTAGCAGTCATAGAGTCAGTCTGCAGGAGTCAGTCGACTGGTGTCACTTGGCAAATAGATGATTGGCTGGTCGGTGTCCGAACATGGAATATTGGTGTTATATGATTGGTTTAAAGAAAGTATGATGTCATAGGGCTTGCATACACGTGCATTATGAGCAGCAGGGAGATTAACTGAGAGGCTTAGTTTGACAATGGCTAACGTGAAAGGCGTATCGTCTCGGCTAGCTTCCGTCTCTTCGCATCTAAGTCTTATTCTGCATATGTGATGTCTTCGGACACTCCAGAGATAATCTGCGGCAGTGTCGTCAACTTTATCGAGACTGGTACCTTGATAATAATTGCCCGCATTACCTACCTCTTTAGCCCAGCACCTACATCTCCAACAGATTTGCGCGAGTCTTTGCCTGAACCACTACGTCGTCATCAGTATCACTTTTGTGACAAGGCATTTACTTTCGACCATAATGTACGGCAGCATGAGTGCTTTAATTGTGCCGGTTATATTTGTGCGACAGGTGTGGTGAGCAGTTCAGCCGTAGCGGGCAGTTTACTTGGAGATGCAAATAGCTGTAAAGGCGAAGTGCATTTCTCATCAGACCTTAGTAGCAGGTTTACTGCAAGCAGGTCTCTTGTGACTTTGGTACATGTCCTCAAACGTGTAGTTACCTATATAACCCGTCCTGCAAACTGTGTGTCGGTGCAATAAATGTTACGATATTTTCGCACAAAGACTACCACTCCCGATATGGTGGTAGAAGTCTGTAGCATAATATTCTTGCTGATTTTTATGAGTTTTTTTTTTCGAGTTTTGGTTTTCAAGGTCGTTCGAGATCATGGGGACAATGTCGAGGATACCTGCACTCAATATGGGTGAAGTAGTCCGTAGCATAATATGCTTGCTGACTTTTATGCGTTTTGATGTGAAACGTCTTTAAAATAACACCAAAATATAAGGGTACAAGAATAAAAATTAGGAACGTAACAAAAACATATATATATTCTCGCCTTAATAACTCCCTAACTATTGCTTTTAGAGACGCAAGTGTGGTGTCGTTTGATACCATATATGATCAGCTCGTAAGTATGACTTCGAGTTTGCATCGCGGGCAAGTGGGGGCGGCGGAGTACACCGCTCAGCCTACCGGTCAAAACGTGTGCTCTCGCTTCTTTCCATTCAGTGTAACTCACGACCCAGACGTGGTAGCGTGGTGAGTCAGGTGTTTGTGTATAGAGTTTGTTGAAATCAATCGATTTAAGATATGAAAAGCGTATCTTGGACAATATGTCTATTTAAAAACGTTAAGTAAGTATGCAAAAGCTATAACAATTCAATTTGTAGGCGTCAGCCTGCGCACGAGCCATCCGAGAATATATACCATGCATGTCATTGGAAATAGGAGGCTCTGGACTACGCACAGGTACCCCAATGTCCAGCGCCGAGCGAGCAAGACGGTTTCAAAAGAGTCGCAAAGTTGACGCGGCGCGCTCAGTGAACGATGATGCGAGCACCTCTACGCCACTGTACTCGACCCGATGGGCATAGCGAGTGAAGATGACACCCATACATCAGTCGAAGACATCTCCGAGCGGATGGATATCAACATCAGTGACTCTCTGCCGTAGACGTTTCACGTTAAACCAACGGCCATGCGCCCCGACACATCCCCCGCCCGATTTTTTCTACATTTTTTGTTTTAAAAGTCATTCAAATTCATGGGCTCATGGTAAAGGATACCTGCACCCAATATGGCGGTAGTAGCCTGTAACATAATATGCTCACTGACTTTTATGAATTTGTTCTCTTTTCCTAGAGTTTTTGTTTTCGAGGTATTTTAAGGTCATCGGGTCAATGTTAAGATCACCTGCATCTTATATGGTGGTAGCAGTCTGCAACGTAATATGCTTGCTGATTTTTATGCATTTTTTTCCTGAGTTTCTGATCTCAAAATCATTCGAGGGCATGGGGTCAAGCTCACGTTCACCTGCATCCAATATGGTTGTAGAATTCAGTAACATAATATGTTGGCTGATGTTTATGTATTTTTCTAGAGTTTTGTTTTCAAGACCATTCACGGTCATGGGGTCAAGGTCAAGGTTGCCTGCATCCAGCATGGCGGTACTAGTCTGTAAGGTAGTAAGAAAAGTTGATTTTTTGTTTTCTTTTCTCGAGTTTGTAATTTTCAAGGCCATTCAAGGTCATGGGGTCAAGGTCAAGGTCATCTGCATCTAATATGGTGGCAGTAGTCAGTAATGTAAAATGCTTGCAGAGATTTCTGTTTTTTTTTTCTCGAGTTCCAATATGACTGTTACGATGGCTGTCAAAGTATTGGCGAGGGGGTGGAGGCATGTCAACTAATATGTATGGGGATGGGGAAACCTCAGTAAATGTTATTCATTAATATATTTTAAAATAATTGTTAGTTATCGTATTTTTGGATTTTTTGGACATTTTTATGGACTTATTGCATTTTTTGGGTTCAAAGGTCAAAGTTAAAAGTCGAAGGTCCTGACGGGTTTCCTTGCCCTGACCCAAGGTCATCTGGTTCGATAATCCAACTCGCCTGCCTGACCCAGGGTCACAGATCCACCTCTCCTGCTCTGAGAAAAATGGGAATTTTTTAGGGAAATGATTAGGGAAGCAGAGAAATTTGGAGGGAAATTTAGTCGATTTTGAAGGAGAAAAGGGAAATTGTTGGGGGGGGGGAAGGGTAAAAGTATGGCGGATGGTAACGTCACAACTTGGCAGACGGGCGGCGCCTGACTTTGTGCCAGACGCCTTTGTCCCCAAAGGAACCAAATCGCACTACTAGGCGAAATTCATTATAGGGCATGAATGTAACTCAGAATGACAACTTTGGCTAAGTGAATCTGGAACCTTCCATAGTAATTTTCTTTATACTGCTTCTGTTACAAGCTGTGTCAGGCGCTGACCAATGCACACGAAATATTGTGGGAGGAAAGGGAAAAAAAGAGAGAACTGGCCTTGACCAACTTGCAATGTTTTACCTCGCAGAGCTTCGCAACATAATAGCTGCGTTGAGAGATTTGGGGGGCTCTTAACGAAGTCTTGAGAGCCAAAACAACAATATTTTTTTTAAAAATACTAATTACTTTATAATGAAATGGAAAACGCGTCATCAAAGTTACAATAATTGTTACGTCTGTAATATATCTGGTATGCTTGTTGAGGGGTTATCGGTAGAACAGGGAAATGATTTAACAACCCTTTGTAGTTTACTTTCGCTTCATCAGCCCTTCCTCTCTCTTCCAACTCCCCGCTCTCTTTAACTGTACGATTAAGCACATCATGTGTGTCACTAAGGAAAACACTAATATGTGCATAGCTCTCCTCCTTGCGCACACACTAAACCATTGCGCTGTGTTCCAGTGTGCAGCGAAAAATATTCAGATTCCTAGCGGTGGCTATTTTATTTTACCGCTAAATTGTGATACAAATTGTGATACAAATACATGTATATGTTGTTGCTGATCTCCGTAGCCGTGATAGTTACGTCGTAATAGTAATATGCGTTACGCCGATCCGTGAAAATGTTAAACACCATCAGCATAATTCAGAAATTGGCTGTCGAGACCTCGATTTTAAGAGCCACCCAAATCTCTTCATTCACTCTCTGTAATTCAGGAGTTGAAGATAGTCATTGGTGCGGTTTGCTCTAAGCTCAGTATAGTCAAGGTATCACTTGACTTTGAATGGTTTGCCGTACGGAGTAAAACTAAACCCAATAACAGAGTGATTTAAGTAATTCTTAGTAAGGTAACCATTCGATTTATATACACACAAAAGTGAAGATTTCTGACGAACAATATCACGTGTATTGTCTGTTTTAAACTGCTTTCCGTGCTTTTGGCTTGCAATACGGCCGACATAAATTGTACTCGCGTTACGATCGGATATTCAGGCATGTTCGGAGCCGTCTCCCATTCTTTCGCTCCCTTTATATGCGCCAGTGTAATTCATACACTTGGATCGCGACAGACGAATGGACGGCGCGCACGGAAAAAGCTTGTAAACCTTTATGACAAGTTGATTAACTCGCTCGTAAAACCTCTTCCTCCGAGACGGAACAACAGCGCTAACTTCGAAGAAAAACAAAACGGGTGATAATTTTTTTTTTTTCAACCCCGGCCCAGAATAAAAATGTGGTATTTATCTGTGAGGCGGGACATGCGGTATCGGTCGGCGACTCGGCGGGAATCCCCCGAGGGAACGTAAATTGCTCACCTACTCTTTGGCCGCTTGGTATTCCCCGCGCATGGGCAGGCTAATTGTGTGCGTGCGCAGCCGAAGGTTTGCCCCCTGCCCAGTATGTCTTGGCACTTTTTCGAAAGTTCTGGTACATACGTAGTCAGGAAAATGTACCGCCACTTTTTTCCACAAACGCCACACGATGAAACGACCGGAGAATAAGAGCGAGGCTAGGCCCAGACTTTTCAGTGCCGCAAGGCCTGATATCCCAAGCAGGGTTATCGATGAGCAGCGACTCAGGTTTTAGGGACTAACCGACATACTACACACGAGTTTAACTAGCCACTTGCTAACAACACTACAACATGTACAGACAACACGACACAACAACTGGCGGGGAGCTTCACTCCCTCGCCGATAACACGTATAGTTAATTCACGGTATCTTCGGCCTTTTCTGAAGCCCTGCTAAAGTTCTACTTCCAGGATATTCCTCCGCCTCGTGCAAACTAAGCTTAACTGAGTCTGGATAATTACACCAGAGGGACCGGATTCGTGTGCATTCTGTGTAACAGTAATTTGTAAAAGAACTTTCTCTTATTAGGCGCTACCAACACACATTTTCTCTTGCTGTTTTTATTCAAATTATTTATAAATTAAGCATATAATTTATCGATAAAATATAAATAACATTTTTCTTTAACAGAAAAAAAGTAACATTTATGTTAACACAAGTATAAAACGCTTGTGATACAAGACATTTTAGGAAACAACTAAGTACGTCATACATTGGGAGATTTTTCAAAGTTTTGATTCTAAAAGGCCGAAGAAACCGTGAGTAGACTATACACGTAAATTTATTAAGATAGCAACAATAATTAAACAGCTATAAACACGGGTCCGGTGCACAGCTGAAACATATACACTGCAGCCCGCCGCCGGCTCAATGATTTGACCCAAGTCTGTCGGGCTGCAACCCACCATACGAGTTATTGGAACTTGGGCTCCTGGTCTCGTGACAGCACGGCCTCCGGGGGCATACGAGAGATCGGCGGAGTCGTGGAAATTGTACTTCTTATATCTCCTCTGACGGACGTCATCACACAGTCTTGTGTAAGAGTCACGCGACTGGATTTGTCCTACGACGAAGTCAAAAGTGTCAGAAAGCGCGTGTGCCTTTTTTTTTTACGCAACGCGGTTAGGTACAGATGACGTAGTGGGATCCGAACCACTTCATTATCAACTCGGTGTTAGTAAGTTGAGACGAACAGTCACTTTTCGAAAAATCGCGAACATTCAGGCCCTCTCGAAAAATAACAGGCGAAATATTAGCACACCTACGGGTGAATTTTGACAAACTATTATGCTTCAGATGCCAGTTTTATGCCTTTAACTCAGCGTACGAATACGTTATATTTAGTAAAGTTTAGACATTATTTTCAAGTAAGTATTTGCCACAACCCCATCACTTTATAAGGTGTATAGTGTTCTTTAACTGGCGAAGATGGTCAATCTTGTTGAATAGTTCATAACTATTAAGAAAATTGCAAACAATACATTTTATTTGGCCTATCTATTTATAATCTACAAAAGCTATAGCAATCAAAATTACTAATTCACACCAATCAGCATGGTAATAGATTTTATGTAAGTCAAAAATAATAATTTTTAATCATTGATTAAAGCTTATAACTTCCGTCAATTATCAATTTCTGCCCCGATATACAAGTTTAATAAAAGCAATTAGCTAGCAAGTCACCGTTTTATAAGCAAGCAAAATGTCCTGTCCGAATTCATCAAATATGGCGCCAAGGGTCAGTGAAGTATGCAAGGGTGCAAGTAGACTATTATACCGCGTGTATTCAAACAAATGATAGTAAATACCAGAATAGGGTCGATGAGAACAAGTGGAGCATATTTCACACAGGAACAAATTCTCTAACGTCGGTTAGACGTTAATGACGTCGGTTAATGATGGTTTCAAAATTGCAAAGTTCCCGGTGGACCCTGAAGATCAAAGAGCAGACTTATCCTTTGCTTTGCGGGAGTTAAAGTAACGGTTAGAAAGAAATGGTCTAGGTTATCGGCCACCTGGAGGGAAGGTTTGGTGAGACCAGCGCCGGTTCCACTTTGCCTGTAGGATAATTCTTGTGGTTGCATACCCGCCCCCGCACATTACCACTGCCATTTTGGGTTGACTATGGACGATAGACAATTTGTTCCTTAATGAAATACGCTCCATTTGTGCTCATCTACCCCACTCTGGCGATTATTATCATTTGTTCGAGTACACCCGGTATACCTAAACCAAGACGTGGCCTAAACAAGCCCAGCTTCAGGCTGTGCTCTTCTTTGCATGAGGAGACACTTGGTGGAGGGCGGCACTGATCTCGGAGGAGGTGCCAACAGCTCTTGAGCCGCGCAAATACAGCCAGCTATCCGCGGGGATCCTCTCCCGGGGTGGATTGGCAGGAGCAGTTCGGGAGCCTGAGGACGCGGGGGAGGAAATTCCAAGCCGAACGATGTTGTGTCTGCAAGGATCGGCGGCGAAGACGGCGAGAAGGGGGACGGGTGCAGCCGAGTGAGCTCGTAAACGTGCGGGAGATGGTAAAGAAATACGAGAAAAGGGTGGCTTTCGTATACCGCACGAAGACATATAAAGCTTATTCATTGTTAGTTGAACATGTTTTGAATAAAATTTCGCAGCCAGTTGTATTTATTTTATAGTAAACACAGATTAGATTAGATGGTAATAAATTTGAGGGGAAAAATTACTTACATGTAAGGGAAGTATGATTTTCATTTTTATGAGAAACTCTACCCTAAAAATGTCCGGTATTTAAAAATAAAATGGAAACGAAAATTTTTTTGACTAAGAAAAAAATTCATGTAAACATTTGAAGAATAAAAAAAACTACAAGTACGTTATTCCTACATTGAAAGAAAATAGGAGACAACCAGAGGGAGGGGATGATAAAATGTCTTACTATTGAGGTCGAAGTAAAGCAACTGCCTATGGAGCACTGCACCCGACTATACAATGTGAATAACTCATAAAAAATTAGTACACACACCATAAAAATTGTCAGAAAAGTGTTATTTATGCTGTATATCAAAGAAGATTGTATATATTTTGCAACATTACAAAAAATTTTTTTATGAAGTATACTTTTGGCATGTAACAAATTAATCGATCATTTTTAACCAAATTTTAAGCCCATTTCCGTTTTGGATGCTTCGGAAGAATTTACAAGAAAATCTTATTCAAGAAAGATCGTCTAAATATTTACTGTGATCATATGTAATAAAATCATAGTAATAATGTATCGTATCAATTTCACTATTAACATTTTATTTACGTTAGTTTCATCCATAAATGTTTGTGACAAATGGACGCACATGAAATCAATTATGAAAATTACTTCCTGCATTATCTTCTTACGCACAATCATAGTATATTATAACGATGTTCCATGACGAAGATTTTCTTGCAAAATGCTGCCTTCTGAAGCATCCAGAATGGAAATATACTCGAATTTACATTTAAAAGCATATTTAAGTAAAATATGTTATAATATTGCATGCTATTACATTTTTCTTTTACATACAGCATAAATCGCACTTTTCTGACCATTTTTTTTTATGGTGTCTGTACTACAGTTCTAATGGGTTATAATGGGTTGTATAGTCTAGTGCAGTGCTCCATAGGCAATTGCTTTGCTTCAACCTTCATATAAATCATATACTGCTCAACGCAGTGTGAGGGTTGTGTTATCATCCACGTTCTTCTACATCGAATACTAACAACTGATAAGCTAAGTTTCCAACCTGCGTGGGGGACTGGCAGTCTAACAGCGTGCGGCCCGCTGGCGAGCTGGTTCACATTATGATCACGTGGGTCAAGTGACTTCCTCCTCGTCGTGTCATTTTCCCCTTCACACCCGAACCCTCCAACAGCCTTCTGGGCGTGCTGCTTGTGACGTCACGAAGAACCACCAGCGTCCAAGAACATTCGAAAACGTTCCAGAGACTTTCTCGTGAATAGCGTTTGGTATAAATAGGGGTGTCGCCCTGCTTTCGGGCAGAGAACGACGGAAAGACTCAAATACGCATGTTTTAGCGGGACTTATGCTCCGACGGGGGGATGGGTACCACACACACACACACACACACACACACACACACACACACACACACACACACACACACACACACACATATATATAATAGCCAAAGAAACATAAGTTGTCCTTTTATCATGGGTTTTGTAAAGGGTCTGTAAATGTGTTTTGTATGTATGTAATCGGGCTGTAAGGTGTTGTATCAGATTATTTCTAAACATATTTAATAGCAATCTGCGTAGTGGCATTTATCCAGCTGAATACAATAGTCTTAAAAATAACGAAGCAATTCCTCATATACACAAAAAATGTCTACCTTTAAAGACTACAAAATGTTTGCTTTAAAATTTTTGCAAATATTTGCTAGAACTTTCAGGTAGAGAATTGCTAAGTTTTAAATCCATTAATTTAAGAGAAAATAAACATAATGACTAGGTTCTGAAGTATTTGTTTAAGAACTACATATTTCACAAGCACTTATTACCCACTGGCTTACTTCTCGATGAAAGTATAGGCTTACGAGGTAATGTTTCTGTGTATGTGTGTTGTCTGTGTACCGCCATAAAACATTCGAATCCTTAGACCGAATTTAACCAAACTTAATGGGGAATATGAGACGCCATATTTGTTGTAATTTGCGTGCAAGGGTAGATACAAACGAAATAACATGCACGCAGTTCACGAGTTTCCCGCTAGGTAACACTATCATCGTTTAAATGGGACAGAAGCTGCAAAATGTAATAAAAAAAAATTAAGTGTAGCACGCTGTCGCCAGTTCTCCTTAAACACGCTCCCGACAGGCCGGAGGCGATTCCTCGACTCGCGCCATAGAGAATAAAATGAATTTATTGCACCGCTGGTCATTCATGTCTCAAAACTTTCAAACCCGTGTAAACCTTTACAAATTACTGACAATACATAAAAAATATATTTTCATTCTATTATAAGTTTACATATATATAATAGTATACACTTGTACCTTCATACGATATGAGATATGCGGAGGTAGTTAAATACTAATCCAAAATAGAAATAAAAATAATTTTTAAAGTACCTGTTCTAGGCATAAATGTGTCTATATATACTTGCATTTCTTAAACTCCAACAGAATAATGTAATGATTTTCGCAAAGTGATATCGCAACTTGAAATGTCTTGTTCGAATACCGCTTCTATATTTACATTAACATACGTAGTTATGCAGTTTTTTTTACAGTGTAGGGATATTGGATATGCATTGTAGGATACAACTGGTGTACAAATATGTTTTACATTTTTTTACATTTCTGAATGAAATAGTTTAATTTTACAGTAAAAGGACAAGAAATAATTTTATTTCTTTTGGCGATTTATGTAAACTAACTTGGTTGGTTTGCAGTTAACTTCTAAACCCATATTTTCTTCTTTTGGCCCGCCGCGTGCCCTTCAATCACATGTAAACATCAACACTGCCTTACACATACAACTGAACAGTAGGCCTCTACTTGTATGACGTAGCCTATATGACACCGAGACACTAAACTGCGATACATAAGTTTTTATGTGTATAAGACGAAAACGAAACCGATCTGAGGGGCCGCCAGTTTGAACAGTGCACTTTTATTTTTGATCGCATGTGGGGGGAAAAAATGGGGGGGGGGGGGAGGGACATATTTATGTGAACGTATATGCATTTCGGGGCTGTGATTTCTTTGTAATCTTTGTGAAATTTTAGCAACCCTCAGTTAACCACAAACTAGCTACAATTAAGCGTTCCTTCTGCGTCAGCACAAAGGTTTTCGACGTCTCAAAACCAAACAACATAGGATTGATTAACTTGCCTTATTAACTATCGTCAAAGCTTGAATAAATGTAAAACTGCGAGGAGAGTGGCCTGGCACACATTAATAACTGTATATAGCCAAGTCGAAGTGACTGCTAAATTTCAATTCCATTGCGCGCAAAACATTTATTCATTTGCCATGTTTCGTACAGTATTATTTATAAAGTTAGTAATTAGAAGATATTTGCTCCGACTCACATACAAATCTACTATACAGCTGGTCTCTGATGTCCGTCTATGGCTAACAGAAGTGCAGTTGTTGTAGGATGATGGTTCCTAAGTCCTAACTGAGATTCAGTAAACAGATTATATTTTCTTACTTGTCAATAGATTTGTCAATAGGAAGTCTCGACCACCATTCACATTTCTGGGAAACTATTGGAAAGTTACATTTATTTTTAGGGGGTTGGGGATTTTTAATAAAGCCGGAGAAGTAGAAACTTAATGGAAAAAAAAAATTGCGTATAGAGAACATTTTTAAATAGTGAGTGTTTTGGGGTTTATAAATGGGCTGTACCATAAAATTACGTTCACTGTGTAACTGATACTGATAGCGAAGTTAACATGGCATTGTCCCTATCACACCATCACTTCTCATTTTCATATCCTGTGCACGGGCCTGTATGTATGTATGATTGTATATGCATGTGTGTGAATGTATGCATACGTATATGTGTATGTGTGTATGTATAAATGTATATATGTTGTGGGGTTAATCCTAGTTTTCCATTATAAATTGTGTGACGTTAAACAATTTAATATAGTTTATACAAAGACTTTCTGTTTCCAAATGATACAACATACAAGCAAGGATAATGTATTATACTTCATCCGACCTGTCTGTGATCCTTCATTATTTCACTTGAAAACTTATGGTATTGAACCTGCAAGTGTGACTATTATTACCCTACTTTCCGAAGGAAACAAAGACTTTCCTGGCTGTGTGTATGTATGCATGTGTGTGTGTGTGTGTCTACATGTGTCTTTGCTACTTTCCATTTTTTAATGCGTCGAGTGGATTTAGTCAAACTCGGTTTATATACTGTACATACTTAGTAAGGACACCTGACATTTAAAGTTTTCAACAACGCCAAGAACTTCCTTTCAAAATGGCAACCATCTTTTATTTAGGGTAATATGTCATATCTTTGGAATCATTCGATCGATTTAAACAAAATGAATGCTCGCAAAACATCATGTAAACATTACATTTTGAAGTTGACGTTGTTAGATCGCAATTTCGAAAGATATAAAATGAAAAAAAATAAAGATTTTACATAATACATCGAAAACTATCACAGCAATTCTCTCACAGTTTGACAAGTAAGTCATACTATGACAGATCAGTAAACGTACATAATTGAACTTGCTTACATAGTTATTTCAAAATGGTGGTCATACAAATATTTTAGGTTTATTTGGTACTAGCAGCCCACCATCGCTTCGTTCAGGTTTTAAGGAGTTATTGAAATACATACCTATATATGCGACTACCCGTAAATTCCTGCAACAACACGTGACTACCCGTGACTACCTAAAACAACTCATGACTACCCGCGATAACTTGCTACAACCTGTGACTACCTGCGACTATCCGTGATTACCCGTGACTATCTGCGACTACCTGTGACTACCTGTGACTACCCGTGACTACATGTGACTACTCATGACTAACCGTGACTACCTGCGACTACCTGTGACTATCTGCGGACTACCTGTGACTACCTGCGACCACCCATGACTACATGTGACTACCCATGACTACTTGCGACTACCCGCGACTACCCGTGACCAACCGTGACTACTGGCGAAATCTTGCGACTACCTTCGACTACTTGCGACTTCCTGCTACTACTTGCGACCACCTGCGACTACTTGCAACTGCCCGTGACTACCTGCGACTACCCGTGACTACCTGTGAACACTAGTGACTACATGCGACTACTCGTGACTACCTGCGACTACCCACGACTATCTGTGACTACCCACGACTATCCACGACTACTTGCGACTACCCGCGAATACTTGTGACAACCTGCGACTACCCTTGACTACCTGCGAATACTTGCAACTACCTGCCACTACCCGTGACTACTTGCGACAACTTGTGACAACATGCGACTATCCTTAACTACCTGCGATTACTTGCGACTACCTGTCACTACCTGCGATAACTTGCGACTACATCCGACAACTTGTGAAAACATACTACTATCCGCGACAACCTGCGACTAACAGCGACTACCTGCGACTAACCGCGACTACCTGCGACTACTTATGACAACCTGAGACTACCCATGACTACCTACGACTACCTGCGACTAATTGCGACTACATGTGACCACTTGCGACAACTTGCGACTACCGTCTACTAACTGTAGCAGGTGGTGCGAACTGCTATGTTTCAAGTATGTCAGGCACCTATTTCAAAATGGCGGCTCTATAAATATTTTAGTTTAGTAGTTTTTATGAACGAACCACTTTCCAACTTAACTTGGTATGCTGGCAGTATCAGTTACAACCATCAAAGCTGTCTATACAGAGCTTAATTGCTCTGCTATTTTGTAAGTTAGTCCTACAATGCAAATTAAGTTCTTATCATACCCCAGGAAACAATCAACCCATTCGTACCAACATTTGGCGAAGAACTGGTATTGTGGTACGACATATGACTATAAGGATTTTTTCAGTGTGACAGACATGTTCAGAATGGTGGCTATAAATTAATTTTAGGTTAGTGTGCTATATCTACGAATTTATGCAATCGACTTCAGCACTACTTTGTATATTGGTGGTATACAATCATCTAATGTGCTAATACATAAAAAATTTTGTTCTCCATTTGTGAAGATTGTCACATGAAAAACCTGGTGGTTTTATGTCACATCTCAGGGACTAATAAACCGACATTTACCAAATTCTGCAGACAAGTATTCCAATGGTAGGCCTTGTAAAATGAAGTGTTTTAAGTGGCTCAGTCACTTACTTTCAAAATGATGGCTCTGTAAATATTTTAGGTTACTGAACCCCGTCATTCGAAACGTTAGACTGAATAAATTCGAAGTTGATGCTTGAATCAACCTTCGTAATGCTGTTTGATTGCACACTACCTTAAAATAGGAGGTTTTCTGGTTTCGAGTCCCTGGTAAGGCACTTGTGTAATTGTAATGGTCTCACTACTGTTGCATACGTTTCTTGTTTCACCCCTAATGATATTATCTTCAACGAGGTGACAAGTCCTACTTACCATCAAATATTTTAAATTAATTGCACCCATGTTGAGGAAAGGATGCTCATGATTTATATCAGAAACTTCTTATTTATGTTGACCATGAACACAGTGATAATTTACATGCTCCACTTAAACTACAACAAAATAATATAATGATTCTCGCTAAGTGATATCGCAACTTGAGATATATAGTTCTAATACGGCATCTATATTTTCTTTAAACATTAATATACTTAACGATTACTTGTTTATGTCAAGAGTTTGTAAAAATAGCTTGGTTGCAAACATGCAGTGTGTCAAACAATATAAAAATGTTCTGAAGACGAGAATCTATTTTAGGATGTCTTACGCGTGCTTTCAATGTCTTAATGAGTGGGGTCGCCTGTTTTTTGTGAAAAGTATTCCGCGCCACCTACAGTTCAATATTATATGTGCGCAACTTCAGCGTCCCTTTGTTTATTAGACATTTGTCTTTAATAGAAAACTTTTGTTAGTAGACCAAGCCAACAACATTTAGGTTACTCTAGGAGTAAACATCTATAATTCGCTGGCAGACGCTTAAAACCAGCACCAGTTAAAATCATCCAATTATGAACGAGAATATAAGTCGAGTATTTTGGAAATACAGCAAATCACGACATTGTTTTGCGAAACGCTGGCATCTCCGCTAATTAGTGGATACAGACACTGGGTGATTAAAATATTTCTGGAGCAATATACTATACATACGATGAAATATGTTATGTTAATTTTCCTTTCACGCTTTGTTACAGTTAGGTGTCTGTAAATATTTCATTTATAATAATTCACCACATTACATAAATAATATACCCATCCAAAGAGTTATTTTCAAATCTGAGTATCAACAATATGGTATGAATCTAGATATAGGTCCCGATCAAGACTCACAGTAGTGATTTAAAGCCACTTGGATATTATTTCAGGTCTTAAAGTAGCCTTGAAAATACTAATGTGTACTAGAATTATAATATTCCTAAAATACATTTCGTAATTCATTCCATGTGAAGGCAGTTTCGAGTATTGATTCAGTGGCGTAGCCAGAAATCTCTCAAGAGTGGGTTTACACTGATTGAAGGAAGGGAGAGAGGTTATACCGGCATATTGATGCTGGCGTATGTGTTAAGACCAGGGTGTCCACTGAAATTATATTATGGAATTCCCTAATGTTCCCTGTTTTCCAAACAGAATCTTACCAGTATCCCTTACCTGTTTTCAGAACAGAAACCTTCAAATATCATATTTTTCTATCACTGATAGAGAAAAAAAAAATGCTATTAGTGAAGTCAAATTAAATTATACTGCAACACGCCAATGCCAATATTTTGTTCAGCTCACCAACATTTCTCACGATACACGCTATTGACTTCACTGGAGTGCCCATTACAAACACACAAATACTTTATTTTGTACGTATAGGCCATGTTACACTTAGCAAAGTTGTATTATTGCTAGTTCACTAACTTAAAATTGGAAATTTTTAAATGCGTATGCTCATAATTACATCTTCCTGTATCCACTTTATTAACAAATTTTGCAGAGTAGCGATTATTTACATTTTCCCTGACCTAGGGGAAAATTCCATGACTTTTCCCCGTTTTCCCTGAATTATTAGAACAAAAGTTACTTAATATAGCCTGATAACATGCATCATAATTTACAGCAATTATGATTTTATCGAAATGAAAGGCTTATTAATAATTTTAATTCTAACAGTTGATATCCGCATGATAAGAAGGGAGGGGGGAGGTTATAACACCCATAGCCCCCCTCTCTGGCTTCGCCGCTGGTATTGGTGTATGCAGTGCATGCAGTGTCAAATTCAGTTTCTCATAATTTGAGAGCAATTATGATTTGCAGGATTCGTGGTATATCGTAGTCTACAAATACTGAATTCAATTAGACATAAAATATAAAAGGGAAGCATTCTGTGTGCGAACTCTGCCAGAACATTGTCACTTCAAATCAACTTTAGAAAAGTCGATTTACTGTTTAAAAATAGTGGTAATATCGCTTAACAAAACACCACCATACTGTTTCTGAGATCATGGCATTAGTTTAATTAAATTACGGGGAATTTTAATACTTGGTAACAAAAACAAATAATATTAAGTAGCAAATAAAATTTATTTGCTCTACGTATCAGAGCTTCTGCTGAACGTTCTGCCAATAACTAGTCATTTTCAACAAGAAACCACATATAAGGTGCCATTTTGTAGCGCATGAAATTAATCTGAAACCAATATTAGCTTACAGTTTTTCAACTAAGTTGGTCATGAGCTGTGCTTTGTTTAGTGATCGAGAGCTGCTCGTTTTTTTATTTTCATAGCCACGTGTAAGTACGCAAATTACGTTAGGTGAGTCGGCCGAAATGTACATTGTAAATTAAAATTAAATATTCCGCCTCCGAGCCTGTCAGAACACATGAGCATAACCGGCCGAGTGCAAAACAGACATGTATGGTATTGAAAGAAAATTTAAATGTATCTGTTAATGAACGAAAATATTTTGAAATTATTGTTTTTTTTTTATTTTACGTTGGACATTATGCCTATGCAGTAATCAAAACTACATGAACCCGATTTGGCACGCTGGCAGTGTTCCCATTGTGTACGTAAACTTCACTACGATAATCTCTTAGTCTGCAACATTGCAAATCGACTTTACCTTCAATATTATATTTGAACCATCTTCTCAGCTATCTCCTGCTTCATTTTGGTTCCACGGAAAGACAACATATTTTTTATAGTTCTTATTTTAAAAATGGAGGGTATGTTAGTGTAGTTTTAGGATGCCATGTCGCTGCTGTCCTTAAACATATTCAAATTAAACTTGCTGTGCTGAAGTAACTATTTTGGGCACCAAATTACACTATGTAATAAGTTCAATAGCCAAGCCAGTTTGGAAAACAGTGCCACTATAAGCTTACATCATTTCTCAAGAACTACTCGCCCTTTTGCCATCTGATCTGGTAGAAAATTTCTTCTACTGAGTCAATTTTACAAAAACAGTTTCCTAGTGTCTAATTACCTTATCAGACTTACTAGCGCATTTGTGTGTGTGAAGGAAAGCAAGCAAATTAGTTATTCAGTAACTTTTGTTTAACACTTCACATAATTATATATGCTCATTTTAGCGTCATGTGTACGATATATTTAGTAGCTTTTAATAGTGCGTTGAAATCAACGCGTTTCCATGTCACTTATTCCATAAAGTTCCTCGAGTATAGATAAACATATGAAATATAATTTCATCTCAATTGATATTCGAGCACGTGAAAATAAAATAGGTAATTTTAAGCGTCATTAAAGTAAAACACCGTCAATGAGCTACTCGAAGTGTCTTCGTTTGTAATTTCTTTGTGCAAATTTTTTTCCTAGTAAGTGTATTTTGCTATGTGACGTATTTTACATATGTAACTATTTCATTATTACATTTTAAAATGTCCTTCCCTAAAATTAAGAGCTTCTTCTTAGTTTTATGTCTTCCTTAACGAGTTTTGAAATATAACGGTGTATCCAAGCATGTTTCACACAAACTACACCGTATCGGGACAGAATCGCATGTGATATTAATAGTTGAAGAATAGAGGTGTTTCAGTGTTAATGTTCATGTATAAGGAAAATCTTGAAATCTTAATAATATTATAATTGCGAAAGATTGTATGTATGTTTGTTACTCAATCACGCCATAACGGCTCGACGGAATTGGATGAAATTTGGTGCAGGGGTAGATTATATTCTGGATGTGCACATAGGGTACATTTCATCCCGGAGAAATGAACAGTTTCTTAGGAAATATATAAAATATGCCACCAGCCATTTGAGTAGGCGCTGGTTGGTGGTCTGTTTTTTTATATTTTGCACGCAGGTGGAGCCGCGTATATAGTATAATATAAAGTTAAGTGTAGTGCATAACAGTTAAACATATCGTTGAAGAAATGTAAATATTTGAATAGTAATTGAATTTCAAATTAATATGTTACATAACCCAGCAAATTATATGAGTAAAATACCTTAAAACCAATTGCGAGTTTTTAAGTCCAACTTCAAGTTTATGTACACAAGATTTGTAGCTCTACGACACTTTCTAGATCAGGGTTTTATAATGGTTAAGTCCAGCATATCTTGTAATAACTTTCACGAATTCAACTCACGATGCACCATGGAAACTGTAGCCTAGTAATTATTACCTGAAGCTCAGTGAAAGTGACTGCTCCGGCCGAATTCTCCCACTGAGGATCAGTCGGCACTGTGTCTCTCTCAATCAGGACAATTCCACAATATAGTGTCAAGTTATGGAAAAATTGTGAAATCTATTTATTTTTCCAAAAAAAAACGAGGATATCCTGTTTCTGAAAACAATCCTTTTATATCTCTAAAAACTGTTGTTGCCTAAAACATTTATTTATCACCAGTGACGTTATTGAACCTATATTTACATTGACCAAGTATCTATTTTATAAATTTCTGCACATTGCTTTTTTTTACAAACTAACGCTTTTTAAATCATGAGACCAAACAAAATGCACACTGTATCAATTTAGTATTTATAATAACTGGCGTGCAGGAAAGGCTGTCAATCAAATTATTTCGAACAGTAAATTAAACAAAGTAATTATTGAAACTTAAAATAACTATGTATAAACTGATTTATTGCTACAGTTTCAACACTACTAGCTTCCCAACGTTCAGTTTCGTTTCAAATGATCCGTCGAGCTGCGACGAAACAGTGCGTTGGCGGTTTTCATACAAGCGGGTGATATTTCACTGTCGTGTGCGTGAAGTTTACTGTCATTTCCGACAGTATTGACGTATAGTTGTCAGGTGAAGTTGTCGATGCACTTTCACTGTAAAATGAGCACTTTGGAAAGCCCTGCTAAGATTTATGTATCATTGAAGTACGTATTCCATTATTATCAAAATTGTATATATTCCTCAATTATTTAAATACATGTTTGATCACTGACAGAGATAACGATAGTTATAGCAAAACATGCATGACAGTCACCTCCTCGTCAATCTGTTAATACTGTTTGACCCTGCACGGTTTGTCTGCTGTCTTTAACACCACTGGTTGACATGTAATTTTACATTTTTGTACTGTATAGCATAGCAATTTCACAGATGCGAGGAACAAAAACGATACCATCTTCGATAAGATTGGCCTACAGATGAAAATGACCGTGTTTAGGACACGAAGGAGTAACAGACGTATAGTAAAATCCTGCGAAGCCAGCACGAACCATATGCGTTTACATACCATGAACCAGGTTCGCGTGGGAACTGTAGAAACAAATGAAGCTGCAGAGGATGTGCTGCCGGAGGCAGCCAATAGAGCGTCACAACACGAGGGGAGTAACTGAGACAAATTTTAAGTATCGATTATTATCGGCACCTGCTGGCTGAAGAACAGTTCGCGAATCATTTGCACGTTGCAGTAAAACGTATTTGAAGTCCCTTCGAATACTTTTTTATGTACTGTTTTTTGCCCATAAATAGCAGGAAGTACTGCCCGTTCTCCGTTTCGATCTGCAAAATGATCTACAACCCACAATTAATTACTATTGTTCTTTCCGCTCAACCTTATTTAACACGTGGGCGTACGTGGGTAGGTTTTATTTAGCGGAACGCCCGATGCAAACTGCTGCGCGGGTGTGGCCTTAAATGTCCGAACCGGAATGAGGAAATCGGAAATTAAAAGAACACTTGTACACAAGGAAGGGCAGAAAATAAACAGATTTGGGCGCAATTTTATTAGTCCCAATAACAAACACGTTTTATCTGTGTTGACGTAGTTTTAATGGAATGTTATCACTGTTTTTCATGGATATACCTGCTTCCCATCTTCGTTGATACGTAACATTTTAAATTTGCTGTAAATGCGTAAACTGACGTGAGTGATTATTTATTCGTGGTTTTTCATATATGGACTGGTGCAGTCTTGCATAAATTATAGACCGATCGCGACGCTCAACAACACTTCGGTGCACGAAAATCAGACAGTAGCAAGGCTCTATAGACTATTCATGGTAAAGTGAGCACTTTTTAAGGCCCTGCTATCTTCCTGACACTTTTTATTATAAACCTTGCTATGTATCTAGTAAACACAGTGTATATATTTCACCACCCCCAAAAGATCTATTAGTGGTTAACGTATGTCGGAAGAGCCTTAAGAAGTGCTCACTTTACCGTGAATAGCCTATACAAATGTTAATCATGCATTATCAGAATCTTTATCTGTGCATAACATATACTCAGGTGACACAGCAGAAACAGTCTCTCGCTATCGAGTGTTCAGTTCAGTGATTAGTGTATAGAAATTATTCTCGCGTCTGCATACTTGTGAAACCAATGAAATATGCAGAACTCAGAAGAAAGAAGAGGGGTCTAAGAAAACGTTCGAGTTAAAATTCAAACTTAGACCTCTTCCAGGAAGAAAAAAAAAAAAAAAAAAAAAAAACTATAGAGTGGAACTGTGTGCGCAACAGAAAGAAGCTTGAGGAAAGGTGATTTTAAGGGATTTGGTTTCTGAACAACCGGGCCATGAAAATGGAAGCTGCAAAAGGCGAGATAACGGACGTTTCAACCACAGACAAAAGGATCTGTAGGTGCTGAAAATGACTTCATATAGGTTTAACTGAAAGATTTTAACTCAACGATCGGTAAAAACGGAAGCTGTGTTTCGGAAGTCGAGAACGGGGAAGGAATGGGCCATATGATCTGTAGTAAAGAACAATGCCGGCATTCACTTAGAGTGAGCTTGGTAAGCCATTAAACACGTAAATAATGGTAGCATGATCGGGAATTGAACCCTCACAAATGTGAGCCCCATGCACCCCCTCACTCGGCACTTTTTTTTAAATTTAACTTTAAAAACATTAGATTAGAACAAGGGTGCAAAAATAAGTAAAGGCTCTTCACGATAAACTGAGCACTTAAGAAATGAACCTTAGAAAAACGTCACTGTCCATGCATGCATATATTTTAAAGGCGCACTGAATGACATTCGCCCAGTTAAGTTGGTAACGATGGATGGAAAGTGGTTTCATATCTTAACATTGAATAAAAAGTGTAAAAATGAGCAGATTAGTGAATTATTTACTTTCTTAATAATTTCATTATTTCGTTTGATCGACGCATGTATAAAGTGATGAGGTCAATGGCAATGTTAATTTCATATAAGGCGGAATACTACACAACGTGCATATAAGTAGATCTTAGGCAGGGCTTTCAAAAGTGCTCACTTTACCGTGAACATCCTATAGGCTTATGTTCTATCTACTTTATGCTACTAGTACTGCTTTATGAACTCAAGAATGGGCCTCGTTTACAAACAGTTGAACGTCCCATAGAAGGCATTAGGTTTTCTGTATGCTACATTCCTGCTACGCACACGTTAGGTCTACATAACTTCGTTCCCTATTGTAACTTTTCCACTTTAGTGGATTCTTGGTCTGAAAGGGCTGGCATGTGTGTATAGATAATACTGCATTGGTTAATGCGCCTACTACTTGTGGATTTAATTAGGAAGCATTATTGAAAATATGGCGCCACGAGTTTTAATGTCCCCATCTGTTAAAATAATGCTTACCTTAAAATTAAGCCTGACGTTCATGGGATGTTTACTCAGAATCCGCATTCAGCAGCTGTGTCGCTTGTTCCACAGTTACGTTTCAATTGTCCGATTGCACTGTACAGCTCCACGTGTAGATTTTCCTTTTTATTACTTTCGTGTGTTTATAATCTAAGTGTGCATGTGTATTACGTGCAACGTCAAACGACGAGAAAACAACGGCTGCAGGAAATTCACTCGCCTTTGAGTGGGCAGCGCATAGCACTACCACACTACAGCTATAACACACGGAAACTTCTGCTGTATTAGCTCTTGTACAAGCTTCTCTAAAGTCTGGTGCACAAGCTGCTATGCTAGCCGGCATGACGGACTGGCATTACACATTCGAGTATACAAATTATTATTGCTTCTTTGCTACTGGAAATTGGCAAAAAATTTTAGTCGTACTGATCTATGCTTCAAGCTATCAAGTCCATAAAGTAATGGCACCATAGTTTCTATTTGTATTTGCATACCTAATTAGTAAAAGTCATGAAAGTTGCTGTTTTAAATTTACATTATGCTTCTCATATTAAAGTAAAAAAAAAAAAATGATACAAAAAATTACTCCAAGAAAGGACAATTTTGGGCTTAGCACGAAATAAGTGTTATCAGATACTAATATTAATTTGTATATGATAAATGTTATATGTAATACTTCGGCAATGTGGGTAGTGTTTGGATTCTTGAGCACTCCTTCAAACACGTATTTAAAATTTGTCATCGTCGGTACTGATATCATTGTTAAGACCATATGAATGAATTTAAGCCTCGGGACTCAATAGCGAATATGAAGGATCATTTTTGATTGCAGCATTAATTCGATTCATATAGCGGTCACAGGGAGCTCCTAACGCTTTGAAACTGTAACATGATTGATCATCTACGAAAGGAAATATAGTAAACTAGCGGACCCGACAGACGTTGTCCTGTACATATGTCTTAAATCCGAAAATTTCAAACTTTTTAAAATAAGGTGTAACAATCTGGACCGTTTTGATGAAAATTTTTATAAAAAAAGTTATTACAATACTTGACGTCATAACATGTACAGTTACCACAATTCAACCTATCGATTGCGTGTGAATTGTATATACTATGAGCTAAGTTGAATATATGAGCTATGTTGAATAGAAATTAAAACTTGTTTTAATTAAAGGGTAAAAAAGAGATATATATATATCAAAGTATGTATATATACATATCAAAGTCATCGTGACATATATAAATTTGTTATGAAATCAATTAACTACACAAATAAATTTGTAGGTTAGGATGATTGTTAATCAACGCACGTGTAAATTTGATAGGAATTTATATAAAATACTCACTTCAATACCGCACCGAATTTGCGCAATGTATAGTTTTTATCTACAATTCAAAACCCTTCACACACTAATTACATAGAGCAGTGTATCAAACACATCACCGCCTCGCTCTGTAGAGCAGTGTATCTGATGTCGCCACAAGGCGTTCCGGGATAGAACGGCAAGGATACGTCACGGTTCGAGTAATCTTCCTGTGGGAGATGTCGGTGGCGATTTCGGGTAGGCAGGACATTTACGGACTTTAATGCGTGCTGATGAACAATCGCTCATTTAAGAAAACAAAATAAAACTTATGAAAGAATGTTATGTTAAGCAACTTCCTAGATGAACGTATGACGACAGTCGGTTCAAAATTTCACCGTTGTTGTTTCCTTCCGTGTACACCTGAACCTTTCGAGAATCGTGCCAGACGATGCCGCTGGTCGACGGGTTTTCTCGGGGATCTCCTGTTTCCCCCACCCTTTCATTCCAGCGCTGCTCCATACTCACCCAAATCTATTCACTCACTTTCTCCTTTCGACTGTCAACAAGGAATTAAGTCACTTGGATGTTATAGTATTAAGGTTCGCCGCAGACTTCCCTCTTCGCAGCCACTTTGGCTCGACAAAGAAAAGGTTAAACAAATCAAGAAACTACTAAACTTTGATTAGCTTCTCCATGAAATCCAGACAAAAGCGAATGAAACATTTTCATTCGCACATTACTTGCCGATATATGCCGGGAATATCCCAGGGTGAATTTCAGTATTTATAGCGACAGTCTATCTTTAAATGCTGTGTTCAACAACTAATAATGTCACGCCTGCAGAATTTGCGTTATTATATATACCAAATACTACGTGCTTGTGAGTATGTAAATTTCAATCTCAGATAATATTTTTAAGATGTGTTGATATTTTTGTGGTATATGTAATTATTTATTTTAAGTTTTATTTTTAATCTGCACTGTTCATTTACAAGCTATTTTGTTGTGTATGATAATTCTTGTATATTCGTATAAGTTATGTGTGTTTCAGGTTATGCGATTTTTGTCTTATCTGCCACGTGGCCGTAAGTCTGGTTAACCTGGTTGACGGTTACCATGACAACGGATTAACGTCGTCATCCTCACTGGGATTGCCATGCCTTGATTGGCCGAACGCCGTAGGTTCACCTTAAGTGTTAGTTTATAATTGCTTAGCTTGGTTCTACCGATAGGTGGTCTGCAACTCGTTCTCACAGACCCGGTAGTAGGATTTTTTATTTATCTAGAGATCCTGTAGAGTTCGAGATTTGTTACAGCAGACAGCCTGACGGCAAAGACGGTATTCCTGTAGGGAAGTAAGAATATTTGTCTGCTCGAGCTTCATACGCGGATTATTTTAAATAGTTCGCCACCCGCGAGTGTGACGTGTGGTACAGAATAAACTTTAATAACGAGTACCAAGACTAAACGTAGGGAAGACGTCGCGACTCGATACCAGGACCAAGACGTCGCGACTCGATACCAGGACCAAGACGTCGCGACTCGATACCAGGACCAAGACGTCGCGACTCGGTACCAGGACCAAGACGTCGCGACTCGGTACCAGGACCAAGACGTCGCGACTCGATACCAGGACCAAGACGTCGCGACCCGATACCAGGACCAAGACGTCGCGACTCGATACCAGGACCAAGACGTCGCGACTCGATACCAGGACCCTACGCAGCGCAGATCTTCGAGCAGCGGCTACTACGCGACATTATTTGTGAGCCGAACGTAACATCTTACCACAGTTGGCGATATCTAACCCGATGGCCGAAGATTAATCATTTTCCAGAAAGTGAAGCCAACCAGTCCGCCATATTTGAATGTCACCGCAGTTGCTTAATACTTGCGCCCACTTTGCCCGTATATTTACACGGTAACTCGTGCTCCCAATTTATTGGTGTGAGCTTTTCCAAATAATTATAATAGCTAATCGTGAAGAACATTTCTTCGATGAAATATCATATTTTAATGAGCGGCATTTACTGGTTTGAGCGATCTCAGCTGCAGCAACGTATTGAGTGTAATCTAAGGTCTTGTATGTAAATGTATGTTGCATTTATGATCAGAGGTTAATGTACGCTGGAATAATCCTGATTCATGTTGCTTAAATATTTTTGCTCTCAGGGGTGTTGGTTCTACATGTCTCAAATATTATGCGCCCGTCTGAATATGAGCATTATCATTTCTTCATAAATTATCTGAAATGTTGTTAAGTATTTCACAATACTTAAATAAATTATAATTAGAGATACTTTTAATGAGAGTGTCCTTTACCAGTGTAAAATAGGTGGAGTTTTCTATAATTGATTGATGATTTTAAAAGGTAAGATGTGTGTTACCGACTATTGCATATGTGTCTACACTCTCTCATAGTAAGGACAATAAGGGAGAGAGCAACGATGGAGTACAATTCTGAATGCAGAATTACTGTTTTCCTGGTAAGCATTAAAAGGAGTTGTAAGTTTTGCTATTCAAATCACATTGGCTCAAATACCTACTCACACTATATTTTACATACCCTACACACACACACACACAAAACACACACACACATATATATATGTCTCAGTGCACAACTTACATAATTAAATTGGCGCTCTTACGCGGGGCCTGTTGTCGCGCCATTGCTGCTAAAGGCTGTTCACGATTAAGTAAGCATGTTTGAAATCAACCTTAGGAAAAAAATCATTTCCCCTGCCTGCACATATTTTAATGGGTGCACCGAGTGACATTAGACCAGCAAGGTTGGTTACGATTGATGGAAAGTAGTTCCATGACTGAACGTTGAATAAAAGTGTTATGTAACTATGTGCACTAACTTAAAATTATTTATTTTGCTTTCTGTTTATTTATAATGCATCAAAGTGAGAAAATAAGATGATTAGTAAAATATTTACTTTCGTAATAATTTCAAAGTTTCACTTGGCCGACACATGAATAAAGTGATGAGGCCCATGCCAATGTTAATTTTACATAAGGCGGAAGAATACACAACATGCATACAAGTAGATCTTAATCAGGGCTATCAATTGTACTCATTTTACCGTGAACAGCCTATAACGACCGAGAGAAAGGCGTTCCGTGTTTTAATATCCATTTCACATAAGTGGGGCAAAATTTGACAGACAATGTGATCAACCTAAACAGTATGTAAACAGTAAATGCTCTCGTTTGCAAAGTATTATATCAGTTGATGAATTGCTGAGGGAAGTATGATGTTATGTTGGCGATATTAATGATGACTATGCAAGAAAATAATAGGCCTACTCAGAACTAAAAATTGTAATTGAAAACTTTAATTATATACTTACAGCATTTATAGTTTAAATTATGTTTTTAAAGCAATATGCACTTTTTTTTAGTCTTTTAGTGAACAGACTTTAAAACATGTTTAGCAGTTATGACTAAACACGCGAGCATTTACATTCACGGAAACGTTTCCAGCCCAATGAACACTGTTAATAACCGGAGCATGTGCTCTTTTTCATAATGTTTATACGATTAATTGTTAATGTTATTGGAATATTTTATCGGTAGTTAATTTTTTTTTGTATTTGCTATCATTAAGCATAGTTAGTTTAAGTGCTGTTTTAGTGCGGTTTCTTGAGTGACATGTAATACACTATCTACCAAAAAGTAATTGGGCACCCGTGAAGATAGGTAATTCAGTACGTCAGTTGACTTGTGTTTCATGGCCTTCGGCGTAGGACCGCTGGTGTTTGTCCATGGTAGCATGAACACAGAGGCCTACTGTAACATTCTGGATAATGGAATGCTTCCGACATTGTGGCGTTTTTACAGAATGGACCCGTGTTACTTCCAGGATGACAATGCCAGGTGCCATGTTTCAAGGGCTACTATGCAGTGGTACGCCGACAACAATGTTCGCCGATTGGACTGGCCCTCCCAGAGCCTCGACTTCAACCCTATAGAACATCTTTGGGACGAATTGGATCGCAGGGTGAGGGCTCGTCAGGCGCGGCCAAAATCCATTGCTCAACTCGTGGAATGGTTGCAAGAGGAATGGCGACGAATCCCCGTGGATGTCCTGCAAACACTCGTAGAGAGCATGCCAGACAGGGTGGCTGCTGTTATAGCTGCAAGAGGTGATCCTACGAGATTCTAACGGGGCGACAACCACCGAGCAAACATTGTGGACAGGTGCCCAATCACTTTTTGGTAGATAGTGTACTATTATTGTCACATATTTACCGCTTTTTAAACGGCTCGTTCTGCCATTTTTCAACTGGAGTCCGCCATGAAGCAACACAAGTATAATTAAGTTCCAAAATGTGTTTTTTTTTTTGTTTCAGATAACGGGCTAAGTGTTGATTTTACTTGATGATTCTGCGAATCAATCATTTCAGATCAATGATGGACAAACGTGATTTTAGTGTTAGCAGTTCTTCAGTAGCCGCCGTCGTTGACGGTTCGGATTTTTCGGCTGGATGTTGCAAGTGCGGCGTCCTTTTGTGTGTTGCGAAGTTTCGAATTTTCACGCGTGTTTATATGGTTTTGTTTTTGGGTTTACGATTTTGCATCTTTGGCTAACGTTTTGTTCGTTTCTCATCGTTGTTATTTGCCGCAGGCTTATGTGTTGCTGGTCATTCTCTCGTTATAAAATAAGTGATTTTAGTGAAGTAATTGTGCAAGAACTTCCACAGGAAAACACGTGTTCAAGATTTTGCGAACTACAAATAGTAAGTTAGCGTGTTTTGTAAATATCATATTTCTAATAGTTACTTAATTGTTTTAAATGCACGTAGCCTAAAAAGACCGCACTTTCAACACTTTTGTATTGTTAAAAAATATTTATTTGGCATATCTCGTAAAACGCCAACTAGTGTAACGTTGACTTCAGTAAAAGTGTGTTTATTGCTTCATCTGTACGAACAGCGACGTTATGTACTGCCTTTTACTCTTTAATGAAGTTCAAACTTTAGACGTTATAATAATTTGAATGTTATTTTCGTACGAGAAAAATATTCCACCGCTCCTGCAATTCAAAATGACACTCTCGTAAGAAAAACAGCAAAACAATGCCGTTTCACTAAAGACGTTGAACTAAAGTTCCCCCCCCCCCCCTCATTTTTTTCTCCTTTTTATCCTCGAAATAAATTAAACAGAGCCCTATCAAACTTACTTGGCCATTACAAAAATTAAACTGATTGGAATGCCAACCGAGCTATAACATCCTACATTGATTATTGGACGGAAGTTAGCTATAACGTCAGCAGTTCTGTACTTGACATGACACGAGTGAGCGAAGAGATTTGGGCGGCTCTTAAAATCGAAGTCTTGAGAGCCGATGTGGGTGAAGCGAGGTGAGTACGGAGCAGTACCGGGATGGAATAGTTAGTGAAACGGGAGATCCTGGAGAAAACCCGTCGATCAGTGCCACCGTCTGACACGAATCCCACAGGTGAAAATCCGGGGGCCACCCCGCCGGGAAACGAAACCGGTTCGTCTTGGCGGGAGACGGGTAGTCTAACCACTACATCACCGCGGCCCCTACACATGGTGGATGTGGAAGAATACAAAATGTGGATACAAGTAGCAGGGTTCTCGAATGTGCTCAGTTTGCCTTGAACACATTTTAGCTGCCTGTTAGTTCAGAATGTGTTGACTGTACTGGTGCTGACTTCATACCAAATACAATAGGGACTATCTATAAATTTTTATTTTGCAGTAGACTATAAGCAGACTAATTTATTCTTTATTTTTGTTACAAGATTTGGTGACTTTCTTCCTATGTGCAGCTGAAAATCGATGAAGAGTCTAGAATACGTAGAGGCGTAATTTCTCTTCTTTCCGAATCGTCGACTGAGGAGCGGAATTGGGAATAGGAACATAAATAAGTTTGAAGAAGAACGACTGCAACACGATATCTGCCAAAACCTAATATTTAATTTTTAATTATTACTTATGTTTATTTCAACATAACATGATTTGAGATGCTTTGGTGTCTTTTATAAAATAAACTTATTTTATATATATGACTATTTTGAGTAGATACAAATTATTTGTTTTTAATCAATTGATTTGGAAAAAAAGTATTTACGTTAATTTTAATTTGTATTACACGAAGAAAAATTATTTTTCTTGGAAAAATTCAGCATTTTTTATATTTTTACAAACTATCTTGATCTCTTGATTTTAATGTAAGATTGTTTCAGTAAATAAATTGTATGGCAACGAAAAGAGCAATCATATTGCAAGTAACCTTGAGGGATGTAAGAGAAAAGACTACACGTAATAGGTTAATAGTGTACCAAGTTTGTTTGAAATACGAGCTCTATTTACACAACGAAAAAACTGGACGACACAATAGCTCCTTTATCTATATATATTTAAAAAAAAAAAACTAGTTTTGACACAGTAATTTGTAGACAGAACCATCATTGCTGCCCGAAAGCAGCATCGAGAACACTGCAGTGTGGCGTGGGCGCTTTCTCTCGGCGTTAAGTCAAACAGTTCTTCCATCTTCTGCATCGGTCGCAATGGCCGAACGGCAGAGTGGAGACGTGCTCCCAAACATTTTCAACATTACCTAACTCGTCTCAGCACAATGCGTTTTCCGACTTCGTTCAAGTCTGCACAGAAATTATTTTCAGTGCCCTGAAAATTTTCTACAAGCCAAAGAGCCATTGCATCACAACACATTTGTACTTTTGAATACCGTTTATGAACACACTCAGGCATACTCTGCGCGAGATCTACAGTTTGAGACGTCTGTACACTGATTCTCGTAAAGTTCATTATCAAAAGAACTTTTAATCGAAAGTATGCATCAGTCTCATTAAAATGATCTCAGATACTGCCCATGTCTGGTGTGTTGCATGACTTAGGAACGCCTGTCCTATTGGAACCATAATTGTGATTATTTCTGGTAAACTAGTATGCGATCAATATGTCCGCCTGGCAGCCTTGTGCGCTGTTAACTGCTACATACTGACATAAGTTTTATCAAAATGTTATATTATAATCAATCAACTAACAATCACGTTAATGCTTTGGACGCAGAGGTATTTCGTCTTGTTTTATGCATTTTCATGTTTAGATATATGAACTGGCGAGAATTAAAAGTTAAATTATGGGTACACTGGATCATACATAATTTATTTTAAAATGAAGATATTCCCGTCAACTTGTTAGCGAATAACACCCACTAGAAAACAGTGAAAAGGTGAAAACAGCGCCAGATTTTAACAGTTGATTAGGACTTATTATGTACTTGGTTCTTTTCACTTCTGAACGCTGAATTCACCTATGTGGGCACTGGAAGAATGTAGTGAAAAGTGGAGGTTGTGTGGTAAAAACTGTGCGAATTAAAAGTTTCTCTCATCACAGAAGTCAATAAAGTACACTGTTATGTAATCATTATTTGTTAAGTACTTCAGAAAATAGAAATACAATATTACGTCCTAAAGCTTGGTGGTTTTTTCTTTACCTTTCTATAACGTGAAATTAAAAAAAATTGCTTTCAAGACAGCGGTTTTTCCCAGACACAACGATATCAGCTATCAAATAATGCAAAATGCAATGTTTTCCATCGATCAATACAACTTCAATATAATTTTTAAAAACATTTAAATTGTTATAGTTGTACCTCACAATAGGAGCTTCAGAACAAAAAAGAAGGAAATGAAGAAATCCACAATTTTAATGTATTTTAAATTTTATTAACTTATCTTACATTCACAGATTTATGTAATAAATAAGTATGCATATTGGCGACAAAAAATTCTCAAACGACTGATGACACTTTTTAATAATAAAATAGTACAATAATATTGCAGCCTTAGAAGTAAAATCCTTACGAGGCAATTTACTTAAAAATTGAGCGTATTAAAAATTCTCCACTAAAATTTGCATCGACAAGAATATCAAATAAAAAACATAAAAATTAACTTTGAAAGAAAACAAAAAACATTATGATAAATTTTTATTACATGAGCCTTTTTTTAGCTTGAATACTCGAGCTAGCGTATACATTTGTTGTTTTTGTATTTTTAAAATTTACATGGGTTTTACTTCATGAGATTCTCATTCATTTAAATATACATACTTTTTAATAGTTACTTAAATTTTTTCTTGCTTTTAGTCAGAGAAGGAAGAGTTCTGTATATATCTTAAATGAGATACGTATACGAATGCTTTTGCTTATTACATAGTACTATCACTTGAAATGGCTTGTGTGATGAAAAACATTTATATAACTTCAATTTTCTTCCTTCAGTTGAAAGTTCTTTTTATATTAAACACTTGTTGCACTCACTGGCTAACATTCTCACGACTAATAAAAAGAGATTTAAGAGAAAAAACGAGATATTGTTCTGAAAGAAAGAGATCTCGATGTAATATGCATCCACTTGTTTTGTTCTTTTATCACAACTATGAACAGCCATATTTACACAGACTTTCTCAGTATTCTTTCTAATCACAATATTACATACTTGATGTCAGCCAGCTGCATTTGAAACGCTGTTCAAATAAGTAAGTATAGTTGGCATATGCGAAAATACCTACATTTTATTAGTAATTGAATAAATAACCCAACTACGATTACAATTCCAAAATATGTTTTGGATCTGCTTTGGATGTCAAATAATCAAGACAAATATATAACTCAATATTTCTATTGTATCATATAAAACGTAAGTTGGTCCTTTGCATTGAAAAAAAAACTGCATTGCAGTTTGCTCTCCTTACTGTGCCGAAATATGTTGGTGGAGAAATCACTTGGTATTTGGCAAATTTAACTTTTGATTGGCAGTAATATTCTATAAGCCACAAAAACTTTACGAGAGCTTTAGAATACAAATAAAATAACATTTCAGACTTTAAAAATGGCGTATACAAAGTCCTTTTCTCCAAGCGATTAGCAGTTACGTGCTTTTGTAACAAAATAAATAACAATGCAATTTTATAAACCAATTTTAGATATCTAATAACTAACACACACAGTAAATAACTAACGACGCTGTTTTACTGTGATAAACAATGTAAAACAGACAGCAACTGAGTTTATTCTGTTTCTAGAAACTCTTAAGCTACTGTCTGGAAGGTTATAAAAATTTGCATCTATGATAAATAAACAGGAAAATACCTACGTTTTTACGTATGAAACTAAAGGTAACAAAAATCCTACGCTTATTTAAATACACGTTAATTTTTCCACGTAATTGACGATTTAGTAGCGAACTTAAAAGATATACAGGCAAATTTGTAAATTGGTCCTTTGCATTAACCAAACTGCATTATAATTTTCTCTCTTAACTGCATTGAAATATGTCGGTACACGAAACGAAAATTGAGTTTCAGTGGAAATTATACCTTTGCCCTCAACTTTTTCGAACATTAAATACAAATTCGTCTTCAACGCAACTGGAAAACGAAGCAGGTAACAAGTTTGTTACATTTATACTGCTTGGTACAAGCTACTATTGAATATCAAACAACGAAGACAATATGTTTACCAAAACATTCAAGATTATTAACCTTTTTTATAATTTCCAACAACGCTCTCAATGTTCGATACCAAATGCTGGCTGGCTGACACAATGTACAGTACATAAGAACTTCTCTACATAACTTTCATATAAAAAAAAAAGAAAGTTATGATAAGATATGATAAGCATCACATTGTCGCTTCAACCCCACGCTAAACAAAGAAACTGTAACAAACGACCAATGCTTACAAATTGTTTATTTTCAGTGACAAAGCAATTTACTACAGACTATAGACTTACAGCTCTCTCATTTATTCGCAAGTAAGCTGGAAGGACCCAAAAAAGCACTGATACGAATTTATCTTTCAAAAGAAGACGACTAAAGATTTGCGACTCAAGTCTGTTTTGTTGTAGTGATGTTAACACCAACGAACTTTCTTTGTTATTCTATACTTGCAACGGGGGGAATGGTAATAAGGAAAGGGGTAAATAACTAATTATTCATTAATACACAGCTCTCACTTTACATTTGATCTTTTTCTCTCCACACGTACACATCTGCACTATTATTAAAGAAACTTTTAATTAAATCTCACTTATTTTCACATTTTCCTCTTCGCAAAAAAAAAATAAAAGAGAGGTATTTACAATAAATTATTGAGATGATTCTTTCATAGAGAAGAGGAAGTAATATGAGTGAACTAAAAAAAGTGCTATTCTGGTTACTATACGTATTTGCTGGATAACTGCTTTGCCAGCTCGGTATACTTGAGAAACTTTGAGTGCGGACTTTCTTCGAAGTTCGTCGCCTGTGCGGGCGGCTGTTGTTGGGGGCTCTTGCTGCTCGAACCGCCCCCCGAGCCGCCTCCACTGCCCCCGGACATGCTGTTGGAGGCCTTGGGCGACGTCCCACTGCCACCTCCACCGCCCTGCTGATGAGACTTGAGGGCCACCGGGTCCGGAATTATTCCGTCCTTCACGAAGTGCATCTTCGACAGGTGGTGCCTGTACGCACCCTTCGAGATGAAGGGCGTATCACAGAAAGCGCATTTCATTATCGAGTCGGCGGTGACGACGGCGTCGTTGCACGCCCAGCTGAAGGCGAGGATAGCGCCCGGGGTAGGGCCACCCACCTGCGAGGAGGACGAAGACGCATGTCCGCCGCCCGAGCCGGACGCCGCCGACGCTGAGGACCTGCCACCGCCGTGCCTCTCAGTCTTGTCGCAGAGTTTCTGCAGGGCCGCCAGCGGGTGGCTGCTGGCCGAGCGGCTGCCCGAAGACGACCCAGGCGCGCCGCCATCCACCGCCGACCCCTGGCCGCCAGACAAGTTGTCGAACATGGAGGACAGTGCGCCCAAGCTGCTTGGCTTCTTGTCGGCGCCCGAGGACCGGTCGCTACCCGCAGGACTTCCCGTACTGTTGCGGCAAGGACTACCAGCGCCGACGACCTGCTGATCCACCAAGGGCGTGTGCTGCCGGGGACTGACAGTACCTGCGCTACCGCGGCTGCCGCGACCATCGTCCACGTCCTCCTCACCCGCTGCACTCATTGGAGTCAGTGGCACGTCCTCCGACCTCCTAGGTCTCCCTCCTCCACTGTGGAAGCTCGCCCTGTCATCCTCTTCCTCCTCAATCTCCTCCTTCTTCACAATCACTTCTCTCCTCGTGATCTTACGAGTATCCTCTCTTTCATCATCCGTCACTGGCTCCTTTTTTATCCTACCTTCGTCCATTGGCTCCTCTAGTTTGGGCGGTGTCAACAGCCCTTTGTCTGGAGTTGTTCTTGGGGTACCAAGCCGCTGCTCAGGTGAGGGATCTGGCTTCCTATCAGGAGTAGGCGTCTCCCCGCGCCCGAGGCCTCTGTCAGACACCGAACTCGATTCGCTTCCACTTCTTTCTCTCCTGAAATGGTGCTGCTGATGGTGATGGTAGCTCCTCAGTAGGTTCATAGTCTGCGGGTCGACAAGTGGCTTCGTGTAATCGACACTTTCATCAATCCCGAGACGCTTCAAGATACTGGATCCTATGGGAGCGTTTCCGGCAGGGCCTGCACCGAATCCTCCTGCTCCGTGCCTCGCCCGAGAGTCGAAACTCTTCTCGATGAGCTTCTCGATGGCATTGAGCACGGACGGGGACGACGAAGAAGTCGTGGTGTCAGGGCCTGGAGTCGTCGGCGGTCCATCTTTGGAAGATAGGTCTGTGGCCAAGTTCGGTGACCTGTGGTGCCTGGGGGTGGTGGGTGGCACAGGCTCTTCGCAGAGAGAACTGCTCTTCCTACCGTCCATAGGAGAGTCGGGGGGAATGATATTGCTGGAGAGGAGGGCATTTTTCAGTAGGTTCCTCTGGTTGCCACCAAGAGTGCCGCCACCTACGCACTGCCGAATGTGATCGACGAAAATAGACGTCTCGATCTTTTCGCCACATTTCTCGCACGTGATCCTGCCCGTGGACGCGGGCGCATGGTGATCTCTGCTGATCTTGCCACCCACGAGCAATGTTCCTTCGCCATTCTTCAACTCGTGCTGGGCCCTCTCCAGCTCTAGCAACTTGCGCACTGGCAGCGACTTTTTCCTTTTCTCGCGGGTCTGCCTGCGTCGGCCTCCACTCTCCGTGATGGATCTCATAATGTGCTCCTTGTAGTGGGAGTTTTTCACCATGTGGTTGCTGAGCTCCTTCAGGGAGCTGAATGCTTGGTCGCACACTTTGCAGGTGAGGACAGCACTCACATGGCTGCTGGCTCCTCCTCCACCAGCAGGACCTCCAGCACCAGGGACGGCTCCACCACCCCCACCAGGATTTCCAGGGCCGGCCTTGCCATTATCGTCAGCCGATTTCCACGAGATGATTTGCTCCTGAGAAATGATATTGGTGTAGTGCTGGGTCTGTTGCATGTGACTGGTCATCTCGGCCAGCGATCGGAAACTCTGCCCACACCACATGCACTTGAGTATCTGGCGAGTCTGCTCGGCGCCTTTCCCAAGCCACACGTCCTGCCCGCGCACCAGCTTCCTGGGCAGCGGCATCGTTTCCTTGATTAGCAGATTCAGGTCAGCGGGCAACGGCTTGTTTCCGCCCCCAGCCTGTGGGATGCCCGACGGTGCAGTCGTGGGCGGGGGCGGTGGCTGCTGCGGCGGAGGAGGCGGGGGCGGCGGCGCCGGGACACTAACACCGCAGTGCTTGGCCTCTTTCATGTGCGTCGTCATGGCGGCCAGGCTGGGGAAGCTCTGCTTGCACCACACGCACTTGAGCACGTCTTTGGCCTGCTCGGCGCCCTTGTTCAGCCAGTGGGACTGCCACGCGCTATGACGGTTGCCGGCGCTGTTGGCCGGCCGGAAGAGGTCCTCCCCGCCCAGCTTGCTCAGCTCGCTCATCTTCTCCAGCGCCTTGGTGGCGTCGCTGGGGGTCGGCACGCCTGCGAAATGCGCGGAGGGCGCGGGCGCTGCCGGTGACTTGGCGTCCAACGGGGGCATCTTCAGCTTCCCGTTCCACAGCGACGTGTCGACAGGAGAGCCGTTGCTCTTGGGCGACAAGCTGCTGGCCGCGGCGACGGCCGCCGCGAAGTACGGGAAGTGCGAGGCGACGACGGGCGACGTCCACGGCGACACGACGGGCTTGAAGTCGGCGGGCGGCACGGATGCGCGGGAGCTCTTCCTCGCGGGCGGCGTGAGATGCGGGAGGTGGTGGGGGCTGGGCGCCTGCGGCGGCGATGCGTCCAGCCCGCGCTTGCGGCTCCCCGAGACGGAAAGGTCGAGCGGACTGTTGAGGTGGGCGTCGGAGGGCGGCAGGACGGGCGTGGCCGGCTTGCTGAGGTTGAGGGCGGCGTCGGCGTCGTGTTCGGGGCGGGGCAGGGCGGCGGCGCGCGGCTTGGTGCTGAAGTCGAGCACGGCGGAGGCGTCGTGGTCGGGCGACACGGGCACGGCAAGGGGCAGTAGTGGAGGAGAGGAGGAGGAGGTGACAAGCGGCGACACAGGACCTGGCACGCGAGACAGCACGGGCGGCAGTGGCGACGTCATCAGCAGGCGGGAGTGGTGGCCCAGGTAGGCGGCGAGGGCCGCGGTGTGCGGCGGCAGCGCGGCCGTGATGGGGCTGACGGCGGGCAGGGCGACCTTGGGCAGACCGCCGCGGTCCGAGCACTGCGAGTCCCTGGAGGAGCAGCGCGGCAGCGACGAACCCCGGGAGTCTCTCGACGGGCACCTCGAAACTGAGCCCTCCCTGCAACATTCACATTCATAGCTCTCTCACTCTCCGTTCACCAATCGTCAAACTTGTGTGCCACTTTTAAGTAATACATTACGTTTATCTATATCAGATTGACTAGGGCTCTTCCTATCGTTTATTAGTAGAAATGCATAGAGAATGAGATAGTTATGATAAACAATTAAAGTAAATGTAAGAAGACATTTTGTGCTCTGCTTTTGCAATTAAAACTAATTTTCATATTTTTAAAATGTTAACTTGGTCGGGAGGATACATATATAGGCTACATGCATACGGATACATTCATATACACTTCTAAATGCACTAAGTTACACAATTAAATCACTTTAAAAATCTGACTCTAATGATTTCTACAACGTAAAACTTTATTGTAAATTTTATCTAGCAATATTATAAAAAAAACTTTGAATAATACCCTACGTTTTCAAGGGAAAATGTTTCAAATCCAAATCTGTCTTTTTTTTTTATAAATAAATGCCACATGAAGTGGTTGTGTCTATGTGTATACACACAAAAATTAATTAATTGTTCATTTCTCTGTATTCTATCGCTAGCATAAATTCGAAGTGACAGTGATAAAGGCCAAATCGCATTCTTGTATCTCCCAAGCTTAGGTACAATTCCTTAATGTAGTATGATTGGCTAACTTGTAACTGTAAGTTACAACAATCGTTGTGGTAAAATAAACATTTTTCAAACCAACTTTTGAAAAAAAAAAATCTTTGATGTTAGAAGTATGTATCATACTATATAATCAAGAACGGAAGTTTTTTCATGGAAAAACCCTGTTTTTGGAGGGCCGCTGTGGGCAAACGATTGAGAGGGGGGGGGAATCCGACCCCCACTCACTGATCCCCCATCCTTCCTCTTTGACCCCCCCCCCTCAAAGTTCCCCCCTCCCCCCTCTCGACCCCTGGGAGGAGTTAGAGGGTCAAGGGGGGGGGGAGGGTATGTTTTCCATTTTGTGCGGGATTGGGAGTGTGCTTTTCGCCTTCGAATCGGTATGGAAGGCGCATTTTTCGACCAATTTCCTTCAAATGTGGGGGATGGGTGCCTTTCCGTGCCCCCTCCTCCCCCCTCCCCACCAATTGACAGTTAGGCCCTTCGTAAGCCTAAAGTCTAAGTCTTAAGTCTCAAGTCTTACATTTTAAGTCCTACATCTGAAGTATTAAGTTTTAAATCATATTGTTAAGTATTAAGTTTTAAGTATTAAGTCTTAAGTTGTAAGTCTTAAGTCGTACTTTCACTATAATTACTACTGCATGTCGGTATGTGCGAGCGACCACGTGCCGAAGTTACCAGGCGACATTGCACCATAAATACTAATTCGTACGGTTACGTGCTTCAACTTTGGCGGCTCAGCACGCGGTTTCCGCGGGCCCGACCCCTGGTCGGTCTTTTTGCTTTAGACTTGTGAGAGAACGTATTAAGGATTTTACGGTGTCTCCTCATCAACGCAAAGATGCCATTAATTAGATTGTTACAATGGACAAACAGAAAAAAACTGATCTGTGGTTCAAAAAACGCTTAAACAAGAACCACAAACAGCGAATTTTTACAGCTCCGCAGATATTTCAATAGTAACTAATAAGCATAATCGCAGGAACAGCTTCTGCTTATTTATCATTGTTTGTTTTTTTGTGCCGCGTTGGATGGCGACTGCCATCAAGGAGATGCGTTTGTTTTGAACTGAAGTCTCTGAGTGACTGCATTTACCAACTAAAAAAATTCACAGTTACAAAGGGTCGCAAGGTTGCCAACAACTTAAAACATCTACTGGCGGGGATTTCAGTTAGAAAATCCTCAAGTACGTGATTTTCCTACACGTAAAATCAAGCCTAACACACGTCAATTCCCACACTGACAAACAACTGGAAAAGAAAATTGCTTCATTACAACGAAATTTATTATTGAAATAAATATGGGTGGCTAGACGTAAAACTCGACCCAACGTGTTCAACTGTTTAATCGTGAAATAAATAGGGGAAGCGTGTGTCATTATATCACGCATGAACTTTGTAATGCACATCAGTTAAACAATCAAAGCAGTAACAGGAGAATAATAAAATCGAATACACGACTTCATACATAAACATTAGCATATGCGGAGATATTTTCGTGCACATGGGGCAGCTCGCTGTAGCTAAGTCCGTCCAGTAGTAACATATGTCAAAACCCAGGCAGGAAAAGTTTAATCCTGGCGCATCACTGCCAGCCACACAGCTTCATTTGGCGGGTGGAAACTCATAAATCTGACAGAAAAGTAGTCCACATTTCAAATTTAGACCTTCATGGATACCATCGTCAACAAGGGAAGGAGGGAGAATCGCTTTTTTAGACCGGGAACAGATACACGTAGCTTATGTTGACACCTAAACGCTGGCCGCAAGCCAAGTATCCTGTACAGAGATTTGCTGACTCGTGACGTACATATCGGGGAGAAATAACGAACATAATTTTGTCACGTTCTGTCATATCACGCTTTAGATACTTATTATCCGTGTCACATGACTTTCCCATGAAGTTACGAAATCATCTATAAGTTTATAATAAGAGCGCCATACCATAAGATCCTATCCCCTTGCCGAACAACAAATATTAAGGTGAAGTAAAGATATTACACAAGGCCATTTAACTGGTGTGCAGGCTTTCCGTAACTACGGGACTTAACGGCCCTTAAAACGTTTCTCAAATATTCAAGTGTCAAGTGAAATATTTCAAGACAAAACAACCTGATACTGCCGTTTTTTTTTTTTTTTTACTATAATGACGAGCTTCAAAAATGTTTGTACTTCCAGAAATGTCTCGACAATTGTATAATCAACCAGACTGAGGTTCGATATTTTTAAAATGAAAACACACCGTGGCCACATCCAACAGTTTCTTTTTAACACACACACATATAGATATATATAATATAATATATTTTATTACGAAAATATACGTAAATATACGGAAACGCAATCCGTATGGACGAAAAACGGAGTTAGGTGCGTAAATAAAAATCGGAAAACTTCGGGTTTCGGACGCGAACAATGCCGAGTCTACACGAAACTTTCTTCGCCACCGTAACCGGAAAATTATCGTTTCTGCGGCAGTTAAGGTTGTCCATGTCACTAAGGCTTGTTCTTTCAAGCACTAGAAAGTAGCAATAGGCGTATGTAACACTTAGTAACACTAACACTAACTTGAACAGAAACTAAAAGAAGTTGCTTGTGTGACAAATATAAAGATTCAAAAGTTATACCAATTACGCCATGTGAGTATTGTAGGTAAGTGGGTAGGGTTGTGAACTTGCAGCTTTTTGACTCGGGTTCAAATCTTGCTTAAGTATTAAAAAATTTAACTTTTTTTAATGTCTTTTTTATACATAGTAGAACACCTACATAATGAAAATTAAAATTAAATAGATAATAAAAATTATTTAATCTAGAAGTACAGAAAACTAACTAGGTAATTAACGGAGAGGTTCCGTGAATTTTACGGAAAGTCCGTTTCTGAAAATCAACGTGTCCGTAATTTTACGGAGAGTTTACGGGCACTTCTGGATAGATATTTATCACCACTTTTCCGTAAAATTGAGGGAAAATGTTTTAACAGTGTACTGCATTCATAAAGTAGCGGCTACAAGTATATTACGTGAATTTAAGACTGGACTGTCAGAAGGCGTACTTGGGAGAACTTTGTAATTGAGCACAGCACGTTAACCACTCACACAGCAGACATTCCTCATTCTCCGAATCATTATAGGAAAACTGTAATGACACTTTCCCCCCCCCCCCCCCATTGTAATAGGTCGTGCGTTTCATATACAATTTCTTCGATAGAATACATACTCACGTGTGTAGCCCAGTCCCTATTAGTCGAAAACGGTTATAAGATATTAAGTATGCGTGCAAGTGGCTGCACGTATTGAAGTCACTGTGTTTCGTAAAGACTAGTTCATAACGAGACATCGGCTATTTCATTTAGCGGATGTGCCTTTTTCAGTTGTACGGTCGCTTAGCAGCAGACAAAATGCCATTCCTTTTAACGTAATAAACGAGTACATCTTTTTATTACTGAACTCTTACATGCAAAACACGACAAGCTTAGAAGTTATGAAATGTAAACAAATAGAGGCAAAATTTTCTCCGAGTGCATAGATTTCTCTACTTATTCTCGTCTATGACATCACTCATTCGTAATAGAGCTGCAGGTGTGCTTAGATTATATTATATTTTCTTTACATCTTGATCAAAAGAACTATACTTACATCGTAAGGCATTTATTTATGTAAACAAGGTGCTAACATAAATAAAAGCCATGTGGTTTCCACCGTTCTAATAGAAAAATAGTAGTTCAATGTTGTGAGACAGGTCGTTACTGTGCAGTTGGCATGTTCACTCTACGGTACGGAAGCCAACCTAACTTTTCTTTAAGTTATTTCTTTCATTAATGGATAACTATCTCACCACTATTTCGAAACTGCCTTTAATATAACCTCGACTGTAACTCGCGACCAATTCCTCAACAAAAAGAAGCTTTCTTTTTAAAATGCCGTTTAAGTACAGCGGAGAAGGCATTAGACATTACCTTGGAGACACGCCGAGATAAATAGTTTCCCAGTCGCTCAGAGAATTCCCGGAGTAAATTCACATTGTTTGTCCCTTATTCCTCCCCGCGTCATCACTGCACCACCTTCTCCAAGCCTTCAGCAGAAATAGAGACGAAGGAAAAAATAGTTCCTTCAATATTATTTTCGTCCATTTCGTCGTAAATAATTTTTATGTTTCTGGTTGCCGCATTAACAGCGGGGAGGAAGTTGTGTGGCGGGTAAGGGGTCTACGAAGAGGGGCAAAAGGGGGGAGAGGGGGGAACTCCCTGGCGACGTTTTCTCGAGATACTTTATTACCGGCCCCCTTTTTAATGCTGAAAAATGGCGGGCTGCGCCCTACCCCGCTACACACCACGCTCTTCCAACAGCCAGCCACCCCGGCTACAAGTTAAATTGATCGGGAGAGTAGCGAGTGAGAGAGACAGAGAGAGAGAGAGAGAGACGGGGGATGTAAGAGTTGTGCAGATGAGCGAAGTTCTCGCTGACGTGTCGGGGCGATACTCGCGTTCTGTTTCGTGATTTACAGTAATGGCCGCAGTGCGGAGGCAAAGCGCTAAATATCGGCGCCGCCCGCAGGCCCCGGTCGCTGTGGGCCGCATTTTTCACAATCCCACCCCCCCCCCCTCCTCCCCCCGCTGCCCCTGTCTTTTTACAGCAAGACGTGGCCTTAGAGTAAGTGAGCTTACAGAACTCGAATGACGTGACGGGGCATCGAATCCGTGCTCGCGCGTTCAACTGCGGCGATCCTTTGTCGAACTCATTACGCCACGTCCCGGGAAAGTTCCACGTGTATAGAAACTATCGGGGCACGTTCAAATTGTAAATATTTCTCTACAACATACTTGTACCTTTTCTTCGTCGTTTGATAATAAGTAAGCACTTCCACCAGCTGCGTGATCCCTATAGAGACGCACAAAATTTCGCGGATTTAATTGGCAGCATGTTACACTCCACGATACTTTCCGTGATCGAGTCTCAGTTATATCCTATTCGCGGTAAAGTGAGCACTTTTGAAAGCCATCTCATTTGGAATAATAGTCAATAAGTTTATTTTATTTTAGCCTTAGACGTTAACTTTAGAGTCCGGTGAAATACATACACCGTGTTTATTATTGACATGCCAATATTTATTTGAAAAAGTGGAGGAAGTATAACAAATAGCTTATAGGGAAAAAGTAACTAAGGCCTCAAAAGTACATTGGCTGCTGCTTAATTTAATTCCAGAACACGAACCTATATCACAACTCCTACAAGTTTTACAAGTTGTAAGTACTTTATTATACACTTGTATATTTTCGTTAACACTAGCATATTTTCAGTTACCAGTGTGGGACTTATAATTACCAGTAAAATTTCACTCTTCTAGACCAGTTCTCTTGTAAATTGTCTTAGAGAAAAATCCACAACTGATACCAACTTTCTATAAATCTAAAACTCTAGGTAGACATTTTTTACAAGTGGATCTGTATTGAAAATATGTACGCCTAAGCTTTAAATCAATTTGACATGTTTTTCGTATTTGTGGTAGTTCCATATAATAGTAGAATATGTGAACGTTTGTGAACATGCGATATAACGCTGCAGGTGTAAGATAGCCATACAGGTCTACTCCGTCAATAAACAGTTTTGTGGCAGTCGACTACCTTGAATTCAAAGAGTAATCCAGGTTAAGTAGGTTACTATACAGTTTGGAAATATTTCGGGTGAAATAAGCAGATGCCTTGAAATTAAAACTAATCGATTTTACACTTTGTCGACAGATCAAACACTGCAAATCGGATTACAGTGGTTCGGAAACGGCAGCAGTGCCATGGAGCAGCCAAACAAAACACTACCGTAATTTACAAAAAAAAAAAAAAAAAAACTATGAACGTACTCGTGTAACAGTTGTTAACTAGTGTAGAATAAACTTACAATCGTATTATTAGTATGGATTTTTTAAAGTCCAACCTCTCATCTTTCACTTGTCGCTACAAGACTACAAGTTGTGGACTTGTGAGAGTCACCACGGTATTCGGTCGTTGTTTTTCTTACAGGTTCGTTATTGGTGAAAAGAGGTCCTGGGAAGCCTAAACAAACTGTGGTCTAAATATAGAGAGAAACTCCAATACACATGTGGCCCGGGTCTCCGGAGATCCATACCGATAATGGCGAACACGCAGTTGACATATATCGCTCTCGACGTCCTCGCGTACTAGAGATGATTTTTATCGCATGGTTTCTCGTTGCCATTTTAAAAGAAAGCTTCCCCCTTCCATTAACACATACCTAACATAAATACTGCTCTAATCAGTCACGGTGCACAAAGATAAATAAATAAATATTATTCACACAACGTTTCCATATCGCCACAGGCAAGCAGGCCTTATTTCCCCACTATGCAGGTTTACATAATAAAACGGCCGAGAAAACATAAATACATATATAGAAAAAAAGTAACATTAATTAGGCGAAAGCAACTTCAAGGAACGAGAGTCCAAGGTTTCAGGAAAGAAAAACACTTGAAAGTCACTTATTGTTTAAGAGTCAATTACTAAACGATCTATGTACCTTGAGTAAGTTTATTTTTCTTCAATTAGCTACAAGTGCAGTGCAATGTATTAAAAAATATCAGGACGAAGTTGGCCATTAAGCGCAGAAAGATGGAAAACTTCGCTGAAAATATTTATTTTCTAAACATTCCAAAAATCAAACTCTCCAGGAAACTTTCTAACATGAGTTCTAGAACGTGACCAGTCTTAAGCACTGCAAAGGAAATTGTGGAATAATAATATCAAATAAATTTTCCATTGCAGGAACTGATGATCCTGTATGGGGAAAATGTTCTTAAAACTGACTTAACATCTGCTTTAATGCTAATTCCCCCTCCCCTTTTCTCCGTATTCCCCACGAGTGAATACAGATACTTTCACGAAATTTTGATTTTTCTTAATTGGTATATATTCAATACATAATTAATTTTCAAATATTGATAACAATCATTTTACAAAGTAATATACCCCACGTAGATACACGGAATATACGAGAATGTGATAAATTACTAGAAACAAAACTAGAAGAAGGAAACCAAAAGGTGGCAGAAAAACACATGAGAACTGATGAATTACAAAAATAGTTGAAAATTCATGGAACCTCCTAAAGTAATTCATAATAAATGAAATAATGTTGAAATTTTTCCAACTAGCATCAATGAACTCTAATAGACTAATATATCGACAGAATAATTACCGTATTCATTCGCCGAGCATCGTTTCAGATGAAACCAACGAAGAACATTTAAGCGGACTTGTCAAATCCGAAACAGTATTACAGACATGCAGCGCCAACGCAGTTCGAGTGCAAGAGGTCCCTATGGTAGATTTATATGCTAATTAGTGTGCACGTGTCGTCGTTTGTGGCGACAAATATGTCCCGCTGCAGGGTCACAAAGCAGAAAGTGTATCCTATATTCCTGTAACCACCGTCCGTAATGAATGGGCGACAGAAATTGCGCTGCTCCAACAGGCCTAGCTTTAACCTATGGTCTGCTCAGCACGAGATGTGCAAATATTGTACGTAATTTTTTTTTTTTTTTTTTTTTTTTTTTTCGATTTTTTTTTCGATTTTTTTTTTATCGCTGTTGATATCGAAATTTCTGAGTGTTGTATGATTACAGTTCCTCAGATATCTAGACCCATCTAAAATTACCAAAATTAAAATAAAATCTAAAATCTTGCAGTTCTGTAGGTTTTTAAAGAAACGCCCACTGACATCTGGAAGTCACAACCAAGAAAGGGCGGGAGATATGGGGAAACAGGAGACTGTCACGTCACTGCTTGAACTACAAACCAACTCCTCCCCATGTCTCACCGACGAATCGGGCTTGTGCAGTCTAGCAGCCTTCTAAGAATTAGCGCTTAAGAGAGAACCATTATTAATGGAGTTGTGTAAAATACGTCCAAAAGATCTCGCCATAGTTACTACAAGGCTAGACTACACTTATAATTTGATTTAAGAAGACATTTGGCGTTTATAACGTACATTGAACAAGAGCAAAAAAAAAAAACATTATTTTAACATGGGTTTGCTGTTATATTTGTTTTGTGCTTACCGCGTTAGTTGGATCCTACATCAAAGAAAGAGGGAAACACAAACGAAATTGAGAGTTTACGGGGATCCAGATAACTAAGACAAATACTGAATAATACATTAGCCTTGAGAAATATTAAAAATAATTTAACAATTAAAGTAAAACATTTTAATATAAACACCTCCATTTCGACTTTATTTATGTTTCCTCCTCTTCCCACCCCCCTTTTCTGACAACATTATGGGTAAAAAAATAATATGCTTACATAAGATTTTAATTATACGTATGTAAACATTTCACTTTATATTCTAAATACAGTGTTTGTACTGACTCATGAACAACACGCGTATAAATCTGAAGAACAAAAAGTCCATATACATGAGTTTTTCTTATATCCAGGGCTTACTTCTAACTACTGCGACACCTTGAAGATTAATCAAGACCTTACACATTTGTATGTAACGCAACTGCGTCGGAATCGTCTATACGAAAAATTTAAAGGACCCTAGCACAATACATATAAAAATTCCACTGATTTGAAACAAATAATACGATCAAAAATACTGCTAGTCAGAGAGTGTACCTGAATACTTAATTCGTGACTCCCTTTTTTTTTAAATACTGCTGTTATACATAAAAATATCCCAACTAACTTAAAAGAAACACTGAATTTATTTTCAGCCGATTCTAGTCTGTTCAATAAAATTAGTTTTTTTTTTATATTACTAATTCACCTACATAGTACAAAAAATTGGGTGCTGCATCCAAACAAATTATCGCTAAACATCCGGAAAAGAGATATATACCATATTTTACTCAAAACGTATATTATTAGTTATAAAAATAATACACATGAACAGTGAAATTATGTAAATAGTATCAAAGGTACTTTAGTTTTTTAGAATTATTGATTGTTGGTTATTTATGGTCTGGACTGTAAAAGGAAAACTACGCCTACAACATATGTTTTGTCAAGACTGGAGGGCCTAAATAACATTTACCATACCATATGAGAAGTATGTAGTGCGTAAACACATCCTGATTTACAGTAACAGCTATACCAATATTCTACGGAATAGTTTTACACAAATTTAGGTTAACAAATCAGCGATTATTTATTTTAAAAAATCGCTCCTTTAAACACATACTGATTTACAGTAAAACAGGCCAATTAAGTCGATATCTGAATAGGCAATACTTCTTATGCGAACACAGGGTTTCTAGGTCAGCGTATATATCGCGATAAAGACCATTTCCTAAGGGCAGGGGCTGTGGATCTTGTCCCATTCAGACCCAGGATACAAAATTGTGTTCATGAAGATCAAGAAGGTTTTTCTTTAGCAATAAATTCCCTACGAGTAATTAATTTAGAAACCACGCTACTGCTTCAAGTAACGAATGGTTCGTATTACTAATTATAGACGAACACAAATCCTACACCTAATTAGTTATAACGCAAAAAAAAAGAGCTGTGTACAGCACTCTCAAAAAACTGTATTGTTTGTAACATAATTATAATTATAACTATAGGCTATTCACAGTAAACTGAGCACTTTGGAAAGCCCCCTCATTTGGAATAATAGTCAATAAATGTATTTAATTTTTGCCTCAGGCATTAACTTCCGATTGCGGTGGAATATACACTCTGTGCTTATTACTTATATGGCAATTATTATTTTTAAAATGTGCTTAAAGGATAAAAAATGGCTGGAAGGAAAAAGTAACTAGGGCATAAAACGTTTCCACTTTACCGTGAACCGCCTATACAAATTCATATGCGTCTGAAACATATACAAATACGAGAATAGCAGACACACAAGTGTACAGTGCACAGAATTTGTCAGAGTATCGTGTCGCACGGTTAACTAAAGAGGCTGGAGACGACCGGGGCCATCTGTGACATCCGAACCACTTGATTATTTTGTATTCTCGAGACTAAGACATGTTGGAGGATGGATGCATATCATCGTCGATACAGCCTCCTCGTCACATCTTAGTCCTGCGCCATCACGACCACCGGCAACCAGTTATTTTGGAGGACAACAGACTCGAAATCAACGCATTAGAGTTTTGCCAGGAAAGAAAACATAAAAAAAATAACTTAAGGTTGAAGTAAAGCAGCTGCCTATGGAGCACTGCACCCCACCATGCAACGTGAAGAACTCATAAAAAAATTAGTGCAGACGCCATAAAAATTGTCAGAAACGTACAATTTATGCTGTATATGGAAGAAGAATGTATATATTTTGCAACAATATAAAATAATGAGAAGATCCAGGGGATGAACGAATGAGGTTGTGGAGAAAGGCGTAAAGAAAGTGCTACACTGTTCACGTATAATTGAACACTTCTAAAAACAACCTTTGAAAAATGCTACTGCACCTGCCTGCATTTTTTAACGGGCAAACGCACAGCAAGGTTGGTAACGACCAACGGATTAAATTAGTTGAATTTAACTTAAAGTGTAAGGCAAACATGAACACTGAAATGGCTTCTTTTCCTTTGTCTTTTTTAATGCACGTAACTGTAAGAATTAAGCAAACGTGTAAACTATTTACTTTTGTAATGATTTCACAGTTTGACTTGACTGACGCCACATGAATACGTGACCAGGTCGATGGCGATGTTAATTTTACATATAGTACAATAATGTGCAATGTAAATACAAGTAGATCTTAAACAGGGCTTTCAAAAGGGCTCACTTTACCGTGAAGAGCCTATATTAACTGATATACTACGTTAAATTTAGGTTAATATCTAAACGAAACAGGCAATATTACACATCATACAGACGTATCTGCTAAAGGTATTCTGTAAGCAGGAAGAAGATAGGAATGCTGGGGAACTGTTACAAGAACATTTCGGGATATCGGTGATTGTTTATGAATAATAAGAGAATAATGTACGATAAAGTGCCACGAGTAGCTGGCTTGTGTGCAAGATATGTACTACATTTCGGAAATAGCAGGTATAGAAGGAAAGCCAACCATGATATTACAGAAGATAGTAGGGACTGTAATTGAACGCGCAATAGAAGAATGTGTAGGAACCATATATCGGTCGAATGCCAAACTAAATGAGACTGTTATTTTTTAGAATTTAAGGTAAGGTATTGCAGGTTTTTTGTGAGAATTTAAATGGACAGTACCTATTGGCGGAAATAAGCCTACGAACAACAAAGAAACCGAAAACCAGATAATGAACAACAAAGAACTAGGAACTACAGGAGACCCTAGAAAACACCAGAGCATAACCAACGAGCGAGAGAGAGAGAGAGAGGAAACTGGACAAGACAGTTGGCGAACAACCACCACGGTGAACACAATTCAAGAAAATATTGTTTCCTCGTCAGGGTTTAAGGATCAAAGCTAAAAATAATTAACCACGACAAAATTACACGGAGAAATGGCACACAGTAAACCCAATAAGATTAAACGCCCAATTTCAGAAGATATAGCAGGACGATAAACACAGAAACATGACAGAGAAAATAGCCAAAATTAACACAAAAAAGGACAATACTGTCCTCTTATGAATGTATGAGTAAATCTTCTACAGTTCGTAGTTCTTTATTGTCATTAACTAGGATTTGTATGGTTTTCGATTTCTTAGGCTTATTTTAGGCAATTGATACAGTACATTCAAACGCTCAACGTAAAGGAAACTCTACGAAATGTCAACAAATTAGTCAGGAGATACACTTAATGAAAGAAAAGACCGCAGAAGAAGTGAAGGGAAAATTTTAAATATAAAAAACAAAATAGGATAAAAGTATGGTTTCTAGCGTGAAAGGCAAACACTGAGAATAACGAACATGTGCTGTGTCATACCGTAACGAACACGAAAGTAAAAAGAAGAGAATGAGAGCAACATGATGGGTGAAAGGGAGTAACCGATAGGAAATAAAATAAATAATGATAAACAGAGAAGAGCATTTTTAGTCATTGTTAGTGCAACAGATTTATTGTTCGGTGAGGAATTTCTGAATATTGAAGAAGCATGTGACGGCGTGGAGAAGAATAATGCACAGAAAACCCTGAAGCTGAGTGTAGAAATTTTTGACTTAAGAGATAAGGAGATGAACATGGAATGTAAAAACTGGTTAAGGAGGGAAATTAAACAACTGAGCTGTATTAACTTAGGCATGGACAAACACAAGGCAGCGCATTAGTGTTCATACTGATAACATACAGTGAAATCACGCTGTAATAGTTGTGGAAAAGAAAACGACACCCATTATGCCTTCCCATTACTTGGTGGTACAGGTTAATAGCCAAGATAGGCAACAGAAGAGTTTTAGGAGTAAACACAAGATGTTAAAATAATTCACGAGAAGATCGCACAAAGAAAATAGAAATGGTAGTCTCAACCAGGAAAAATAATTGTTCTTAGACGGCGATTACAATAGTACACTAACGTGTACGAAGCTTTGTATGACGGAGAAGTACGACTAGAACATCCAGTGAATATACGAAAAATGTTAACTAATAACTACTGTTCACCAGCGGTCAACTATCGTTACTGAAACTAACTACTGTTCACACCGCGGTAGTCAACTGTAGAGCGGGAATATTCCCTGTAGTATCTACTGTTCACCAGTGGCCAGTTTTAAACAAATGTTACTGATATCAACTGTTCACCAGCAGTATTATTGTAAGGCAGAAACCATGGATAAGAGACTGGAGATAACTGGAGTTAGTTGAGAGCTGAGAGATTTGGGCGGCTCTTAACAACAAGGTCTTGAGAGGACTGGAGTTCGCTATCTTACCCAAAGGACATGCTCGTCATTCCGGCCATCCCGACGAATGTGTGATGTGAAAGATGAGATGGGAGTGGAGCAACCGCGGAAGTAAGTACGGAAGAAGAAGTGGGAATGCCCCTAGAAATCCACTACACATCGGCAGTCTCCACCACTTTCACCACAAAAAAACACACCAGGTACCACAGTGGCGAGAGCTGCAGAAAAATTGATAAGCGCGCTGAAAGCAGAAGGAAAGGCGCTGAAAGTTTAAAGGGGAAGAACTGAAGAACTGGTTTGTGTCTGGGACGAATTTAGGAGGTGACGCAGCTGTAGAAAGACGACGGAGCAGATGAAGGGAGTTTAACAATTTGTGGCAGAAGGAGAAGGCTGGAGGGCAATGGTGCAATGAAGGTCTTGGCCGGAGAGGAACGAAGGGAAGTGACTTGATTTCTAGGGCGAGGTGTCTGGAGGCTGTGACGTATGATGATTAGAAACACAAGTGCGAGGGAGAGAGGGAGAGTGATGGGAGGTAATGCTGACCTGAGGGCGAGCGGGTCCTGCAGCATGGAGGCGGGCACGTCCGCCTCGAGGAGGCCGGGGGCGGAGGACACAGGCGACACTGGCAGCAGCGGCGGCGACACGGAGGCGGGGGCGGCCGACCCGGGAGACATGGGCGACTCGGCGTCCGAGGAGGCGGCGTCCTCGCCCGGGCTGTCCGCCGAGGCGTCTCCTTCAGCCGCCGCGCCTTCTTCACCGCCTTCCCCTGCAAACAGCCAGCGACAAGCCGCCGTCAGGACACACGACACTGTCACTGTATAGAGCATGCACCTCTCCTAGGCTCCGCCCCTCTTATTACACTAACACAGCAACTTTGCTGTTATAGGCTGTTCACGGTAAAGTGCGCACTTTTGAAAGCCCTCTCATTTAGAATAATAATCAATAAATATATTGTAATTTAGCCTTAGACGTTAACTTCCGAGTGCATTGGAATATACGCAATGTATTTGTTACTTACGTAGCTACATTTACTTAAAACGGTGGTTAAAGACCACAATATGGCTGAAAGTAAAATGTAACTAGGGCCTCATAAGTGCTCACTTTACCGCGAACAGCCTGTACCACACCTTCAGCACCACCGCAACACCACCGCCACACCATCACAACAACATTACCTGTTTGAGCCTTAACATGCTTAACGCTCTGTGGTGCGGTGAACAGAATATTCGCCTCCAACCAACGCGAACAGGGTTCCATTCCCAGTGGTGGATGTTGTGAGTTTTCTCGGAGTACTCCCGTTCCCCTATCCTCTCATTCCGGTGCTGCTCCATCCTCACCTCATTTGACCTTCACGAGCGCTTAAGATCTTGCTGTTAAGCACCAATAAAAACCTTTTAGACTGAGATAAAGATTTGTTCCAACCAACAAAACACATTTTACATAGGGTAAAAAATATATTTAGTTGGTCCAAAAAAATATTTTGTTAAGTAATTAAAACTTGAAAAGCAACAAAATTATTATTTTTTCATCTAGAATAATGCACACGTGAATAAACAAAACCTCTGTTTTGAGCAAAATAAACTCTAGACTGGCAGCAAAATATTTATTTTAATCAACTGTACATATTTATTTGGTCACTCATTTGGTTACCTTCGTTCGAAAATACAGCTCGAGAGATTGTCTGTAATTTTTGTGCCAGTTAGGATTGTAACAGTGTTTTTTGATGCATTAAAAAAAAAAAAAAAAAAAAAAAAACACAACAACAACTTCAACAGGAAACCAAACAGTACAGTTGTAAAACTTAAAATATATTTATTCACGCACCTTGTCCAGTATTTGAACAGTTTGTATTTAAAAAAAAAAACATTTCTATTTTGTCAGTAGTCATTTAATCTGAGGTTGCTAAAAGTTCGGGCGCAAGCGACCTAGTTTCGAATAACGCTCGGGCTTTCTCTTACATTTCATATTAACCCAGACTGTCCAATGCACGTAGAGTCAACTAAATCTTTTACAACCAAATCTTGCATTTTGGAGCCAACCAAATAAAACAACAAAATAATTTTTCGTTTTAACAACAAAATATTTCAATGTACCAATACAAACAAGTAATTCGGTTGCGCCAAAAAAAAAAATTGCGACAGGTCCTATACCTCAAGTGACAAACTGGATCATATCTTGGCAATAATCTCCAAACAAAGTTTGAGTGCACGAAGCTTACTGTTTCCTTTAGTCGTTTTAACATATTACACTTCGGTAAACAATAAATAACCCCAGCGTCTCAAGCGTTCCGACATTGAAACAACATTGACGTGTTCATACAGCCGAGAAACCCTATTAGAATTAAAAACAATCCAAATTTGTTTTCATAAGGAACTATTTCCAGGTTTGTAGTTACAATGAATTGTCATTAATGACCGGACACTCCCTTAAAGGCTGATCCCATAAGTCACACAATCATGCCGTGAGCGTTCGGTAAAAATTTTTACCAACTACAGCGATCGAAACGTACGTACTACAAGATTGAATAAGGCTGAAAGTAGCATTATTATCGATGTCCACCGATTCTTCAATTCCAAGCGTGAGATTTCTGGAAAATTTCAGTTACCTCGATTAACAATGAGTAATGTAATGGTGAAATATGAATGCCAGGGAGTTTATAAAACCACAACACTGATGAGGGGAGTCAGTTAAAATTGGCAGATAGGGAGCATGGATGCCTTCGAGGTGTGGTGAAGTCAAACCGGCAAGCTTCGTTGGGAGCTACGAAAACAAACTTTCGATTGGCACCTGTGAGTAATACGAGTACTCGAGGTGTTAACATATGGATTCCACAGGCGAGCCGCAGCACATAAAAAACCAACTGTCAATACACTGAACACTCGCCGACGATTACAGTGGTGCGAAAATGCCTCTGTGGACTTCAGAGCAATGGAAGAACATCACGTGGGGGTGACAAATCACGTTACACGTTGTGGCAATCGGATAGTCGGGCATGGACCTGGCGAAATCCAGGAGAGCGTTACGTACCGGAGTGCATAGTCCCCACTGTGAAATTTGAGTAGGAGGCATTATGGCATGGGCCTTTTTCTTTTTTCTTTTTCGTGGCTTGGTCTTGGTCCACTGGTTTCAGTTCCTGGAATCATGAAAGCGCCGAACCACCAGGCAATATTTGGCAATTCTACGCTACTAACAAGTTGGAGCATGTCCCTTTCATTCTCAACACGATAATGCACCCGTTCATAAAGCGAAGGCCACAGTCGTGTGGTTAACGACATGGGAGAGAACGATATCGGGTGGCCGGGCCAAAGCCTTGATCTAAACCAAAATGAGTATCTCTCGGATGAGTTACAGCGCCGGTTGATAGCCGCAAAATGGCTACAGAACTGTTCGCCAAAGAGAATACCTTCAGACATCTGCCAAAACTTACCGGAAATTTTCCTAGAAGGGGTATAAGCTGTGATAGCGAAGAATGGTGGATCTACGCCATACTAAGAGAATAACTGCTACATAAGTCATTTCGTACAGGTGTTCGGTCATCAGTGGCAATAGGATATATTCTGTCTCTGAAGGCTGCCGTGTGCAATGGACATAAATTTCATCTTATAAAGAAAAACTTCTAATCATGTAACGCAGAGTACAATTTACAACGGATTTTTTTTAAATTTTTTTGCTTAATTCTCAGATTAAAAACAGGTTGCAACGCTCAAATGGCAGACTACAGTCTGCCGCGTTTCCGGTCGATTGAAACTTAACAGGAAAGTCTGGCAATACGGATTAATGAGAATGAAGGTGGAAGATGGCTGGGGGGGGGGGGGGGGGAGAAATATGTTGTCCTTCAAGAACACCAATGCCTGACGTTGTTCTCAGACCTCGCTGCTCACAGTTATGTAACGAATTGGAAGAATCCAGCCGGCTCAGAAGTACAGTTTGAGCGTACACTCTAACAAATTGTTCGCAGTTTTACCACATCAGTGTATGCGCGTGCTGAGAAAACACGAACGATGAAGGATTTTTACGTGCGTCCACGGCAACTTTCAACATTCGTTCGGGAAAGATCCGAATGCGCAGTGAAGTTCTCGACTCGGCACAGTGGCGACGCTTAACCATTTTCACATTTGCAGCCAGATACGTTGTTGTCTGACTTTCATTTGCAGTTTGGGACGTTTACTGAAGAGAAATAAAATGCGCGAAGCAGAACACTACGATGGTGAACAATATTCTGGGAGAAGAGAGAGTGTATTATGAAAGACAGTTGCAGTGCGCAGCTACTTGAGGAAAGTGTCTGCAGTTACGCAATTCGAGAAGAGTCCGACCTAGGCCGTGGTTACACGAGCACTGTTAAACACATTCAGCTAAACACATTCGGTAGCCACGTCTGAACAAGTTTAAAAACAGAACGTATTTTCGCGGAAACACCCCCCAAAGCAGAATGGAATCAATGGAAATTCTAACCTCAACAAACATGGAACTTAAAATGTATGATATTCAATTATAATAGCCTCCAACATTTATCACTATTGATCTTTTTAATTGTTATTAGACCTACACTTTTACTGTAATGGCATAATGGGTGGGTATTAGTACACTAAACCTTAAACTTAAGTTAATTCAACACGTGCAGGAATTCCCGCCAAATACAGCAATATTTATTACACTGCTTAATTACTTCGAAGCAACCAATAGGAGCGCAGCAAAGCAGAGAAGTAGTTCGAAACTACTTGTGAAAACTGTTCACTTTGAACGAGAAGCAACTGCGATCGGAACTTGTTTCGAAGGCAATGTGACCTCTTCAATAGCTGAACTTGTTTTAGTGAAGTAGTTCTGCATCCGGTGTAATCGCGACCCTAATGTGTTGCAAGTACCTAAGTTGTTCTCACCTTCAGGCAGGAGGAAGCTGGCATTAACGGGGTTGGAGCTTTCCAGCACGTTTGAGGGGCTCGGAAGCAAGCTAGCGATAAGGGCGAGACCAACAAGCTTACCTAGTGTCCCGTCACTCCTACGCGCAAAGCGTGCTGTGTTTCCGTAGAGTGGAGTGGAGAGGAGAGGCTTTAGCTGCTCTTAACGAGGTCTTGAGAGCATATGAAGGTGAAGTGAGGTGACAATGGTGCAGAGCCGGAATGCAAGTGTGGAGGAAACGGGAGGTCTCCGAGAAAACCAGGCACCACGCGGTACCACCGGGAATCGACTCCAGGTTTCCTTGGTGGTTAACTTAGCGATTATAAACTGTGAGCCTATAAACTTAAACTTTCCAACTGTTAACCTATATTACGAGACACAGCAGTGTCGAAGAGCCGTATTGAGATAATGCTGGAGGGCTTCGGAAACGACATTTCTAATAACCGTTATGTAAATTCTTCCCTTGTCTGAAATGAGTTTTCGTACATCGGTTTAAAAGGATCACATTTAGTGGTTTCATAAAAAAAAATAAAAAAAACTACTGCACACAAAATTGCAAACAAATAATTGAAAATATATAAATAGGCATGATGGGGTTTTTGACATCTTAAGGTGTATATGTCATGCAGTCGAATATTTTGTCACAAAACATTTAAACAATCATTTAGCAGAAAAACCTCAAAATTAACTACGAACAACGAAACAAACTAAGTCCAAAACCATTAATTCATTTGCGTCATTTTAAGATTTAAAAAAATCCCGTACAAAATATGTCTCGTTGGCAGTGAAATTACGTGAAATAAATGGACACCGATCTAACCGTAATATTTACATTGCATACATGATTAACACTAGTGCCATTTAGAAGAAAGGTGTTTAGCGAATTGAAAAACAGGTCGTCATCGCACCTACGAGTATCACCCGCCCACCGTCATTTTGCACGAATGTACAGCGCTGAACCCACGGGATATTTCTTCCTGCCTCGTCGCCGGTGAACGGTAGAAAGAGAAGGGGAGTGACGGAAAGGAGTGGAAGTGGAAGGTGAGGAGACGGAGAGAGAAAGAGAGAGAGAGAGAAAGAGACGAAAAGTGCGGACAGGAACGCGGCTGTGGAAGGTCGGCAGGACCTCCCCAGAAGTCTTTTCATTTCCTGAAACTTTCCCTGCGCACCAAACCCTATAATTACTACTGCTCGTGGGGGTTAATTTTAATTAGAAGGACTATCGAAAAGAGGCGTGGAGACCGGAGGAGAGCGGAGAGGGAGAATGTTCTCTACGGCCGGGTGACATCCATCTCGACCTACACCCGACCTCCGACCCACGCACCTTCCCCCCCCCCCCCCGGCCACTCCTCTCACCCGACCAACTTTACTCCTGCCAGGGAGCCGAAACTAAGGCCGCGCGCAAGAACTCGATCTCCCCTAACCAGCTGCCAAGTGACCACCAAGTTCAATACCAAATAAGCATACATCCCTTTAGAGAACCTCGACAGCCCTATGGACGTTTAGTCTACACACTCGCAAGGTGAAGATCCATTGCCCTTGCATGACTTGCGATTTACGAACGCCGATTCGATATGCAGGTGATTCGGAGCCTGTATTTCATTTGCGCTCACTTCCAACTTCTGAAAAGCCCTACTAAATTTGTACTTTCGGGGCTGTTCCCGTACATATCCCTTCGCCCCAAGTAAACGAAATGTAAATGAGTCTTGAAGATAAGGCCAAGGAGAAACCAACGCATTCTATTAAAATATTTTTATACATACCACTGGAACGTGTGTTTGTCAACGTTCTCCGGAAAACCTAAATAAAAGAAACTTTAGGACTAACTTTACAAATAAACCGAAAATATTCAATGATATATCACTTAAGAACTATTTCTTACTAACAATTTTCAACACACCTCTTCTCTCTCGCTCTCTCTCTCTCTCTCTTTTTATTTACATTCATTATGAAATAAATATTGTGTAGAAAATATTAGTGAAAAATTAATTGTCCCATAGATGAGTGCGTCAATTTTAACGGATTCATGAATTCTAGTGATATACTGTTTAGAAAAAAACGAACATGTCATATATGGGCTGATTTTCCAAAGTTTTTACTCATTGAGCGTGAAGCGAATATACTATAAGCACGAGCTCCCTATAAATTTGCCTTTGCTGTGCGTAGCTGCCTAACCCACGTCTCAAACTTTAAACGTGTGGGACAGTCAGAAGAAGCCTCTTCATTGACGAAGAATGGTCGACTCAAAATTCGTGCTCGAAAAGCTGATTTCCCATACCTCGCTACCAACCCAAAATTGTACAGGGGCGAGATCGAACTCTTGGCATCCTGAATATAGGTCAGGTATACTGACCGCACGAATAGGCCTATAAAAATTCTATATCTAATATTACATGCCTGTTTCTAATAGCACTCCATAGCTTTCATAGCAAAATGTTGATGAAGGGTTTGTAGAGGAGGGGGGGGGGGGAGGGGGAGAGAGAAAAGACGGGTCACCACGATACTGCGTTGATTATCGCTCTCACTTTTCCATCAAGGAGGATTTCCATCGGTACCGAATAAAATAGTAACGCTCTAAGATAATATAATTCATATGTATTCAACAGGAGATAAGATCTTCTTAGGGCAAAATATTTTATAATTTGGTTTTCAGGTAGATGGAGAACCCCCCCTCCCCCACACACACACACACACACACACACACACACAGACAGAGAGAGACAGAGAGACAGAGAGAGATCGAAGGGGGGGGGGGGGAAGAATGTGGTCTCATAATAAGCCTGCCTTATTTACGAAAGAGAAGCGTGTTAAAGAAATCAAGTTATTCCGTAAGATGTGCTTAAAAAACGGCTTTTCACGATAAAGTAGGCACTTTTGAAATCAACCTTTGAAAAATATCACTGCTGCTACTTGCATACATTTTAATGGGCGCTCTAAGTAGCATGCGCCTAGTAACGTTGCTAACGAAGGAGATGAGGTAGTTCCATATCTAAAAGTAGAATCAAACGTGCCAGGTAAATATTTGTGAAAACTGAAATGATTTATTTTGCTTTCCGTTTTTTTTCATGGATATAAGTGTAATAATTAGCAGATGTGTAAAATATTCACTTTTATTATAATTTTACAGTTACACATGACCGACGCATGAATAAAGTTATCAGGCCCATTAAGATGCTAATTATACACACGGAGGAAGAATACACAACGTTTATACAAGTAGAAGTTAAGCAGGTCTTTCAAAAATGCTCAGTTTACCGTGAACAGCCTATAATAATCATCAATCCCTTGACGACCCGCATGCGTAGGTTGTTAAATAAGCCGCAGAGCTTCCGCAATGCATATGTAATTTATTTAAAAAAAAAACGCGTTGAAGTTTTGTTTACGTTCCCGGCACCGCTTCACTCGATCATATGGGGTTCTATGGGTATCATTGGATTACTTTTGATCCGTTCTTTCCAACCGTATACGATTTCTGTATTTCGACTTGGCTTTTTGACGAGTATAGGCCATCGATTTATCTTGACGGGAGCTGTCGATTGAAACTTAAACGTGCGTCGTAGCTTCTCCTAGTCAAAAGTTATGCTAAGCGGAAGTTATGAGACGCGGCGAAACGAACTCAAAATTGCGGCACGTCCCCCCCCCCCCCCCCCCCACCAAGCGCGATGCTTTGCAGTCCTCACTCAACGTAACATATTATTTGATCCTTTGGCAATCGAATGGTGTAATTGAATTTTGAATGTAGATGATATATTGGGAGCTGCAATGGCAAATTTTATCCGCCGATTTTGTTAATCATCGGGTTTTCGGGATTGCCTCCCACTATGGTCGCAAATTTAAAGATGTATTCACGTAAAAAAAAAGGAACAGCACTTTTAGTAGTTCGCAGAGGGGCCTGTGTTCAAAAGAGATACTGCGAGTCTGTTGAGAAGTTTCAGTTTCTTTGTTTAAATTTCCGAAAGTCACGGCAATATCGCGAAATGAAAGGGACGACCACCTTGAGGCAGTCCAGCGGAGTGACGCAGTTCACATCCGAGCGGCGTAGTTGAGGTACGAGCCAGTGCTGACATCAAAGCTCTCTTGCTTCTGCGCCTTCGTACGCGCTAAACAACTGCAATCACGCGGGACTCCTCTAAGTCAGCTTAATCTTACTGTTCACACGAGAAGTGATGCGTATGCCCGCTTACATTAGTTAAAAAAAAAATAGGAGGGGAGGGGGCGAAGAGGAAGGAAGGGAAGAGTGACAGCAAACCAACAAGAACAATTATTTGTCGAGGTTATCATACTAGTGTTCCCTCTGATGCGGCGGCACTCCTAACCCGAAAACGGAACTGGATCCGCCAGAGGAAACACGTTTAACCAAGTTCTGCTCTCGTCCTCAATTACCGTTCAAGGCTTTCTACGCGCGTCTGTAGCTCGTTCCCCGTTGTGAAATCTCTCCTTAGAAAAAAAAAAAAAACCCCATGAAATACTCTCAAATATTGTAACGTAGTAACTGACTTACATATACATGATGTAGGTTCCCAGCGATTTCTCAAGCGAACCGTTATGTCTTCAGCTATTTAACGTCAATCTTATAGGCAGGATTTTTTTTTTTTTTTTTTTGTTGTAGGCTGTTCACGGTAAAGTGAACACTTTTGAAAGCCCTGCTTAGCATCTACTTGTATGCACGTTGTGTATTCCTCCGCCTTGTGTAAAATTAACATTGCCATGGGCCTCATCACTTTATTCATGCATCGGTAAAGTGAAAATGAAATTATTAGAAAAATAAATGTTTTCACGAACTTTATCATTTTTACACTTCGACGGATAAAAAAAAAAAAAAAAACACAAGAAAGGGAAGGAAATGAAGACATTACAAATTGTAACCTAACACTTTCTATTCAACGTTAAGATATGGAACTACTTTCCCTCCATTGTTACCAACTTTACTGGGCGGATGTCGCTCACTGCGCCCGTTACAATATATGCAGTTAAGTTATCGGGCAGTGACTTTTCCCTAAGGTTGATTTCAAAAGTGCCCACTTTATCTCGTGAAATGCCTTTAATGAAATATATCAGAGTAATTTTTCGTCTCCTTGAAACAGTTTCCCGTCGATTGCCATTACAATCACCACATTTCATTCGCCCTTGTGACGTGCTGAGTACATTAGTGCGGGAGTCATTTTGCAACGTGTCAACAAGAAGGGAGGTCATCTTAAACTTTGGACTATATTCCCTCGGAAGATTAGCCGCAATTTTTGTTGGACATAAATGTATGCAATACAAAATACATATTTCAATCGGGCGATTGTTAAAGATTGCTGACAGATTTGAAAAAATAAATGAGAAGCGGAAGTACAGACATCCTCCACGGATGAAGTATAGAGCATGAGGTAAGTTATAGAGGCACGGGTCTATAGTCCACTGTCGTCAGAAATACCCACACCTGCAAGCATTCCTTCCACGAACATACAGAAACCATTTATTGTTTCTGAAGAGCGACGATGAGAGCCAGTTTTATGTTAAATTTATTTATTTTGACTTGCAAACTCTCCGTATTTATTCGTGTGAAAGTTCTAAACTACTCAAATAAATGTTTAGCATCAACACCACCTACGAAAATAGGATCCTTTCATATGACAAATACTCAGCTACATAGGCCCATACCTTTTTACAGAGGAGACTACCCCTCGGCGAGGAGAGCCTCACTATTTACAGACAATGAGGGATACATATCACTGACCTTGACTAACGAGAGCTCAATAAGTCACGACCGCCACGACATTAGCTCTTGCAGAGTGAGTTGCACATTAAGGGCGCCGGCTGACTGGAAGTAATTTTGCGTGCGTGAAAAGAGCTAAGGACGACCTTCGTACGCGCACCGAATGTGGGGACGCCTTTACGCGCAAGGCGCTGAACTGGCGTGCAGTCTTTCTATGTAGGACTTTCAGTTGGTAATCCTACCATTTTATGTTGTAATAATAAAGACAATTATGTGCTGCATGTCCCTGTACTATGTTAAGTAGCCTGTACCGGGAAATTTCGTACATACAAATTATCGTGGAACACTCGAATTTGAGTTTTTTTAATTTAAAAAATCAATAAACATTAAGATACAGAGGTATAAAGTGCAAAATAGCTGTAAGAGGTATAATATTAATTAATTGCCATTCGTAAGTAGGCACTATTAAAATAATAAATTATTTGAATAACAATTGTACAAATGAGTTCTGCGCTCTTTTGGGTAAAGAGTGAGTATATTTAGGCGGCTCTTAACAGCGAGGTCTTGAGAGCCGATGAGGGTTATTGAGGTAAGTAACCACGGTCCCCCCCTGCGCTTTTTGGAGATCTGATTCAGTGAGCAGCTCCGTAGCTCCTCAAAGAGCAGTAGAGCCTCTCGACGACTCGAACCCTGGAAGAGCAGACATCATCACGGACGGCGGCACCCCCCCCCCCCCCCCTTTTTTTCACGCGCCTTCAACGGCAGTTTCAACGTTATTTGCGCACGACGCGCTCTCTGTGCTTGCCGCCACAGCGTGTTTGCGCCCGGATAAATGAGTTATTTATCCAGCTAGAGGCAGCTAGAGGACTGTGAGCGACGGCTCCCGCCCCCTCCAGCTCGACAAACAAACAAATATTTTCATTAACCCGGGCGAGAGAGAGAGAGAGAGAGAGGCGGGATTGTTCCTCAGTCGTCGGCAAACATCGCCAGCGCTGCTGCTGCTGCTCCGAGTTGCACCTTCGACCGGATCTCGCGTCCTCCTGCCAGTTTAAGTGCCACAAACGATTTTCAATATACTTCTTTAATATTTTATTACATCAAATAGTACATTGATTAAAGTATCGAAAATTCATGAACAACTAATTTACAAAAATTAATTACAGAAAACATACAAAGCAATACCCAATGCCATGCCGATACATTTAATAAAAAATCTGTTTTGCTGGTTGCTGTGAAAAATCCATTCATCCGAGATGGCAGGTAGTTGACCCCCTTAAGGTAGAAGCACAGTGCCTTCCAATGGAGTACTGCCCCTGACCGGACAACAAGCAGAATTAATTAAATAGTAGTACACACACTACCAAAATTTTCAGAAAAGTACGATTATGTTGCATTTGAAAAATGAATGCACATATTTTGTAACACTGTGAAATATTTTCCCACAATTCAGTTATTTAAATTGATTTTAAAAAGCAATATCGTTCCATTTTAACTGGAATTTAAACAAATTTCCGTTTTTTATGCTTTTTAAAATTTATTTGGCAAAAAAAATAACCTACACGTAGAGTAAATATAATAATTACTATGGCTGTATTTTAATATATTGGAAATAATTCCTAATAATTCACTGTATACGCGTTTATTTTACTAACACATATGATAACTTTCGTGGCTGAAATTGATGTGCATAAAATCAATTACTACAAATATTTGTAAACAAGTGATGTTCATCTCCGAAAACCAAATAAATAAAGCAGGATGAATACCGAAATCAATGTCAGACAGAAATCGAATTCCTATCAAAAGTGTCAACACATTCTGCATGAGACAAGCAATGTTTCCAAAGAAAAAAAAATCAAAGATAATTTGCTAAACTGAAAACACCAGAATTATGGACTTGGCTCGCGTCTGCGTACGTTTTGGTTTTGAGTTTAACTCTTTATTTGCAGAAAATTGTGTTTTTTTTTCCTACATCGTTTACAAACTGAGCTGTGTATGAAGGAAGTATAAAACAATAAATATATGTCTCGCCGGCACACGAACGATGAACACGTGCGCATACGACCGCATAGATTCAGGGATTGGAAAAACTTTGCGCCTGCCATCCCCCCCCCCCCCAGGAACCAGGGCAGAAAATTTTGAAAGTTCCACTCGGAGCGGCGGGCGGGGGCTATTCGCCTAGCAGTTCCGCACAACTGTCACATTCCAAGTTGCCGTGGGCTGAAGGGTGATAAAAGGGGTGGAGGGTCGCAAATCGCGCATGCGCTATAGCGTGAGCTTCGCGCAACGGGTCCGGAACGTATGGCCGTCATATAGTACACTCGCCCGCTCCTAGATTGCGCTGTCAGCCGCGCAGAGAGGACTGCGGGAATTGCCTGGGGGGAAGGGGGAACTGGAGGGTTGAACCCCACGGAGAAGAGAAAACTTGGAGAGCGGGTGTATGTATCGCCTTATTTCGACAATGAATTCTTCCCCTGGATACGAACTCATTTCAAAATCCTAAGTGAACGAGACAGCCGAACTGAATGAGGGCAGATATATATAGAGAGATGGAAATGGGGAGGTTGGGGAGGGGGGGGGGAGCTCAAAATCGTCGATGAAGTCTGTGTGTGCCTGCATTCATGCATGTGTGTGTGTGTGTCGAAATATATTTCTTCTTCGTTCAACGTGAAGGTTTGTTAGAATGCTTGGCAAACATTCGTAGGCAACATGGACCTGGAAAAATATGTTCACAAGTACCCAATCAAAATGTATACTGTTTCCGAGCGAAACATTTCTAAAAATATTCCCAGAACGTTTATTAAAGTACTAACTCCTGTTACATTTTGAATAACATTCAGCCATTTGTAATCAGTGTAGGACAAAAATACATTTTTTAAAAATTATGCAAATCAATAAAAAAATAAGTTATAATATCACAAACTTCTTCTAATTAACTTCACAGACATAAGTTACAAATATACAATGAATACCATAATAAAACCGGCCTTGCAGTACAACCACGCCATCCAGCACAGACGTACAGATTGTATTTCACTAGTCAATATAAGACTGACCGTTAAATGCCGTTTTCTTGCCTCTCAGTTCCAAAGGCCCGTGGCCGTTATAGCGAGCCTCGTTGCAGCTTCAGAGACAAGAACCACTAACCTTATGAGTTTTGCGAGGAGCAGTGAGCCAGCTGTTCTGACGGCCTACACTAAACATGGTAAAACTCCATCATCGAAGCGCCACAGCCAAGCGCAAGTCAAAGCTCATCCGGAAGGGATAGAAATTGGTTGAAGCAAACAGTGGCCCGAAATTACAAGATGATTGAGTTTCATATAACCACAGAGATAAAAACCCCCCCTTCATCAGGATCCCGTATCAGCCAAAATTATTCGACGGTCAGAGTACGCTTCGAGCAACATTTCTGGCAAAGCAACTAATTTAAAACCGATGACACGCTGTAGTGCTTTGAAGTTACGAACTACAATGATACCGAGGGCCCAGGGACTGTCCACAACAGCAATACGGGAAGGCACCTGGCGTGACGAATTTGTGTTGGCATTATTTCAGGCCACTCGACGTGTTTATGTACAAGAACAGCCCCACAAGTCTATCATGCTATCACCTTTTTACTGCTAAGCATGTATGTGCCATTCAAAATCTTCGAGTGGTCTGGGACAGCTTGTAATTCCAAGTGGGGAAAGAAAGCACCATCTCAGTCTGTATTCTGGCCAATCATCTCCATCCTACCCTCCAGACTGTGTTCCCTAGCAAATGACCAGTGTTCGTAGGCACACCCCTATTCACAAGAGTTCGGTACGACCAATAACGATTTAATTAGCACGAGGATGATATATCTCGTCTGGCCTCCTCAATCCCTTAACATAACTAAAACTTTATGGTGTATTTTGGAGTCCAAAATGCTTGCAAAGTTTCAACTCCCGTTACACTCTCTGCGTACTATAGTACACTCTGGATGAGGACTGGCTTTGTATTCCCTTGAACGTTGTGCATGTTCTGTATTTGTCCACCCCATGCTAATAATTATTCCATGCAGTGTTACAAGTGTTCACATTATTTAATACTGACAGCTTATTGATTTCTGACATAAAATTTCCCCCGGAGAAATTCTTTTTTAAACCTTGGCTGGGAGAATATTTTTGTCTCAAGAATATCAATAAGTGGTTCATCTTTGAGAAACAATTTATTGCACAGCTGAACTTCGGCTTGTAACAAGCTGATGGTGACTGAAATAAGGACAAGTTCATACCCATGGTTATTTCGGTGAGATCGAACACATTTACTTCGATTCGGTCGATACAATAACCTCTCAACGCAATACAGCGCCAAGTACGGGCCGAATAACGACGCCTTCTACACTTTGCTGCTCGATAAATGACTGCACTCCACTCCGTAGTTTAAAAGGGAGCGCGAGGAAAACGTCGTCGGCACTTCACGTCCAAGTGAAGTGTTTCCGGAGAGCAGAGTGAAGCTTGGTCGTCGTGCAGGACCGCGGCGGATAGCTGGTCCAGAAGGCTGGTGGGCACATAACATCGATCCTGTGAGGGGGGAAGGTGTGTGTGTGGGGGGGGGGGGGGGGAGAAGAAACTCGAGCCGCACCAAGGTCGGCGAACTCTCCGCTGTGTGACTTGGTGATTGACTCGAGGGAGACGACAGTCTCGTGCGTCATTACCCCGCCGGCCTTAAATCACGGCTCAGGTGAACCGAACCCGTCTCTTGTCCACCGCCCTCCAACCCCTTCACCAAGCTCCTTCCACCGCCGCTTAGCCTACAAAACCCCCCTCGTCCTTCCTTGATATACTGCGGGTCTATAAATCCATCCGGCGAGCCTCATTGCGATCAGCAAGGGGGAGAGCAGTTCCGATATGACGGCCGCTTGACGACGAAGCCAAGGCTAACAGGGAGAGTTCACCGCAGCCCATCGCCAAGGAACCGGCCTGCTACGGTAGTTAGGCTCTCCGAGACGGGTGAGAATTATCTACGGACGACTTCTCAACGTGTACGTAACTTCGCATCGTCTCTATGCGCTGTAATGACAGGTGTCTGCTGTAAACTGCTCTGAATCAGTAAAACTTCACTTCGAGCCAGAGGAAACTGCTTCGCTGGACGCGGTTGACCTCTACGGCTATAGGTAAACCAGACGTTAACTTTCGACGATGAAGTTCCTGGTTTGAATCCCAGTAAAGACATGCATACAAGTGTGCCTTCTTAGATGTACGCTAACATCACGTACGTAACACAACCTAACCTACCAAAAGTGTTCATTAAACAATTACAAATTAAATAACTACTTCCAATTACTTACATAAAAGTCTACTCATTACATCAACTGAGCTCGGTGAATTCCACAATGTGGAAGTGGCAGTTTTTAACCTATACATTATACGGAAATAACGCCATATATCAAGTCGCTATACGAAGTTGGAACTTTCGTAAGCATTTGTCTCTTCCCTGAGAAAATGAAGGAACGTTACAAGGTCGTTCACGAACAAATGATAATAAACACTAGAGTGGGTAGATAAGTACAAATGGAGCATATTTCATCCAGGAACCAATCGTCTAGCGTCTATAGTTCACCCGCTAATAGCAGTGGCTGTTTGCAGGTGCGGGTAGGCAATCACAATAACGAGGCTACAGGCAGTAAAATGAAATGACACTTATTTTACACATTTGGACTAAAGGAATGGGGACAGAGTGTCTGTTGGACGTCTCAGTTCTAAATGTATGTTCAAACTGTCCGCCATCATCGGCCGCATACGCGCTGAAGCATGTTGCAACACAAATGTACAAAGGTTTCCGGCTTAATGAGCTCATCCCTCGTGCCAAGTGGTGTGGCACACACCATCGCTCGGATGTGGCCCTGCAGCCAGAAGTCAAGTGGTGTGATGTCAGGTGAGCGTGGTGGCCATCCCATGCCTATCCGCCGGTTCGGCAAGTGCATGTCGAGGTGCCGGCGAACTGCAATGGCGAAATGAGGCGGGCCCCGTCCTGCTGAAACCACATCGCCTCTCGAGCATCTAAAGGAACTTCCTCCAAGTATTCCGGTAACACGTCCTGCAGGAACTGTGGATATGTAGCACCTCCGAGACTGCGGCCGTGTGGTACTGAGCGGTGTTATCAGGCACACAGACCTGCGCACAGGCTGGTTACAATTCCACGTACACGGGGTTGCATACCCGCCCCTGCACATTGCCACTGCAATTAGCAGGTTAACTGTGGACGTTAGACTATTGGTTCCTTCATGAAATATTCTCCATTTGTACTTATCCACCCCACTCTGGTGTTTATCATAATTTGTTCGTGAACAGCCGGTATAACAACTGCTCCCCGTGTGCTCACATTAAACTCAAGTACTTAGCATTATTAAACAATTAAAAAAAGATAATCTTACAGGAAACTAAAAGTTGCTTGTACATTATTTGAAGGTACAAGGTACGGAACAGTGCACAATAACGAGTTGGTGCGTATGTTTAGGGTTTTAAGTATCGCAAGTTTTCACGAGAACCCATAATGGACGAAATATATTTAATGCGTGGTTTTTGAAAATAATTTCCTCGCAGTCAAGCTCGAAAATGTTTATTTTTCATTTATTAGTATTTCTATTTCTCCCCCCCCCCCTCACACACACACACACACACACACAACATCCACTCTCTTTCTATCCCTCTTCAACTGCCAATTCCTGAGGCGAATTTTCAATGAACGTAGTTGAATGGAAGTAAATAGATCTATAAAGTAAATTCGTGGTTACTTTGAACTTTTTTGCGTAAGTTGTCCACCAAAACATAAACAATACGTAAACAACTCTGGAAGAAAACTCCCAAGAGAAACCAATGCATCGTCTTTGTGCGCTGAGCAAATAATAAAAAATAAATCATATTTTTGCACTTAACGAAATGTATTTGCAAACAATTTTGCTCTCGAAAACTTAAATGTGGTTAAGAAAATGTTTGTACTAGAAATAACTTAAAAATGTCGATTTAATAATTTAACTTACAAAGAACTGTTCCTTACTAGACTTTTCCAACGTAACACGATACTTAAATACAGTATTTTCTGTTTTATTACATATTGAAATTAATGACTACATGACTGTACATTAAAATTTACAATAAAAATAGCCTACAAGTTGAAATTTTGTTTAACCTTAAATAAGGTACGTTGATGTTAAGGGAAGTATAAAACGCTTGTGGTATGTGGTTTATTTAGGAACCAGCCAAATATGTCGGAGAGGGAAGATTGTAAAAAGGTGTTATTCAGGAAGTGTGAAGATATCGTGAATACGATATTGTAGTTTTTCTCTTATAGTTTTCCAGTGCCACTTATAGTTTTCCAGTGCCACTTATTCAGTCCGCCTCTAGGTGTTTACTACCTTCGTACTAGATACCCCGATGTCACCTCTTTCCAGTCTTTCACATGCCATATCCATAAGGGAACCTATGACTAGGGCCTATAATTCGGCACCAAGATATGCGGCATACAAGTATACGTTAAATTCACGTGTGTTATTCAACGTCCGTTCATGCGACACGCCCGTTAGAACTCGCAACCAATAGAGGATTTTCACAGTAAAATAAGCACTTTTGAAACCAACTTCATAAATACTACACTTACAAACTGGCACGCAGGTTACCTGTAAGTTGCCATCGAATGAACAGAAATAGAACCTATAATTTACGCTGTACTCACAGTGTGATGTTTAAATTTATGACCACTGGAAGAAACAGAATTTTTTGTTTAGTCACACGCAAGAGCGCGAATTTACATATTGGTAACCCATTTTCTTTCTTAAGAAATTCTACAGTTTCGCGTGGATGCCGTATGGATAAAGTGAGACGGTCAATGGCAATGTTAATTTTAAGCATGGCGGAAGGATACAAAACGAGAAGGAAAGTAGAACCTAAGCAGGGATTTCAAAAGTTCTTAATTGACCGTGAATAGCCTATAGTTAACTTTCAGCACTCTGGTATCTTCATCCCGACCATAGACTAAAGATGAGGTGGACCGATCTCGCTGGCTGCACACAACCAATCTCCGTGTCCCAACATTGAACTGCTTTTCTTCCTATACGACTAGAAAAAATGGCGTGGATTGGGTTTGAAGTTAGAACATTGTGTAGTAAATAAGTGCTTTTGGGATGTTTTTATACTTCCTCTAGTCAATTTGTAAAAATTTTTGATTACATTCAATCTGGTAAAAATATTTTATTATTGTAGCAATGCTCGTCATTTGAAAAATAAGATACAAACAAACATATTCGTGACTGTTGACCATGTGACTTTGACAGTTGTGTTCCTTTGGGGTGGGTCAATGTTGGGTACATGCGCAGAAGACGAATAAGCGTTCTACCTCTTCTTTAGTCTATGATCCCGACAGGCCGAGTGGAACAGCAGAATGCCGAGTCCTGCCTGTGACGGTAAAAAGTGAACAAGTGACATCTACTCGAGTATGTAGATGACGGTGGAGTTGGAGCACAACGCGAAATGGTGGGTGGGGTCTCAACATGTGCCAGTTGCGGTGTCCACGGGAGCAAAGGCCTCAGTTCTCCACAGCGACTCCTGCTGCCCTGCGCTCACCTTGACCTAGGCCGGGCGGCGCGGGAGAAGGGCAGGGGCGGCCATGTTTGATTGGCGGGCGTGACAGATTTATTGCGGCCACGTGACGGCATCGGCCGGTCTCGAAGTCGTGTTGCGAGCCCCCCAGGCCATAACGCGGACACCACGACGGCTCAGTGCGGCAACGAGCCATGTCGCCCGCTCCCGACGAGCGGACAGCTGCCCCCGGGCAGGTGCTCCCTGGAGTTGGGAGATTTGGGTGGCTTCAACGACGACGTCTCGAGAGCCGATGAGGGTGGAATGAGGTGAAAAAGGAGCTGCGCCGGAATGCAATGGCGGGGGAAACGGGAGATACCCGAGGAAATACACCGACCAGCGACATCGTCGGCCACGAGTCCCACTTGCGAAAATCCAAAGTGACCCGGCCGGGGATTGAACCCGGTTCGCCTTGGTGGGAGGCGAGCAGTATAACCGCTCAGCCACAGCGGTACCTGAGAATACGGGGATAAAACAGTCGCACACGCCAGCAATATGGTTTCGTTGACCAGCTAACAAGCCAGGTTCGATTCCCGCGCCGATCGTTGCCACTGGTCGGCGGGTTTTCTCGAGGATATCCCGTTTTCCCTTCCCTTGCGTTCCGGCGCTGCTCGATACTCACCTCGGTTTAACCTCATCGGCTCTCAAGACCTCGATGTCAAGACCTCAGCCCAAATCTCTGCACTCCACCAGTTAATACGACGGGACACGCCATTCGCCGATCAGCGCGTGCAGGTAACCAAACTCGCCAGCCACCAGCGCAGCCCAGCCACACAGTAGCCAATCGGGCACACGGACCGTCCCCACATCAAAGGAACCGTCGCGCCATTTCTTCTCTGTGTGCTCTGTGGCGCCCAACACACATCCGCAACACCCGGCCTGTTAGCAAGCCTCCCGAGTGCACCAAGTTTCAAGTCAGGAGTTCAAGTTTTCCTTCTCGCCGTTATACACACTTGATAAAGGCTACAGTGTCGCCTTACTGACCACAACGGACTTCCTGCCATTTGTATAGGAACACGGAGCTCATTAACAGTTTCAACATTATGCCCAGCCAGACAGGCAATCATTCATCTATATTGCCTGACTTTTAAATTCTCATACACGTACAATCAGTTTCATTATCTAAGTATTTCAAACAAGGAACTGTATATGAAAAATATACACATCGATAATCTCAAAGGACTGAAGCAAATGTCGTTCGACCATAAACTACGAGAACAAACTTGATAAACCGATGAAAAAAAAACAAAATTTTTTTCAGCTCACTGTTGTTATTGGTGCGCATAAATACGGCTACGCCCTTGAATATAGCGGGTCATTAACAACCTTTCATAGGTATAGGATGTTCACGGTAAAGCGAGCACTTCCGAGGCCCTATTTACTGTTTTCCTGTCAGCATACTTTTATCTTTCCACCACTTTTTTTAAAATAAATATTATCATGTAAGTAATAAACACAGTTTATATATTTCACCGGACTCGAAAGTTAGCGTCTAAGGCTACAACAAAAATACATTAATTGTCCATTATTCCAAATGAATGGGCTTCGAAAAGTGCTCACTTTACCGCGAATAGCCTATACATCTGATGAACAATGTGTGGAGGAGTGAACATATGACACGGCGAAAGCAGTAATCAACGGACAATGAAATGTTCAGCCCTCGACAGGCACACATATTTCGCATCTAGCTTGTTGCAAGCGATACTTGTCTGTGGTCTGTATGTAGTGAAGAACGTGGCATTTAACGACCAGTACTATATTGACTAGTGAAATACAATCTGTACGTCTGTGCTGGATGGCGTGGTTGTACTGCAAGGCCGGTTTTATTACGGTATTCATTGTATATTTGTAACTAATGTCTGTGAAGTTATTAGTAGAAGTTATAACTCATTTTTTTATTGATCTGCGTAATTTTTCAGATGTATTTTTGTCCTACACTGATTACAAATGGCTGAATGTTATTCAAGATGTAACAGGACTTAATACTTTAATAAACGTTCTGGGAATATTTTTAGAAATGTTTCGCTCGGAAACAGTGTAGATTTTGATTGGGGGCTTGTGAACGTATTTTTCGAGGTCCATATTGCCTAGGAATGTTTTCCAAGCATTTTAACAAACCTTCACGTAGAACGAAGAAGAAATATATTTCGACACACACACACACATACATGAATGCAGGCACACACAGACTTCCTCGACGATTTAGAGCTTCCCCCATCTCTCTCTCTCTCTCTCTCTCTCTCTCTCTCTCTCTCTATATATATATATATATATATATATATATATATATATATATATATATATATATATATATCTGCCCTCATTCAGTTGGGCTGTCTCGTTCACTTACGGATTTTGAAATGAGTTCGTATCCAGGGGAAGAATTCAATGTCGAAATAAGGCGATAGATACACCCGCTTAATTGTTTTCTAAATATGTCATGGATTACAATCTTTTTATAATTGTGTTAACATAAAAATACACTATTTTGAGGTTAAAATTAATTTCTCACTTATATGTTATCTATATATTATATTAGTCAATTTACATTTAATATGATAAAAATAGGAATGAAATAGGTGAGTTGGTAATGCCTAGTAATAAATAGTTCGTATGCAACATATTACTACACAGAGCGCAAACGAAACGCAGTGCGTCATCCCTTTGATGTAATTTTCTAGACTTGGTTATGCTTTGTTTGCATGCGGCAGAGGAATATCCTGTAAGTATAACTTAAGAAGAACTTCAGAAAAGTTGGAAGTGACCATGAACGGACCGTACTTGACGATGCTAAAGAATATGATTCAATGACCAGCACTGCACACACACACACACACACACACACCAAGAAACAGCATCCATGCAACATGGAAAGTCCCAGCACATGGTGAGAGACATCATTCGTTGTTGTGGCGCGTTTTAATGATGTTTCGTTTCAAAAATAACATTTGGTCGTTGCGGCCCCTAAAATAATATTTTTATCTGTAACGCAAAAAGAAAAAAAAAAAAAAAAAAAAGGATGTGGCTGGGTTGGGGACGCGGCCGTTTGTTTTGCGTGAATACGTCTACGTTTACGTTTACGTTGACGCGCTCGGACGCCTTGATGTTTGTATTACGTTCCCGGCACCGCTTCACTCGATCATATGGGGTTTTATGGGTATCGCTGGATTGCTTTTGAGATGCTCTTTCTAACCGTATACGATTTCTGTATTTTGACTTGGCTTTTTGACTAGTATAGGCCGACAGTGTGTTAAGTTTTCTTAATGTTTTACATCAAACTCATACGATTCCATCATAACCACGCCACACAAAGGTTTTTACACACGCGATCGATTGATCTTGACGAGAGCTGTCGATTGAAACTTAAACGAGCGTCGTAGCTACTTCTATTCAAAAGTTATACTACGCGGAAGTTATGAGACGCGGCGAAACAAACTCAAAACTGCGCCCCCCCCCCCCCCCTTCCGCTACCCTGCCGCATGAGATACTTCTCAGTGCTCACTCAACGTAACATATTCTTTGATCCTTTGGAAATCGATTGGTGTAATTGAATTTTGAAGGTAGACAATAAATTCGGAGCTGCAATGCCAAACTGTATCTCCCGATTTTGTTATCGTCCGATTTTCCGGATTGTCTCCCACTGTGGTTGCAAATTTAAAGAAGTATTCACGTCAAAAGAACCAAAGACGTGGGAAATCTGCGAAATCACTTGCCAGGAAGCTGGTCGTGGAAGTCCTCTACGCACTTCAGATATATTTAATTTGTTCGCGGTCAAGCAGTTTCTAAATCAAACTTTACAAAAGAAAATCCCTACCGTAGTTGCGGAGATATTGACCGACAGACTTCCGGGTAAAGTTGGCTGCGGTGTAGAAAAACCTAGTTCCATGTTTTAAGTCCACTGGTGCATGAAAGCAGTATATCTATATAACTGGTGTCATAGCTCGTTTCACAGCAGATTTTTCAAAATTTTTCGCACTTCAAGACGTAAATGACAACTTTTAGCACCTTCTTACGTTGTTAGATAATCACCACCGTCATTATTCTCGGAGCCGTCATTATTCACCGTCATTATAGATGGAAGAAAATAAATAATTTTTTGTTTTCTTATCTGCAAATCAGTGCTCCGTGAATAATAGCGGCAGTGATTATCTAACAACGTAAGAAGGTACTTTAAAAAAATTATTTGCGTCTTGAAGTGCCAGATATGTTGAAAAATCCGCTGCGAAACAAGTTATGACACAAATTATATAAATATACTGCTTCTACGCACCAATGGCCTTAAGTAGTATGAAAATGTCATGTTTGGATTTGTGGACACTGAAATGAATTATTTTGTTTGAGTACTTACACAGGAGTGTGAATTACCACATCAGTAATATAGGTAAGTTTGAAATAATTCGAGATATTCATTTGATCGGCGCATGAACACTGTCGCCGAGCTGATGACACTGATTTCTAATGTGGTAGAAACATGCAAGCACCTACGCCCTAACAGGACTTTCTAAAGGTTTCACATGACTACTAACAGCCTATACCTGAGATTGTTCGTCGGCTTCTGCACGATGGAAAAGAAAATGCCTTTTCCTTCTTCGGGTCGGGTTTGTATGATTTCGTCACCCTAGCGTTGACGATCGTTCATTGGATCAATAATTCTCCGGGATGTGTCAAAATTGCGGTTCAATGACACAGTGACACAGAGGTCATGAATTGCGTAGCAGCGAAGGAATTCGTGAATATTTGCGCGTCTCTAATATGAGTTTTGACGAGGTTGTAACACGTTGTGTTAAGGCTTTGAATTTTCGACACATATTATATGCCAGTATTAGGTGTGTTTTATACCACTATAACGGCTTCTAGAACGTTTTATAACGCAAAGAATGTTGTTAAATAAAAATTAAAACAGAAAGCAGAGCATGTTAATTATGTGCTGATTTGTTGATGCATGACATAAAATGCTATGCATCACAGAATATAGCAAAAAGCCGAGATAAATTATATTTCGTCTGTAGAAAATCAGTGATTTTTTTTTTTTTACAAACGCTAAGAAATTGTTCGCAAATTTACATCCTTGTGTATACGCATTTAGAAAAAAAACACGAATGATAAAAATGTGTTCCATGCATTCATGGTAGCTTTACTAACGAGTCAAATACGTAGTAGACATCCCACGTTTATATCGTAGCATGCCTATATTTGCAGCTTTATGCGCGCCAAACTTGCAACACTGTGAGGAGGTTGAAGACTTCCATTACAGCATTGGAAGATTGCCGAAATTTTTTTTTTTTTTTTCAGAATGTAGGTCAACAAGGCAACACAGCAGAAACCCCTGAATTATTTTCTTCGCGCAACCCTTGTTCGGGAAGCGAATGAAATTGCAAAAATCACTCACCGGCAGAGAAGTCGCAACAGACTGCAGAACACAAAAGACATGAATAAATAAGCAAATATTCTAAATCACATATTAGAAATAAAAGTCATAGACATCATCGCGAGTGCTCTTAAGTTAGCGTCGGCACCACGATACAGTAAAGCCTATTCCTCTTATAACTTTCTACGCGCCATGCAGGCAGAGCGATTGCAGGTACAGCCAGACCGAATTGTCTTGCAACACTCCTGACTGGATGCGACTGCTTCCGGATAGAGCCAAGCGGCTACTGACAGGAGGTTACAAGGTGCGGGTGGTAACTATTTCCGGTTGCTTCCTGTTGAGCGCATCAGTCAATAATGTCCTAATCTGCGGCTGACGTCACATCCTGTGCGAAACAGGCACCTCGCTGCTTACTGATGGCTATACTACTTGCAAAGGCAATCCTTCTCGCTGCAAGGTTGTTAATGTGAGATGACTGTCCAGCGTCAATGTGATGGAAGATGTGAATTCAGCGTCAGTAAGGAGGGATGTGGAGAGATGAACGAATTACTGCTAACTTCACAAATTATTCATACTGAAATTTTTATTTGGATGTTTTACGGCTTACTGATTATTTACAACATAAAACTGATGTCCGGATTACTTTTATGTAATTAGTGAACATAACCAAGTGCACGTTTTTATGTATTTAAATTTATTACTCGACGACATATCATGCACATATGTCCAAACTAAATTATCTGCAATGGTTAACAGGTAGCATACAGGCAACAATATCCGTGGAAGTGAATATCGGGTTTGTTATGATAATGTGGGCATGGGTGGTGACGTAGCAGGTAGGCGATACACGCAAGATTCTTGTTACTGGCATATGCGGCGTGTTCCGGTCACAAAATTACTAGCGAGCGTTGGACAAGCTTACAACAAATTCTCAGCCGCCACTGGTGGGCAAAATTTACAAATCGACCTCTTTGTTGCAATAGATTAATTTTTCTGTCGAATTTAGCGGGTTTTAATTTATTGTGGGGGGAGGGGGACAATCTATAAGGGAATCAAAGAAAATAAACTCAATGTAGTAGAAACTAACAACTGGCGCTATAACTAAAACCAGCGCATTGTTTAGGCAAACCAATTCCTCAGGATTACTTGCCTGATGTTTGTGATGTTAACATTGAGTCTGAGAGCTTGCTTTAACTTATTGATGTTGAGTGTATTTCATTGTTTTGGCAATCAGAATATGCGAAATAACTGATTCAGCATATAGTGTAACTACAGAACGACTCGTTAAGGCTATTACGGACGTTCACGCTAAAGAGAGCACTTTTGAGGCCCTAGTTACTTTTTTTTTCTTATCAGCAGGGCCATCTGTTTTCCACGAAAATATTCACGCGAATGTAGACTCCCATGTCCTATGGCTAGAGCCACGAGTATTTCGCGAACTCATTCGTAGGCGAGTCAGTGTTCTGTTTCTCCTACTGTTGTGACTTCTTTAGACATGCCCCGTTCAACTGTGATCCAGTAATTAGGCAGGAAGCAGTAGTGTGGTTGAGTGTTTGACAGTCCTGTACGGAGGTCTCACTTGATCACAGCAACCAATAAGCAAACGATAACGTCTCGAGCGCATAGAGGGCTGTCCAGCCTAGCTTGCTGGCAACCCAATCCGCGAAATACTCGCGGCTCTACCTATGGCATGCATGCAGGTTTCCTTTGGTTATTGGCAGGGATAGGAAAATTCCGCGAATTCATTTCGGCAGTAGATGAACGTCAAACACATATACAACGACGTCATCTTTGCAATTGGATCACAGTTCATTAGACACACCCGGAATGGCTCTGAGCCAATAGCAGACTTGCAAGAAAACAAGCAAAGAATGCCATACTGCCCGGTGTGGAGTAACACTGGCTACTCTCTTGAGCACCAGCCAATGAACACACACCTGAGGATCGAGTGCACACAGAACTGTGGAGTCTAGCCAACAGGTCATTGAACCCACGAATTTTCCTATCTCTACTTATTGACCACACGTCTTTGTCGGGAGACAATTCCTTACCTGACTGAACCATACAGAATTAAGTGTGTGTGTATGTATGTATGTATATGTATATATATATATATATATATATATATATATATATATATATATATATATATATATATATATATATATATATATATGTCGTTCACGCGATTTAAGGCCCTATAGTAATCGAATGATTATGCGAAATTTATCTGGCTATTGGTATGCTCATTTCTTCTCTGTCTGTCTTGATCATTGTTATACAAAATTAGGAAACCCCGGTGGGACAAACGACGAACCCCGTACGTATATGCGAGTATGTGGTCCATGAGTCCATGAAGATGCACTCTAAAATTATTTTGTACTTTTACAAGAAGAATCCTTGGAAAACCAGTTGCCAAGAAAATCTTTTGTAAAACTACAAAGAGTTTTTCTAGTAAAATCTGCCAAACATTTATTTCCTATAACAAATTATGTCCTCGTATCACTACTGATATTATTGAAAAGTGAACGTAAAATTATTTTTTTTCTTCTAGAAACAAATGTGATAAATTAATCATATAGAATAAATATAAACAAATATTTCAAAATATAATTTACGAAAGAAAAAAAATTATGATTTGCCAGCACTGGGAGTAGAACCCACGTCCATGATATTATTAGCCGGCACCCTTAAGTACAATCCCAACTTGACTTACTGGTGTAAAACTTATTTTTACAGTAAATACTGCCGCAAGTACCAGCAAAGTATTAATGAGGTTATGTGCATTTATTTCATCTTAAAAAGTATATTGTTCAATTAAGATATTTGGAAGGCTCTGAACAAAGATGTATTAGGAGTCGATTTAAGAGTTCTGTGAAACATTGACATTTAATGAATAATACGGTCCCATTTTATTGAAATTGTCTTTTTATTACGATTATTTTTAGCTGTTTTAAATGTTTTAAGTTATTCAAACTTGCAATACATTTCTTTTTGCACCCAGCTATACTTTGTATCACCCATAGTTTCTGCACAAACAGCTAAATACGGTTTTACGTTCTTGGTTGAGTGTCCGCCATTTTTCTGAAGCTCGTGGAAACGGACCAGTAACATTTATTGAGGTATATGACAAACACGGCCCTTGTAGTTTTACAAACGAGTAATCTTTGTACTGTCACAGCCATTTGTAAAATTACAAAGAATTTCTCAGTAAAAAAAAAATATTTTTTAACCCTGTGTGTGTGTGTTTTAAGTGACTAAACTAGTCTTCGCCTCGTGGAGCATAGCAATAGGCGTTCTTCCTTAAGGTAATTTCCTACAAAAATGAAGGGTGCTATTTGATTCAAATGGCAGCACATCGTTTCGCGTTCGGTCGCACACAATAGCAGAGCGTATGTTCGCATGTCTTCAGATCTGAAGAAATATGCGCGGCGAAGACAGCATGTTCCTTACACCCATCTTGCTCATAGCAACCCTTCCACTAGAATTCATCAGCGACGACGAAATACGCCCGCCGCGGAGTCTGCTGCCCTTATTTACGGCCGACGAACTCGAGAGGTCTACCACTGAAGCCATCCTGCAGCGAAGCCGTGACCTTACGACGGCGAAAATGAACTCTTCTAACGACGGCACAGAGATACAACATCGCCGAATAGCCAACAAGTGAAGCTGCTCTCGCAATGGTTCGTCGCATTCTTCAGTCGTCCGTCCGTCCGGCGGTCACGTGCTCTTCAACCAATCGCAGGGCAGCATTTTTTTCTAATTCGTCCATCCGACAAATATTTCCTATACTTTTGTAACTTTCGACGGACGGACTGATGATCCACGGCCTTCCGACGACATTATTTATAAAATGCAAGGCAGTGGATCTGCGTTTATTTATCTTTAGTACCAAATTTATAAATTTAAATGCGTGTAGTCTATTCTTACTACGTAAATATATTATTTTCCCAAAATGCTTCTCTCTTGGAAATGTATTTCCAACCGAAGTATATTTCCTACGAAACAAATATCTAGATGTTAAGTTTTCGCAATGGAAGTTTGCCGCGCACAGAGGGATTCACGGACGACGGATTCTTGTGAACTGCTTTCAACTGACGGACGAAAACAATAAACGGACCGATGACTGACGGGTGCGACGGACTATTGTGAGTTCAGGCCTGAGTCGCATTCGTCAACCGCTACTTGAATGAATGCCAGTTCTGTTGATATATATTCCTGCTTACCAAAGTACGCCACACACCCGACACTCTAGCTGAATTGTAAAAAGTCGATTACTGGTCCGCTGTCAGCAAATATAACGCCGGATCGACAGTGTTTCAATAACAATTAATTTACCACGTAACGCAATACGTAATCCATACTGTTCATTTGAGAAACTGAGGCCGAGTTCCAAATAGCAAGAAATGCGCACTTTCTTGCACTCGCACTTGGCAGTGACGTCAGAGAGTACTGTTCCAAATGTTCCTTGAGAGCGAGTGAGAGTGTATGTTTACGAGTGTGTGCACATGCATACTCGCAACAACCGCCATTCTTTTTGTTTTCTAACATCAGGAAAAATAAATAAACTGCCATAATTTAATTCTCCTTCATGTGACTTTCGTAAACTATGATATATTATGGGCCTATTTTGGGTTATGCATTACAATTTACGAATTTATAAAGTAATACTAAATTACTGAAAACAGTGTAAAGGCACAGAAACAAGTATTCTTTGACTGTAAAGTATTTTCAGTAAATATTTAATATATGTATAAATTCGGAAATGATTAATTCATGATTTTAGAATAAACGGTGCTAAAATTACAAGCTCAAACTGTTGATTTCAGATAAAATTTATACCTGACTATCTTCATACATTACTATCATACACGTCATCAACCCTACTAATCAATCCATATAAATATTAATGAATAAATGGTTGTTTTCTTTTTTTAGGTAAATATTATTTTGTTTATGCAGAATTACAATCGATTGCAGACGGTCTCGATTGTTTTGAAAAGTGCGAGTGCGAGTGCGAGGGGGTTCAAGTGCGAGTGCTGGCTATTTGGAAAACAGCCTGACTTTCCAGCGCTGCCGACGCAATGAGACGCCGTGAACTACATAAAGACAGTCAGTGACGTAATATTACGTCAAACAATACGGACGTAATAATATTACAGCGATTCCTACATTAGTTGGTTGAATTCAGACGACGCAACGTGGCATCGGCAGGACTCAGTTCTAATCCACGTTGCTTCGATATCCCAACGTGAAACGTCGCTTAAGCCGCTCTTGCACCACGTCACCTGGGCTATAAAATTCCGAGCGAGCGGCCTCCTTGCACTGCACCGCAGCTAACCCGAAACCACAACCAACCAGTCAATCATATTATCATCCACTCCATCAACACGGCAGGAGGAAAAAAGAAAAGGAACGAGAGAAGAGAAAAAAAAATACATGAAGGGTGAAAAAAAATATTTTCCCTCGGCGAAAGAAGAACGTCAAGAAATTCTTGGGCGGTTCCTTGTCACGGGAGCACCATTCTGAGTTGCCTTCGTCAATCAGAGCGAAAAGCAGATCCGTGGGCGAGGACAAGAAGATGAGGGAGGGAGGGGGGGAGAAATAAATGCAAAACGTTCATTAGGGAGAAGTTTTTGAAAAGGAAACTTTTGATGGAATACTGGGAGACAGAGCGGTTGAAGGGGAGATATCAAGACTCGGCATCAGAATTGTCGACTGGGAAAATGCACAGCCATTGTCTTTGAGTCCCCAAAGCGACGATGACGAAGAATGATATATTAGAATAAACAGGGTTGTGGAGAGACAGAGAACGAAATAGAGAAAGAAAGAGAGAGAGAGGAGAGGGAGGAGTCCCGAGAAAAGGAAGGGATGCGGAGTTGAAAAGAGGGAGATCAGGAACAGAAAGTTTTCCTTGTTGGCGTCCTATGAAAAGACCGTTGAAAAGGGGGGGGGGGGCGAGGGGGAGGAAGGTTCGCATCGCAGATGTAGGTAGGTCCTCTCCTTTCAATTTCTCTTCAAACTCCGCGTCTACCTCCCTTCCCAACTCTCTCCCCGTTTTAAATGTTTTGATTACGTCATTGTCTGTAGTTCTTCAAGTTCGCGAACACTTCCGCCCCAACCAATCTTTTCACACATTTTTTCCCCTCTATGCCCAGAAAGACTAGCTGATTTCATTTGCCGATATTCAAATAGTTCCACTGCTCCATGCTGGAACTGCGTGGTGACTTGTACCCAGAAATTATTGCCAACACTTACCACGGTTGATTAGGACAATGCGAGATTTAATCACCCTGCTTGTCCTTCATTTCTATGAGATAACACAAGAGAAACAAGCATTTCTATGGAGTCTTTATTCCATACGCGACATGTAGACCTATATGAACTGTATATATTACTAAATATGTTTTTTTTTCTGGATCAATTGATTTAAATAATTATGCTGGTGAAACATGTCAAGATTTTGACTTATAGCATTAAAATAAATTAAACAATTCACAGAATCTGTTTAATTTACAGAAGTTTTGTCCTACTAATACTGTTATGCGCTGTAGCTCTCACAGGCCGCGAGCTCCCGTTGTGCACGGCCCGGCTATGTGGGGGGTGACCTTACTCGACCTTCCCCTTCCCCTTCCCCCACGTACACCCACTCACTCCCTCGTCGCGCGTCACAGACCCTCCTCCCCTCTGCTAGAGAAGCCGACAAGTGTAGAGAACGCGCAAGAATATTCTAAGAATTAGGACCCTCGGCGCAATTCGTCGTTTAGAGAAATTTCTGGATGATGACCTACGACCCTATAAACATATTTACCAGCCAGGGGCAGCAGGGACACGCTCTATGGACTCGAAACAATCAGAAAAAATATTCACTGTAGTCTGCAATAGTTGAAATGCCCGTTATAAATGACAACCATTTGCCATGGCCTACAACCACCCCTTCCCTCAAATAACAGCCTACACATTTTACACGAGAGATAAACAAGAGTAAGTAAACGCAAGGGTTGGGGGGGGGGGGGCGAAAACCAAACAAAACAAATCGAGCCGCGACAAACGACGGTGACAGGCCGTGATATCTTATTCTTCCATCTGGTCAAGGAGGGTAGGTGTGTCCTCGAGTCACCGACCAAGACCACTTCCCCCTTTTCAGCGTATCCGGGCGACCAATGGCATCCCGTCGCGCGCGTTCCTCCCGCTGCTCCTTTTGTTTACGTCTTCCCCTTCCCCTCCCCCGACCCCGCGAGACGCCGAGGGGAACGGCGGAAAAAGAAAATAAATATGGGAAGAAGGAAAAAAAAACGTGGTGGTCGCGACGTGTTCCCTCGGCAGGCCGAGATCCGCAATGGCCAAGACCAATTAGACTGATTTATGTGTCCATTGTCTTGAGGAGCAGACATCTCCCCTCCGTAACTCCTAGCAGACTGGAGGATAGCCGATCACAATCCCCCCCCCCCTCTAGCTATGATGGTTCTTTTTCGCCCTTGTCCAGTTGCGCGATGAGAGGGTTGGCCACAACGTCCCCTCCTCCCCGGGGACAAAGAGGCTTTCGACGGCCGGTTCTTCGAGCTATTGGCGCCACACGACCCGGCCGAGCATCGCAGGACGGAAACATTTCGACGACGAAAAACAGAGGGAGGACAACGCGGAACTGGCTCCCGCGCGTTGTTCTGGCCGGCCAAGTGTTATCGAGCTGCACGACCACGTCTACGTCGATCGTTGCGGCGGAGTGTCCTTGAAACAAGCACCATTCTTTCTCCTGAATGGTAACCAGTTTCAGCCGTGACGGTCTTTGGCCCTGTGTCCCGCAGTGAAGACGCGAGACCTCGCGGATTCTAACCGATGATTTTTTTTCTTTCAAGTTCTTATCGAGGCAGTCACAGCCTGTTAAAGGCTGTTCACGATAAAGTGAGCACTATTGAAATCAACCGTAGAAAAAAGACACTGCTCCCACCTGCATTATGTTTTAATGGGCGCACTGAGTGACATGTAGTTCCATATATTAATGTCGAACAAAAAGTGTTAGGTGACAATTTGTGATAATTTAAATTATTCCTCTCGCTTTCTGTATTTTGTAATGCATCGAATCGTACAAATGAGCGGATTTATACAATATTTACTTTTCTAATAATTTCACTGTTTCACTCGACCGGACCGTGGATAAGGTGATGATGCCCATGGCAATGTTAATATTACATAAGGCGGAAGAACACACAACGTGCATACAAATAGATCTTAAGCAGGGCTTTCAAAAGTGCTCATTTTACTGCGAACAGCCTGTAGTGGTTCCACATTCCGTACATCTACTGATCTACAGAATGAGCGGCCAATGTTGCTGTACGATATTTCGCTTAATCGCTCACGATATCATATTTATGAAATATCGCAGTTTCAATGTGGCACAGAAGGTCCTGGCCCTGTTTCGTACGTTGCAATTGGTACCTATCACACAACAGACGCTTGCGGTTGTCATAGTGATTTATTTTCATGTACATGAGCTACCGCCACTTCGCTGACACTGCAACGCACACGCAGTTAGGTGCACCAACTAAGAAATTTCATTTTGGGCACACCTTAACCAGTTTTATTGCTAATAAAAAAAAACACGACTTGAATCGTGGACAGACAAAGCACTACATGCGTAGACGTGGGAAATGTCGAATCTGCAGTGCCTGTTGCTGCTTTTTGGCAGAAATTGCCTTTCATTATCGATCGGGTTTTATACTGTTTGGTCATAAAATAGCTTGTTCAAGGTAAACTCAGCACTTTTGAAAGCCCAACCTAAGATCTACTTGTATGCATGTTGTGTATTCTTGCGCCTTATGCAAAATTAACATTACCATGGGCCTTATTACTTAATTCATGCTTCGGTAAAAAGAAACGGTGAAATTATCATAAAAGTAAAAATTTAAAAAATCCGCTCATTTTTACACTTCGATGGATTAAAAAACAATGAGCGAAAGAAATAATGTAGGTATGTTATCACAAATAGTGATCTAGCACTTTTTATTCGACGGTACGTTATAAAACAAATTTCCCTACATCGTTACCAACTTTGCTGGGCGCATGTCACTAAGTACGCATATTGAAATATATGCACGTACATGCAGTGACTTTTTTCTAAGGTTATTTCAAAAGTGCTTACTTTATCGTGAACAGCCTTTATCGGCATACGTGTAAGTATTCGAGACATTGGGGTAAAGCCGAATCAACTGCGACTCAGACGAAATATTATCTATCATAAGCATGCTTAGGTCTTGGTAACGAAAATAATATAGCAGTAGCTATTTCCGGTTCATAGCAATGATAAGTGATTTATAGCAGTCAGGAGCCTGAATTCGCAAGTAATTGTTTTTCGACAGACTGATTAATGATTCAGCCGTCCCAAACTCGGAGTCGTACAAGCATGCCATAGTAAACTGTGCTCCAATAGCTGAAGTAGTTACAAACGAATAAATAGTTGACGTCTGGCCCTCGGCCAAATGAACTCGTGAATTCCCCACAACCTACATCAACACACTTGAGATCTTATCTAGTCAACTTTCAAACATATTCAATGGAATAATTTGTGCATGAATTAATACAAGGAAATGCAGTCAATGGCTTATGAATTGGATTTATAGTATTTATAAAACTTTCAAATAAATCAAACGTAATTTTCAGAACACCAATCTCTGTGATGTAGCTGTTTCCAGAGTGGTAGACCCTGCGACTGTCAGCTTCAAAAAAGGTATTTAGACATGTTTTACATCATATCCAACCCGTTCTTATAGACTAAAAATCCTTATCTGATGAAATATTTGCCGAAAGGGAAAAATACAACTTAAGACCATAGGGCATAACGGAGTTAGTTTACATTTTTCTGATTTTAAAGCCGCTAATAAAAATGTATGCATGTTATTTTCACGAAAGCTGATTTTGTCAGGAAATATCGTCGATGGAAATGTTGAAGTACCTATATTTTTTTCCTAAACTAAAGGCGGTTCACGATAAAGTGAGCATTTTTGAAATAAACCTTACAAAAAATTACAGTCCCTGCATGCATATATTTTAATGGGCGCACTAAGTGACATGACCGCAGCAAAGTTGGTAATGATGGCTGGAAAGTAGTTCCCTATTTTAACGTCAAATAGAGTGTGTTAGGTAACTATTTTTTAATAACTTAAATTACTTCTTTCGCTCTGTTTTTTTTATGCATTGAAGTGTAAAAATGAGCAGATTTGTAAAATATTAACTTTTCTAATAATTTAAGTTTCACCAGACCGACGCATGAACAAAGTAATGAGGACCATGGCGATGTTAATTTTACATAAGGCGGAAGAATACACGACGTGTTAACAAGTAGCTCTTTAGCAGGGCTTTCAAAAGTGTTAATTTTACCGTGAACAGCCTATAGCAAAAATCATCGTACAAACAGGGATAAAGCTGTCATATTAATATTCCACAAAAATGCTGCGTCACCGCGCAAAACCCTACGTTACCGCAAGTTTTTTTTTAAATTATATTTCATGCTGTACGAGAACTGTGCCTCGAACTGGCAAGGGCGACAGCGCGTTTGCTACACGTCAGACGGCGGACCTTATCGCCTCACGTATCTGCCTCTCCCTCGCGCGAATCCCGTCGCGACCGAAGCTGACGGCCGACATGACACCGAGTTGGATGGAGGGGAGAGGGGGGGGGGGAAATTCACGGACGCACGGCACGATGGCGACGAACGGTGTCGTGCTATCGCGACGTTAGCGGTGACGGACGACGGACGGGGAGCTGGCACCGACCAAGGCGGGCGACTGGGGTGGGAGATATGGCTGGTGACTAGCTGAGAGGGCAAGTTCAAGGTGAGCGATCGATGACGGCAGGTTGGTGCACGAGGGGAGTGGGAGGCGCGGTAATTACCTGTGAACCGGTCGTCGACGGCGAGGCAAGGAGCCCCCATCTTCGAGGACAGAGGCATCGACACAGCGGGCAAGGTCGCGCGCCAGCTCGGGACACCCTTCAATGGCCCGGCCGCGACATACAACCCCCCCCCCCCCCCTCCTGCCAGGGGCGTATCCAGAAATATTTTCCGGGGGGGGGGGGAGCTGGTGAGTATTAGTATTGTCGCTAGTAGTACATCGTTCACAAGTCACAGTGGAAGTATATAAAAGGAAAGGAGGATAGAAACTATGTGTATCATGTGGGTAGTAACAAATATATCAACATAACGATAGGCATTTTGTTAACAGGGTTTAAAAATTTAAAAAGGGTGTTATTTCGGGGAGGGGGCTTCAGCCCCATCAGCCTCCTCCCCTGGATACGCTCCTGCCTCTTGTATTTTCACACCGTGCTTCCGGCTACACTCTTAAAAATATATATAATTCCTTCATCTTACGGAAAAGTGCTGGTAAAAATTTATCCAGAAGTGTCCGTAAACTCTCCGTAAAATTACGGACACATTGACTTTCAGTAATTGACTTTCCATTAATTTGACGGAACCTCTCCGTTAATATCCAAGTTAGTTTTCTGTATTTTCCGTTTAAAATAAAAAGAGAATGAAAATGTATTTAATTTTCGTTATGTGGGTGTTCCACTGTGTATAAAAAATTATATTAAAAAAGTTAATTTATTTTTTACTTAGGCGAGGTTTGAACCCGAGTCAAAAAAACACGCGCTCACGACTCTAACCATTTTTTTTTACCTTCATTTGACGTTGTTGTGACATTATTGACGTTGACGAATTCCCAGCGCGACAATCGAACTGAGCATCCGCCACGTCGGAGACACCGGGGCGCGAACCCGCGACCCCCCGACTACAAGTCGGCCACCCTACCTCTGAGCTGCGAGGGCAGGGCGTCCATTTACCTACAGCTTCCACTCTAACATCGTGGTATAACGGCTACATATGTGCTGAAAATACAAAAGCAAAAAATTCAGTTTCTATCAAATTTAGTGTATTTTTGGGGTTGCCAAATGTTACAGACGCCTGGTGCTAATTTTTTAACGTTTGAGAGAATAGGCCATAGTCGCGTTGATAACCTTCACTGCCGCAGAAACGATAATTATCTTGTTACAGTGGCGCAGAAAGCTTCGTGTAGAATCGGCATTGTTCGTCCTCGTAACTCGAAACCAAACGAAATACGGAGACTTTCCATATTTTGTATTTACGGACTTAACTCCGTTTTTCATCATTGCGGATTGCCTTTCCGTACATACACACATAGCAAAAAATATTCACATTGTAAATACAGTCTTGTAACTTTTTCCTGAATAAATGTAGGAAGACTATCACGGATGTACGGGAAAAAAATTTAACTAGTCGTGCTTTCTCGATTCATGTATACAATGGTATAGTAAATGTGCGAGGAATTTCTTAGAAGTTGGTGTATATAGTCAATTCCTGGTTACTTCCAACAATTCTGTAGAACTGCTAAAGTTCTACAATTACACCAAAGGGACAACCCATCGCATTCTTGCACACTCACTTTAGTAACTGCGCACCATATTCGTGCGCACACGATGTGATGACTTTTTGCATACGAACTATTTCTTACTAACCATCACTAACACAAACTGCTTTATCACTGTTTTTATCCATATTGACTATAATTGATATATTATAATTTACAGATGAAATATAAGTAGATTTTAAATTCAACAAAAATGGTACTTTTGCGTTAAAACGTGTATAAAACGCTTCTGATACAAGGCATATTTAGGAAATAACCAAACACGTAGGTAATAAATGGGGCGATTTTTCAAAGATTAGATAATAAAAAAAAAGTACGAAGAAACAGCGAATAGACTACAGTGTAGTACATGATCAAAAGAAAGTACGAAGAAACAGCGAATAGACTACAGTGTAGTACATGATCAAAAGAGAGTAGTTTGCTAATGACACTAAATTCCATGCTTTTCCTTGACACCGCAAACAAATACAAAATTAATGGTACACGCTTTATAATGTAATAACGAAATAAGCACAAGTTGTAATGCAAACTCAGTGGTCGTTTCTTGCTATGATTCGTGAAGTTTGGGTGCTATAACATAATTCAAGGCGCCATTTTTGAAGTTGTGATCGACCGAGATTGTTATGAGGAGCGACTGCCGAACGATGTAAACTCTCAGAATAAGACAATGGCCTATGTGGACCGCCGTTTGTAGCCTCAAAACAAATGTGAGGAAAATATGATGAACAAGAAAAGTTCAGAATAAATTCCGATACACTTTTAGTTTTACGATTGGATATAATTTGTTTACCTTTGACACAGAAAACACAATTTAGGGCATTTGTTCTCTCTTGTTTCTTTCACAGCATTCCTTTCGACTGTACACGCGTTTCTTGAGCCTGCAGTGCAGCCCATATTAATTATCTATCGTGTTATATGCAAAAAGAGTTATGCTTGAGATGCGAAAATCAGACAGATGTTCTTATTGTTATTGCAGAAGCTCAGAAGCTGTAAACAAAAATAACCATGCACAATCTACATGTTTATTCATATGTACTGCCTGTCCAGCCGTCATGCATTCTGAATATCTCCCAGTCGTCTATTCCTGACAAGACTTGCTCAAGGCAGACCTGCTCAGCAGAGAACGAAAGAAATTGTGAGGGACGATAAATTATTCAAGCCGAGGCTGCTACAGCTAAGCCACGGAAGAAAAAAAGGTGCAAATTGAAAAATTGCAAGTAACTGGGACATCCTCTTTAGCAATAGTCGGTTCATCCAAAATAAAGTACTCGTAAACCAACAGTTACGAATAAGCAAGAAAGACGCTGAAAGATTCGTGTGATCGTCTGTGAAGAATATATCAGCTTCGTTTTAAACATTGGCTATTCATAATTTTATAGCAGTAAATTACTTTGTATCAGACCTGAGCAGTTTGCTACCTTCTGTCTCTCTCTTTCTCTCTCTCTCAAATATTGCTAAGAAAACGTAATATAAATTTTTAAAGGAAAATTAACTTTTGAAGTACAGTGAAGTATTAAATATAACTCTCCTATAAGCATAGGGCACCGTTCTGCTAATCGCAACATCGCAACAAGTAATTAGTTTCGTAAAATTTCTAATAACGGGGCAAACGGAAATTTTCTAATAATGAGAGACCTTTCACTATGTAGCGTAATCTCATGAACTGTCATTTTAAAAGGCGGTTTTAGAATCAGTAAATTTTTTACGAGATTCACAAACAGAACAGGAATATTTTTGTCTATTTTTTTCAACAACATGAAATACGTTTATATATATGTATGTATATGATGGGCCTGTAGGGTGACACATGACTACTTGAAAACTGGGGGCTTTGGAATTTTTGTAACGCTACATAGTCATTCGTAACTTTTAATTAATTCATTAACAGCAAAATGTTTGCACAATTTCTAGAATTAATCACGCGCATTTTCTTTTCCCTCTACTTAATAAACACTTAGGTTTGCAGGAAGCTAATCGTAAAATGAACACAAAACAAAACATACGTCAACTGTTCTGCAATACTGACCTTGAACTGTTGATATGACTAAGTAGGTGTGATACCAGTAAAAGATGGCTCAACAGTAATCAAGGGCAGCTTACTGATTCTTTCTGTGGCTCGAGTTCACTGATGTTGATTGCTTATGCCTTACGCTGCATTGCGGTGGATTTCACTGCTTCACGGTATACTTTCACATTTAATTCCATTGATTCTTCAATCAACAATTTTAACCGGCTTTCATTGAATAGGATCTTACTGATTGATGCTGCCTATTTCAAGTTTGCAGTGTATCAAGGACTAGCACAGCACTTAATGACAACGCGCAAAACTGCAAAATACACGCGTGAAATAACGTGGGTCCCGTAACAACGACAGAACGACATGAATATCAAAACGTAACCAGACCGCATCAATCGAAGTAACTAGGCTTGGCATAATGTGGTCGGCCCATGCGTGTGTGTAAAGTTAAGTGCACGCTAAGTTACGTGCGCATAAATTTTCACGTTCTGCTCAGTAGGATACACACTATCTGTTACCTGTTAGAAATTTATTTTACGTGCTCCCATCAGGGACCACTTTGGATAATCCCCTTACACAGCCAAAACTCACCGCGGAACGAGTTTAGAAAATTACGCACATCATGCATACACTGGTTCTGTATATACTTCCGTGAGTTTATGATACTACAGCGTAGCTATCCAAACCACGTACGTAAATAATGAGCATTGCTGGTTACAGAGCTGCCACCGTTGGTAATGGTCGTATATGACGCCTACAGTATACTTTACATCAGTCAGTATTTCATGAGAGTATGGGAGCTGTGACTTCAGGGTTTAAAAAAAAAGTCTCAAGAAACAGCTTACCAAACAGGTTATAACGTTTCAAACTTTGCCGCAGACTTCTCGCGACAAGGGACTTGTTGGCTTTGACTCCATGAACTTGTTTTATTTGGAAGATTGTCACGGTGATGAAGGGGTTGGCACACCGCAGACTTCTCGCGACAAGAGACATGTTGGCTTTGACTCCATGAACTTGTTTAATTTTGAAGATTGTCACGGTGATGAAGGGGTTGGCACACCGCAGACTTCTCGCGACAAGAGACATGTTGGCTTTGACTCCATGAACTTGTTTAATTTTGAAGATTGTCGCGGTGATGAAGGGTTTGGCATATCGCAGACTTCTCGCGACAAGGGACTTGTTGGCTTTGACTCCATGAACTTGTTTAATTTTGAAGATTGTCGCGGTGATGAAGGGGTTGGCACACCGCAGACTTCTCGCGACAAGGGACTTGTTGGCTTTGACTCCATGAACTTGTTTAATTTTGAAGATTGTCGCGGTGATGAAGGGGTTGGCACACCGCAGACTTCTCGCGACAAGGGACTTGTTGGCTTTGACTCCATGAACTTGTTTTATTTGGAAGATTGTCGCGGTGATGAAGGGGTTGGCACACCGCTGACTTCTAGCGCCAAGGGACTTGTTGGCTTTGACTCCATGAACTTGTTTAATTTTGAAGATTGTCGCGGTGATGAAAGGTTTGGCATATCGCAGACTTCTCGCGACAAGGGACTTGTTGGCTTTGACTCCATGAACTTGTTTTATTTTGAAGATTGTCGCGGTGATGAAAGGTTTGGCATATCGCAGACTTCTCGCGACAAGGGACTTGTTGGCTTTGACTCCATGAACTTGTTTAATTTTGAAGATTGTCGCGGTGATGAAGGGGTTGGCACACCGCAGACTTCTCGCGACAAGAAACTTGTTGGCTTTGACTCCATGAACTTGTTTTATTTTGAAGATTGTCGCGGTGATGAAGGGGTTGGCACACCGCAGACTTCTCGCGACAAGAGACTTGTTGGCTTTGACTCCATGAACTTGTTTAATTTTGAAGATTGTCACGGTGATGAAGGGGTTGGCACACCGCTGACTTCTCGCGACAAGAGACTTGTTGGCTTTGACTCCATGAACTTGTTTAATTTTGAAGATTGTCGCGGTGATGAAGGGGTTGGCACACCGCAGACTTCTCGCGACAAGAAACTTGTTGGCTTTGACTCCATGAACTTGTTTTATTTGGAAGATTGTCGCGGTGATGAAGGGGTTGGCACACCGCAGACTTCTCGCGACAAGAGACTTGTTGGCTTTGACTCCATGAACTTGTTTTATTTGGAAGATTGTCGCGGTCATGAAGGGGTTGGCACACCGCAGACTTCTCGCGACAAGAGACTTGTTGGCTTTGACTCCATGAACTTGTTTAATTTTGAAGATTGTCGCGGTGATGAAGGGGTTGGCACACCGCAGACTTCTCGCGACAAGGGACTTGTTGGATTTGACTCCATGAACTTGTTTAATTTTGAAGATTGTCGCGGTGATGAAAGGTTTGGCATACCGCAGACTTCTCGCGACAAGAGACTTGTTGGCTTTGACTCCATGAACTTGTTTAATTTTGAAGATTGTCGCGGTGATGAAGGGGTTGGCACACCGCAGACTTCTCGCGACAAGAGACTTGTTGGCTTTCACTCCATGAACTTGTTTTATTTGGAAGATTGTCGCGGTGATGAAGGGGTTGGCATACCGCACTGTAATATCTGACGTTGCTTGTTGGTTTAATTTCAACGGTAAGAAGAACTGTGTAACATTTCTCCGTTCACGTGATGCTCCAAATGAATTTGCAGATGGCTTGCAAGATTTTCAGTCATGTTTGCATTGGTACACGAAGAATCAACTGTTCAAAATTTAAAGGAAGGCAATAAAGAACAAGTAATTTCTAGGGCGATATATGCATGTATCTAGTTTTATTTTACAAACAGCCAGTGTATCACACAAAACCGATGGAAAATTCACACGGGCCGAAGAAATTTTCCTGCCGTATAGCTCACTTGAAACTGGAGGTTTAGAGGAAATTATATTTAAAGGGCCAATCTTTCTGCGGTTTACTAACGATTCATTACCACTTAGCTACTTCTGTGACTTAAACAGCGTTTACACAACTTACGGCCTTGGCTTAGCCTAAGTATTACCTCAAACGAAGCAGCTAAAGTTAGTTTTTTTTTTTTATCTCGTACGCAACCTTTTTGGTGTTAAACTCGTTACTGGGAGCTCGTTATTAGTAAAGAACAACTGTCAGTAAATGTATTGTATAAGAAATTATGATTTCATGAAAATTTAACACTTAGAACATTGTAAAATCAAATTTCAAAAAATTATGCAACTTTCGACTAGAGGCAGTAGTATTTTATCGATACTTCTATGAGCATGCGATTCAAAAATTGTAATCGCTGTTTTAACATTTCCTTTGATCATCCTAGAATTCTTTATTCATCGTTATATGTGTAAAATGTAGGCTTTAATGCAACAACATACAACATAAAATAAATTAAACATAAACGTTATACTACTAGTAATGTCGAGTGCGTATCCAACCATACCCACATTCTGCTAGCTGACCCACTCTGTCATCAGTGCAGATGTAACAACTACACTAGTACAGAAGGCTTGTCATGATATGTACGCACAGATATAGTGCCATAAATTAAACGTCAGTTCATTTGTCCCCGATTTTTTTCTTTTGGAAACTCCCCTGGGAATGAGCGGGATGTTGAAAACAGTAATACTGCCAATCACAATTCACCTACAGTCCAATTAAAACGAGATGTAAACCAACATAGCAGTAATGCCAGTCACTATATTAGACATAGGCGTACGATTTATACGCTATTCACGGTAAAGTGAGCACTTTTGAAGGGCCTCTCATTTGGAATAATATTCAATAAATATATTTTATTTTAGCCTCAGGCATTAACTTAAAGTCTGGTGGAATATAAACACTGTGTTAATTATTAACATGGCAATATTTATTCTAAGAGGTGGTTAAAGGATTATAAATAGCTGAAAGGGAAAAGTAACTAGGGCCTCAAAAGTGCTCACTTTACCGTGAACAGCCTATACCTATTTTCTTACACACGAATCAAGAACCCCTGTACTTCAGTAACACTGGCCTTTTCTCGATAACTGGGATTCACTACCTGGTTTCCGGACTGCTACCTTAGATAAACAGTTCTTTGCAAGTTTACAAGTTTGAATTATTCTTAAAATTGGCTATTTTTCATAATTTAAAACACTTTCTCCCTCATTTAGGAATGCAAGGGAATTTTACCTCAATTTGTTTTACAGTGTAATGCTTTAAAAGCAAATAACCGTCGGCTCATCTTTCTATATGGTTTAGTTCACCTCCTACTTTGGTAAAGGAACTTCCGTTCTGACATCTTGCAGGGATGGTTTGGGTAGAAATCGAGCAGCGTCTCATGAATCAATTCATGAAGCTCAGTTTCTGACTCACGGTAAAAAAAATATTTCAGGTGAAATTCCCTTGCAGGTAAGGGAAGCACATTACACATACATGTAATGTAATATTACCTGTTAAATGTAGAGTAAATTTATACAAGAAGTGTACTATTCCCTAACCGTACGGAAAAAGTACCTGACAAAATAGTGGGAAAATCCCACACAAGTAAGGGAATTTAAACAATGTTATACAATAAAATTATATTTTTAAAAACTCTGGCGTATCAGTACTGTTTATTTCCTTGTTAATTACATCCTGAGACAAACAGTGACCAAGATCACAATTATAAAATCCTCTTGACACTTGCCGAAGGGTTGGCGTGAACCACGGGTATTTACATCCCGCAGACAGGTACGCTATCCATTACTCCACGGCGTTAACGTGGCAGTGATAATGATAATAATACACTAACGAAATTCGACACGAAAATAAAGAAGTATTAATTTTAAACTTAAAATTACCTGCAAAATTTTTACTAACTATACAATATTTTCTTGAAAAATTTCTTATTACTAGCTTGAACATTAACACTATTCTAAGAGCAACTTGACAAATTAGTTATTCCTGGAACTGTTTATAATAATTTTTTTTTGTGTAACAGACTGCTTACCAGTTACTTTTGAGCGGTACAAAGAAAAGTTTGTGTAGAATTTCTTTAGTAGCTTTGTTAGTATTTCGAAATCAATAGTCTTTTAATAATTCGGGTGACATAAAAATTACGCGGGTCAATATAAAGGTGTATATTGAGATTTGAACAAGGGTACAAAAAGCTATAATTTTTCCACGGTCATTTATAAAAATCCCCCCCCCCCCCAACAAAGTTTCCATTTATAACTATTTTATAATTGTATTTTTTTTTTATTGTCTACCTTAAAATGTATTTTTATTGCTTGGTATTACACATGTCCTAACGAATATAATAAATCAAACAAGCTGTCCAACATGACGTATCGTTTTGTTCTTCCTTCCGTCCTCCCACGGGATGTGGAGACAACGCTCAGGAGATGCGCGCGTCCTAAAGTAATTTTCCCATCCATGTATGGGATTTTCCACGGCCACGTAAGTGGATTTAACTCCAGAGTGCGGTAATTCCTTCTTACATGTAAAAAAAAAATATTTTTCCCGATGATTTTTACAGCTTATAAGCTGAGAGAGCACGTGAGGAACAGGACGCAGGATCTTTGGAAGGTATCAGGAAAATACGCCCGCTTACAACGTCCACTCAGTGACGCGATTTTTAGCATACAAATCCTTCCCTGCGCTCAAGTATCCCTCATTTTCCTGATTTGGCAACGCGTGTATTCTAAGTGTTCCCCGAAGTCGAAAGTGTACTAAAAGGAACATATTTTCAATCTGTTGACGAGGTGAAGAGAAAAATGGCAGGATTGTTTAAGAAGGTAACAGCAGACTGCTTTGAGCAGTACAAGATAGGCAGCGGTATATAGGTACTGTAATAGAGGATATGAGTAAGTATGTTGGAGATGATGTATTTCGTAATATTTTGACACTAATCCACAATTATCTCACCAGTCCCATTACCTAGCCACACTAGGGTGTCGCGGCGCTAAAGGATGGCAATGGGAAGTCAGTATATGGTGATACACACCCTAAATCGCATGTGATGGGCCCATGATAAATTGTGAGGCACCTTCATTGGATAGCGTCGAGAGATAAATCAGAATTTTAATCAACAATTTCCTTTCTTAATTCAAGTTTACCGCCTGGCCTACGCAGCAGGTTACAAAGTTGCTAAAAGGATGCTTAAAATTTCTTCACGTATGTGGCGTACCAAAGAACTCTGCACACGTCAGTGGGTGACATGTGAATGCAAATTCTCTGTTGTCATCAACGGTTTCAATGCACCACAAAAACTACTCGCTTGCAGACAGTAACACTTTTTATACCAAGATGCGTGCCAAAATTAATTCTCTTTCTGCTGTAGGCCGCATTGTACAACTCAGATCATATAATGTTACAAGGAATAATTTTTCAGTTGAGCCCATTTAGAGATGAAAAGATAAATTAAGTGTTAACATTCACTTTTATTGCCCGATTCACGCCAAATTATAAACATACGAACAAATCACGCTATAAATTTGTAGTTAAAAAGTATGTTAATAATTTTAGTCATTAAATAACTAAATTTATGTTTACGATCAACTAATAGACTAAGTGTAAGCCTATAAGCTTATGATTTAAACATTTTAAGAATTCCGTGAGTCGATTTTTATAGCCTGAACTGTCGTGAAAACACAACACGTCCAACTTTCGAAATTAAGCCTAATGCTTTTACAATTTTAACGTAAATAAAAATCTATAATGGAACAGAATAAAAAAAGACAAGTTGTACGTCATGCAGTAAAATAAGCTAAATTCGACAACTTTAGCTACATGTTGAGGAATATTAAAATGAAATTAGCGTACTCTCTGATATTGTATTTCCAGTCTAGACTACTATTGTATAGTAAAAATTTATGTTTTGTTAAGAAAGACATTTTAGGGATAAATAGGAATATTCGAGAATTACTCTGTAATAAAACTAGTCAGTAAATTAATTTCAAATTTAATTTTCTTTCGCCTGATATTACTTAAGTTGAAGAGTTGTTACAGATCAAGCTAGCGTGAACATTGAAAATATTTAACCACCAAAAAAAGTTCGTAAGGCCAGAATTTTTAAGGCTACATTCTAGACTACTTATGTTAGAATTTTCTAAATTATATTATTTGAGAACTAAGAAATTCCTTTAAAATTAAAAAATATATATCATAAAATTACTAAACTCAGCGTAACAGAAGAAATAAGTATTACAGCTGCAGTTCTGAACTGAAATAAGGGGAGGGGTGAGAGAGCAAGAGAGAGAGAGAGAGAGAGAGAGAGAAAGAAGTTGTGTATTTGCTATCTACACTGAAATAATATAGACCGAATGGTTGCAATTTGTTATTTCATGTAACTAACAGACCTTGAAATACGAGAAACCGCTTTTCACTGTTTCAGCCCCTGGATTTCAAAGCTTGAAGGCGTCTCTTAAATACGTATCAAAACAATTATTTAAATATAGTTGACGAAATAATGCCAGTTTACTTTATATCTTGCATTCATAAGTTCCTTCAGACTCCACCCTCAAGAAATTTTCAAGCACTATGGTTGGTTTCAGGCCAAAATTTATATTTTACAAAACTTTAGGTTTAATATATTTGCTGAAAAGTACAATGCTATCTAACAATTTATAAATAGCCTACCTTATTTTGATTTTGAAAAATAAGTTTTGTTTATTTTAAAACTTAATCGGATTCTGTGTAAAACTAAATAAAAGTACACAAAATAACAACACTTCACTAGATTTTCGGTTCATTTGCTGGAAGAAACAACGCTAACTCGTTTTTGTTTTAAAAATTGATTTTAGTTTATTTTAAAATTTAATCGGGAATTAAGTAATATCGTATAAAAATAAAACAAATGAACACGATTTACTGGATTGTCGGTTTATTTGCTGAAAGGCACAATGCTAATTCAGTGTAATTTTTTTTTTTAGAAATTAATTTTCATTTATTTAAAAATTTAATCGGGAACTGCGTAATACTATAAACAATTAAACAAACTGTCATTAAATCATTACACGGGTCAAATGTCCCTAAAATAAGTCTAGCAAAAATTAAAAAAATACATATTACGACCTATTGATAGGGACACCCGAATTTCGGAAAAAGATTTCATGACCAGTTGTATTTCATAATACTTCATCTCAGATCCACTTTTGTGATTGGTTGATCTAGATGTTACGCGTCTTAAGTGTCTGCCCACGAATCAGAGACGTGCAGTATCGGAGTAACTTAATTATAATTGGCCAGTCAACTATGAAAATAACTTCTCGCAGACACACGCCGCCAATAAGCACAATAAAACTGCTGATACGATAGTAGGGTATTGAAATCCAGCATGTGCGGAATTCTTTTCGCGACATTCCAGTGCCCTTAACTACTGATAAAGCGAACCGTGAAAAGTAGGCCGATAGTGTAGGAAATGTTTGTGCGGCTGCGGATACAGGAGGGCGAAGCTTCGGTCCCATTTCTCTGGAGCTGTAAAATGCAAATGTGGTGTTTCCCCAAAGTGAAAAAATGAGCGGCGAAAAGCGTCACTGATTGGCAGAACAAACGCGGGGAAGCGAAGCCCGGTCCGCCGCGGCGAAGGCCGGAGCCCCCCCGCGGGTTGGGGGTGGGGCGGGGGCGGGCTAGACGGCCACGCGCTGATTGGCCCGCGGGGCCGCCGAGGGGGTGTGGCCCCCGCCGGGCGCTGCCCCCCCGCACAATGCCCCCTACGCGACGAGCTGACAAACGACTCGTTCCAGGGCCCCGGACACGCACCGCATTCCAGGAGCCACAGCGACGTGGCCGGACAAAGAAAATAAAAACCCGGAGCCTCGCCCGCGTCTTCGCCAATGGAAAAAAAAAATGTCGCGGCACTGGTCAGCTTTTACAAAAAAAAAAAAAACCAACAAATACACTTGTGATGGTAACGACACTGAAATGTCAACATGTTGTCTCAGCTCACAAAAATACACTGACATGATCAAATACATGGGATACCCATCTAATAACTCGTATGTCCCCCTCTAGACCGACGAAGTGCAGTAACTCGACGTGGCATGGACTCCACAAGTGGACGGAAGACCTCTGGAGAGATGTTAAACCATTATGTCTGAATAGCTGCCAAGAAGTTCCCTGGTATTTCTAGGTGCAGGATCGTGGGTGAGAACGGCTCCCTCCACCACGTCTCATAAATGATCGATATGCTTCATGTCGGGGGAACGTGCTGGCCACTCCATTCGCTGGAACTCTCCAGAATACTCTCGAACCAGTCCTGTACATCCGCAGCCCGATGAGACGGCGTATCACCCTGTTTGAACATCCCATCACTGTCAGTTGTCAGGGTTTTATAGCGGCTACCATTGAGTGCTGTGGGTACATGAACAGGTGGATCCAACCCATGCCATGTGAACACACCTCACACCATTACGTAACCACCGCAAGCCAGCAGAGTGCCTTGTTGACAACTGCACCGTTAAAAATTTCCATATATTTACGGAATGTATTACGAAAATGTACAGTTTATATACGGAAAGGCAATCCGCAATGACGAAAAACGGAGTTAAGTCCGTAATTACAAAATACGGAAAGTCTCCGTATTCCCTTTGGCTTCGAGTTACGGGGACGGACAAAGCCGATTCTATACAAAGCTTTCTTCGCCTCTGTAACAAAAAAATTATCGTTTCTGCGGCAGTTAAGGTTATCCACGCGACTATGACCTATTCTTTCAAACATTAAAAAATAGCACCAGGCGTCTGTAACATTTGGCAACACTAAAAATACACTAAATTAAATAGAAACTGAATTTTTTGTTTTTGTCTTTCGAATATAAATTCATAAGTTATACCCCCATTATCTAGTGAGAGTTGTAGGTGATCTGGCAGTGGTGTCGCGTACGAGTACGAAAAATAATTCGCGATGAACGTGGAGATGTCAGCGACACGCACATGCTTCATTGCGATTTCTTCACCTTCCCCTCAGTTCGACGAAGAGCTGCGGCCTGGTATATACTTCATGCGATCGGATTTTTGGTGGACCATTCGAAACCGGTGACAGTTCAAGACTTTGTCCAGCTTCTTCGTCAAGATAGGTGGAACATGGCGCGGCGTGGCACATTGCGTCAGTGGTACGGCAATTTTTTTATTTTCATTCTGACGTTCACGCCTACAGAAAGTGCGTGTATATGACCGAGGTTGGGTGTACGCCGTGCGCTGCCCACCCCTCGGTCCTTACAAGTGTACAATTTAATGTTCCAGTAGTAATCGTCGATAGGTGGTAGTGTTATAAGTCAGTGTCACGTGTCGGGGTGTACGCCGTGCGCTGCCCCTCACGTTAAATAATTTGTTATGTGTTCATCGACCTTGTCAGTAAAACCAATTCTCCAAATGTTCATATCGTTTTGTGCCTCTATGTAAGAATTGTGTAGATATTTTATTGAGTATTTTGTTATTGTTTATATTGTGGGTTGAATTTGTACTGTATATAATAGGTTAAGGGTAAACGCCTCTGTATATCGTGTGTGATAATAAATCTATTTTTATTTTTAAAAATGGTTAAAGTCGAAAACAGGTAATTTTTTGACTCGGGTTCGAACCTCGCTTAAGTACAGCATATTTTAACTGTTATAATATAATTTTTATACACGTTGGAACACCAACATAACGAAAATTAAATTCATTATCACTATATCTTTTTATTTTAAACGGAAAGTACAGAAAACTAACTTGGGAATTAGCGGAAAGGTTCCGTGATATTTACGGAAAGTCAGTTTCTGAAAATCAATGTGTCCGTAATTTTACGGAGAGTTTACGGACACTTCTGAATAAATTTTTATCAGCACTTTTCCGTAAAATGAAGGAAATTTTTTGTTAACAGCGTGGGATCCATGGCCTTATTGGGTTTGCGCCATACCCGAACCCTGCCATCAGCCCGAAACAACCTGTAGCGAGACTCGTCGGACCAGGCCACATGTTTCCAGTCCTCCAGGGTCCAATTAGCAACCTCACGAGCCCAGGTGAGGCGTTGTGCACACTGGTGGGTCCTCCTGGGGGGTGTTTTATCAAAGTTTTGATTCAAAAAGTGTGCAGAAACCGCGAATAGACTCCAAAAAGTTTTTTTCTTTCTAATTGTCATATAAGACCTTCCCAGTTCTTCTCGACCTGACCTACAGTGGCGCACTCTGTTGGTGCGCCGTCGATCTAGGGTGCGGGAGGTTCTGTGTTCGAATCCCAGGTAAGGCTTGGGTGTTAGTTTAAGTTAGGTCATAAGTTAGTTTGTAAGCCGTCCCCTGATAAGTCATCAGGCGTAACAACAGGGGACCTTAATAAACATTAACCAAAGTAAATGATGAAATTTCTTTATCTTACATAACATACAGTAACTCGGGCAACGCATAATAATAAGATATTTGAGAACTTACAAGCAATGAAAGTTTTTTTTTTTTTTTGTGTGAAGGTATACGTTGCAGCTGCAAAATTTCTTGGGGGGAAAAATAAGTATATGAAACGTAACTACCAAGAATGCACTGTAGGAAATCGTTTCAAAAGAAATGCTGCTGATGGTATTGGAGATGAGAATAAACGTGGAATCGCAACAGTCACTGGTGAATCCTGTGCGATGCAAGGAACGCGTAGGTGTGTGTACTCATCTAAGACAAGTGCCTCTCCAAACGAAGCCACTTGTTCTTGCCGAGCTGCGGTCTAGCAATTGTGAGTCAGATTGGTGGACACTGCATCACCCTTCGCTTGTCACCACACTGTTATTTAAACAAGGTATTCTTTGGAAAAAAAAAAAAAAGTAGCCAGATATATTTTTGTTAACTTGTAACACTATAAATAAATTCGAGCGAATTTCAGAAAACCTTAATATTGAATTATAACAAGCAAGTATTGGAGGCTTCAAGTAAATTATAAACTTCGAGCCACTTAAAAATTTTTGTATGTTTTCTAAAATACTGTGTTACAAATATACATTATTTCAGCCGTAGGGGTACAATAAAATATTTGGCAACTCGTTTCCAAAACAAAACTGTTTGTAACAAGCACGGGAATTTTGTTACTGTGAAGTCGGGCACACATTCTCAAGTCGAAAAAGAATTTCAAAAATTAGGTCCAAATAAATGTACTTTTGTTTCAAAACCGCTGAGAACAGGTCCACTGGAAAGACCGAAGTCCTCGTTACATAATAAACACAATTTTAGAAATGTGTTCGTAATTCATACCTACTATCCGGTCGCGAATCACACCGGTCAATGATTCGCCAGACAACAGCAGTGAACTGTCTCTCGCTTAAAGGATTCACCGATTCAGCGTTGAAGTAATACTGTAACGACGTCTTCACTGTCGGTCTCCACCGAATAGTAATTATTCCTTACTCAGTGACTCAGTGCAGTCATATGTAACGTAATACTTTTTTTTTTTGTTAGTTCATCTTAATGGCTTTGCCTAGTGTGGGATTTGCCGAATGAAACGATACGGTGTTACATGTTGAATGATTTTAAGCTGGCTAGCTACCTCTAACAATACCGCTTTCAAACAAAAAAATTCGTTGTGCCCTTTGAAGAGGATAACCATACAACAAAAAAAAAAAAAACCAAGCCGTAATTTATAAGAGTCTGTGTCTTTTTATATTTGTTGCGCCCATGCAAATCTTAATTTACCGGCAATTTTCTGGGTAGGACTATTAAAAATTTCGCAAGGACATTTTCGTAGAAATGTAGCCTGGGAAAATAGGGGCAAAATGCTCTGGTTTTAAAAGCTATGCAATGAGAGACGAACAAGACGCGCCTAAAAATCACGTGACATGTAAAACCATGTATATTCAATCGTCCAGTCGAACACAAGGTTGTCGCGTCAACAAACAAGAAACCAAGTTTCTAGCGCTTGACTTGGCGTATGCCAACCCCACACAGCGAAAAAAAAATATATATATATATCAGCTGCCCATGGGTTAACCATCTATCTATAACACAGTTAATTGATGTAAATTTGTAAATTTGTAACTTAACGAGCTGCCAACATGAAAATTATGTGGCTGAAACATGCTGCAGAACAGCTACGGAGGCGGAAACTGTAACACGAAAAAAATAATTTTTTTTTGCTTATTATGGTACAGTTATAGTATGTTACATGTTTCACGAGAGTATGTGGCCCGCATGCGTCTGTGGGCGGCCATAGTTATCCCGCATGCGCGTTTTTAAAGGCTGTTCACGATAAAGTGAGCACTTTCGAAATCAACCTTAGAAAAATGTCACTGCTCCTACCTGCATAAATTTTAACGGGCGCCTTGAGTGACAAGAGCCCAGTTAAGTTGGTAATTATTAATGGGAAAGTAGTTCCGTATCTTAACGTCGAATAAAAAGTGTCAGGTAACCTTTTCTGTTAACTTAAGTTATTTCTCTCGCTCGCTTTCTGTTTTTTTTTTTTTTTTTAATGCATCGAAGTGTAAAAGTGAGCAGATTTGTAAAATATTTACTTTTCTGAAAATTTAACAATTTCACTTGACCGACGCATGAATAAAGTGATGACACCCATGACAAAGTTAATCTTACATAAGGCGGAAGAATACACGAAGTTCATGCAAGTAGATCTTAAGCCAGGCTTTCAAAAGTGCTAATTTTATCGTGAATAGTCTATATCCATAATTTATCATCATAGTATCCCAACCTGACATAACCTCAAAGCTTGTTTTGGATAGTGGGCGAATGCCTTTTTATTTTGTAGTTCAAGCAAATTTGGCGTAGCACAAACTAACCAAGGAAGGTTGGCGAATATATATAACTTATTTCTACACGCACGTGCTCTGTGGATTTGACTGTTTGCAAATCACCGTACCGGCATACTAGACATTTCGTTTTAATGAGTGCGACATTTAAGTGACAAACGTACCAAGTTGTACGGGTTCAGTGAAACTGCTCTGACAAGTTTCACGTCTATTCAGGTAGAAGATTTTTTTTGTGCTATAGCCAACAGAGGCACTTTTATACCAAGTTAAAGGAGCTCCAAAATAAAGCCGATGACGAGGAAAATTTTTGTGAATTTTCAGTATTCGAGTAACAAATGCAAGAAAAGGAGGTTGGCAACGCGACTGAGGGTTTGTACACTCGCTGCGATGTTCGCATTGCGGTTCGATGCATCTTCAGATGTTTAAAGATAACCAAAGCGACATGCTCGCGAGGCGGGAAGGTTTCGCTTTTAATTGTTCGCGTCCTACGTTAAGTGCGGAACAACTCGACTCAGGATTTGGGCAACGAGCCAGCTAGCACACGGTCCGGGGCCCCCACTGTGGCCAGCGAATCCGGAATCACATAGCCCCGACGAGCGCGACACGACAAGCACGACACGACACTTAAAGATAAATAGCTAGTGAAATACAAGACAGATTTGACGCAATCCCGACAATTCTGTCGTCCGACCAGCAATTGTGGATTAGAAATTATTTATATTTTCGTCGTGTCGTGCGGCACGACGCACATCGTGTACAGCCTTGCTAAACGAAATTGTATGGCAGACGTTCACTACAATTGCAAATATGCAGCTTAAAAGAAAAAAAAAAAAGGGAATTACTGTATTTAACTCTCAAAAATAATCATTTTCCCTTTGTATACATTAAGGATAACACCTTGTCTCCATCACGTATTCCAAATTTCCCGTCTGCCCACCGCCTTTGAAACTAGCGTAGTTAATCAGAGCCTTTTAAATTGCTTCGTAAAAATTCTACTCGTCGCGTAGCGTCAGTGAAATGTCGGGCTGTAAATTCATGCAGTCACATTGAAAATATAAATGTGTCGTGGTTGCTGTTTTTGTCGTGTCGTGCTGTGTTTGTCGGGGCTATGTGACTCCCGCATAATCCCCCCCTTCCTCTACGCACTTATTCATTTTTCGCGCACAATAGACAACAAATATCCCGACGGACAAACCTGATGAGTAAGCTATTACCGGGAAGGGTTAGATGTTTACAGTGCCTAATTTTCGTACCTCATTTCACGTTTTATGCGTGAGTAGCCATTTTTTTTTTATGTGGCCAGGACACTCAAAAAGTTAGTTAGTATTTACTGAACCTGCTACAGCACTCTAAGAGGAATGCATATGCAAATTATTTCCGGAAAAATTCACAGTTCTCCCTACGGTACGGTATACTTATTTGCAAACGATTTTCACGGGTTCCCCTTCAGCGTGTTCGGGGCGAAGTTAGGAATCGACAGTGGACTATCGGAATTGGCGTTCTTTCCCCCCCCCCTCCCCTTGTCGTATAGAAGCTTGTGGCCGGTGTGCGAGCGCAGGACGATAAATCGCCAGGCCGAGAAGGCGGCCAAACCTGTTCCGTTTAAATACGCGGCCGTCCGCTCGGACGGTCGGTCGTCTCCCGGAGGGGATCGGCGCGCCGATGACGAGATAACCGCAGAATGCAGACGGCCAGCGGCTGGCTGGGCGAATAAAATAAAAGTTAAAACAAAATTAAAAAAAAAAGGAGAAAGGCGGCCGAGGAGATTTACCGCTGGCCGGGCGACGCGGACGAGACTTGGGGAATCTTCTCGCCTGCTCCCACGAGACCGCGAGTTCCGCTGAGCGACGCGACGAGGGTTATGGCCGAACTAAAAAAGCCGCCGCCACGTAGCGGCCACGTGAACGACACGAGGAAACTTACGCGTGCTCCCACCCCCCCCCCCTTTTTTTTTCTACTCTATTTTAATCTAAGTGTTATGTGAAGTTAAGGCCCGAAGGTAGGGCGGGATTTGATTGCGTCTCAAGGCAAACCCCTTACGCCTACAAAGACGGAAAATCGTGCAAGGAGACATGCATCGCGGCAAAGAAGGATTGGCCCCCCTCTTTACTAGTCTTTCCACCTCTATTAACTAAGAGCATGTTTTCCAAACACTCTTGTCTCCTGTAGCAGTCTATTTAATTTAATGCATGCAATAATTTTTGAAATTTTTTACTTCTCCGTCGCAAGGGTTTTTACGTCTCTATTGACAGTTTTTCCCTTGCTCTTCCTAGTTAAGACTAGCTCTAAGTCCACTTAGGGAGGTAGCCATTGCCCCAAAGTGCAGGCCATGCTGCCCAATCCCTCTCTGCCGCGATGCATGTCTCCTTGCATGATTTTCCTTCCTTGTCGGAGTAAAGGAGTTCGCCCCCTTGAGAGGCAATAAAATCCCGCCCTACCTTCGGGACTTAACTTCACATAACACTTAGAATAAGGTAGTTTGGAAAAAAAAAAAAAAAAAGGGCAGTCATGGCCTGCACTTTGGGGCCATGACTTCTTCCCCAAGTGGACTTAGAGCTGGTCTTAACTATAAAGAGCAAGGGAAACCCCGTCACGAGAGACGTAAAAACCCTTACGACAGAGAATAAAATTGAAATTATTGCATGCATTAAATTAAATTTAATTTAAATAGAATCCTGCAGGAGACACAGTGTTTGGGAACATGCTCTTAGCAGAGTTGGACAGACAAGTAGAGAGGGGGCGGAGTCTTAAACGCGTGCATCCCGAATCCCCAGTCGCATGCCACACCCTCTCCTCTCTCTCCTCTCTCTCTCTCTCTTCTCTCTCTCCTCTCTCTCGTGCTGGAATCACATAGCCCCGGACACAACCCCAGCACGACACGACCAAAAAAGCAACCACAACACATTTCAATGTGATTACTTGAATTGACAACACGACCGACATCACGCTCTCGGCATTTAACCTAAATATTTATAAGGCGCTGACAGATTACGTTAGATTCAGAGGCGGTGAACAAGAGGGAAATTTGTAATACATAATGGTGGAGAATTGGTATCGCTAATGCATACAAAGGTTAAAATTATTATTTTTAAGAGTTAGATACAGTGATTTTTAATTCATTTCTCTTTTAAGCTGCGTATTTACCATTGTATGGAAAGCTAATAATACAATTTCATTTTGCAAGTCTGTACATTCTGCGTGTCGTGTCGCACAATACGACAAAGAATAGAAATAATTTCTAATTCAACACTGCTGGTTGGACAACAAAATCGGTCGGGCTTACGACGATCTATCTTGTATTTCATTGGCTGTTGGCCGTCGTTTCGTGCACGTCGAAGTCACGTGACTCCGGTGTGTGTGTGTGTGTGTGTGTGTGTGTGTGTATATATATATATATATATATATATATATATATATATATATATATATATATATATATATATATATATATATATCCCACAGACCGAGCGAAGTGGCGCAGTGGTTAAACTTCGGACTCGCAGTTCGGGAGGACCTAGGTTCGAATCTCGGCCCGGCTGTCCCGATTTCTGTTTTTCCGTGGTTTCCCTGAATCACACCAGGGTGAATGCTGGGATGGTTCCTTGACATCTCTCCAACAGCGACGATTACCCTAAACGCATTGGCGATAGGGGTCAAGGTTAGAGCCCACGAGGCCAGATAGTCACAAAAAATAAAAAATAATCGGTGAGTGACTGTCAGGAACATAGCTGAGGGTTTCACGTTGCGTTAGAGAGTAATTTTATTTTAGGTATATAAGAATATAAAGAAAGTAACGAACCATATGTATGGCTTTCGTGGGTTTAAATCGACAGATATAGACGAGATATTTCTTTTGGCGCCAAAACAAATGCGTTGGCACATCAGAGTTGCGAGATATACTGCCCGGAAATTTCCGCCAGTCGCCACGGGCGTCACGCATGGCGGGTAGGGGGGAGGGGAAGTCAACTCAAGACCATACCCCAATCGTAGTCGTAACCCCGATCGAAACAGAGGCCATATTTAGTTTAACAATGGTCCTGCTCACGAAGTTATATTGTCCGAGTGGATCATACTGCAAATGTTACGTCGCGTCTACATCCTGTTGCCCCATATGTTGGTCTGATTGATGTCAGAAATTATACACGACAGACACTGCCCTCAGTAAATGGCTATCGCAGGATTGAAAATTAATAATTTCTGCAGACTCGGGCTTCACCCGGAATCTCAGAGGCGTAGGTGCTTGGGGATTTAAACCCCTTTCCCACCCTAACTCCTCTTTGTCCTATATGTTGCCAACATTTAGTATTGAAATTTTAATAGTATTTCAATTATGACAGAAGTATGCGATTGCTGTTTACTATGACGCATTTGACAAACTGTGAGGTCATTTTTCTCCCTGAATTCGTCCTGATCAACACACTTGTCACTACAAACTGTTTTCTATGTAACTCCTTGAACTGTAATGTAAGTTTTTTTTTTTTTTTTTTTTTTTTTTTTTTTTTTTTTTTTTTTAGCCTGTGCATTGTATGGCAATAGTGCCACGCAGCAGGCTGTGTAGGCCTATACAGCCACGTTCACAGTCACTACTATTCAAGTTTGGCTACTTCCCTGCGCATTTGAGTAAATGTACGAACGCTACCATAAACGCTCTCTCTCTCTCACACAATATGTATTCACATGGCCAATTTAAATTATTTCTTATTTCGTTAGTAACGAAAGAGTTTTCCGGGGCCAGACAGCTGTAGAACCGAGAGTGGTATGCCTGGGTCTCATCGCAATTCCGTGCCGGCGTGTAATTAAAGGCTCCTCGTTCCTCAGTGTTGCCAGATTATTGTTTATTATTTAACTAAAAAATTATATGAAGACAAGAATCTTAAATTGCATAACAAAACATATCCCGTGTCTGAAACAACTTGCACACTCTAACAGCTGAGCCTTGTCGCAATTACACACCTTAGTAATCAATGTTCATGACCGAACATTAATAATCAAAGCTCGAAATGGCATAGAGGGCTACCTAAAATATTTTTTTTTCAAAAATTGTACGGTTTCAGTAAATCCGTATTTTCCTGTGTGGGACAAATGATTCAAGAATGTAGGTACAATTATTTACGTTTATAGATGTGAAACGAGTAACGGGGTAGAAATAAATTGTATTTCGAAATAACTGTTAGAATGTTGCCTTTGCATTAATAAGCTTGGTTTTTAAACTGAATCTTTACGTAAACCCAATATGGCGGCACAGCCCTCTCCACTGACCAGTTTACCAGAGAGGACGTCTGCGCTTGTCCGTAACTGCAAGTAGGTTTGTTTCCTAGTTGGGACAGCATCCTGTGAGTCGCTCTTTCGCAGATGACGCCACATCTTATGTGAGACATACAGTGCGTTTATACCGTCAGACGAAACATCAGTTACGGAAAACCAGCTTTCCAAACTAAGGTTTTAGTTGAGTGTTTATACCGTCACACGAAACTCCGTTTTGGAAACTTGTGTTCCGTGTGATATTTTATATTGGAAATCACTGGTAGAAAAACAATGAAAAGATTTCAATTTCTTTGTTATGCTGGTACTGAAGGAAATATATTTTACAGAAAAATCATAAACACAACCAAAAATTTATTTAAAGTCGCACACATTGTTTTATAAAAACTATCAAACGTGGTATATCGTGACTTTTTAAGATGCCACGTAGGCATATTTATTGTGTATTAGTTATTGTCGTACTTACGCCAAAGTCATATAATTACTTTGCATTTAGACACATTATTTTTAACCATTTAAACATATTTTTTTGCACTTCACCAGATCCTAGTAATACATTTCATGCCATACAAACGAAACTGAAGTTGCGTTGTTTATACCGCACGCGAAACCTAACAATCGAAGAGAAACTTGAATTACAAAGCTCGGTTTATTGACACGACGGGACCTCACTTTCAAGTTATTTATACCGCACTCAAACTCTATTCTCCGAAACCCAAGTTACGGTTTCAGCTGACGGTATAAACATACTGTTAGACACCTAGCTCCTTGCGCGTCTTCGCGATGACTGCCGTCTTGTACGGCGTCAATACAAAGAGAGTACAGTTCTGTGAAACAGCAGCCGTCGCTGAGTTGTCAGAGGCCAGCCTCCAACGGAAAACTCTTCGGCAGCATTAGGTAGCCAGAAGAGATTACCCTAATATAATATCCCCCCACGTCACTTATACACGTTTCATCTGTTACACGCTCCCGTGTTTGTGTCTGCACCGTCATGGAGGACCTGCGCTCACTGAGTGCATCACAATCCTTTGATGTTAGCCCTTCCATCAGGAGGTCATTAATTTGTTGTGATGGTGTACCGGACACGAGAGCCGAATGGCTCCTTGATCGACGGATAGCGCAACATTTATTTTACGCACCCTAAGGGAACGCACCATTATAATACAGCTACCTTATCAAAATACGTAGTGCTGAAGTTTAAACATGTCTCTTTTTATTTTAAAACTGAGCTCTTGTGTTATCGGTATCTCATAAGGCAGGATAAAGAAAACCTTTCACGCCAGTTTGACATGTGAAGTGCAGCAATTTTTTTAGTATTGCTAAATCCAAAAACCGGTATTTTCTGGATGGGTTTTAAGCCACAGAAAGAGTCACACACTTAACTGTTTTACGCACGTTTAAGTCCCTTGGGCACAGTGCTTAAGTGTTAAATGTTTCCCATAGGTTTACTTGATGTAAGTAAAAAAAAATGCATTACAGCACGTGGAAAGCTCATGAAAAATACGTTTCGTCAGTTGAACATTTCTAAACACTCTCTTTTCATCTACTTTTTCACATAAGGGTAATGGTGCACGAAAATCGTAAATTTATATAATTTTTGTCACAATTTATTTTACAGGGGTTTTTTTTCTCGAAATTTTTGTTTCGACAAGACGTAAATAACAATTTTGAACATCTTATTACATCGATAATAATTCCCTGCGTTCGATATTTTCAGACATATCATTGAAGATAAGAAAAAAAAATTCCTTTCATTTCTTCCATCAGTGCTCCGACAATAATGAAGGCAGTGAGAATCTAACAACGTAAAAAGGTGTTGAAAATTATTATTTACGTCTTGCTGAGTCTAAAATTTCAATAAACTCTTTCAAAAACGACTTATATCGAAAAACGGGTAAATATATCGTTTTCATGCACCATTCCCCTTAATGCGCACATATATAATGTAGCAGCAGAAACTTACTTGTATCGTTATTGTGAATGCTATACATATGTTCTTGTAGAGGTAACGGAGCCTTAATATCATCGTCGATGTATGGTAGAGGCAAAACTACTTGGTTTACATTTTAACTAGGCCTTCTTTGCGGCAACAAACTGTCAAGAGTGAGGCGAGCGCCTAAAGAGTGCGGAGGCGCCCACAAGAAGGTGCGCGAAGGCATATGAACAAGTCGTCCACCCGCAAGGATGTCGTATCGCATGTTTCGGCAGCATGATTCCTTAGCGACCGTTCCTATTTCAGAAAACGTTGGGGGGAGGGAGGGAAGAATAAAACTAAGAGGCAGGGCGGCGACGTGGATTCGCCCTTCTGCACCGCTTCACCCCACCCCCCGACTCTTCAACCTGTTAAAGTGACTCGCCACGCGACGCCGGCCGGCTGCGAGTTCCGAGAAGCCAGCGGGACGGCTGTGCGTCGGGACGACAAGCGGCGCCGGAGGATTCGGGTTGTGTTCCAGGAACACGGCGCCTTATCTCCGTTACCCCGCACTTTTATCTCCGTTACCCCGCACTTCCTGAAACTGCTCTGACGTCACGATGATTAATTCATCTCGACGCCGGGAGTGTTAAACTGAGAGAAGGGTTTGTTCGAACGGACGAAATGCAAATGGACAAAGAAACAGGCAGTTGCTTCAACAAAAGATTTTCGTGAGAACAAATCCTTCTAAACCAATGTAAGTGATTGACTTCATATTACAAAATACACACCTGCGTAAACAAAACATTTATATTGCTCCCACAAAATTTGACTGTCAACCAAATGCATAAATCCGTAAAGGCGTCCATCTCTATCCCTTAAAACACCATAGTTTAGGCTATAAATTTCTGCCACCAAGTCACATTGTAGGTTAGAAGTAGATAGACAAAGTCGATACAGTAATCAGAGACCGGGAGCAGGCGCTGCTGTGCCGAGCATCCGATATCTTGTTTCCCCATTTTCCCTCAAAATTCTCCCTTTTCTCTCAAAACATTCAGAATTCCTAGAATTTCCCTCAAAATTTCCCTTTCCCCCCAAAAAAATGCACCCAGCCACCCTAAGAGCAAAAACGAGTCCCCCAAGACCCTTTCCATCCAATTCGGGGGGGGGGGGGGGCTCGCTTTTCACCCTCAACAAAGCTCTTTTTCCCTCGAATTCACCCTTTTCTCTAGGTCAGGGATCATGATCTGGCACCGGCCGCGATCTTGTTTCCAACTTACTCATCTTCATTCAAATATCATCTAGGATTTTTATTTTCTCCTGCTCCATCATTCCACCTTGCAATTTTGTTTCTATAATTCTCCAGTTCATGCTCTGCTATTCTATCTCAGCCATTTTGAATTCCATTTTAAGTCACATTCATTTCACCTCATGCTCTGTCATTCCATGCCCGCCATTTTAACATCATGATCTGTCATTCCATTCATATTTAGTCACCCACTATAACTCTGTACCCCTCGAACCACCACAATTGTTTCACTTCGTGCTCTGTCATTCCATGCCCACCATCTTGTATTTCATTTTCTCCTGTTCTGCCATTCGATAGTTACCATTTTAGCTTCGTGCTCTGTCGTTCCATCCAGATGTAGTAATCTGCTGTTTACTCTGTCCCTCGAACAATTATATTGTTTCATTGGCTGCCCTGCCATTCCATGTCAGCCATCTGGGATTTCATTTGGTTTACTGCTTGATTGATTGTGGTTTGGTATGGTGGAGGAATGTCACCTGCTATGTTTTGGGTGGTGTGATTAATAGTATGGATGGCTGTTATAATTGTATGATTTGTTGATGTTGATATGTTTGGTAAGGTCTCTGGATAAATGGTTTGTGTTGTTTGTCAGTTGGTATGACCAGTATGAAATGAGTTGTTGGTTCTATATGCTGTATTGCTTATAATGCATGTATGGGTGGTGTGACTCATGTATGCTGGATTGTGGTAGATACAGTAATACTGATCCGTAGGGTCATTGATATTTGGTTTGTTAAGTTGGAGGTATGGTATTCGGCATGGTTATTTGCATAGATAGTTGGTATAATCAGCTGGTTTGTTTGTCTGGTTTGTTGGTTTCTATGTTTGGTTGGTATTTCATCTTAAATATTTGGCACTTGTGTTTTAGTGATGATGTTACGGCAAACATGTTAGAGCTGTGATTTTTGTTTTGTATATTTTACTTGGTGTGGACTGTATGGTATGTTGGGTAGTATGTTCCGAAGTGTATTTTTCTGGTGACAGTCGGTAGAGTAGCTGGTATGACAATAGGTTTATTTTATTTTGGTAAGGACTAAGTGAATTGGATAGTTGCGGTATGCTTGAGATATAGTGGGTGGTATAGGTGGTGAGTACATATGGTGTTGGTAGAGCAAATGGAGTGGGTTTTAGGTTATGAGCTGTTATTATATTTGTTTAATTCACTTGTGTTATGATAGACAGTATGACTGTTGTGTTAGGTGGCATAGTTGATTTGAGATTTTCTAGAATTATCTGAGATGGTATTTTGCTTGGCCTGGTATCAGTAGGTAACAATAGTTTGACAGATGGTAGGAATGCTTGTGTTATGGGTTGGTCTGTACTGTAAATTTGCTTGGTATGCTTGGGTTATCATGGATGGTATGGTTGGTATGTTGGGTGATACGTTTTCCAGTATATCTGTCTCATGATTGTTGGTTTACGTCAAATGGAGCATTATCCCTGACCCAGAAAAAAAGGGGTGATGTCGAGGAAAAGTGGGTCGTTTTGAGGGTGAAAAGCGAACCCCCCCCCCCCCCCCCGAATTTGATGAAAAGTACATGGCGGGCTCGGTGCTTTTTGAGGGAGAAAAGGAAATTTCGAGGGAAAAAGAGATATTTTGAGGGCGATTCTAAGAGTTTTGAGTGCTTTTGAGAGAAAGAAAGGTACATTTTGAGGGGGAAACTGGGAAAACAAGATGACGGTGGTTGGCACCGCAGCAACGGTTCTCAGTTCCTAATTCCGGTTTAGTTTTGTCTATCTACTTTTAGACACTAGACACTACGCGCTGGGTCGTAAATCATTACGTAGTACTGTAATGGGTAATTATTTCGCAGGATCTTGATCGAATAAAACTACTAGTGAGTATACCTCCTGAATGTTAGTGTTCTCCAAGTAATTTAGAAACAGTCTCAGTGATCAAATTTTCGTTGAATAGGATATCGAGCCCTCACTGACCGTCCCGAACCATTTCCTTCCGACCGCATTATCGAGAAGATCTAGATATCAAGGTCACTCCTCATCGACGGAGACCACTAATGCAGTATCGCGTTAGAGTTCAGTATCAGAATAGAAATTTATTGCCACCAGAAATTTAAACAAACCGTGGCCATGCAGTGCTAAAGCGGCCGAATGGCGTGTGGTGGTGTCGACCTGGAAGATGCGTATTCTCAAGAAGGAGTCTACCTTAATGTCATATTATAAAGCGGAAAGGAAGGTCTCCACTTAAGGGGCCCACTCACCTGGCACTTGAACTATGTTGCAGGGTGTTTGAAATACGCTTTTTTTTTTACGGAAATTTTTAACACGTGCGTCCTATATGCTAATATACGAAAATAACAAACACTTCAGACAAGACCTGTAAGATACTTTCAAAACATTACGCACGTTAGAATCCCTAGGCTATATCAGTGTACTCCCAACATATACGGTCACTGCTTAAAGTCGCAGCACGACGAGAACACTGCACGCCAGTTCAGAGCCTTGCACTTAAGAGGCGATGGCCAACTCGATGCGCTTGGCATTGCCGTCCTTATCGCTGCCGTGCTTCTCGGTCTCAAACGCGGGAAATAGCTGGAGGTAGGCGGGCCCCTTAATCGGCGATTCTCTAGCACCAGGTCGTCCCAGGAAGCTCCGGCGTCAGTTCGAGAACCGCGACTGGCGAAGACACGGGAAATAAAAGTAGAGAAAAAAAAATTAAGAGAGAAATGTTTTTGAGGGGGGGGGGGGTTGAATAAGAAGGGGAGGAGGGCGAAAGTAACGCGCGCACTCGAAAAAGAGGACGTCTCGCTGGTCCCGTACGGCAGAGCCAATTCCGGGAACAGGCAGCGAGGCTGGGCGATAATCGTATCTCTTGCCTGGGAGACGTGACGCCGTGGGGCTGCCAGGACCTACCATATAAGCCCCTGGAGGAGGTGGTAGGGGTCCCTGCAGCAAGGCTGAAGGACAATAGCGCATAAATCAAGGGGCGAGGGGAGGGTGGCGATCCCCGAGCTCGCGTTTTAGAACACTCCAACCAACCCCCTGTACCCTTCCCCCCGGCCCGACCGAGGATGACGTGTGCGTATAGATGTGGTCCCTGTTCGCCGGGAAGAAGACGCCCTGCAATTACCCCCTTAAGACGCCAGCCCCCGCCAGCCCGACATATTATGCCAGTTACTCCCGCCCCCCCTCCCTCCAACCGCCGAGCCAATTAAGCAAATTGCAGTCCCCCGCGCATGCGCGCGCGGGCTCGTCCCCTTGCCACTGGCTGGCGCCCGGGAGGGGTGCGCAGCGCCGGGACGTATTTACGGCGCCTTTTACCGGCTTCATCCTGCGGGAAGTGCCGCCCCCTCCCTCCCTGCCCCTTGCCATGCTCATTTCGTCTCTCTCTTTCGAGGGAGAGGAACCGCGACCGCACTCGTAGGTTGTCGCTGTCTCCCCTCGCACCCCCCTCATCCTCGCTCCGTCAGCAAGAACATTTTGTGTTGCAATTATAATTGATATAACCGCCATATGAAGGTCTTGTTCATTACACATTACAACTCACGTTAAATATCGACACTCATCCACAGCCCGCCCGAGATTCCGACCGTACACAACGTAATTACAACACCTCGGCGAAGTGACCACAGAACTCGCCAGGAGAAGCAATTTGTTGCGCTGACACATACTAGTGCGGATGTACAGCCGCCGAGTGTTCAGCTACGCGATAAGGGTAGGAGGAGGGGTGGGGGACGGGGGGTATAAAATTCTGTCAGCTCACTGTTAATTACTAGTTCTGGGTGACTTGCAGTATCCTTGTATAAATTTACCAGGCATTTCCCTGACTTTTCCAAGTTTTCCTTGATGCTACCCACCACGCAGTTGCTCATTCGACAGGCCTACTCCATTCTAGCTTAGTGACTGGGGCCCCGAGTTCTTCTCCAAAGGCTGTGGATTTGAGGCGTGTTGGTATTACTAGATTCGTTATTTGAAATTTTGCGATTTCCTGTATTTAAATTTTGACGCTATCGGCAGTGATTTGTTTCGCTATCGTAAAACCACATAGATACAATAGTTGTAAAAATATATTTAAATAGGCTATGTATATAAGGAATTACTGTAATTGTAAATAAAATTAATTAAACATTATTATCATCTCCGGTAAGCAAGCAGTGTCAACATATAATAACAACAAGTTACTGATATAACTAACAAGCCTATTTTCCTCAATATGGGTGCTATTAATTTTTAAAAGCTGAGTTGGTAGGTAGGACATGCCTTCTCTCTGAAAGCAATAACGTATGCCACATTAGTGGTTACTATACACCAGTTCGTCCTATCACTGAGCCTGCTGTACCGCCAAAGCCAGACTTCGCCTCGTGGTTGGGCCGACGGTGTCCATCAGACACCCACGACGCCTGATCCCGGAGGCCAAATCCAAATCCCGAGGGCGGAACTTTATGTTCGACCGGTATCACTCCGCCTTGCTCTTGCTCCTCTCCTCCGCGGGTTGGATTTCTCGGCGGCTCACTGGATTAATTTCCCGCTAATATTTCGCCGCCGCCTTGGCGGGGAGCACGAAGAGGGAGGGGGGCGGGGTAGGATTACCCGTTTAAAACGCTAGTCGGCATTACGGTCGGTGGGGAAGAAGAGGTTCCATGGCGAGCCAAATTAGCGTTAAATCGCGACCACACCCCATACCTCCCCCTCACCCCCTCGCTGCACTACACCAACCCGCTGCCGGAGACGGCAGCCCGTAAGAAACGTTAAAGTAAGAATATTCACTGGGTCGTGGGAGGAGCGGTAGAGACCGAGAGGGAGAGAGAGAGAGAGAGAGAGAGAGAGAGCGAGGGGGGTGGGGGGTGTCACACGCCCCGCGTAGAGGAAAGCGAGGGACTTTGTAACGCCGTGCAGCGACCGGAAGATACTGGCGATGCCGAGGAACTTTGTTTGATCCCGAAAGGAAATTAAAACGAGTAAATTTTGGCTTAGCCATTTTTTTTCCCTACCAGCGTCAGAATTCACTGCCGGACCCATGAACAGCACGTGAGATGCTTCGTATTACTGACAAAGTTTAATGAACTGAAATAAATTGATCCTAGTTTTAACAAAAAACGACTATCCCCCTGCCGTGTAACTGGGCTTTGTTTTACCCGTGCACATTTAGGAGAAAAACTTACTTAATGGTTGAATGTCTGAAGAATTGAGAAGCATCAACAACCGGAATTTGGAACTTATCTAATTTTCGCCACAAGTTCCATCGCAGAACGAGTACCGAAATTTTTCGTGTACGGCGGAGCATACCAAAATTCATCAAGCCATTAACCACAACTTAGCTATACCTTCGTTGATTCGTAAGTCGTAATTGCGGAAAAGGAACAAGTGATTTCTTCTTGAAAGCGATTACAGTATTGACAATTGCGATAGTATTCAAACAATAAAGACGTAAGAAAACGTACCAAGCAATACCATGTCGATCCACAAAATATGATATAAACTCTTTGCTGCTGGGTTATCGCAAAAATGCCATAGATTCAGGATGGCGGGTGATTATTCTCCTCAAAAAGACATGCACATTTGCACACGAATGGCTTTAGGACATGCAGTGAAGCTGCCAATAGATCTCTATAAAGGTAGGATATATTTATAATAAACATATCCATGCACACATACATTCTCTTCGGCACAAAGACGCTGCAATTCATATTTTTTTTTACATTACCAGCCATTGTTTGGACCACGTATGACTTTTCACCTCACAATGCGGGGGTATAAGTTGTCCTTTAATTTCATTGGTGTTCGTAACGCTTTTATTTTGGGCCATAGCTTTCTGCCGGACCACTGTACGCTCCATCCTCCTCAATTTCAACACTTTCTTCGACTGTCATTTCAACACTTACTTCGACTGTCATTTCAACACTTACTTCGACTGTCATTTCTATCAATTTTTACCCTTTAATGGTTGGCGTTGGTACCCGGAGTAGGGATATGGCGCGGTGTATAGCTCACTGGGTTAAAGTTAGACGGAGATGCGATGCAGAGCGACGGAATAAAGGGATATTTTTATTCGCGGCCCACTAAGTGATTTGCGGGCGGACGAAACCATGTCCACGGACTCGAGCGACGCACGTAGCAAATGAGAAAAGGGCAGCCGCGGAGAAGCGATGCGTCTGGCGGCAGACTAAACAATAAGTTGGCAAGCGGCGTGGAGATGCCAGACTGCCGCATGATAAAATGTTGCCGATAAGTGTGAGGAGGGGGGGGGGGCAGCGATGGGACGCGACATCGCTCACCGGCATGGCACAGCACGCCACACTCCGATGCTATGCGCCCTAAAGTTTACGCCGTAGCCCGGGTACTTGCAGCCCGTGTGGCTGGCTGCCTCCTACCTTGCCACCACTCAGCCGTATAGGCTGTTAGCGTTAAAGTGAGCCCTTTTTAAGGCCCTGCTAAATTTTTGCCATTAGTAATTTTCTCAATTTTTTTCCATTTTTCTAATATAAACACTGCCACGTTACTAATAAGCACAACCCATGCATTTCACCAAACCCAAAATTCAACGTTTTAAGCAGCCACAAACTATTAGTGAGCAAACCATTTGGAAGGGCCTTAAAAAGTGCTCATTTTACCGTGAACAGCCAATACAACCAAGTACTGCCATCTTGCCAGCAGCCGCTGGCGGACCTCTGCGCCACAAATCATTGCCAGCATTCTTCCCTTCTCACATCGAATGGCGATGTTACGAAGGGACCTTAACAGTACATCCAACTCTGAAACCGGCTTCACGCCTTCAAAGTAAAATCAGGACGCCAGGATTTTCTGCCACTTATTGCTGCAACCACCGGGCGAGGCCGCTTGCAAAAAACCCCTCCACCAGCCAGAGATTGTGACACGAAGCCCTAAACGACGAGCCGATACAGGCCACTGTAAGGCAGGGCCCGTCGTCTTTCCACATCCGACCAGCAGCCAGGGAAGATCACAGCATGTGCGTGTGTGTGTGTGTCCGCCGTCAACCGATCTGCTAGATACAGCCTCCGGCATCAAGAATAAAGTGGGGACTGCCCGTAGTAGGTAACTAGTTTACCAGACGTGCCAACACAGTTGTAACTTAAATTAATATCAGTTATTATAGCTCCCCCACGTGTTTAATGATTCAGTGTCATGCAAGCTGTACATGCTTGTTGTTATATTTGTTTCTCAAGTCACAATAACCCCCCCCCCCCCCTTTTTTCAGTTACCATAAAAACTCTACCATTAACCATCATTTCAATCATGCCCCTGAACCCTTTTTGTGCGGATGTAACCTTAAGTCGTATCCGTAAGAACGAGCACGCCTGTTCAAAGAGACGTGTCCTGCGATTGTCGGCCTGCGTGAAACTACGCGCCTCGCCCTGGGTGCGTGGCGCCATCTTGCACTGCTGCTAGGGCGAGCGCCGGTACAATACTGGTACACGGTCGGCTTGCTCGCTCCGTCTTTGTGTCACTCCCTTACCTCATCCTCCTCCCGAACACAAGACCTTCCGCGAGCAGGCGTGTCATACGTGATGTAGCCGAGGGCCGGCTCCTACATGTTCCTGACTGCTGGAAATTGTTCCAGAGAACGACGCGGAAGAAATAAAAGAAGTGGCTTCCTGCCTTATGGTGGGATAAGCAGAGAGAGAGAGACTCAAATAGGCTCGGAACTCTGTTCCGACGAGAAAGTAAGGAGGGCTGTTCCCATGATGTCGTAATTAATTATACGCATTTTTCCTGTGAGGATTTTTAATATAACATTAAAAATTGTATTATGAAGTAATTTCCATTTGAATTTGAGGGATTTTGAATATATAATCTTTTATATATTTTAATAATATTTTCGTATATGAGTAACCACCATGGTCAATTATTACTGTTTATTCTGTATTATTTTTGGGGAAGTTTATAAAAAAATTCTAAAAGTTACTCAAACACTCCCATTTTGTCACTTTGACAACTGACGGTGGAGGGGGAGGGGTTCTCTGCTTTTTTGGGGGGTTGGGGGGGGGGGGGAATTTGTCCACTGAAGGAAGTCGAGACTGAGTAAAGAGGTTTCATGTCGGCACATGTAGTAAACAGTTGAATCACATGGAGCGCGGGATATCTGTAAGCCTGGGTTACGTCACGAGGCTACGGGTATGCCGAGATATCACTACCCCTCCCCCCCCTCTTGGCCTTTTTGCGTATTTCTGAGTTAGCAAAAACGACCTTTATTATTTTTTCTTTAAAGTCGCCCGTTCTGTACGCATGCCCGCCGTTGGATTTACGAAGGCAACTTTTCCAAACACGCGGCTCGCAACACAACGCAATTCAAAACAAAGAGCAAGTAACCAACGACCATGTAGAAGAGAAATTCGACATAGGGCAGGTGGCCTTGAGACGGCCAATGAGAGCACCGCACATATCGCACTCGGAAGAGGGGGGGAGGGGGGAACATACTCGTCGTTTCTTGTGTCTGATCTAAGCGAGGTGTGACGTGTGACCAGCGTCCATTTACGTACAGTGAGTTTTTTTATAGGCCGTTCACGGTAAAGTGAGCACTTTTTGAAGCTGTTTCATCAGACATAATAGCCAATAAATACATTTCATTTTGGCCTCGGACTTTTGGTTTTGGGTATGGTGAATTTATATACTGTGTTTATTACTCACATGGCAGGGTTTACATTAACAAGTGGTGGAAGGATATAAATTGGCTGAAATAAAAAAGTAACTAGGGCTTCAAAAGTGCCCACTTTATCGTGAACGGCCTATAACGTCTGTGCGTATACATATTCCATTCGCGGTTCATTCCGACATATCTGAAGCCCTGCTTTAGTTCTACTTCCAAAACTATTCATCCGCCTCGTGCATACATTGCTTTACCATTACTAGAAAATTGCACCAAAGGGACAACGGAACGTGTTCCTGTGCACTCGCTTTAATAATAGTGTGCATAGGAACTATTTCTTACTATAAGCTGTCCACGGTAAAATGAGCACTTTTGAAAGCCCTGCTTACGATCTACTTGTATACACATTGCGTATTCTTCCGCCTTATGCGAAATTAACAATACAATGGTTCTCGTCACTTTATTCATGTGACGGTCAAGTAAGACAGTGGAATTATTACAACAGAAAATGATATGCAAATCTGCTCATATTTACACTTCGATGCATTAAAAGCAGAAACTGAAAGAAATAATTTAAGTTATCACCAATGTTTACATGGCACTTTTTATTTATTCGACATTAAGATATGGAACTACTTTCCGTCCATCGTTACCAACTTTACTGGGCGAATGTCACTCAGTGCGCCCATCAAAATATGCATGCAGTGGCAGTGATTTTTTTTTCTTCTGAAATTCATTTCAAAAGTGCTCACTATATCGTGAACAGCCTTTAGGCGTTACCAACATTCATATTTTATCTCTGTTACTATGAATATAATTATAAATTAAATAATATCATATAGATAACATATACATAAAAGTTCAATTAAATCGAAAATAAGATGCTTTTATGTTAAGGTATGCATGGAACGATTGTGATACATGACATAATTTATTAGGAAACAACCAAGCCTGTCACATGGGGTAATTTTTTTCAAAGGTTTGATTCAAAAAGTGTGAAGAAACCGTGAAGGACAGTTCCAATGGTCGCCAGGATTTCAATTCTGCGAGCAGTTTACGCATATAGGAAACGCGGCGGACGTTGCCATTGGCCGGCGAGCTCGTTTGAGACTCTGCGCTCTTGTTACCCCGCGCTCTCGCCTTCCGCTGCTGCTCAGTCTTCACCTCACTTCATCCTCACCGGCGTTTCAAGGACTCATTGTCAAGGGACGGAGGCAGAAATCATAGCGGTGTTACTAGTTTTTGAGTCATAAAATGTATTCTGCATCCATTATTGGATATTATTCTTCGACAAGCCATAGCATATCACTCAAGTGATTGGATAACTACAGTATCCATGGAACGCGTTTATTTTTGAAATAAATGGGACTTAATTATTGGTTACCTTACTAGAATGACTACATAAATGACAGCAGAATAAAAAGTTAAAAGATATTCGTCTCTAAAATATAATGAACTAATGTTCTATACCTAGTGCAGAAATATATACAGTATAAATAAATACAAAGTGGTGTCCAACTATCTGTCTGAAGCGCCAACTAAACTGTTCTAACTACCCTGAGCTAACACATTCACTTAGATCGATAAGGGTGGAATGAAGTGGAAATGAAGCAGCGCCGGAATGGTCTACGACAGCAGTTTGTTTAGAACTTGGGTCTACCGTATCGCCTATGTACTGTCTTCCTTTATGGCTCTTCCCACAGAAACTCGCGCCAAAATACTGCGCAAATACTGTGCATCTATTTTGTCGTAATCCAGCCAATTACTATTCCCCGAAACTGTTCCATAATTACTGCTTCTTTTCTTGCTCTCGTACTAAATTTTTTTTTTGCCAAGATATTGTTCTGCTCTATAAAGTGACGGAACATTGAAATGAATTATTAGTGTGGCGCATTCTTCTTCTTCTTCTTATAAATATTGACATATGCAACGAAATTCCAACTGAATCGTTATTCGATTACTGTTTCTCTTCTTACTATATTTTAAAGTGAATGTTGTGCCAAAATATCGACGAATATCGTTTTGAAATTATTTTTGTTTTACGTAGAACTGTCCACGTATTCACATTCACAAGTAAGCTTCTGCTGAAGAACCGAATACATCTTTTGGTGCCAATTAATCCCGACACATAACATGGAGCCTAAACTATCGTCTGAACTATTGTGTTACACTTGCCATCATTTACAAGAATGCGGCATCAAATTGTCCTCTCTTACCCTGCGTCATATACACCAGCATAACAAAAACTAAGTGTTATAAATTATAATTTAAAAGGCAGTATCTACTAAAATATTTATAAGAAACGATAGTAATTTGTATTAGACTGGTATAAAATTAATTTCCTTAGAGTCAACTTACAAGAAACCTTCAAAATATTTTGGCAGCGTGCCTCAACGTCTGAAATTCGATAATATAGCAAACGCATCAAAAACATCGTAATTTAAGACTTGCTGGTTACAACGGATGCATATAACAAGGCGAAACTGAACTCTACCAACAAACTTCATCAAGTGCTTCCTCATAAAAAAAAATAAGGTAGAAAATGTATTAACGACCTGCATCCCAAGTCTATTCCGGACGTGTGTACCCGCCCTTGAAAGTGTGTCTGACGCAAGCAACTTATAGATTACCATTCCCCAGGGAAGAACACAAACATTCTATAGACTAGAATTTTTTTAATTTACTAATGAGTTTCCAGCATCCTTTCTTCATGGTAGGGGATAGATATCGACACACAATTTTGTATGGTTTTCACTTAGTCGTTCAATAAAGCTTTATCCAGAAACTCAGAGATACACACACACACACATATGTATATATATATATAATTCCGTATGTGTTACTAACATTAAATGTCTGAGCTACACTTTGAAGTGTCTTAACATTATGTTCTCTGCTCATTTTTTGATGACGTTTCACCTCCCCAAGTGTGTAGGTAGAGTTCAGCTCCTCCCTGCATGCATGTGTGTGTGTGCGTATGTAATCGAGAAGGACCGGCAAACCCCAAAACTCGAGTTTTCTTTTATATACGCTATTCACGGTCAAGTAAGCACTTTTTAAGGCCCTGCGAAATTTTTCCTTTCGATTAATTTCTACCTTTCCGCCGCTTTTTAACGTAAACATTGCAGTATGAATAATAGACACAGGGCATACATTTCTTCACTCTCGAAATTTGACACCTCAGACTGCAGGAAAAAAATGTATTTATAAGGAGTTAATGCCTTTCGGTAGGGCCTTAAAAAGTGGCCACTTTACCGTGAACAGCCTATATGTGTAGGTAAACGTCGCACGGGTATGGCGGCAGTAACTGCACACGGTGTCTCCGCGGTACAAGCCTCGCTTCTCGAGATTGCAGCATCCCTGGCCGGACCACACACGGCCGTTACCAGACGGCTGGGAGAGAAACGAGAGCGGGCACTGGCTGAAGAGGATAGACCCCCTGGGGAGTAGGGGGAAGGGCGGGGGCAGTTAGACGTAATGGCGCGAGGAAGGACCGGCGTAACGTATGGACATAATAGAGACGCGAGGTCTGGCCCCGCTGGTTGCCGGCACGTCAAGTTACTGCTTCTAGTTACCCCCCCCCCCTTCACCTTTTACCGGCTCCTCTTCACAAACTACCATCCGACCAATTGCACAACGCCCCCTCCTCGCAGGTCCTTGGGCGTTGGCACGGCGCCCCGGCATTAGTGACCGGTCCTTAGTGGAAAAGGGGGGGGGGGGGGGCGAATGTACCGTTCCCGGCAAAAGTTGCGCCGCTCTGTTTCAAGTGGCTGAACTTCGGGCGGGCTGCATCCCCCTCTCCAACCCCTCAAACCATCAACAGCACCGCTCTGGGTGGCTCCCGAAGCAAAACGGAACCTGAGCTTCTAATCTCTGTCGGAGGAAGGATTAAATCTCGCGTGCACCCCACTTCAAAGATCTGGACAAGACTTTTACAGACTTCCTGAAACATCTTCCTTGCATACGAGTGAACATATACCCCTCCTTATTTACTCCCTGTCTGCAAAAAAAAAAAACACCGATATTTCCCGGGGAAATATTTAATTACTGTATACAGTCATTTTGCAAAAATTCCACAATTTTTCAGGTATTTTATTTCTACGTTAATTAAATATCTGGTTAAAGCTTTTGAAAACAGGCACTACGAACTAAAAGTATTACTCAAAATATTCCTGGAAATAACACCCGCCTCTTTTCACCAAACTGGCTTTTTTTTTTCTTTTTTTTTTTTTTTTTCCACTTTTGATTTTTTTTTTTGTCGAGCGATCAGAATTTACTCCTTCCCTCTTTTTATCACACGGCAGATTCGTCTAATTAACAATTAAGGAATGACGAAGTGATAAAAAGTACAGCCACTGTTGACGCATGTGGATGGGTTTAAGTTTCATAGGACAGTTTTTGCTTCCGCGTGTTATTTTATTACTTTTGTCAACATAAACCAAATTTCTAAACCAAGAAACTCCAAAACTGTTAATACAGATCAGCAATAATATGGGTAGCTGGCCCCATCTAAACATCATTAAACATAGATAATAAGATCAACATACTGGATGGTCATAGGCCTGTTTGTGATTGTATTTTATACAATAACCGTACTAAATTACACGCATTCTAGAGCCAATACAGGTTCTTATCAAAAACTAGCTGTTGCAGCCTTGAAATCTACTACAGCACACTCCTGAAAATTTACGTCCGCAAAATTCTTAGTTCTAGGAAAGAAAAATGCGTAGATAACACGAGAATTTGCTTGTTCCTCTCTTTTTGGATTGCCTGTTTAATGCTCGTGTGGCCGCAAAATATCTTAGGGCATTAGTTTACCATGGACCACTATAAATTGTCGATATAACACGAACCACTTCGTCAATACCTCTTCCATTCAAATAGCAAACGACTCATTAGAATAAATGACCACCATAAAAACGTGCAATTGTCGCCATCAAAGTTGGCATTAAAAATTAACAGTATGAAAGTCCAAATAAATTAGTAAAACGAACTATATTAACTATCTTGCAGGACCAGGCCACGGACGAGTGGCAAGGCCTGCCTACAATCGGCAGTTCCTGTGGACGAGGACGAATCCGAAACCCGGCGTCAAGTGACGTCACATTGACGCAACCCGAATATGGTCTACATGTCCGAAGTAAACTTTCAGAATCTGACACTAGGTCGCAGTAAATTCGGCTCAGTATTTGTTGTTACTTAGTCATTTTTTAATTGGCTAAAGTATTGATCATTTAATCTTTACGAGATGGGTGACTAAAATATTTATTTATAATATATACCTTAAATGTTTTATTTTAAATACATGTTTTGAGAAAGTCCACATTGCACGTCCATTGTTAACTTCTCCAATGCAAACATGCTACGAATGCGCGCGAAAGAATTGGAAGTCTTCTTTTTCTATTAACTTGGGATACAACTTGGGACTAGAGTTCAGTTTTCAGAATGATTTAACTTGGCACACGGGTTGACTTGGGACACGGGAGATTGGGACAGCGCCATGACGTCAGAGGGTCACGTGCAACCACCAATCATCAGCGTTGGGATAGCGCAGTTGCAGACAAGCCTGTAGGCGGACCACAGCTTGAGTACAACTGTCCCAACGAGCATACAAGTACCAGAGACGTCGCCCAAGGCAAAGCACAGTTTTAACGCTTTTTTTTTTTTTTGCCCAGTGCAAATGTGCCAATGTCAAAACAATAAAAATTGTGTTCACGGGTTGGCACTACTGCACATGAACAGTTTTCTGTATTACATTTCAAACGTCTAATTCCATCCATTTTAATAAAAATGTGTTCCAATATTCGAATTTAAAATACAGTATGTAGAATTACATACAAAAATAAACGGCCACTGTGAGCTGTCAAGTGTGGGTACACAAAGCCAAATCGTTGCTAAAACACTTAACTAGCTCGCATAATCGATCATGCATGGTCATACGACACTCGCATAACCACCAAAATCGTAAAAAGAAATGTGGATTTATATAAATCATTGTACTTCAGTCTCTACGATTGAATCAATATAACTATATTTTTGTTTTCAATTCCGTTAAAAAATATTCATAAAAACGATAAGCTGTTTATTTACATGATATCAATAAATTCAAATAATTTTCCGCTTTTATATTGCCGATATTGCACTGGGCAATTAAACAAAATCGAATCGGAAATAAATTGAGCGTACCGTTTACTCCTGTCCAGTGTATAGGGGTTGGAACTGTCCTATTGCAAATTCCCGCGCGCGAGCAGCAGAACGCAGGCAGCGCTGGGCGCCGCTACGCCAGGGAGCTCCGGTGGCAGTAATCCGACTCCGAGACACCCGGAGAGGCGGTCGCAGATGGGAGACGCGGGTGGTGCAAGAGCTGCAGCATTGACATGCGCGACGACGTCCGCCATGTGTCCCGCACGGCGGACAAGGCCGGCCCGTCCGAGGGCGGATTGCAGCCACCTCCCGTCCCCCTTCCACGTCGGCCGGACTGCACTCGCACAGCGCTGAAAGACACTTGACCTCGCACTTACGACGCCGCAGGATGTCGTCTGCTACGTAATACATCGTACGCCTTTCAAAGCTATTTCTATAGCGCGTCTCACTCTTAGACTACTATACAATTTGACAATTTTTGTTACATAGTTTTGTACGTATAAACACACTCTGTCTACAAAGCATAACTTTTTGGCTGTTGATACTCGCTAGCCATCTGGAAACAATGTGCGCCATGCACTCTTTACTGCAATCTAAGAATGAAATGCACTATAGTGCATGTCCAGTGTGGTGTGTGTTCTCAGTGAAGGTTACCCCAAGAACGGGAGTTCTAGAAAAAATTGCTCGTCAACGGTTGACTAAAAACGTTTGAAACCAACATCCGAAACTTATTACCCTAATATCATATTTAAAAAAAAAGATTGTTATTATGTCTCTAGTGATGTTGGCGTCGAATAAGGAAAAGTGATTTTCTATGTCTCTACCCTTTTACCGTACAACGTTATGATTAATATTTGAACACGTTGAATTGTGTTTCACGTACACGTGAGGGGTATGAATTCCAGACATCGATCACAAGAAAATGTTCATGTTTGCGCGTGACGGAAGGAAGAGTAAGACAATAAAGGTTCTCAAAAGTACTCACGATTTAATGCTGCTCTCTAACGCACAAAATCCCAAACCCGAAAATATTTTAGTACGAAAATTCCCTCGAACCATAATTTATATCCAATTATACATCTCAACTGTTGTCCTGACTCACACACGTGCCACACAAGAACAACGCAGTCCGTGAAATATGAATCTGGCAAAGAGAATGGTTTTAACATTCGTAATAATAAATAGTGATCATGTAGGACTGAACTATCTCAAGCTGGTGCCGCCGCTTTAACCGGCAATCATTCAAGCTCTCGAACTCACTGGGATGGACGTTCTTCATGCAGTACGACTGACAAAGCACTAACTAACTATATCTGACGCGGTGATGCTTTACAAATAGCTTCTCTAGGATACCAGTGGCGCGTACCTCCTAAACATCTCATCATCAAGAACGTAAAATTATTTGTGTCGTTTTAACATGCTGCAAACTAAGTAGATTTATGACTGGGTAAGCACGCAGAGAAACCAGCGCCAGTAAAATAAGATCATTAATGAGATGAGGCTAGAAACCAGCGACAGTAAAATAAGATCATTAATGAGATGAGGCTAGAAACCAGAGCCAGTAAAATAAGATCATTAATGAGATGAGGCTAGAAACCAGCGCCAGTAAAATATGATCATTAATGAGATGAGGCTAGAAACCAGCGCCAGTAAAATAAGATCATTAATGAGATGAGGCTAAACTATTAGTCGGTCTTAACAGCGGACAGTTGTACCCCTGCAGAGCAACAAACTTTATTTCTTGATTCGCTATGATATAAATATTTGTTACATAAAAAATTAAAATTATTTCTCTGAAACAGTTTAAGTGTTAAAAAAAAATCGCGTCGGTTTTGAAGGGGTCATTAACTTCGGACACTGTGTCTACTATCGAAGGCATGTCGCACATGAAAGGCCACTGTCTTTGTCCAATGCCGTCACTTAACTTCCCGGTAGATAATCTTATTCCAAGAAGTTTCTACACCTCCGGATCATGAATGGATTCCGCTTTTGTAATACATTCTAGCTGCAAAACTAAAATAATCCAGAGCGGGGATTATAATTTCTGATAGAGCAGGAACTCGAACCCAAGCCATCACAGAAGAAAGTCTAATTTTCTTGCAACAAAAAAATGCTAGCATTTCTTCCCGCTTCTTAACAAGTTCGTAGCTGCACATTAGCTCAATTTTCATTGTGTAGCATGTCACACTAAATTTTAAGTCAGCGATTCAACTTTATAATGATTATCCTGGTGATCTCGTACGATTTAATAAGATAAGAGCGCGAGGAATAATATAAAAGCAGTTGGAAGTTGCGGGTCTGCACAAAAAAAAATCCAGGAAGGGTTATGCAAGAAATTGGTTTGTGCCAACTTTCTGAACAAGATTTCTGCCAGAGTGACTCAAATTTTCAAGTTTAGCGCTGACCCGAAGTGAGTACCGAAGACACATATGATGGAAGCAGGTACGTCAGACATTAAACAGTGAGGAAAACAAGTTACTGATGGTTTGGGAAAAGCACTGGCAGGAGTTTAGCATCAGTGTGATGCGGTCTGGCGAAATAGGGCGCAACTTCCATCTTTCCGACAGAAGATGGAAACCAGCGTATACCTTACATCCATTATGGTATTATTGAAACTTTGATAGAGTTTCTTAAGAGCAAATTAAAAAGAGAAGCAGTTCAGTATCCACCTACTGGAATGTTATGAACTTATAGAGAAGAATACAGAAAGTATTGAGACTTATTGGGCTGTTCGCGGTAAAGTAAGCACTTTAAAAGGCCACGCAAAATTTTTCCTTTTTCTGCCAATTTTAATATTTCTACCAATGTTTAACATAATTATCGCCATGTGACTAATAAACACAGGGTATACATTTAATCTCTCTCGAAATTTAACATCTGAGTCGACAATAAATTGTGTTTAATAGTAATTAATGCACTTTGGGAAGGCCTTTAAAGTGATCGTTTTATCTTATCGCAGACAGCCTAGTTTCAGAAAAAAAAATGCTTAGTGTCACTTTGAACTGCGGAGCCTTACCAATTCAAAATAAGGGCAATTTATAAAATCGCTCCCCCCTCCCTCTTTTATGTTTTTTTTTTCTCTGTGTTATGTATTGATAAACCAACACTAGATAATATGGCTAACGATGCACTTTTAACAAAAATCAACAGATAAGTGACAACAGACAACATGGCTTAATGGGATCGGCACCCAACTTTTATACCAACAGGATGTTGTGTTATTTTACAACAGTTGTGTGGTTGTTGCGGCATGCGGGAACAATACAGATATTGTTGGAGGGGTTCTGTTAAAGGAACTATCTGTTCAGTAGGAGGAACGAACACTGCTCTGCTGTAGGAACATAGCACATAGTTACAGATACGATCACAGATACGACCACAACAAATAATCATGTTGCATTTACTGCCTATGTTAACAGTATTTGGATCGTACCAAATCCAATCTGTTTGCTGTCCACACGTTAACGGTCTACATCAGCGTTTCCCAAATGGTGGGTCGCGACCCGGTACCGGGCCACGAAAAAAAAATTGCCGGGTCGCAAGAAACAGCTTCACACTTCTCATTAATGCTTTGACCTTATTATAATTTCATTTTCGCAATTATATTTGTAATAATTTCGTATAAGACTTACATTATGAGTAATTGAAAATATTTAAAATCTAAATATAGTGATCTATTTTACCTACTCATGTCAAAATTGGCAATAAGTTTTTAGTGGGTCACGAAAAAGAATCCTAAAAATAAACGGGTCACCGGAAAAAAATGTTTAGGAAACGTTGGTCTAGAAGGGTTATGGATACAAAAATTTGGTTCTTACCGCCATATTTTTTCTCAGTGTGCGTTTTGTTTAAATGTGCTACACTGAGAGAAAATTGAACAAAATATGTCTTTGTATATTGCCAAATATATATTTAGTTGCCCTAACAAAATATATTGTTGAGCAAACAAAATTCGAAAAGCAACAAAATTACTTTTGTTGGTCTAACAAAATGTATGTTTGAATAAACAAAATCTCAGTGTTGCGTCAAAAAAGAAAAGACTGCCAACTAAACATTTTGTTGAATCAACTGTATATATTTGATTGGCCACTCATTTGACTGCCTGCGTTCGAAAATACAGCTCGAGGGTTTGTTTGCAATTTTCGTGACAATTAGGAAAGTAGCCTAACTGCGTTTGTTAGTGCATGCTATTGATGCTTAACAGTCGTATAAACACATTAATAAAACAATGCCACAAGAAAGTGACAAGTAAAGCTGTAAAACTGGAAACATTTGTTTGCACACGTTGCCCAATATTTGTAGTATATCTTTTTAAAAGCTTTCCAGTGTCCTCAGTTGTCACATTAGCTTAGAATACTAAGGCGTAGCGCGCGGACGCAGGTGATCTAGGTTCGAAACCTCAGTCGAACTGTACGTGTGCCAAACAAACCTTTAGTTGAGCCAACCAAATCTTACAGTTTGCGCGCGACCAAATGAGAACAACAAAATAATTTGCCTCCACCAACAAAATATTCCACTTACCCTATACAAACAAATGATTTGGTTGCACCAAACAAATCTCGTTTGATCCAACAAAACGTTTATCTCGGAGTGTAGGTTTCGTGACTTGCAAGAAGGTGCAAGACAAGTGAAAAAGCGGTCCAGGAGCGCGGTCGATGGTAGGGCACAGTGTCCGGTGCCGTGTGTATGCATGTGTGTGTGCTGTTAGTTCTGGTTTCCGCCACGAGGGGCACGTGACGAGGTTTCCGGCCGCACGGGGCTGGGGAGATCGTCTTGGGTAAGGGATGTAGCTGATTGTGCATACAGAGAGAAAGATACAGAGAGGGGGGGAGGGCAGAAAGCTTATTGCCGAAAAGGTGATAGCACTATGTGGGGGGGGGGGGAGGACGTAAAGGGCGTTGTGGGGAGTGTGGCTGGGAGGGAAGGGTCTCCCTATCACGATTTTATTCCGCCCACGTCCTAATAATGGGTGCCATAATTTGTAGCGCCGTTGTCCGGATTCATTCCCTGCTCCTCCCCCACCCCCCTCCCAACGAACCATCCTCTTTTCCCTCGCCGGACGAGTGGACCAACCAAGAGGCCAGTTGGCTCGGCTTGTATCGCACGAGGGCGGACAAATGGAAAGGGGAGGGTGCAGGTTACACACACACACACACACAAAAGCACGCACTCGGGGCGCCCTTGTTCCGGAGAGGTGTGGAGAATGTACAAGGAGGATCAATACGGCGCGGGGATGAAGGAAGCTCGTGCGAGGAACATGTCCGGTAAGAAGGCTGCGCGCCAACAGGCGATCGAACACGAGGCGGTTCGAATCCTTCTACCAGAACCCCTTGCGCCCCCCCCCCCCCCTTGTTCCGACGACTATACACGCACGGTACTACGATATATGTCTTACGAGTACGATATTATTCCACTCTCAGCGACCGTAAACATGGTCAAATATCGTAAATGAAAGTAGTTCAACTAATGGAAATTCCGACATCACTTGATTAATGACATAGTGAAGAGAAACAACACATTATCTTGTTTTTAAGCACTCCTCGATCAGTGATCCAAAATTGCATGTTTAAAGTCTGTGACGAACACGTATACACACGTCGGTAATGTATCCAAAATCTACCTTTAAGTATAATGAAGAGATTTTAGTCGTCAATATTTGCCATGTTACCATCTGCAATATAGCGTCAATGATTTAGTGTATTTTACAAGAGCGAGGTATCGTACACTACTGAGACAAAGGTTTGTTCCAGCTAACAAAATATTTGTTTGTATACGGTCAAAAAAGTATATATAGTTACACAATAAAACTTGAAAAGGAACAAAACCAATGTTGTTCATCTAACAAAATATACGCTTGCATGCACAAATTCTCTGTGTTGGGCCAAAAGAAATTAGACCGTCCACAAAATATTTAGTCGAATCAACTATAGGCCCTTTATATTTGTTTGGCCACTCATTTGATTATCTTCGTTCGAAAACACACCTCGAGAGTTTGTATTGTTTTGGCAATTAGGATAGTAACAGAGTTTGTTAGAGAACTTGTTGACGCTTAATAATGGTATAAGCATCCTAACAAAACAAGATCAACATGAAACTAAAAGGTAAAACTGCAAAACTTGAAATATTTCTCTGCACGCGTTGTCCGGCATTCGAAGTTTTATATTAACAGAAATGGCTTAACGTACGTACAGCCAAACAAAGCTTTCGTTGCACTAGCCAAATCTTTAATTGGAACAATCAAATATGAATAACAATATAATTGGGGTCCAACAAAAAAAATTTTCACTGCCGCTATACAAACAATTATTTTGGTTGACAAGATGGGGATTTTTGGACATTCGCCATTGCGATGCAGATGTGTGGCATGGAAAAAAAACAGCACTGAGCACGAAAAAATAATTAATAAATACAATGAACCTATGGACGAGAAAATAAATATATGTATAAAACACTGGAAAATTCCAAGAGGGAATTCAAAGATCACAATTATTTTGTTTGCGCCAAACAAACTTTTTTCATTCAACAGAATATTTTTATCAGTGTACCAGTATGATTACAGCTAGTAAAAGCTGAGTACTTTTGAAGTCAACATTTGGGGGGAAAAAAACATTCTTGACTCCGTATATATAAAGGTAGACACTGGCATGAATACGGTAATTCTTACAGCAAATAATGAAAACTAGTGCCATGCTTAAAAATATTACAATATAATGTCCAGACTGGTATAATACCCTATTCACAATAAAGTGAGCATTTTTTTAATCAACCTTCGAAAAAAGTTACTGCCCCTACCTGCATTTTAACGGGCGCCCTGAGTGACATGCGCCCAGTAAAGTTCGTAAATTTCGATGGGAAGTAGTCCCGTATCTTAACGTCGAATAAAAAGTGTTAGGTAACAATTTCTGATAACTGAAATTACGTCTTTCGCTTTCTGTTTTTTTTTTTATGCACCGAATTAAAAAATGAGCAGATTTGTAAAAACTTTACTCTTCCAATAATTTCACAGTTTCACTTAACCGAAGCACGAATTATGTGATGAGGCCCATGTCAATGTTGATCGATCTTTCATGAGGCGGAGGATTACATAACGTGCATACAAGTAAATCTTAAGCAGGGCTTTCAAAAGTGCTCAACTACCGTAAATAGCCTGTAACCGCATGTTATTGTTTGCATGTTTTTGTTTTATGAACAATAGCTTAAAAATTAGCAGAATATCTCCGTAATTTTCTTAAACATGGCGTTACAAAAGTGACTTACCAGTGCAAGCCATAGGGATGTTATCGAATGGGCTACGTGAAAAAACTAAGAAGGACTTGCAAAATTACTCAATTAATCGTGAGCCACTTACTGTACATTGTACACAGGCCAATCATTAGAAATAAAAATAAATTTAAGTGGTACGCCTAAAATTCACAGGATAAAACTTAAGGCCACGTTTTCGAAGACCATCAGGCGAACATACGAACGTTTAAGACCTGATCTGGAAATAACGCAGCACAACAATTACATCAAATAAACTGTTACTAAAAAGTATCGTATAGGCTATTCACGGTAAAGTGAGCACTCTTTAAGGCTCTCCCAACAGGCATTGACCACTAATAAACATATTTTATTGCAGCCTCAGACGTTTATATTTGAGGTTGGTCTAATGTATACACTGTGTTTATTAGTCACCTGTCAATATTTATATTAAAAGGTGGTGGCAAGATAGAAATTGACTAGAAATAAAAATTTATCAGGGCCTTGAAAGGTGCTCACTTTACCGTGAACAGACTATAAATGATTGCACAGCGCATAGTATATTTTACCTTTACATTTTCATTAGTCAATTTTTTTATGCGTACACATGTATCAACTTCCCTTCAAAAATTAACGTTAAAGGTCTCCATAACATGTGGAGATAAAATAGGAAACAAAAACACTAAGATAACAAAAAAGGTTAAGAAGTTAAGAATCAAATCTATGAATTATTAATAAAAAGAGACGAAACTGTTGATTAGGGCAAGATGAAAAAAAGTGCTCATGTAGGTAAACGCAGGTCTTTATTAGAAACTCCGAGACGGGATTGAAAAGTGTGAAAAGGCAATTCCACCTGATGAGAACTTCGCCAATGTTGGACTAATGTTTTTCTTTTGTTTTACGTTACAAGCCCAAGATTTTTTTTTTTTTGCCGTGTACTGTAAATCTCTGAAAGGTTAACAGGTAAATGCGATTAGCTTGTGAGTATTAGGTGGATGGAGTCGTCTTTGATAGCTAACCGCGTTAAAAAGGTTTCAAATAAAAAAGTTACAATTTTGTAATTCTGTGTGTTGGTTTGACTGCTAATTTAAAAAGGTCACTTCTAATATTTATTGAGCCTAGGTGGTAATCTCTTACCTAAAATAAAAGTCTTGCCATTCGTCAGAAACCATTGCGCCTAGCTGCTATACGAGTAGACGATTCATCATAAATCTAGAAAGCACCTCAGCGTACACATTTTTGAATGTTCAACAGCTGCTGTTTGGCGTGTCAATATTCATTAATATTTGCTCGTATACAGCTACGCGTGATTGTGACACAATTACAAAGTAAAATGAAATGTTCAAATATGTTCCGAACATCTATTATTATTGCGCCAGGTTTGAAAAACGGAATATTCAACAAATGCTGGATGATATACATTCAGTACTCAAATTTATGGAGGTGGTTGAGAGTGGATATGAAAAATAATGTTTTGCTGTAAAAAAAAAGTTGTGTATTTGCGTGAATGATTAGCCTGCGACGGATTAATTAAAATTGGAGAAGGTGGGTGGACGGTATTACATTTTACATTTTAAGGACATTTCGAACTTAATTTACAAAAAATAAATAAAGCTTGAAAGTGTGGCTTCAAGGCTCAATATACGTTCAGTCACTAAAAACTTCCGATTCCTGCATTTTCCTTTAAGAGTTTCGTTTCACACTTAAGGTTGTATGACTGAATTACACTGGAGGTTTGAATATTAGATTTTGGAACGACCTTTATGTATCATACGTATAATACGGCATATTTCCGCAAGACTTTAGATTGTGAACGATTTTCTTGCTGCGAAAGCAGGCAATAAGTATCTGGACATAGATATAAAGGAAACCAACCCCAATCTGAACTTGCCGTGATATGAATGTAGGACTTAAGGTTGTGTGGCAATTGTGCTATTGATTTATTGTGAAAGTTATCAATAGACCAAACAAAATTAACTGCCTTTGTAAAAAAGATAAAAAAATATTTTAAAAATCTGTAGCACATTTTTGGACGAATTTAGAATTTTTCGCGCTTTGTGTTGGAAGAGCGTTTTCTTCAATACCTACTTCATAAATTGTAAAATGCTCTCACTAGTTCCCGAGAAATAATTTTACTGGTTTATAAAGTAGAAACTTTTGTAGAACTCAGGTGAAAAATGTGCGGCAATGTGCATATAAATGCAGGATTTGAGTTAATATATATCTACGTACGTTAGGAGCTTCTATGGTTAACTGCCAGAAAATGTCTTTACTAATCACGTAATGACCAGGATTTGAATAAATTACAAGCAAATAACCTTAAAAAATAATGCATATATAAAAATCCTCTGAGACGGGTCCGTGGGTCCATTTAGCACGTAACTGGCGAGATCAACCCTTCCCTTCAGCCAGGAGCTCACCCCTATTCCGCTGGACAGGGGAAATACCCTTCCACGACTGAGCCGAGTTGAAACTAAACGGCGGAGTTGCGAAATTAATTGACGACTTGTCACATTTAACTACATCATTAAGCTTATTTCCCCTCCTGCGCCGTTCCCTCTACCCCCTCCACTTCCCCTCTACGCCGTGGGCCCACGGTTGCCGAGGCTTACAATACAACCAGCTCGCCAGCCCTCCCCTTGGCGGCTGGACCAACACTGCAGCCTCCCTCTCGCCATCCCCTCCCCATCCCTCATCTTCCCCGACAAGGGCGGTGGGGAGGTGTGTAACAGGGCGCCGGCAACAATCCGACACTTAATTGATCTCAATTGCGAGTCATTACGTCGCGCCATTCAGCGGAAAGATTACTCTTCAAAATTACACTCGCACCGCGCAGCACCCCAGCCCAACCTCCCCCTTGCAAAAAAGGAAGAATAAAAAAATGCCTCCTCTCCCGCTGGTAACGAGGGGACGAAAACCCAGACAGTCCTGCGGAAGGAGGGTTAAAAAAAAAAAAAAAAAGCCGATGCAGTTCGCTTTGGGGTATCGTTTCCGTAACTTGTGGCGCGGCCCAGATATCGATGGCGCCGCGGAATCAATCACGACAAGCGGAAACCAGTTTGCTTTAGTTGGAAAGTGATACGTGTAAACGAGACTGTAGCGGTATACGGTGGCTCGCGTACGTCAGTTAAGCTATCAAAAGTTCCGCTGCACCGTATACTGACTGTCCTAACTACCTGCTCCTTAGATCTACCGGCAACTTCTTTACAAGTTAGAATACGATGAGCGTAGCAGGCAAGACCTAGACTTTCTTCCGGGATGTTAAGCATATTGTCAATGCTTTTAATTAATTTTATTACCTGAACTGCGCATTTTTTTTTAACTTTATACAAATTTCAATATTCTCATTAATTTTTACAAATATATCATTGAGGTTTTAATAAACGACTGTATTTTTGTACGTGAATATGTCAACTAAACTGATTTAGAAATCTAACTTAGAGAACCTTATCCATAATGACATTTGAAACAATTTCTAAACCCAGTGACTGTAAGGAAAAACCCCCAAGCTTAAAGAGAAAAAAAAAACATAAGACTAAAAGAGAAAACATAATTAAAATGTTTCCAGTTTCTTATCCCATTACGTGTTTAGATGTTCTTTAAAAAATTAACCTACTGGTTTTGCAAATGTTTGAGGCTGCGGATGACTGATTTTGGTTTTATGAAAGATCAGTTATAATAAAGAAAGTGATCTGAGCTGAGTCAAGCCGCGTATTTGAAACATCCTTGATCGCTGAATATAAGAGACTAGGGTTGCTACTTTTTCTTTCTTTTTAACTATATATATATATACACACACACACACACACCAATCAATGCAATTCTACTTACTGATTATCACTTACTAAGCAGCAGAAATCTTACGGGAAATAAATTAACCGGAAACATTGGAGTAGTCGTATCGTATGGAATTCAGCGTAAACAGCCACAAAATCATCCAATTTTTCTCTCTGAAATAATCAATAAACTGGCAACGATAAGTGGAGCATTTTACACTGCTTACACAGATATCGTATTACTAAGTAATTGCAACACAAACTTTCGATCAACATCTCAGCTAGCGGTTGAACAGGACACACCAAAACAGAATACTCCGTGAATACACTGCGTAGCCTAGCCTCCTCGTAGCTATAAGCTGTTCACAGTAAAATGAGCATGCACGTTGTGTATTATTTCGCCTTATGTAAGATTAACATTGTCACGGGCCTCATCACTTTATTCATGCGTCGGTCAAGCGAAACTGTGCAATTCCTAGAAAAGTAAATATTTAACCCATCTGCTCATATTTACACTTCGATGCATTAAAAAAAAAAACACAGATAGCGAAAGAAATAATTAAGTTATCAGAAATGGTTGCCTAGCACTTTTTATTCGACGTTAAGTTACGGAACTACTTCCCATCTATCGTTATCAACTTTACTGGACGCATGTCACTCAGTGCGCCCGTTAAACCGTATGCAGGTAGGAAGGGGCACTGACCTTTTTCTAAGGTTGATTTCAAAAGTGCTCACTTTATCGTGAACAGCCTTTAACAGTTTTTTTCTAACTGCCCTATTACAAAGTGTTAAGTATATTCCGAAGGTAGGACGGGAGCTAATTGCGTCTCAGGGCGAACCCCTTACACCTACAAGGAAGGGAAATTATGCAAGGAGACGTGCATCGCGGCAGAGAGGGATTGGGCAGCCATGTCCAGCGATTGGGGCCATGAATACCTCCCTACGTGTACTCATAGCTGAAACAATAACTAAGAAGAGACTGGGAAAAACCATCACAGACAAAGTTAAAAACCCAGCCGACAGGAAAGAATTCAAAATTATTGCATGCATTAATATAAATGCTACGGGAGAAAGAAGGTTGGACATAATTGTTTATTATTAGTAGAGACGAAAAGACTAGTAGAGAGATGGGGACGATAGCCTTTAACGTACTAGAGGGGTCAGTTTATCCACAAGCACCGCGCAGCGAGTAGACGCGGGTCGAACAGATGAGTGTGGGGGGGGGGGGGGACGACAAGAATAACCTGTGTTGTGTGGCAAGAGAGTGACGAAGATTTCTCCATTCGCCGAGAGAAGGTCGAGGGAAGAAGAATGGCGGCGCGCGGAATCCGACATAGTCTCCCGCGACCTCGGGACACATTAAACGTCTTTTACGATCACCATGCCCGAAATACCGGTTCCGCCGCTGGCAAGATACGGCGAAGATGGCGCGCGCGCGCGCGCGTGGAAAGGTATCCCGTATCCACGCGATCGTCCCTCGACAGCCGGACGCGCGTGACATTTACCCTCGGCGAAGCGAAGCCGCGTGGAGGCTATACTCGCAGACCGCTGCAACACCGGCATGCTCGCACGCATTTTTACTACACGCTGCCAGCCAGCGGCCAGACACCGCCGGCTTCGCAGGGATGGAGGCTATACTCGCAGACCGCTGCAACACCGGCATGCTCGCACGCATTTTTACTACACGCTGCCAGCCAGCGGCCAGACACCGCCGTGGAGGCTATACTCGCAGACCGCTGCAACACCGGCATGCTCGCGCGCATTTTTACTACACGCTGTTCACGATCAAATGAGCACTTTTGAAAACCCTACTTAAGATCTATAGGCTGTTCACGGTAAAGTGAGCACATTTTAAGGCCCCCCCAACAGGCTTTAACCACTAATAAATACACCTTATTGTAGCACCGGGCATTGAATTTTGAGAGTGGTGAAATGTATGCATTGTGTTTATTCGTCACATTGCATGTTTATATTAAATAACAGCAGGAAGATGGAAATAGGATGAAATGAAAAATTAAGAAGGGCCTTAAAATGTGCTCCCTTTACGGTGAACAGCCTTTAGGTACTTGTATGCACGTTGTGTATTATTTCGACTTATGTAAAATTAACATGGCCATGGGCCTCATCACTTTATTCATGCTTCGGTCAAGTGAAACTGTGAAATGATTAGAAAAGAAAACATTTTATAAATTTGCTGACTTTTTCCACAGCTGATCCATTAAAAAAATCAGAAACCGAAACAGATAATTTAAATTACTATCACAAATGGTTACCAACACTTTTTATTCAACGTTTATATACGGGACTACTTTATATCTATCGTTACCAACTTTACCGGGCGCATGTCACTAAATGCACCCGTTGAAGTATATGCAGGCACAGGCAATGACTTTTTTCTAAAGTTGATTTCAAAAGTGTTCACATTGACGTGAACAGCCTTTAAACCCGGTTCGCCTATATAAATGGAATACCTTTCAAAACTACGTTCCAAAACAAAATTCCTACTGGCAACTGTATACACTGTATTTTATTATTAATTGTAGACGGAATTTCTTCGAAACTAGTTGACAAAGATATTTTCATAACACTACAAATAAGTTAGAGTATATTTCACAAAATCGTAGTGTGGAATGCGTAAAACCAACGTAGAATTTTAACTCAAGCAAGTGTTGTATAATACTGAAATTTATTATAAACATCGAGCCACATAAACAATTTTGAATTTTTCTTTAATGTGGTTTGTACATATACACTACTTCAACTGTAAAGTTTCAAGAAAATCTTCTGAAACTAGTTTTCGAAATAACTGTTTGTATAATCCAAAGAAGTACAGAAGCGTTTTTACTGTGTACATTGAAACGCAAACGATGACTGCACTTATCTAAAGCAATTCTGCCAGCGAATCGTGAAATGCAGTTATATAAATAAACGTCTTAGTAAAATACCAATATTTAAATTGACGGCTGATGAAACTAGTTACGCACATTAGACCAAAAAGTGATGCACCAGTAACACATTTGTGTCTGTGGTTTTAATTAAACAGTGTAACGTCTTAAACGCAAACAATAATCATTAGGTAGGCCTACGCGACAATGCGAATTGTTCAATGTGGCGTAAGTCCGAACAGCGGAGAGAAAAGTTAAAACAAGGGGAGCGTTAAAATGCCCAGCAAGTAAGCAAGTTCGTGTACTTGCCAAGTATAGAGCCCGTGTGTACTATACTGGAAATTCGGACAACGCTAGTAGCTATATACGTGGTGACGTCACGGGCAGTGCCGAGTACGGATATGTGTATACTTGCAGAGAATTCGGATGCTGCCTTAGTTTCGCGCGCCTACGACGTATGCAACATGTCATACCCACATGATCGCAAAGCCTTGTTCTTTAGGCGTCGTACACCGTAACTACGAATACAATAAATTATATAAACGTACTTTTCCGTATATACGTGCAAGAGGCTTTTGTATTACGATTGGTCCAAAGAAACTATTCCTGGAGTTTGGGCAATGAGTTTCCGAACATCCGGTATCAGCAAAAATAGCGAGTACTTCCTTCATAATGCCCGGGTATGAAGTTAACACTAATGAGGCACGTGTAATTTGGGAAATTGTTGCCAAGAGGCATCCACAGGAGATGAGCCAGAACAGCAGAGAGTATTCAGCGATACGAGAACCTCTGCTCAGAGCTATCAACCCCCTACCCACCTCTAACCTAACCAGAATCCCCCCTCGAGGTTGGTGTAACAGAGGAGGGGCGCGGGGTGAGAAGAAGAGATCGGCGAACGCAATCTGTACGTCCCTCACGGACTTGCGGCCGCGGAAGCTGACGGACAGGAACACCGCAGTTACCGTTTCGCCACGGAGAAAAGAGGTTCATTTCCTGTTGCTTGGTCGGCACTGGGAGAGAGCCGCGGAGGTGTGTGGCGAGAATAAATATCAGGCGTCTGCTAAAACACACACATACAGACACACACACACACACAAACAGCTACCTACCACCACGTCCAGACATGACGTGGCTCCTCAAGTACGGTCCCAGTGTGTCTGGTCGCGCGTTTAGCAAGCCTGGAGCAGGGGCGGATCAGGGGCCAGTCTTTGTGGAATACGGAGGGGTAACTTCTCAGAGAACATTAAAACTTCCAACATGTTGACATTCTTATGTTTAACTCCCCGATATGTTGACATTCTTGCGTTTTACTCCTCACCATGTAAATAATACATAAAATTTCTACTACTTATTTTGAAAATTGGACTTAAACTCCTTGTGTTTTGATCATTCCACCCAGAAGCCCAAAATATAGAGATTAAATTATCTCAAGCAAGAGCTAACCACAGAGGTAAATAACTTAAAAAAAAATTACTACTACTTCACTGAGAGAAAGACCAACAAAGTATTTGTTTGTATAGGGTCCGAAATACACTATGTTTCCTCAACAAAATATTTTGTTGAATAAACAAAACATCCATGCGAACTGAAAGACGTAGGCCCTACAGGGTAATGTATAGTTCACTGACTTATCATATTTAAAACACGAAAATATTTTGACATTTTGCACGTTGTAGAATTATGATGCCCCTGGTAACTTGAAAGAGTAACAAAATTACAACATTAAAATCCTTCAATATTGCCTTGAAACGCATGTTAATGGCGGCGAATTTGTAACTTAGTCCCTCAAAAGTTCCGTCACGTATAAGACTAACGCTTCCTCTTTCCTGTTAAATATTTCCATTAAAGTATTTACCAAAATGCGAATTTAAATACCATTTTGTACCACTGCTGTACGTCGAGTTTTAGTGTTCACTAATCCGTAATTATGGGAATAGTTACTCGCTAACTTACTTGGAAAACTAGTTCCTTTAATTGTATAATGCTTTCGTATTAACATTAAGCTTTTTGTTGTTGCTAGGTGGAGGAAATGACAAATGCACTTCATCCTCACTTAATATATATTTGGTTGTCATAAAAATAAAACAATCTTACATAGAACGCAAGACGAACTCTTTCAGCTCATGATACCTAATACTGTGCATTAAATAAAAAAGGATTATGATAATGTTATGGTCATTAATGTTTTGTTATTATTGAGCTGAGTTCACCTCTGTCTCACTGCGTGGCAATTTTGCCACATATTTACTATGCATTAAAGGGCGTTACGTTCGGAGGATAGACTTTTTTTTTCTAATTTATGATTGTTAAACAATTAAAGTCAAAACTTAATACCTACGCGCATCAGATGTTCTATAGCTAGAGACCTGCAAAATTCACGTTATTATTTCGAGATACATTAAACTTAAAACACACGTACATTTACTATATATATATATTACACTGGACTTTACTTTGTTTGACAAGCCCCAGGTAACGCTGCGCCAATAAATTATCACTTCACAATTGTGTGCCCCAATCACATGCAGTTCAGTAAGAAAGGCAGTTACTTCACATCTAGGCGGCAACCAATGGAGAAATGACGCCAGTTCGAGTATATATAGTGCTGTGAAGTTAAGCCTGATGCCAAATAATAACGCGAATTATGCAGGATCCTATATATAGCCTTTGTAGGGGAAAGGATGAAGATGTACAATGGAATTACTGTGTTCATTCTTTCGTTTAGTTTTGTTTGTTAAAGTCACCCACTAATTCCTTCAATACAGTTGCAGGGACGGCTTACGTAAGGTGTAAACATAAAACTCGATCAAAAAACGTTATGACCAAACCTGAAGTCTAAATTGAGAATGTTAAGTCCCGAGATAGGCACTGTGACCGAAACAAAAAAAAAAGGGGGGGGGGTGTGAGCTTGATATATGTCGTTTTTACTCAGATTTACATGTGCCACTGTGCATACATTTTCTGTGTGTGGTACCGTATGATTACTCGGTGCCAACCAGGACTGGTGACTGCTGACAAGTTTCTCACTGGCATGCTAAGGTCGTGTGTAACATTCTCCCCACAGAAATGATTCCATCACGCAATACATGAATAATGCACTCCTCTGGCCCCTTCCACTCGTCACGTGTTTATTTTGAATAGGAACAGCTGTACCAAGATGCACGTGCTAACCAAAAGCACATATCACATATGTAGCTTACTATAAAAAGAGAAATATGCGAGATGTGATTTCAGCACATGCAAATAATTAAAGGTGCTGATTTACTTGTTCTTAAAGCGACCCCAGAGTAAAAAAAGAAACCTATAAAGTTAATATTGCAGGCAATTTGTCGCGATGCTTTCCGTACTCAAGTTACAAGTTACTGGGCATTTTAGAAACAGCCATTGTGGCGACAGCGATTTCTCGCGCTGTATTAAAAGCATGTTAGAACGAGGCTGAGTTGAGTAGGGTCGGGGGTATTTTGTTGGTTCAGTCAGGAACTACTCACTTGGGGGGACAGAAAGGACGAACAAAGCAAGATTGCTTAGAATGTAAAATAACAGCGGAATGATGTGAAGGAGATCCTTTCCCTCTGTAATCAACACTTCTTCCCACTAGGGGCAGCACGGTGCCGGGGTCTTGCACCCCTTGGGCCCCAAACTTCATTAGCAGCAGCCGTAGGAAGTGCTGACCAGAGCACCGATCCGCATCCCAACCCCACCCCTCTTTTCCACCACCTGCATTTCGATTAGAAGTGGAGTCCCCACCCTTCGCCCCATCCTCCCTTCCCTTCACCATCAAACCCAACCAAGCCTTCAGCCTCCCCTGGTCCGATACCAACTTGCGTAACCCCGACCGCAAGCAAAAGGGCCGATATCGCACGACCTGCACGCTAGATGAGAAAATAAGATTCTGCCGCAACCCCCTTCGACCCCCCTTAGCCTCGATGGCTCATGATTTCCTTTCGCCCATCTCACCTCATGGGCCATCAAGGACTCCCTTAGCTACCCTTCCGTTCCCCCCCTGCCACGTCACAGTAAGAGGAGTGTAAGGAAGACTGCCAGGGGTGAGAAAAGGTAAGGGGGGTGATTTCGCCGGAGAAAAGATTACGTTGCCATCAAACTGTATGGTCAGCTATCAATACCGAGGGTGTCTATTGAGTGCGTGGGGATGCGACAAGGCGATAATCACTGCTAACAGCGACTACCGCAGGATATGGATAGAGAGAAAGTAACCCGATGGATTATTCACAGGGATGTGAAAGCGCCTGTTAAAAGTTCATACGTTTACCCCGCCCAACAATTTTTTTTCTGAATAGTTCGTGAACTAAAGATGTATTTGTGATAACACAAAATTCATGACATAACTACATTATTCATAAATTTAACATCCGTGCTGATTTTTTCAAAGAATGTAAAAAAAAAAAAAAAAAAAAAAAAAAAATGTTTTCTGATAAACACTGTTTTGTTCATTGATGTGATGAATTATTTAAGAAATTTTCCCCAACGCCTCAATAATTTAGTAGTTACCAACCAAAAGTAAGTTTTTTTTTTATCTCTAGACTCCGTAAATAATTTGTAAAATTTTACAAAGGGACATAATTGTAAATGAGGTTCAACAAGTAGTCCGAAAATTTAAATTTATAAACTTATATCAAGTATGGAACTTAAAATAGAAAAATGTCTTTCAACGCCCCTGAAAATAAATGAAGTGTACTGTGTTCACAAAAATCCATGTGTATATTTAGATTAAGGGTGGCATTTATTTTCTACCATCGCTTTGTGGGACGTCAATGATTAAACTGTGATTTCTATTATAAGCCACGAAATATCTATGCATCCAATTACATATATTCTAAAAATTATTTTAGTATCTACAAGATGAATAAAAAACAAAACTATAAGATTTATTGAGCTATTTCTGTCACCATAACTAGCATAAAAATTGTCCAGATCTTTTTCTAATGCAGAACTATTTTTAGAAAAATACAAAATGTCCAAAAATGAGACGCATAAGTCGCTAATACTGTAAATCAGCAGCATAGAGAGTATAGTGGCGAGGCTTTAGAGCTAGGATGCATTCCTGTCACCTGATAGCATTTATACCGTGAAGTCAGCAAATGACACCACTGCAAGGACACCATATTCTATTGGTCTCTGTTCTGTCTTACCGGCGTCCTATTGGTCAAAACCGCACCAGGCTTCCGTTATTAGCAGTATGTTAGCCGCTATACGTGTGGAGTTGGTAGTCTGCAACCAAATGGAATTTCGTAATGAACAGTATTTGCTGTCCATCGTGCTCATTTCAGAAATGGTAGAAAATGTTTCTTTTTATTTGCGAAAAGTGTCTTATGCGCGGTGTTGTTTTCTGGTAAAATCGCGATAAAAATAAGGTAACACAGTAACTACATCCACAGCAGTTTTGTGTTTTATGGACAGAGAAATATTCATACTAGTTTTGCCAGCACTACACTCAGGGATAGACTTCAAAGTGTTAAATGAACGTGAAAAATCTGCGACAATATAATACAGAGGTTTTTTCAGATCCCTTATTTCTTCCTCCGCCTCCGCAAGCTGATTACAGCGATTGCTGAAGTTATTTTTATTCAGACCAAGCCAATTCAAGGAAATTGTTATATTAGAGAAGTCATAATGTGTCTGTACTGTGTTATACTTAAGTTAATTATGTAGTCTACTTACATAACGATTCAAACTGTATGAATGATAATCTGTATTTCCTTTAACGTGTTGACTGATTTTTAGAAGAGAGCATGGTCGACTGAGCTAAGTATGGTTTTTCGAAGTGATTTCCCATCCCAAGACAGTTCTTAATATCACGACAATGTTGAAAACGACGACGACTTGGTGTCAGCACCAGATATCAGCCGGAAGTCGAACCTAAATACATCCCCTCGATAGAAACATTAATAGTTCATTGGTATTTTCCTAAAAATATGCAAGTCATAAGTGTGAAAATTCTAAAAATAATATTTTAAAAAAAGAAAGAAGGGCATTAAAGGACAACAACTATAAGCATTTCCGCTTCATTGGCAATTAGAGAAAGTGTATAAAACACGAGGTGTGTCAGTTAATGTAACGGGACTGGACAGTCCTGCCTCTGTACAGGTCTATGTAGTGGATGTACGGTAGGTATCCATGATGCTTCCAAAGTAAACAACTCTCGACCCGTGTTTCAATGTGAGTTTGGTTTGCATAGTGTCATCTTGCCGGGATCGTGGTTAGAGCAAAAATCGAACGTGTGGACCTATCTTTTTTTTTTGTGTGAAACTTCGGTCCTGATTAAGCTGAAATATTGACCGAGGAGGAAAACACTCGATCTTTGGAAGACTTCCTCAGCGGTGAATATTATAGGATAAATATGGGACGGGAAATTAGTTCCTATAGTTATCAGCTATATTTCTAGTATCCACATTGTTATATGCAGCAACAGGCATGCTAGACTTGAGTGTGTGAGCACAAACATACTACGAGGAGTGGAACGAAGCTTTGGGGGCTTGAAAACAAACCCCTCGAGGCAGGGCGATTGTTACTAAACACGGGCCAGATATTACGGCTGAAAACACGGCAAACGAGGTCTTTGTCGTCGAGACACTGCTCCAGGAAGACGTCCAGAGATGGGGGCGTGCCGTCCTCCGACATAAGTCTAGTCATGAGCCTACGGCATCATGGACAAGGTGAAGTCGATCCTTAGAAACTATTCAGAATCGCTTTAATGTAGATAATTAATTAAATAATAATAATCATTAACATCATGTAACCAAGTAAACTTAATAAGAGCTCATCCGAGTTAAAGATGGACTAAAGATATGTAAACGAGTTGTAATAGGTTTATAAACGAGATGTAATTTATATTGATTTGAATACAGGACGATAAAGAGGTAAATAGTGTTCACTTTTGAGTTACGCCTAACCCTAACTTGTACGTTTAATATAAACCATAAATATCTACAACGCCACTTATATAAAACGTAACAACATGTCAACATCTGTTTCAAGTCAGAGGAAAGTTTTTTTTTTTTTTTTTTCGAAACGAAATCCCGAGTTCAACATATGCTTTGCATAAATAGTGGCACGGGGTAATAGTTGTTTTAAAAGGAACAGTTCGCCGAGGCAAGGGTAGATAGAGACTGACAAAAGGCTGGCGACGCTTTATTCAGACGCAAGCAAGTTCGCTATCAGCGTGAAGGAAGACAGACGCGTCGCCAAGGCAGCGGCGCTGGAGGCAGGAAGTGGAGTGACGCGGGACTCCGTTGGACAGAGGGGACGTCGCCGGCGAGTATAATCGCGCCTGTCCGGTAGAGAGAGGAAGGAGTTCCCGCGGGACTTGAAGGCCGCGTGACAGACGCCCGCGCGGGCGCCTGAATAGACGCCGGGAGAAGGCGGGCGGGCGCCACACGGCCGGCCAGATACGTCCACCACTTGTCGTCCCCTCTCATGTGTGTGTGTGTGTGTGTGTGTGTGTGTGTGTGTGTGGTTCGAGACGTCGACACTGCCCCGGCACACAAGGTGAGCGACGCCGAGATAAGCCTGCAATGCCCTCACGCGGCCCATCAACGCCTCTCACTTCCTTCATTTCTATTTTACCACATTCGTTAACTTCAATTATTATCAACTATTCGCGGTAAATTAAACACTTTTGAAATCAGCCTGTGGGGAAAAGAAAACCACATTCATGCTTCAGTACACAATGGCTTGCCGGATTCTACTTATGGTCAATTCCCGATAACTTCACACTTTTGAATCAAACCTTTGAAAACTAACCCCACGTAAGCTTTATTTTTGTGTTTCCTAAATATGCCATGTGTCACGCGGGTTTCATATTTCCGTTAACGTAAAACTATCTTGTTTGTTGAATTAAACTTTTACTTATATTATACATAAGTTATAATATTCCATTCATAATTAACATAAACGAAAACAGAGAAAATAGGTGCGTTGATAATGCTTAATAGTAATAAATAGTTCTCATGCTAAATATTATCATACTACGTGCGCAAAAAAGTAGCCCGTTGCCCCTTTAATGATTTTGCAAAACATTCGTTTGTTTGCATGAGGCGGAGGGATATCATGAAAGCAGAAATTTAGAATGGCTTCACAAAAGTTTGAAGTAACCCGAATGGACTATAAACTGGCAACGAATAAAGCAAAAAAGTCCTAAATCTTGGCGTTGTAGTCGCGAGTGAAATATTTAAATTTATGGCAAATAACTTCGGAGTTTTTTTGTTTCCTTTGTATACATTAAAGTACGAATTGGCATATTAATAATACATTTAAGCTCGTGACTACGTACAGCCAATGCATACACTGTGCACATTACTTAACGCTCACCGCAGATTTCTAAATCGAATTTTTACGTGGAACTACGCACTTTTTACGTGAAGTCAGTACAGGAAATGCTGTGTCGGAGGAGGTTATGGATAAGACAAGGATGTAATGTAAACCATTTTAAGATTTAAGAGTCATTAATTGTTTAGTGTGCAAGCCATCCCTGGTTTAAAGTGCGGCCAGCAAGCAAAATTTAAAAAATATGCAGGATATGTTAAATATTTCTTGGTACATTAATAAAATCATGAACAGTACCGTACCTGCCAACGCAGTTTTATGTAAATATAATTATATATATATATATATATACACACACACACACACCGGGTAAGTCGCTCGCGCCTATTTTCCCGTATCTATGCAACCCGCAAACAATACTATCCATTTACAAAACATCACCTCCGTTATAACCCAATTGTCTGCTGTATAGCAGAGTTCCGTGCCTTGTACGTACTCGTCACGGCGCCTCTTCTGTTATCTGAACATTTGGCGCCGTGGTCAGCCTGCAGCAGTCAGCGGCGCGACAATACAGTAAGCGGTGACTGTATGTTTATGTCATGCGAATAAACACAATGGCTGGAAGCGAGGCAGGCGTGTGTTACTAAGGACGCAACCATCACCTACTAACGTATGTTCGTTAAACATCGCAACAATCTGTAGCAGCACAACATACGGATGTGCATTCTTTGAAACGTGACCGCTTCTCGACGCATAGCTGACATAACGCCATCCGTTAACCGCTTACTGCACTGCCGACAATGAATCTACGCACACGTGGTGTTCTGATAAGGTCGATGTTTTGTTAGATGGGTAGCACTGTGTACGGGTTGCATGGATATGGAAGAATAGGCACGGGCGACTCATCCGGTATATTACTCTATTGATATAAAATAGGGCAAACGATACATCTCCTACTGGGTAGGCCACTCCTGCTCTATTTCTGATCGATGTGTAGGGACAGGCGTCTTTAGCGAAAATATCCAAGTTCATGCTGGGCTTCAATATCTTACATCCCCAACTACAACTTCCATTGGTTATTGCCCGAGTTTCTATGTAAGAAGACATGTTCCCTTTTGCCTGGGCCAGTCGTAATAAAGTACTCCGATACTGAACGCTCATGATTCGCGGACAGCCATTTGAGGCACGCGACATTTAAAACCATCCAATCACGAACACGTGTCCCTATCGATGTGCCGCCCACAAGAAGGGTAAAACTGAAAGTGTAATAATGCCACAATTACAAAAACAAACTAAGTAACCACGTGCACCAACACCAAAACAAACACACATTCGTCCATTACAATCATCAAATAGTAGCAAATGTATGGATGCACGATTTTAGTTAAATTGTTGATTTGTTCTACTGCGAAAAATTGGTGATTAGGTGCATATCATATTTATTTGGGAAACTAATATTTCCCAAAATATAATTCATGCCATTTTTGTTGCACCTGTTGACATTTAATAACAGGAGTGCGCAAATGAAGTACCTAACTGTTTTTTTTTCCGGAATTCGCATTATAAAAATATGAACGACACACGGGCAAATCCATCACTAAGGATTATATAGGTATGCAATTGTATCAGAGAGAGTATATAAAATAAGGAAAGGAATCCAAATGTGGCAAGGCCGTTTTAATAACGTATTATAAAGTGTTAGTTAGTTGTCAGATATCCCCCCACCCAACACACACACACACACAAATACACAAAATTTCTAGCTTGCATGATTTATGTAAAATACCTTTCACGACATACGACTTCTTATTGGTATAATTTGCTTAAAATATGCATTACCGCAAACGAGCTAACTTATCACAACGTTCGGCCATGTTTGGTAAAAAATGTAAAGATGAAAAGATGGAACAAATTAATGAGTGCACTGAGTGAAGACCTGGGACACCACGCTTATGTGTAAAACGAACATACACAAAAAAAAAATCACAAAAAAGTACTTGCTTTTTGGATTTTCCTAACGGAGCATATAATCCGTGTTCCGTCATCATTCACACAAGCTACGACAGCAGGCGAAACGTGTCCGGCGACCGTAATTTTCTTTTTTCGTGGGAAAACATGTTTTCTTGCACGCAGAAATATGTTCTTTTTCTAGCGTTGTTTAATTCACATCCCAGATACAGCATCAAGCAACGAACTACAAGCAAAGTTTTTTATTCACTAATTTTATTTTAAATAATGACATAATTTTAATTCTAATGTATATGAAGTTACGATACACGCCTCAAGACAATTAAATACTGTGGATTTCTTTACAAACGGCAATAATTAAAACAATATTTTTTTTATAGCTGTCAGTAAGGTGCCAACGTTTGCTAATAGTTTAGATATAGTCTTGTACGCCGACTTTTGTATCTTACATGTGGCGAGAGTCAATTCGTACAAAAAAAATATCAATAAATTAATCTCATTTATGACAAGGGGAAAATTGAAGTAAGAAAAAATTGTTTCCCCTCCCCCAAGATATTGGTTATTTAGTATGATTGAAAGCATTGTGCGATAGCATAAATACCACTTTTGCAGAATCCTTTTATATTGTTATATTCGAATGGGAAGGGAGGGAATGTGTCATACTTTGCATGCACACATTTTATTTTTAGGGTATTTGTTAATAAAGTGAATACATTTAAATATCGGAAATATATATAATATAGTAATATAGTATGTACCCTGAAAATTCATATTAAACTTGATGTAACATTTTCTGCTAGGTTAAATTTCCTGGATGCTGTACATTTTCCTTGTTCGCAGTTGCTGCCCGCGCGTTCCGTAGCGAGAGAGGAGGGAGATGTGTCACTGTTGCGCGCAGCCGGGCAGGCTCCGCGCGGTAAGGCAGTTTTGGAACAAAGGGGGTAGCGGGTCGAGGGGGAGTAGGGTAGTCGAGCTGAGTGGCAGCTTTCATTGTGCATGTTTCCACGGCGTCATGTGTTCAGGGAAGAAGCTGGGAGAGATAGACTTGTCCGTCTCCCGTCCTTCACCCGGGTTGAGATAGCGCTCGCAGCTACCAGGAGAGCATGCGCAGCGAGGAGGTTGGTTTTCTGCGCTGTCCACCGCCTCCCATGCCTCCGCGGCTCTTCTGGGCGCCGGATACTGCCGCGCGCAACGGACGCTTGTTTCGACGCTCCGCGCGCAAACACAGCCCCACCCACCCACCCGCCCCCTCTCTCCCTCTCTTGACACCCGCATACATACACGTACACTTCCGCAACACACTTGGCCGTTTACGAATGACATGACGATTCAAAACTTAAATCATTTTCTTGCGTCGGATTTATTTACATACGCTTGGTTGTTTCTAACACATATGCCATATATATCACAAGCGTTTTATAAAGATACCGTGAATCAAGTATATCCGATTTCTTACTTCATAATATGGAACGAATTCCACTTATCGCCATTGTACAAGACAGCAAAAAAAAAAAAAAATGTTTAAAATATCTGCTAGTGTAAAAATACCGTACTGCGAAGTCAGGAGTTCTCGTCCTCCTGGCGTACTTTTTAAGACGATAATTGTGGTGTTTCGAGCAAACAATTAAGAACCGTAAACGCTGAAGTCGTGTTGTTACTAAATAAACTGGAGTTCCTGCTACTCTATTTTTCGTTTCACGAGTTAAATGCTGTCGTTTACCGCAATAATACGAGCGTTCTTCGAAGGTATTAATTAATGCCAGCTTTTAAGTAAGATAATGCTTTAAAAATCTGTAACGTATAGATGTGATATACTTTTATGTTATTACCTCAGATGTACCGGCATAAGTATACGTAGAAGAAAATATTCAAAATCCTACGAATAATTTCGCATTTATAGCAGCACCTCAATTTTTTTTATTTTTTTATTATTAACTCCATAATACGTTTACTGAGCAAACGTTAAAAAAAAAGATAATAGAACACATTATAGGCTGTTAACGGTAAAATGAGCACTTTTGAAAGCCCTGCTTAAGATCTACTTGTATGCACGTTATGTATTCTTCCGTCTTATGTAAAATTAACATTGTCATGGGCCTCATCACTTTTTTCATGCGTCGGTCAAGTAAAAAATGTGAAATTTCTCGGAAAATAAACATTATTATACAAATCTGCTCCTTTTCACACTTCAATGCATTAAAAAACTAGTGAAAGCGAAAGAAATAATAGAAGTTATCACAAATGGTAACCTAAAACTTTTTATTCGACGTTAAGGTACGGAACTATTCCATCCATCGTTGCCAACTTTACAGGGCAAATGTCGCTCAGAGTGCCCATTAAAATATTAAGGAATACTTACACTGACTACATAGCACACGTTACCATATCATTTCAACGAAAAGCATACGGAAATAAAATCGTTATAAAAATATACTTAAGAATTTCCTTAGCGGAATATTTGTATCGCGTACAAGACACAGTTATTACGTTAAGCTTGCACCAACTGCCAGAACACACTTACCGAAACTGCTCTCAGACCTAACAAGTAAGTACTAACAAGTGAGTACTAACAAGTGAGTACTAACAAGTAAATACTAACAAGTAAATACTAACAAGTAAGTACTAACAAGTAAGTACTACATGTATATGCGACTTGATAGTCCTAGCTATTTCCCGAGGGAATTTCTCAATCAGGTGATCTTTTTGTAAGGGAACCCGATTAGGTCGATGATTTCGCGAAAACGAAGAGCATTTTCGCCTTTACTGCCAAGCTACCGTTCCAACACAAATTATTTACAATCACTGCAGAACCTTTGTGCTAGAGGAATCAGGTAAAATCAGAAAAACCCAAGTGAAAATAAGCTTTTCGCCATGGCTTTTTACTGCCACACAGGTAAGATACATACTTTCCAGATATCCAGTGTCCTTTCCACGGGCCTGACTCCCATGCGTTCAGCACAGATTTCCTCAAAATTATTCCTTTGTACCGTCCGACATCTTTTCCTCTCTTCTAATACAAATCAAAACCGTTGTTTTAAACGAATATTTTTGGAGGAATATTTATAGTGAGTTTTATTAATATAGATAGTAATGTGATGTTTACGTCTGAGTTTGGTTTAAAAAAAAATGCAAATGGCATTGCTCCAGGCATGAAAATACATCAGATGATCTGGACAAGACCTGTGACAGTCTGAATCTAACACCGACAGTTGTGTAAAACATTTTTTTAATACCAACACTTAGTACACGAGGAAAATATGAGAGTAGCGATTCGCTTCGTCGTAATTCAGTTTAAATACTCGTCCAACGAACACCGAATCGCAGTGATGAACGTATTATTTATTTCGCTGATTATCCGACACCATCTTATTTTGAATTTTTTTTCTGTGAAAACGTAGCGAGCACAGTTCACTGCAAGAATCGCCGAATGCTACAGCCGATCAAAACTGAATGTCGCAATTTTTTTTTTTTTTTTTTTGTGGGCTAATGAATGTGATGGACTTCAAAGTTTGCTACGCGCAAATTGTCAAGTCCCGCTGGAAATAACATTGCCACTTAATGTTGAGTCAGGTGATTTCAGAACGTTAGGTAAAGCCATTTGCGTTCCGCTTAAAAGCTGCGTGTTGTATTCCAAAACCATTGAATATTCTGTGCCAACACCGAGCATTCGCGACAACTAACACGTGTCAGAATAAAAATCTAAAGGCGGTTCACGATAAAGTGAGCACTTTTGAAATCAACCTTACAAAAAAGTCGCTGCCTCTGCCTACATATACTTCAACGGACGCACTGAGTGACATGGGCCCGGTAAAGTTGGAAACGATAGATAGAAAGTAGTTCCATAAGTTAACGTAAAAATAAAAAGTGTTAGATAAACATTTGTGATAATTTAAATTATTATTTCGCTTTCTGCTTTGTTTAATCCATCAATGTGTAAAAATTAGCAGATTTATAAAAAATTTACTTTTATAATAATTTCACAGTTTCACTTGGCCAACGCATGAATAAAGTGATGAGGCTCATGGCAATGTTAATTTTGCATAAGGTGGAAGAATACACAATGTGCAAACAAGCAGATTTTAAGCAGGGCTTCCAAAGTGCTCATTTTACCGTGAACAGCATATACGTGCCTGTAATTGGCAAGAAATCGTATTCGCGAGAAATTGCTGTCCATATCATTAAATATTTACGACCAATTAAAAGTAATGACGAAGCTTGCCGCGAGGTCGCAGTATCAAGAGCCAGTGTTTTTTCGCTATGGAAAAAACGAAATTCTAATATGGTTTGCCCAGACGCACTGCATGACAACTGTTTTTCTCTCGCCAGTGTTGCTGCTTGCACGTAAACCAACTTCCCTGTCAAAATTCGTGATTCAAGTTTTGATACTGAACAAACGAGTAACTGGTAAGCTAGAAAAGAAAAAAAAAATTGATTTGGCTGTGTTGGGGACACGGCCGTTTGTTTTGCGTCTACGTTGACGCGCGATCGGACGCCTTGATGTTTATTTTACGTTCCCGGCACCGCTTCACTCGATCATGTGGCGTTTTATGGGTATCACTGGATTGCTTTCGAGATGCTCTTTCCAACCGTATATAATTTCTGTATTTCGACTTGGCTTTTGACTAGAATAGGCCGAAATTATGTTAAGTATTCTTAATGTTTTACTTTAAACGCATAGAATTTCACCATTACCACGCCACACAAATGTTTTTATACACGCAGTCGATTGATCATGACGAGAGCTGTCGATTGAAACTTAAACGAGCACCGTAGCTTCTCCTAGTCAAAAGTTATACTAAACGGAAGTTATGAGACACAGCGAAACGAACTCAAACCCCTCCCCCCCCCCCCTTTTTTTTTCACCCGTGCACGATGCTACGCAGTCCTCACTCAACGTAACATATTATTTGATCATTTGGCAATTGAGTAGTGAAACTGAATTTTGAATGTAGACGATAGATTCGGAGCTGCAATGCCAAACTGTATCCCCCGATTTTGTTATAATCGGATTTTCTGGACTGCCTCCCACTATGGTCGCAAATTTAAAGACGTATTCGCGTCAAAATTGTGAAATTATTAATTTAGCTAAATCATTTTGTTATTTATCTCAGGTGGATATTTTATCGCTGAAAATTCTTCTCAGCCAACCAAATGACATCACACCTCCTGATAGGCATTGCGCTCGGGAAAAGCCTGCCAGCGGACAGATCGCTCCGCTACACCCGTCCCCGATGACGGACAACTCACGACCACGACAGCCATGAGCGATGTGCCGTCGCTGAAAAGCGACGTGATGACGGAGCAGCCCCTCATCCGCCAGCATCTTTATTTTTCCTTCTGCATCTCCCTACAGGACCCCTTGTCACCCTGCCGAACCCCGAACGATTACACGGCCGGACCACGACGCATAGGGCGGCGTGCGCAATGGCGATAAGTCTAGCCTCCTCAGTCTGCTCTCTGTCGCGTCGCTTGCCCCGTCGTAGGCACCACCAACTATAGGCTATTCACGGTTGGTGAGCACCACTTTATTTTATTGCGGCATTGATTGGACACTAACTTTCGAGTCCGGTTATATATATAGTGTTTATCATTTGCATGGCAATATTTAAAAAAAAAAGTGGTGAAATGATAAAAAAAAAATGGCTGAAAGGAAAAAACTTCAAAAGTGCTCACTTTACTGTGGACAGCCTATACTTGATGTGAACCGCTAGTGACCTACAGAATATCATGATAGGAACTTAGTCTCTTCCAAAAAAAAAACATAATAATAAAAACTGCATGACAGAAGCGAAACAGCTGCTTACGTATAGCACGAAATTTCCGAACCACACACTACAGCAAAATGGTATTACCGGCCAGAAAAAGTTTTTGGAACACCGTTTACCATCAGCGCCTGGTTATCTACTCGTCAGCCGGCAACGTAAACTTTCACCGCACGACGAGGTAGCCGTAGCCAATAAGACGCACGACCCGCTCCCAGGACATCGCACAGCCAATCAGAGAACGGGTACGCCCACATCAACGAAATCAAAATGGCATTCCTTCTCTGCGTACATATATATACCCTGTGGCTCCATTAGTAAAATGGGGGAAAGTAATAGTTTAACAGGACTAGTTACAGTGTCTTCTGTAAACAGTGTCTTACATATTAAATTAACGACTTGCACACTTTTACATCGTCCTTTGAATCTCAAGTCTTGTTGACAACTACATCGTTCAAGTCGGCTAGCAGGTGACTCAAATGGACGTTCTCTTATAGAACCATCGAATAGGTTTGAAATTACTGCACCTAGCTTTCGTTTTAAAGTTAATACTCAAGTCAAAGGAATAAAAACGTGATCATGCTTCACCTTCTGCAGTGATATACACTATACGTACACATACAAGTATAGGCTGTATACAGAGTGAAGTGGAAATCGACCGACAAACTTCGTGAAAAGATTTCATATGCAAAAATAAGCTGGGGGAAACTTTCTACCTAAACTGAATAATAAGGGAGATATAAACCCATTAAAAAAACCTATTTTTAAATTTTTTTTTTTTTTGTAAAATATTCGGAAACTAAGTCAAATTAAACTACAATTCTCTGAACACTGTTTTATTTTATCGGAATCTTCAACCGAAGAGCAAATTCTTATTAATACCTCTCACCGAAATGAAAATAACAAGGGTGGCGACCCTCTTACAGTATACGAATATTTTACAGTTAGGATTATGAACATTTGATGTTGGTTTATTGGGCAGTATGAACTAATTAACAGGGGAAGGGCCTTCTCAAACTTTATATTAAGCACGCCTACACGGGATTCAATAACAACAGGTCACTTCTCTTTACCGTCCGAATCAACTATGCCACAAATGTTGGCAGTCCTGTGCTACTGCCTGCATGGTATATCCAGATGGAAGGGTTAACTACGAGCACTTTCATACTGTATCCGGATAATTGGGTTGAATGTAAATAAACTTACATATGTGCTCAAAAATTGCAGACAGTTCTTTCTTTCTCTGTTTAAGTTTATTCGTGAGATCATTTTTCAATGAAAACAGTTGGAGAGGAACATAAAAAAAAATTATAAATAAAGAATTAGGTAACTTAATTCTTTTAAATGGCTAACCTGTCGACCAATATTTCTATATCCATACTATAATTTTTCAATCGATCGTTGTCTCGCCAGTAATTTAAAAAAAATATTCACGCGATAAACAGCTTAACAATTCAGTACAGAACACGGAAGTAGGAAAGGAAGTTGCTATCAATGACGCTACAATAACTGCACTCGATATGGGGGAGAGAAGCACTGATACTTGCCTTAGATAGTGAAGAGCTTTTCACAGCTGTAGATTTCAAGTTTCGCGGTTCGTCTCGCCCGCGGTGCTGGATTTTTAATTTTCTACGAGTTTCAACAACAGCATAAACACAAAAATAATAGGTCGATCAAACCGTGCAATGAAGGTTCGAAACTGGTTCAGTTAGCACTTTTAATAATATGAAATTCACACGAATGTCACCGGGCTTTTGTCAGTAGGACGTACGGACGGAGGTTGTTCCAATGTCTGCGTCGTCGGGAGGTACTGCGACGACGTCACCAACACCGTGTGACGCGCGCTGAAGGACTGTCGACAGGTGAGACAGACGGGTGCTCCTTGTGAGCACACGGCCTCCCCCACCCCCTCCACCGTCAAACCACCCACTCCTCTTGGCGCATACCGGCGGTAATGGGCCGGCTGTTTGTCCCGGGACGATGCCGCCGCACTGTCGCCACGCCCCACTCGGCCCTGATCAAATGGACCCCCACCCCCCCCCGTGTTTGGAGGGGACACCACACGGGACCCCCGCGCGATATTTGCTCGGACAAAGTAGTGAGGCCTCGAGATCGCGAGGGAGGGTACCCACCCTTAGAAGGACCACCCTGACACGGGGCTTAGTCGTTCACACCTGCACCCTAACCTCTCTCCCGACGAGGGCGGGATGGGGACAGTGTAAACAGTGGTCCGCGGCCCACCGCCGGGGTGTGTTTGCCCCGGGATGCATGCATATCCCTTGCCAAGGGGGAGGTCTTCCGCTACCCCCTGGCTGTCCGGCCCGACAAACTCCTGTGGCAAACTGAAGTGAAACAGGGGGGGGGGGGGGGGGAAGGAAAAATATATTTTGGGTTAAGGTCATGATATCCCATTTATACAGCTTTCGCGAGAACTAATTTTTTAAACCCAAGCGGGAGCCGATATTGTAAAATCGCGCTGGCGATTTCGTTACAAATACTTATTATTATATAGTCTAATTTTTTCAAAACCAAAAACTGTATATTTTAAACTAATTATTAAATAAACAAAAATTTTCTAATTAATTAGCTAAAATTATATATATATATTGTGTGTGTGTGTGTGTGTGTGTGTGTGTGCGTGTGTGTTTTGTGTTGAACTGGAGATCATGGCCTTAAATTTCGTTCGTAATGAATTCTGGTGTACTTGCTGTATGTTCATTCGCCGCGAAGCCTAGTTTACAAGCAAGCTGCAGTGAGCCTTAGTTCATTTCTAATGAATATGACACGTTTTCCTTTTTAAACCTCAAGTGTAACTTAACCGGGATTGTCCATGTTTGTGAGGCATACTTAGAGCTATTTTGTAAAATCTAGTTACACATCCATTGCTTAGCTGGGATATGAAGTCGGGTTAGCGTGGTCCAAGATCGCCTCAGGAAGTGGCCCTGCGCCAAAAACTACAAGAACTCCAATGCACTTACTAAAAGCAAACAATCAGTCCCACGAGCGATAATTCACTAGTGCAAATGGCTAACCTAAATTTTGAGAACACTCTCTAACCTCTGTAAGCCAAATATTTTAAGAAATATGAGTTTCCTAGTTCCTAGGCGTTAACCTGTCCTGTGAAATTAAACGCGGGGTGAAGCAGAACGTTACGCAAAAATAGAAACATCGCTTTCAGGAAATAGCTGTCTCTGATCAATGAATGTATCAAATCCTTCGGTAAATTTTGCAAGGAAAAACAGGAATCTGATCTTCACGTTCCCTTAGGGATAAGGTTAAACCAAGTGCTTTACAATAATTCTTTCGCTGATTAATCAAAAACCTTCTACTATTATGGATCCTCGATGTGGTTAGCACGCCAGCCTCCCTTTAAGGCGACTCAGGCTCGATACCTGGGGGATCCAAGTTCGGGTTATCGCACGGACGTAGGAAACGCGTCAGACATTGTGGCGATTTCTTGAGGCTGCGCGTTCTATCGCTACTGATGGAGCTTCTGGTATTCAGGGAGGCTAGCCACGTCTTTGTATTTTGACTCCCTCCTCAGGGTGCATCGAAAACGCTAATTTTTTTTTGCCTCGGACCCTAATAATTCCATAAGACTTTGGTTCATGAACAAAATTTTTATGCACAGTTTAAACAAATGCGACTAATCCCTGTTCACACCATCGTGGTGTTGCCAGTGTTAAGCGGCCTTTCCACTAGCGCGTGTTCGTGCGAGCAAGGTGATATCACTTGTTTATGAGCACTCCGAGACGACGCGCGAGCAACTTTCCCCAAAGTCCGTCCCTTCTCACTCCGAACACCGTTTGCTGGGTCGGCCTCTTTGATCTCCCGCACGCGGGCGAGGAGGATCACCTCAAGACGGATCGTCCCAACTCCGAAGGATATTAAACAGCGCGCTGCTTGCCGCGACACCTTGTGTGACGAGCTTGCCGAAAGCGAGGCAGCGGAGAGACCGCTGCCCCGGCCCGTGAGAGGAGAATGATGGCCGGCACGCCAGATGCACGGCCCGGCACAGCAGGTAAACGATGACGGGCAGTTCTGGACCGATGATTGACTCGTCCATCAGCGATGTGGAAGAGGCGGGGTGAGAAGGACCCCCCGCTCCACTCGACATCTCATTTGGTCCCCGGGGAGGAGGATAGGAGAGGTTGCAGGGCCGAACCCCCGTGGGGGCACTTAGCCCCAGGCCCTTGCCCACAATGCGCGGGGGCTCCCCGAGAGGCCTCGCGACGATCGCCCAGTCATCGCCCTAATGGCGGCTCTTGTAATGATGCCAGAGCCGCGCCGGCCGGGGGTCCGCGGCGAGGTCGCAGGGGATCATCTCGGAGTCATTCCTTCAGGTCCATGCAACCCGGCCGGCCCTCTCCTCGAGATCCACATAGCGCTGAAGAATACGGAGGTGACACAGCCGCTCATCCTGTAAGCTCACGCCAGCTCCTGGTGGCCAACATACTCTTCCGCAGCGTGCATCAGCATCAGCCATTCCCAGAGCCTCGCGCAGCCAATCACATGATGGGCACGCTCACTTCGAAGGAACCGCCAACGCCATTTCGTGCTCACATACTCTGTCTGTCTTGCGACTGTCCCTCTACTCTCCACTCTGCTGGGTCTTCGGCCTAATCTTATCTCATCCAAAATTTGTTTTCCCCCTTGGGAGTCCTTAGTTCCCAGGATCGTCACTTCAGTACAAGTCACCTCGCGTGCTGTTTATGTTTAGACTCAGAAGAACGGCTCCCTCTTCAATATTCACTTGATACACGAACGATTCCGGTGCTTCATTCGGAAAGCATCTCTCCGCACAATCATTAAAAAAAAGAAAAAAAAAGATTCATTCACGAAACTTCATCCGGATGACACTGTCTTTAATACCCATATTCGCACCAGCTTGGAATCTAATTGATGAAACCTCGCACTTCGAATATCAACAAAGACAACTTGGAGCTCCGTCCAGAACACGATGAAGCTCTGCTGGTGGATATTTTGTCCGTAGAAAACCGCAGTACTGATTCGCTAACCAATAACTAGGGATAGAAAAATTTCGCGAGTTCAATAACCTGTAGGCTAGACTCCACATTACTGTGTATACTCGAGCCTCAATCGTTTGTCCATTGGTTGCTATCTCAGAGAGTTGCCTGTGTTACTCCGCACCTGGCAGTATGGGATCCGCTACTTGTTTCCATGCATGTCTGTTATTGGCTTAGAGTCATCCAAAGCGTGTCTAATAAACTGCGAACCAATTGCAAAGTTAACCCCAGTGTGCATGTGTTTGACGTCTAGCTTGTCCTGAAATGAACTCGCGGAATGTTCCTATCCCTACCAACGACTGTCCTGACTGCCAACCAGGATCACTTGCACGTAGCTTATTTTTAATTCCGTCGCAGAATTTCATGCTTTAATCACGATGTGAATATATCTGGATCGGATAAATATCTGGCGGGGTATACCTGCTAATCCTAAGTGAAAACAAAAAGCTGAAGAACCTTGTCCACAGTAGAAGTAGTGTTAAATCGGATTTTCAAGGACAATGGGCTAAATTTTTACTTTCGTAAAAAAAAACATTAATCGTACCTTTTTTGAATATGAACCTAACATCTTTGTTCAGGCCCGCAATCATATTGGTAATCGCAAAGGCCGTATCTGCGTAAATTAAACGTTTCGCCGAAGGACCGGTATGCGATGAATACCAAACAAAGTTTGTCTGAACATGTTAGATTTAAAAAGAAACCTTGTCCATCAATATCTGGTTATAAATTTCTTGTCGAAAGCTGTACACACACAGGCCTGCATACACACGCTGAAATATCATTTCACTTTCATCACGATGTTTCTTTATGGCTACCGAAAGATTTAAAAAAACTGCTCACTGATAATTCAACCTACCTGACAGTGATACGTGGTCACGGTTATTTCAACACTTTTGCGCGAAATCAACATATGTAAAATGTCACTGCCTCTACCTTCATAAATTTCAACGGGCACACTGAGTGGCTTGCGCTAGTAAAATTGGTAACAATGGAAGGAAAATAATTCGATGTCTCAACGGTGAATTAAAAGAGTTAAGTAAACAATTTTTAATACTGAAACGGTTTGAATGGTATACTTTGCTTCTCGTGTTTGTAAGTCTAACTTATAAGTGTAAGAACAGGCAAATTTGTAAAATATTAATTTTTCTAATTAATCCACAGTTTCACTTGAATGGTACACGAATAAAGTGATCAGGTCGACTGCAAATGTTAATTTTGCATGTGGAAGGGTACACAATGTTCGTACAAGTAGATCTTCAGCAGGGTTTTAAAAGGTGCTCGGTTTACCATGAAGAGCGTAGGCCTATAAATGTAGTACTTAAAAACAAAACTACGTTGTGCTTTGCAGGGGATTTTAACACGTACCTTGCATTCTTGCCGACCATGCCAAGGAAATGCGATGAAAAAACGGCAAGAAAATTTTTTTTATCGTCAGACGTAAAAAAAGAAATCAAGAACTCAGTCGGAAAGCAGAACTGAAATGAGACACCAGGCGTGCTGTATTCTCTCCAGCTCGACACGAGTGAACATGTAGCTAGCCCATGCAGTGCCTTTGAGAGCACGGCCCAACCGCGGGAATAACACCGCGAAATCATTCCCCTGGCTGCAAACACTCGAAGCGGCAGAAGGGTCGTACCGTAGGGACCTCCTCCAAGTCGATTCATCAGTGACAACGGCCACGAGAATTCGATTCACCGATTCATCAGTCAAAACGCTGTCAGGGAAGGAAGAGGCATAGTGTACTAGGGGAGGGAGGGAGGAGAAAAGAGGGAAAAAGGGCGCTGACTTTGGAGCGCCTACAATCTCGTTTAGCAGTTATTCTTCGCGGGGTCGGGAATAAGACATCATTTATTTAGAAAACTCTGTTCGCGTCGTTGCCAGCTCTGCCAACTCCGCTTCCCCTGTTGCACAGAAGTGCTGTGCACCTGCGGTAGAGAGAATATACTGTAACAGCAGATCGAAAAAGGCCGTGCCAGCCTTCAAGACACTCTGCTTCCGAGAACACAAACTTCGGTTAAATACACTGTCTTACGTGTACACCGTGCTTCTCTTGGCGCATATTCTGCAATCTCTGCAACCTCACTTGTATACTTCTTCCTCCGCCCCACCCCCCTTTTATCGCCAAGTCTCACTCATATATTCGTATTTAGGCGTTTTTTTTTTTTTAAACTATGTACCAAATTACACGATAAAGGTGACACAAAACAAGTTATTCCTGCAGCACGCGATGACATATTGGCAAGGGCCTGCGGAAGCACGCTATAATTAATCGTCGTATACGTATTTGGGTCGATGCCATTTATTAATTGGCTGTTGCAGCAGTGAGGACACATTTACCCTTTTTACTTGGTTGGGCGTGGATGGGCCAGCCTCGCGTTAGTGGTTTCCTATTGGCCGAAAAGCCGTACAGGGTGTGCCCGGACAAACTCTAGTCCAATGACAAACGCAATACAAAAGAACAAGTGTTTGAAGTCTAGTCTGTGTTGAAATACTAACGCGAAATTTGTACGTCTCTACATATTGGTAACTGTACTGCCATTAATATTTCTACTGATAAGGGGCCTGAGACAGACTAAAAGAGCAGAAATCTTGCTTACAACATTTAAAAAATTTCGCTTGAGGTCGCACAAACTTTTTTTTTCTGGCAGAACGTCCCGAGTTATTCAAACGGTTATCTGTACCATACATGCTATTTAAAATAAACTGTGATGAAGCAAAACACTTCTTATTCTCTCTGATAGGAAAAGTTTAAAAAAAATAATAAAAAAAAGTTCGATATATAACCGTGGAGTTGTTTTTGTAGCAATTTATAATTTTTAATCCGGCGAGAGAATGTCCGAAAGGCAAGTCCGAGCAAACAATGTCTCCAACATAAGTTTTTTTCGGTATTAATTTTTTGGCAGTAATTTCGAGATTTCTATTCAATGGCAACAAGAATCTACACAGCCACGCTGCCTGCATCCAGACATATCCAGTGACCACTATACTTTAGCTACATCATTCAGGAATCCATTACACGAAATGCATGTGCTGGTGTGAAATATTCCAAAATAAAAGAAAAGTTGCTGTTTTTTAATTGACATTCCGATAGTATAAACATCAAGAAGGGTAGAAACGACACTCGTGAGTACATGTAAAAACTTTAAACCTGTGGCGAGACACGATTTGCAGTAATACAAGCTGGGGAGCCCATACCAACCCAGGACACTGGTGTTGTGATTTTGGCTAATTAGCTCACGCCCCGAACCAACTTTATAGCACTTTCTTGACATTAACCGGGACACCTTGTATAGAATATATTCACCCTACCATATGGTTTTGTGGCTAACACAACATTTTTTTGCTGTCACGAGTGATCTTTTGTGGCCACTAAATTTTTATTTGCCACAATAAATTTTGTGTTCAACAGGGGCCGGGGTGGTGTAGTGGTTAGACTTTTTTGTATATTTATTTCATTAACCCAACTTAGCAGTACAGCAATCCAGGGTGTTCAATTCTATAATGACTACTACAATTTAACAAACAGTATATTAGTGATACAAATTCACAATTTTTTTTTGTGGAAGGCCGGCCGTTCGTCTGGCCACCCGCAATTTAAGCTACAAATTCTATTTCTACTCAAAAGCATCATTCACACTTCCTAGGAAGGTGGTGAGCTATTCTGCCCCGATCGAGGCAGCTCCCCGACGGGTATCCTTTCGCCGCCCCCACCCCCGTTTCGCCGCTCCCACCGTAAAAGACCAGGAACCGAGATTCCCACGAATCCGCCCGCGCGACCAGACGCCTTCGGGCCGGCACACAGCTAACTAGCCTTTCGGCCGGTCCGCCATGGCACCCAACGGTCGAATGGCCCCGCCCACGAACCTGAAGGCCCCCAGCCCCCTCCCTATCTGTACTATTCTATTTCGTTCTTTGAATTTTTTCCCCTCGCCCACCATTCTGCTCCAACCTAAGCATCGTCCAGGACATCGAAGTACACCTTCTGGACACCCAGGCCTTCGTTTTCCGGCGGACGAGGGAATGGAACTCCGCTCATACGGGCGCCCCCCTTTTTTTTATAGTGGTTAGACAACCTGCCATCCTCGAACGCGAACCGGGTTCGATTCCCGGCAGGGTCGCCCCCGGATTTTCGCATGTGGGAATCGTGCCGGACGATTCCGTTGGTCCGCGGCTTTTCTCGGGACTATCCCGTTTCCCTCGCCCTTGCATTCCGACGCCGCTCCAAACTCACCTCGCATCACGACCTTCGGCTCTCAAGACCTCGATGTTAATAGCCGCCTAAATCTCTTCACCCACTCGCTACTAAAATCGCAGAAAGGCGTTCCGAAGCGATGCTGGCAGGTTGTCCAGGGTGTTACGACGTCTACGGCAGAGTGACGTCACGTGCGCGAGCTGCCTCATAAGCCATCCATCGCGCGCCAAGTAGCGCGAAATGGCACATTGTGTAGCCACGTCGGTGGCAGGGCTGTAAACGGCCTGGCCAATCACGCGCCTCGACACTTCTCCCGAAGGCCACCCCGCTGGTGGCGGGGCCGTGACGCGCTTGCCGAAGAGACGCTCTTAACTGCCGCGCCCCATCAATATTCGTTAACGCGGGCGATAAATAAGCATACGTGGCTACGTGAGATCGTGCCGGACACTTTCCCCGAGCGACCACGACAAGAGGGGGGTCGGAAGGGGGAGGTCCTTCTGGAGGGGACACGCCGCGGCTGCACCGACGCCCATCCGGCGTCACCTTCCTTTTCCTTCGCAGGCCCTTTGTCTTCGGGCGAACGACGCCGTGTTGGCGCCTCCTGGGAAGACGCGTGCCGAATGGCGAGTGAGGCGTCGTCACCTGTCACGTCACGTCATCTCTAAGGGCACGTACTCGCGGACACTTCGCCGTCGCAACTTGAGGCCATCAAATTCATATGCGACGGACCTACGAGGCCGCAAGATATATTCGGAAGATGCCCACACACGCCCGGTATTATATACTGGCATTTGCGTCGAGGGACACACAGGGAACCTGAGGACCACGTGACCTCCGCATTAGTGCAACTCCGAGCCACGTGGTAGCCGACTCGCTGTTCAAATTATCCGTCGCTTCGTGGATTGGTATCGAATCATCACCGTATTCGCTCTCCTCGCCATAGCGATTATGACAAACTAACACCCGAACCTAAATATGAAAGTGTAACAGACTCAACCAATGATCGAGACAAGCAGAGTGAGTGAAGAGATCTGGGCGGCTCTTAACAGTGAGGTCTTGAGAGCCGATGCGGGTGATTGAGGTGAGCATGGCGCAGCGCAGTAATGAGGGGGGCGGGGAAAACGGGAGATCCCCGAGAAAGCCCGCTGACAAGCGGCATCGTCCGGCACGATTCGCACTTGCGAAAATCCAGGAGTGACCCGGCCGAGGATTGAACCCAGCTCGCGTATGGAACATTCTGTTTGACACGCTTCTTCGTCTGCAGCTACCAGAAGACTGCGAGATCTTTGCATATGCAAACGATGCTTTGCTCGTGATTGCAGCCTGGAGTCGCGCTGAAATTGAGACCAAAGTTGATGAAATATTGAAAAAGATTGATATCTGGGGTGGCAGTGTAAAGTTACAATTTTCAGTGGAGAAAGCAAACTTAATGTTATTTAAAGAAAGCTTAAAACGATCGCCTGTGGTCCACTTCAAGGAAAGATCACTACATCTACAGAGCAAAGTGAAGTACCTAGGTGTGATCTTGGATAGCACATCAGGTATTTGATGGCTAAGGCAATGAATCTACTCACTAAAATGAGGGCAGTCTCAGCATCATCATGGGAACTTGGATTTAGGACCATGATGACACTGTACAAGAGTGTATTCATAGGAATTGCCCTTTATGGAGCTGGAATGTGGTACAAACAAAGCAAAACTGATACACACTCAGAGATAGTGAATAGGAAACGAGTCAGGACGCTGACGACTTAGGCAATGTATAAGGCAAGTGGATAGGAAACGAGTCAGGACGCTGACGACTTAGGCAATGTATAAGGATAAAGAGTAATGGTATGACAAGGTTCCAGGTATAAAAACTGGACTACGGGGGAAGGGGATCGAAAAGGGGTACACAGGCCCCCCTCTCAGCAGGCAGATCCATAACTGATGACTGGAATTGAAATATAGATAATCTAAGTAGTGGTAGTTTAGTGTCACAATACAGGCATAATAAAATCATCAATAGAATAGAAAGTCAAGAAATTGATCCCCTAGCTGCTAGGGGAATCAGGGTGGAATACAAGAATACCGCGTCACTCTCACCTTCCAGGAAACTTGGTGTAGATAATTTGCAATATTATATTAAAGTGTAATCCATAAACGATGTAATGAGAAAATAAATTATCAAATAAAAAAACAAATAAAAATAAACATCCTATATCCCTTTATTATCCAGAAAGGGCACGGGTACGAGGGTGATAAAAATGCATGACCGGCCTTGGTTGGCAACCAAAAAAAAAGAAAGGCTAACCGCTCAGCCACCGCGGCCCCCACAAGCAGAGGAATAAGTTCCTATGTTAACCTGGCGGAATCACACAACGCACAATCATTTTCAAAATCTTCTTCAGCTAAGTTCTTTAGGTGAGTGAGTGAAGAGATTTGGGCGGCTCTTAATATTGAGGTCTCGAGAGCCGGTGATGATGAAGCGAAGTGAGTATGGAGCAGCACAGGAATGCATGCAAGGTCCGGGGAAACGGGAGATCCCCCATAAAACCCGCCGACCAGCGGCATCGTCCGGCACGATTCCCATATGCGAAAATCAGGAGGCAATCCCGCCGGGAATGGAACCCTGTTCGCCAAGGTGGGAAGTAAGTAGTCTAACCACTACAAACTATCGCGGCCCCGAAAGTACTTCAAGTGGAATTAATAATTGTAAGGTTTTACATCATGAAGTCGAGAGTGAAGAGTTTTTTTTCTGATCGTTGGTAACTCAACGGTTATATAAACAGCGGCGTACTCAAGGCACTTAACTAGTATATGATTCTGCGCAGGTTTACCGTTGCCTTTTGCAGCGTAGAGGTGGACAAGACCTATTTAGAACTATGTGTGTACATAAATACACAAACACGCAGCAATTAACTTATTGGAATTATCATTTCTCATCAATAAAATACAACAATATTTCCATTAATAGGAGTCAATATTTAATGTCGGTATTCTAATGTGGATTATTCAAGAAACCTCACACGTCATTCTTGTCTACGAAAATACGTTGAAAGAGTCTGTGACTTCGTGTTAATTTTACAAGGTGCGTAATGAGTACCTCGAAATAAAAGTGTTCGTTGTTGTTATCTTTTCTGATGCTTAGCTTACAAACAAATAAGTCCGCGTTAGGTACACGTACAATGCTAAATAAAATTAATACGCCATTAAAGCAACAGACATTGAAGAACCCAGTAGATGATGCCTTCATTTTGAATTGCAATATTTAAATAAACATTTTGAAAGCTTAAACTTACATAAATATTTATTGTTTCCGAATAGTCGTTACAACTATTCTTTATTACGTGGCAGGCATCCTCTTGTGAAGCGTATCGAGAAGGACGCGGTAGTTATTTAGTGTCCAGAGTCTGAATTCAATATGCATCCTTCTACACGCCCTTGACGTAAAGATGCGCGGCTCTCATCCATAAGGCATCTTGCAGCTCCACATCAACAGTAGCTAGTTTATTTTCCTCGATGTTCCCATTTATTTAAAATTTTGAAAGAAAATGAACAAAAATGCCCATAGGCAATGGCAGGCACTCGGAAACAGCAAATGTGGAAAGATAACAGAATGTATTATAGTATATTATAGAAAACCACAAGGCTAATTCAATAACTTTACTCGAGTAGCCAAGATGTAACTAAAGCCTATTTTGATGAAAATCAAGAAATTTAAACCATAATATGAGTTCAGTTATGAAGAACTGCCCTACGAATATAGGCCTGTAGCGGAAAAATGTATAACCAACTGGAATTCGTATAAAATATACATAGCAGTAACAAAAAAATATCTGTACCAGCTAAAGATTACTATTTTTTTACAGGATGTTTTATTTAAGTATACGTTCCAATAAGTTGAAAGTCTATAGGCCTACCGGAAATATTAAGTGGAAATCATAAACAGCTGTTGGTGGTAATACAGAACATTATTCGCAATAAAATAATATAATATTTAGGACTTGGTGATTTTTAGAACTATTGTATGTGAAACTTTCAAAACATCCAAAAACCACGTAAATGAATTTGGTAGCTTAGGGTCCGCCTAGGGGTACACATTTAGAAAGGAAATATTTAGGAAAATTACAACTTGAACTTCCTTCATTCACTATATGATATTCACGGACAAAAAAATAATAATCTAGAAGCAGCAGTGGAGATGAAATTGCACGTGATGAAAAGTAACGTGACTTTACAATGATTCTAATACCAGATCACTAAAACAACAGGGTTGGTACATCGGGCAAAAGCTGCTTGCATGTCAGCAAGATGTAGATTGACTCCTCGGACAGGGATACATGCGCCGCCCGGGGCCACTCGACCCTCAGCTGTTGCAACTGGCTCTCGGCACCCTGCAGTCGACGCCAGTGCTGGTCCCACGCATGCTGCACGCACAGGGGCGGTGTCCGAACGGCAGGAGCCGATGTCAAGGGGTTGCGTGATCCTTGACGCATAACACGGCGACCCTCCTTTGGCGCGGCCTGTCTTGGTCAACAGGGACCCTCAAGACGCGCGTGGATGCCCTTACGTGCCCATTGTTTTCAACAGTGGGCCACTGTGACATTAGGATGCTCCACATGCGTGACAATTGCACGATGAGCCCACCTGGCCTCGTGCAGACCTACAATGAGGCCCCTACATAACTCCGTCAGGTACTGACAATGATGTGTGATACGTCGACGAGGCATGTTCTGTGTACGGTCACATTCAACACTCCGTAACGCCTTATAACACAAGATCTATAATAGTGGAGGAATTACTAATGCACTCTGGTAGCTGTACTAGACGTCAATGATCACTGTAACTCTAATAATTTACACTCACAGAAATGATGCACAAGTATATCAAAATTCGTCCACTCGGTACTTCAATATTTTTGTCAGTCAGTGTAATTGGAATAATAAATACACATAAATGTAACAAAACAGGAAGTAGACTGAAATGCGAGAAACTGGCTAGAACATTTTCGAGTGATGGGGGCAGATTCGCATCATATTTGGCCTGGTTGGAATCGATATATGAAACGAAAACTTTATAGTGGAGGAGGATAATGCTTCACCGTAATATCTGCTTTAAGTATGGCAACAGCGATATTTCAAGAAAGTTCTGTCGATATATTGTACATTGAGAATTTTAACGATGTTTCAAGTCCAGGGGCTTTGCGATGTTGGGAATATTTCAATAAGAGTGAAATTTGAAATTAGACTATCACAACGATAAAATAAAGTATATGTCGCAAGTCTGTGGGGCAGTCATCAGTTGTCCGTTCTAAGACAAATCAAAGGACGTGTGTCGTTTTTACCTGGAAAACTACAGAACGGGCAAAGCATTCAGTGAATATGTGGATATTGTTCCAAGTGAGATTCGCAATAATCTGGTCCAGCAGAAGTCCTCCGGTCCCAATGACTGCATCGTACGGTGAGCATTGGCGATATTGCACTTACTGTTTTTTTTTCGTGGCGAGCTGAAGCCGTTCACACAGTTTATTGTTATCCATGGCATCTAAGCCCTTTCTGAGTAATGCGGTGTTATAGGACGTTCCTCATATTTGTTTTAGTGATGCTTATATTTTCCATTGCTCCTTTTGTGGATTACAATTTCATATAAAATTGCAAACAATCTGCACCAAGTTGCCTGAAAGGTAAGTGTGGCCAGGATTTTCTGTATTACACCATGACTTACATAGCATCTTGGGAGTCAATTTCTTGACGTGCTATTCTACTGATGATTATATTAACGCCTATATAGCGGCACTGAACTACAGCTACTTGGACTATATATTTAAATACAGTCCATCAGTGTTGGAAATTCCAGCTACAGAATACGTGGCTATTCCGCTGGGACATTCGGCAGTTCGACTTCTGTAACTCTCGACTGTTCCGTGCCGCTACGAGCATGCGCGCGTGTGGGCCGCTGTTCCCATCCCGACGAACTCTCAAACGACCCCGCGCCGATTGAAACGTCACCCGCGCGCTCACGCTGAAATATCGAGTCGGGGAATAAATAAATAAATAAATAAATAATAAAGTGCACGGGGACGCGGAGGGAAAAGGAGTGGAGATGGGGGGGGGGGGGGGGACGAGACGCCGTGAAAAATGTCGTCACCTTTGCAAGCGCCGCAACGAAGCCGACAGCGCGGCGAATGAATATTTTTCGCGTGGCCCCGAAAACCAATCAGCCCGCGGCTGCCCTTGGGGAGCCAAGACAAAGGACGGGGAGGGGCATAAAGAAAGGATCTCGGGTGGCAGGGGGTGGTGTAGTACCGTGAGGGTTCCGAGATTGAGATATCGCGAGGCGAAAGCACTTCGCTGGCACACCGCGGGTTTTTGACTCGTCGAAATTTATGTACAAATGGAATGGGGCTGAGAGGTCGGAAAGAGGCGATTTCCTAAGAAAACTTTTCTCGAGGAGGTTGCGAGGGTGAAGTCTGTTTTGCTGCAGATCGGCGTACCTAGCCACCTCGCCAGGTGCAAAAACAGCAATCGAGTGGTTACACCAGAGGTGGACATTCGGAATCCTTCAAATGCTCAAAAATGCAGGAAAAAGTTACACCTACACTGCTGTTGGGAACTCATGAATTGCAGAAGAGAGGTGTTCCCCTGACTACAGTAGGCTCCGAAGTACTTTATTTTCAAAATGTCATTACTGGTTTTTGGTTGATCACACGCCAGTATTGTATCAGGCAGAAAGTTAATTGGCAAGACGCGTATTAAGGAAATACGTCAGCAACGGGGTTTCAGGAACCATTAAAACAAATTAGTCAGTAAGCACTTTTTAAGGACCTCCTAACAGGCTTTAACCATAAATAAATATATCTTATAGCAGCATCAGGCATTAAATTTTGAGGATGGTGAAATGTATACACTGTGTTTACTCGTCACAAAGCAATGATTATTTTAAAAGGCATCAGGAAGATTGAAATAGGATGAAAGGAAACATTTTGAAGGACCTTAGAAAGTGCTCACTTTACCGTGAACAGCATATAGCTGGGGATGCTCTAAACTTCTCGAAGGCCAATCAAGTTATGCTAAACACATGGCGGAAAACTGTCGAGTGGTTCACTCATCAGAGGCTCGTTTGAAGTCTCTACAGATTTGTTAGTTTGTAGACGTCGAATGAGTATACAGCATACAGCTGCGGAAGGTGCAGATAAATTCACGACACCAATATCCTCCTCAGAACGCGGTGCTGCATTAAAAACATCCAACGAGGCGTGCCTACACACTCGGTAGGTCAGTAACAAGTAACACGTAATGGAAGTCCACTGAATAGACTTCGTGTTGATTACTATACTATAAAATAATAGGGTCGACAATGAAAATTTCTATGAGGCGAGTCGTGCAGTTCAGTGCCTTGCACGTGAAGGCGACTAAGACATTCGACGCGAGTACTTAGGTCGCCCTTAGCGCTCCATCGCTTCTAGGCTTCGGACACACGAGATGCCTCCAGCCAGATGTCGCCCATGTTACCTCAATAGCCAAGATCACTACGAATTGGCTACTGGATCACGAGGTCTATGTTCGAATCCCGGAGAAGCGATGGACTTATTTGCCGTTTCTAGACGCAAGTTTAGGTTAACTTTAGTGTCCCACGAGCGGTCTGTCTGCATAAGGGAATTGCATTAATAAGACAAAAAAACGCCCGGCTTGAAGGAAGACAGACGAGACACTGATGGATGCTCGTAGTTATTCTAACGAGCAAATCGATCGTCGAGGTTGGCTAATCGGGCGGAAGGGTAGCCGTAATGTCTGGCAGCTGGTTCTATCCGAAGTTTCCCTCGGAACAGATGTCACCTGGCGCGTGGGTTATGTTGCAGTACGTCTGACTATTTCTAAATACATAAAACATCGTGCGTAATATACGCGTTATTTTGAGGTTTCGAAGACACATAAAAAGCAGCATTTTCTTACCGACATCTCATGACAATATACGAAATTAATATTGATCAACCTTTAAAGTAAACTACACTGAACTTTTCTACAGACTTTCCACTAGTTCAGTGCCATGCACTTAGAGACGAAGAGAAATCTTAAGGCACAAACAAAATTTATTTTTTTTTCTCATTACTGCAATGAAAAATGCATTAATACAGTAACTGCAGAGCTCATTAAATACCACATTTGAAATCATCAACATTGTCAAAAATATGCCATTTAATTTGCGAGTGTGATAACGAGGTATATATTTTACACACCATAAAGTACTTTATTACAATACGCGAACTTTAAAGTTTAATTAATTCGTACTTAATTGAAATACTTCTCTCTTACAAATGATGTGTATTTCTCTTCGATATGGTCTAAGAAGATCGCTTTACAGAACATCCTTTTCAAGCACGGCAATCAGTATAATTACTTTGCTTCAAGATAAATAAAGTACCAATTTTATAAATTATAATGTAATTGCATTTATTATATTTACAGTTAGTCATATTCGTATATATATATATATATATATATATATATATATATATATATATATATATATATATATATATAAAACCGCAAAGTTCGTTAGTAGATTTTTAAAATTTATTATTATAAATATGTTATGTAGGTACAAGCGAAGTAATGCTTGATGATGGAGTATAATTTTCATAATATTATTTATGAAGTGTCCAAAAGTTAAATACGTTTAAACTGTGATAATAAATATGCACAGGCCATTCAACTAATTAATTAGACCTTAAAGAAAGTAGACTGTTGCAGAATATTTTATAATGGTATAAGATATAGAGACATTCTTACATCAGATACCTACACTAGAAACATTATATTTCTGACGAGTCGGGTGATTTATGTACTGATTTTTAACTGAATCCACATTTACTAAGCTGATGTATGTATACTCGGTTACCAATAATTCAAGACTATCATCTCTATTTCTACCTCGATGTGCATGGCAATGTATGCTTTACCGTCTCTTGGTTTCAAACATGCAATACAGTTCCAGGAAGGCAGGCTTCTTAAAGGGATCCAGGCAGTATACATTTTATATTGTGGCATACCTATTGGTATATGGAAGGACAGATCATAGGGCATGTATCAACACGTTCTGAAGTCGGTATTGTTTACCTGCTGTTGCTATTGTAACCAGTTTACATTCTCCGCACGAAGTAATCACTATTATAATTTATACGCTTAGACGTCTAGAAACTATTGAGGGCAATGCTGCTTTGACAATTTAAGCAAGTTTACGAAGCTAGTATTTATGCTCTGTCGTGCAACATAAAATAGATACTGTAGTAAAAATGTAAACAAAACCAATATTCTGAGGGATATAGTCTCCTTAGGAAGAACATTCGCATATAGTCCACTCACGGATTCTTATTCATATTTTATCTATGAGTTATAATGCTTCATTTATAAATAATCTGAATGAAAGACAGGGAGAAAATAGGCATGTTGGTAGCGCCTAGTGAGAAATAGTCCTTATACAAAATACTGTTACACTTAGAGCGCACGAATGTGGTGCGTTGTCCCCCTGGTGTAATTCTCCAGGCTTAGAAGCAGAACTTTAACAGGGTTTCAGAACAGGCTGAAGTAACCGTGAATGGATCATACTCAAACAGTCCCTCTAAAATTTATATCATGATGTTTAGTCTATTCACGTGTCTGCTGTACGATGTCATCGTGGGTATTAATTAAATTAAATCTTAAAATAAAAATTAAAAAACACACCCACACTGTGCATGGGATTCGTAACCGGGGCTACCTCGCACCGCAAGGTACAAACCCTCCTCCCCTTTCCCATGACCTGGGGGCTAGTAATGGTGGCCCCTTCCAGCTATTACCCTGGGGGCCAGTAATGGTGGCCCCTTCCAGCTATTACCCTGGCATACTGAAACCATTTCCCATCGATTATGTAATAAAATTGTATAAATGGCTGCCATTTCTTTAAACCACAATCAATTTAGCGAGTAAGAGATCTCCGCGGCGCTTAACAGATAAGGTCTTCAGCGCCCATGGAGGTGAAGTGTGAAGTGAAGTGAATATGCGGCAATAACGGAATGCAATGGGGTGACCCCTCTAGGAATCGAACCCATGACGGGAGAAATGCGATGCAAAAAAGTTACACGTGTGTCAGCAAATAAGGGAATAAGCGCGAGTAGTTTGCAAATACTCCAATAAGTATGTTTCTTTATGTACACCTCGCCGAGTCTATTAATAAATGAGACCCACAGTAAAGAGGATTTTTAGCTCCAGTAGCGGATTTAGGGGAGGAAATTATGAACCCCTCCCCCCTTTTTTTCTGAAAACCTTTTTTAAATTCATTTAATTTTTTTTTGTTTAGATCCTTTGCTGTAAGCCCTGAAATAGTCGTTCTATACGTACACCTAACGTCGTACTATCCTAAGACGATACATCGTCTCTAATGGCCTCACCCCACTATCCCTCTACCTAACTTCGTACTATAGGCTGCCCATGGTAAAGTGAGCACTTTTGAGGCCCTAGTTACTTTTTCTTTCACCCATATTTTATCCCTTGACCACATTTCCAAATGAATATTACCTTGTAAGTAATAAACAGTGCGTGTATATTCCACTGCACTCGTCAGTTTACGCCTAAGGCTAAGAAAAAACACATTTTTTTTCTACAATTATTCCACTTTACCATGAACAGCCTATAGCAACCACAAGCATAGCTTGTACTAGTACTCACGTAGTTCGTAATTCGCAAACGAGATGTCAGCAGGTAATCGGTTTCTTGTATATAAAATGTTTTGAAAGCGCACGACACATTCAATTATTCGTTGAAGCGTTGTCAAAAAAAAAAATGCACACTGCACCAAGGTTAAGAATTAATATCGCCTAATTGTGTTTCATCATCTGAAACGTTTTAAATGTTTTATCGCAGGAAGTTTCACAATTCCCAGACTTTCTTTCCAACTTTGTTCTGACTTGATTAGAACCACTGGCCCCTTTCACCTTAGTACGTTAAATAATTCCGGCACGTAAGAAACTTGATCGCATCTTCGTTGCTCACAGATTTCCCAATGTCTTAATGCAGGTGTCTGTTAAACTATGATATATATACATATATTCATTCATACATACATAGAGAGAGAGAGAGAGATTGGCAGTAATGGCTAACCTACCGACTCCTATGAGTAAACCCCATCCCCATATTTGACCACCCCTATTGAGCTCCAACTACAAACAAGCCAGCTGGACACATCGAACCTGTAGGATACCTTGCGACAAGAAGTAGAGTTAATGAAGACGTTTCTACAAACGGGGACCCTCGTCGGCCGATGATTCACAAGGCGCCACAACTATTCTGCACGGAGAATGAGGAGGCGATGATAGTACAAAACGCGCCCACCTTCCGGCTCTTAATTCAAGCACATGTATTCGGTTCCCGACGTAAAAAAAAAAAAAAAAACCCCTAAACAGCACAGTTCGACACGCAGTTCGTATGCACCTACCTACTCGTGTTCCTTCGTTAATTACTCGCTGCATCTTTGCATCATGCCCCCGCGCGGGAGGAAGACAGAAGCGTAGTAATTATCTCAAGTGAAGCAGCGCTGTGCAGGATAAAGAGAGAGGGAGAGGAGAAAAGAAAGAAAGAAAGGAAAGAAGGAAGAGCAGAGTGGCTGGGAACACGCCCCGGCGGCCTGCCAAGTCGTGAGCGGGCGGTATTTCTACAAGAAGTTGGAGAGTAGAGGAGGGAGGGGCTGGAACATCGACAAATTACAACCAAGGGGTTAAGGGCGGAGGAATTAGTCGGCGAATAAGTGTTCGCTCTGGAACAAGTACGTACAGCACAACACGCATGCGCGGGTAACGCCCCCCCCCTCTCCCCCCCGCCCAAGGCCACGTGGCGGTGACGTTACAGCCTCTCGCTGGCTGTGGCATCCCGTGCTACGTCATGTGAAAGGTCTTTCTCCCTAACTGATTTCCGCTGAGGGGCATCGATACCTTACACCTCTGCTTCGTCAACGGTCCACACGTTCTAGAAGAAGGTTATGACGAAATTTCTGACACGACCAATGGGACGACACGCCGTATTGTTCGCTCTCAGTTTAATAACATTTTGAATGAGAACTAGGGGGCCTATTTCTTAGAAGGTATTACCAACACACCTATATTTTATGTGCTTTAAATCACATTTATTATTAATTAAATATAATGATTTATAGATAAAATATATGTAGAAACGTTTAGTAAAAAATAAGAGATTTAAGTACAAAACGCTTCAGATACATAACATATTTCAGAAAATAGCAAAAAATGTCATACGTGGGGTGATTTTTCAGTGGTTTTATTCGAAAAGTGTAAACACTATACTGCCAGGTTTTGGAGAGAAATCCATGAATCAAAGGTAAGTGAGTGAACAGATATGAGCGGATCTTAACAGCGAGGTCTTGAGAGCCGATGAGTGTGATTGAAGTGAATATGGAGCAGCGCCGGAATGAAGGGGCGGAGGAGACGGGAGATCCCCGAGAAAACCCGCCGACTAACGTCATCTTCAGGCACGATTCCCACTTGCGAAAATCCGGTGACCCGGCCCGGCCGGGGATTGAACGCCTTGGCGGGAGGCGAGTGAGCAAATCGTTCAGCCACCGTGGTTCCACGAGTCAAAGGTGGCAGTGATCGACCCCCCCCCCCCCCGGGAGCCAAGTCTTCCTGAAATTATTTATACGTGTTTAAAGAATATAAGTACTTACAGATAACCTCGCCTGGGGTTGACATCTGGCATAACAAACAAAGGCCATATTGTGTCTCAACGCAGAACACAATTTAAATGCTCTATCGTCTCAACGCAGGGTATCTATTAAATGTCCCGTCATATGTCATCGCCTGACATCGAACTGGCGTGCACAGTATTCATCGCCATGTAGCAAGTAACCACGAAACGTATCTGGTGATCACACAGCGTTAAGACTGTCTGGTGAATAAATAAGCACTAAACACTTTGATACAATTCTACATGTTTATGGGAGAGAGTACGGAGATAAAAACTAGGAACGGGAATCCTACACTCTAAAAAGGATTTTTGTACTTTTACAAGAAAAATCATTAGAAACCCAGTTACCACAAGAGTCCTTTGTAAAACTTTGTTTAGTAATTAGTTAAAATTATACAGTTTTTGTGATGAAAAAATTGGACCACGTAATAAAAACAATGTTTAACAAGATTGCAAGAGGATTTTGCAATATTGGCTCCCGTTTGGGTTCAAAAAATTAACTCTCGCGAAAGCTGTAGAAATGGGAGATCGTGGCTGGCGTTAACCCGTCCGGCCACGCATCAATTTGCGAGCCGAGGTGTTGCAAACCGTGTGATATTTCGATGCGCACTGCACTTGTGTATGGTGTATTTTTGCAAACAGTTAACGACGTGTTGACGTGCTCTAATGCCTCACCATCAGCCATTCATAAACGAGATGTGCGGTAACTTCCACGCACCAGGTTACCCATCGGGAAGACTCTCAAAGCATTGGACACCGATTCCTCGCTATGTACAGCACTGTACATAAATATTCTTCGAGTGCAACATGCCCACGATCGTAGACACAGTGAGATAACGAGTTAAATCGTGGGATCGCTCGACTTTATTTGCTTCTAGGTCAGGCTATAGACCGTTCTATGGTATAGTCCATTCAAGGTTAATTACAATTTTTCTGAAGCCCTTATCCAGTTCTACTTTCAGGATATTCCTCCACCCCATGCAAACAAAGCTTAACCAAATCTACGAAATTACACCAAAAGGACTACGCACCACATTCGTACGCACTCAGGGTAGTAATATTTTCCATAAGAACTATTTATTACTAGGTATTATCAACAAGCCTATTTTCCCCCTATTTTTATTGATATTAATAACTAATGAAATACAACAAACTAAAGATAAAATATAAGTTAAAGTTAAATTTAACATAAAATAAGACACTCTATGTTAAGAGAAGAATAAATAAGATATATGGGATATTTATGAAAAAACCAAACAAGTCATATATCGGTTGATTTTTTCAAAGGTTTGATTCAAAAAGTGAGAAGAAACCGCGAATGGACTATATTAATATATTCCCCTACCCGGTGCTCGTTCTGTCCGGACATCTGAAGCTGAGTCGGTACATGTTTTAAATCCGTGTGCACATCTGTAGCTGATCTCCGCTTGGTTAGAAGCCAACACCTGCCGCGCATACCCAAGTTACACCAAGCAGAAAAAAAAAAAAAAAAAAAAAAAAAAGGAACGCTCCTAAGCTCGTGGTTTATTCGTTTCTAAACACAGCATCCCGCGGCACTCTACCACGAGGAGACGCGGGCCCAGCGGGGTGAAATAGCTTACCTTGGTAGTTCTTCAACCTCACAGTGGACGAAGAGTTCAGGAACCTGGAGCTGCAAATAGGAATTTGCTCACGCAGAGAAAGCTGACGATTTCCGCGGTCAAAGACTCCACACTGTTACCTTCTCAAACACACCGTACCGGTTTACGATCTCGGCTGAACGGTGTGCGTGCCCCTTTATATTTCGGATGCCAGGTTAAGAACCCCCTTCCTTCGTTTACGATATACCGTCTTAAAGCGAGGACAATGAAGATAAGTGTAAACATAAGATTAAATGTATTCACATTTCAAAGCCGTCTTTAACATATAATTCTCGTTTATCGTTTTGTATTCTTCCACCATATTGAAAAAAAAAAAAAAAACATTGCCGTGGACGGTGTCTCTTTATTCATGCTTCAAACAAATGTAAATATTAAATTGATACTAATATATTCTTTCTTGCTCTTAAGTGCATTAAAAAAATCATTAAATTAAATTAATTAACTCAGTGTCCACAAATTAAAACCGTATACTTTTTAATTCATGTTAATACGTGGAACTGATTTTACTGACGCACTGCCAGCTTTACCAGGAGTACCATAAGTATGAGCTTACGTGAAAATGTCTGCAGCTACGGGTAGGAACTTTTTCAAAGGTTGATTTCAGAAGTGCTGCTTGATTAACTGCGAAGAGCCTGTAAGTTTTGGCGTGTAGACTAGGGAACCAGGAAAACAATATCGTTATATAGTCAATTCGAAATTTCTTTACACTTTTTGAATCAAATATTTGAGAAGTCACACCCATGTATAACTTGTTTGGCTGTTTCTTAAATATGTCGTTTGTCGCAAGCATTTATTTCTATTAACATACAAGTATTTTATTTTTAAGTTAATTGAACATTTACTGATATACCCATATAAAAAAATATTATTTTATTTATAATTAATATTAACAAAACGGGGAGGAGATAGGTGTGTTGGTAATGCTTAGTAAGAAATAGTTACATTTGTCAACTGAGTGTGCACGAACACGGTGTGTTGTACTTCTGGAGTAATTTTTTAGACTAGGTTAAAATGGTGCGTTTTCTTTCTGGAGTAATTTTTTTAGACTAGGTTAAGACGGTGCGTTGTCCTTCTGGTGTAATTTTTTCGACTTGATTAAAACGGTGCGTTGTTTTTCTGGTGTAATTTCTTACACTTGTTTAAAACGGTGCATTTTTTTCTGGTGTGATTTGTTACACTTGGTTAAACTTTGTTTGCACGAGGCGGAGGAATAGCGTAAAATCAGAAAAGTTGGGAAAAACTTGAATGGACCACAGGCATTACAATATCACTTAGAAGTGGTTAAAACGCGCGGCGGTTGAGGTGGACGCAGCTGAAGAGACTGAGAGAGAGCTGCTGACAAGCAGTGACGAGGCTCGCAGGAAGGGAGGAGTGCTTGTTTGAAAAGGTTGGCGGCGAGGCGGCGTGCCATTCTGTTGCCGATCCCCCGGATCAAGTTTCCGCCAAGCAAGGATGCTCGAGACAAAAGCCACTGTCTGCGGTGGAACGGCAGAGGATGACGAGGGGACAGGATAAACACGTCGCGGAAGATGCTGATGCAGCTCACCTTCCCGTCTGGACGGCGCGGCGGAGTGAACTCTGGTACACACGCGTGTTTGGGCAATCGTCCGGGGGAAAATTCTCTGCAGTGGTGACATCATTAAGCAAATTACTATACCCTAGTAGTTTCAGATCCCTCGGCATCACAGGAAGGACTGTTTCAAGGAAAAATAAATTGTTTTCCAATTGAGCCGAAATACCAATTTTTTTTATGTTACTTAGGGAACTATTTTATAATCTATTCTCTAGATAATGAAACGCATTAAATTAAAAATAAGATCAGAATATGCATCCTCATACGCGAATACTGCGCGTAGCCAAAACTTTGCTCCTGGAGATAAGAGAAAGCTTCCTTATACAAAAAAAATTGACAGGACTAAAGAATTTATGTCGGGAAGACTAAACCTTGCCATTTGAAGTAGAGACTGTGCCCTCCACACTGTGCGCATGAGAAATACGCCCGGGAATGTTACAGACCTAACAGGAGACGGGAGGTCAGCACTTGAAGAGCAAGCAGACATCAAGACCTGCTTTCTCACGAACCTCAAAAAGGTGAACGCAGTATGGTGCGTAGCGAGTGTATAATGACACCTCACACCACTCAATTGGGGGAAAATAATGTAGGGTACCGTACTGATTCATACTCATGGCACTGCAATCCCAGGCCACCTTATGTGTGTGTCGTTGTAATATTCATGTTAAGATGCACACGGTGCCGCGGCATTTGTAAACAGTTTTCATGTTCCCGAATATCTTTCGAACCTTCCCGTTTAAATTTTTGTGGTCTAATACAGTAAATCCCTAGAGAAACGAGATATTTTCGAATAATGAAGTCCTAATTCGTTCGAGTTTTCTCCTTAATGCAGACATCTTCATCTCCAGACAAAAATAATAACACTACTCTAAAACGGTGAAATCAGCGATAAACCCAGTACATGATCTCTTAAATTTAGATTTCCAGCAGCGCTACATTTCTGCTCGTACCCAAAACGCCAGTTTTCAACTAGAAAGCTTGCTAAGAGAAAACGGAATCAGACTTTAGTGATTCTCAGGAACCGAATGTAAAGGAGTGTCACGAAACAGAGGCTGTGTTCGACGCCGACGCTTACTGGCAAGTCACATGATCCTCTTTAATTGTCTGGTTCTACTGGGGAATGGGGGGGAAACCGCCCAATAGCGCCACTTCTCCCACCAGAGAGTGTGCAAGCACCTCTCTGGTTACAAGCCAGTGTCTCCCTCCAAATGTCAAGGCGAAAGGAAATATAGTTCCCAGCCATCTCTACTAGCTTTTTCATCTCTACTAACACGAGCATGTTACCACACACTCCGTCTCCCGTAGCATTTCTGATTAATGCATGAATAATTTTGAATTCTTACCCTGTCGATTGGTTTTTACGGTGTCCATGCCGATTTTTCCACGTCTCTTCTAGTGTTAGCTCAGCTATAAGTACACTTAGGGACGAAGTCATGGCCCCAATTGCAGGCCACGGTTGCCCAATTCCTCTCTGCCGTGATGCATGTCTCCTTGCATGATTTCATATCCTTGTAGGCGTAAGGGGTCTAGCCTTAGATGCAATCAATTCCCGCCCTAAACACCGGGCTTTCATTTAACACTTAGTTATAGGGTAGTTAGAAAAAAATTGCTGTGTTCGATTTCAGTGCAATATTCCCTTAAATCACTTACCCTCCATACTTTTCCATTTCACGAGCCCTTGTTTTCTTAATAAGAAATGTTCGTTAGTGAATTACGACGTCAGTGTTTGTTTACCTAGAGTTTTTCTCTGACGAATTCCACTCTACGCCAGTTTCATTTGTCATCGTGACGATTGCAAATGTTTTTCGCGGCCATGCAGAGTTGTAAACACAACACAAACACAAACAAATGGAAATATTTCAAAGAGTTGCGCATCGGGAAACTATCTTTGGACTCGAGAAGGGCAAGTCGCCCGTGCGCAGTACTCAAGGGGACATTGTAGGGTGCATAACGTGCCCATGTTGTGAATTCGTACAGCGGCAATGTGAGGTCACATCCGGGATGCACTTTTCAAGGACACGACGTTAGGTAGATGGCGTTAGCTGGCGAATTCAAACACGGGCAGAGTTCCGGTGGCAATAACGAGAGTAGTTTCTGGCGGCGCGGTTCTTGATCTCCACATGGCTGGAACCGAAGCCTGTGACAATGGGGTGTCTGCTGGGCGGACCAGTTGGAATCCTCCCATTGACAAACCGCACGCACCAGGGCACGGCCTGAAAACTGTATCTCTGCGAGCAAGGCAGCTCCCGTCCACCCCTGCGTCGTGTCGGTCCCATTGATGGCTGACGGCCTGTCACCGCGCAGACAAGACGCCGTCCACAAAAGAGGGTTTTCGCACCTGGATACACACATCCACCATCTGGGGGCCCCTCCGCCCCAACCAGACGCGCTCAGGGGGCGACCAAAGGAAGGGAGGAGCTTTAAAAAAAAAATGAAGTGACAGTTCACGCGAAGCGTAAACACAGATAAAAAGACCATCACGACGGCGTATCGCGGACAGAGCACACAATGAACGCCACGAATTCTAATTCTAAAAAAAAAAAAAAAAAAAAAAAATCCTCTTCCCCGCTGAAAGAGTTCGTTCGGTTCCTTACGCGCCAGCAGGCCGCAGTTGCAATCCTTTTCTACGGACGCCGACAACCGCGATTAGGCTCCAGCCGAGATCTGCGCGTAACTGGAGTAGAATGTCGCCTGCCAGCGTCGGAAAAAAATAAAACGAGACAGGATCGATTCTTTTTAACAAACAACGCTGGCCTGTCGATCTGTCGATTCAAAGACACTCTTCCGAGAGATGGGTCTCGTCCACTCTCACTCACCAACGATGCCAGCAAGCCTAATCGGGATTCCGCTGCTCCACCGAAGGTATAGGCTATTCGTGGTAAAATGAGCACTTTTAAAATCCCTGCTTAAGTTCTACTTATATGCACATTGTTTAATATTTCACCTAATGAAAAATTAGTATTGTCATGGACCTCATCGCTTTATTCATGCGTCGGTCAAGTGAAACTGTGAAATTATTATAGAAGTAAATATTTTACAAATCTACTCATTTTACACCCCGATGCTTTTTAAAGAAAAAAAAAGCGAAAGAAATAATTTAAGTCGTCACAAATGGTTCCCTTACACTTTCTATTCGACGTTAAGATACGGAACTACTTTCCCTCAATCGTTACCAACTTAATTAGGCGCATGTCATGTCACTCAGTGCGCCCGTTGAATAATTATGCGAATAGGAGCAATGACATTTTTCTAAGGTTGATTTCAAAAGTGCTCACTTTATCGTGAACAGCCTTTAACAAGAAGTTCGCCTGCTCTACGCTTCACTGCGGTATGCTGTGCGTGCACTGAGCGTGGGCTTATAATTGGTTCCGTGGCAGACCCTTAACAACATGTTTCCATAGCATTACCACGGCATAGACCGTTACTCCATCTGCAGACTCTCGTGCATCCAAGTGCTAGCAATTAATTCTCTTCGGCGAAGTTACTATTTGCATTATCCAAGGCCACGTGACTGAATCGCTGCTGAGCTGTGATGCCTACAACTGCTATTGCATAGGGATTTGGTGACTTCTCGCCCTTCTGTACTAGACCTGCATATAACAAAACATATCACTATTTCACACTGCACAGTTCAGTATACGACTCAACAAGTATTTACCCACCAGGCGAAAACTAATATTAAAAAGACCAAAACTAAACTGAAAATACAATAGTTCCAAACACGAGATTATGAACAGTAAACACTTGTAAAGACGAATGCAGTAACCAGATTGTATCTTATACAGTCAATAAATAAAAAAAGGTGCAGCAGATACCAATAAAAAATAAAATATGGCCAATACCTCAAAAATTAATTTCCATAACTGCACAAAATTAAAATTGAAATATCACGAATTGCATTACCGTTCCTGAATAAAAAAATTTGTCGAATTGTTTCTTTCTTTTTGGACGTGACACTAAGACACGAATCCGCAAAACAATAATTCAAAGATGGAAGGACTTTGTACGAGAAGATGTGAAAGTGTGGCTAATCGACACAAATTGCCACGTTCGTAGGCAAGTAAAGATGAAGTTTACATTTTGTCACACATTATACGAAGTATCATGATTTTGGCGTCCAATCACTTGCCGTGCACGCAGCAGATTCTTAAAATCTTAAACTGCAGCAGTGCCTTTCGTTGTCGGAGCACACTTGCCTGCGTATCCAGTCACAACAGAATAATGTAAACCACAACACAATCTCTTTCAAATAAAGAAATATATAGATTATTCTACAAAAAAATTTGGTGTCAAAATTTTGTTTATTAATTAACAGCAAAGAAATAACTGCCAAAATATAATGATCCCCGTACAAACTGTAGCAAATAAAGTTATTTTTCTATATAGATGGAAGTGTGAAAGAATAAATTTTGGAGCAGATCAAAACTCAGACAGTAATGATACTTGGGTACCAGGGTAAAAAATTTGCAAGGTTATTTACAACAATTTTGTGGCAAACGAATATATATATATATATATATATATATATATATATATATATATATATATATATATATATATATATATATATATATATATATATATATATATATATATATATATTGGTCGTTTAAGATTTTTCTTTGAGAAAGTCGGGTATGAACTACAAAATAGAGCACAAACACAGGGTAATAGAGGATATATCGACCGAACTGTACACAATTTAGCACTGCCGCAGGCGAAACGAGGGAAACCTATACCTACTGCTTGGATATTCAGCTGAACCACCTTCATTTACACCAACATGAGAAAAATGCGCAAAGGAGTGAAAAACACCATGATGTAATAAAGGGCTACATTATTTGCCATCGAACAAGGAAGCGTTCAAAATAATTATGAATGACACAACAACAAAAACAGTGGACCAGATGAAACGGCACTTGGAAGGAACTTGGAGAAACGACGAAACTAAGAGACAAGACTGTATCAAGGACGAGGTGGCCGATGGGCGAGTACACACGCACGCAGAGGAACGTAGAAAGGAATACATGACGGGTGGGCGTAATAAAAATACGTACAAAGATACTGATCGCCACCTGCTAGAGCAATAGATAGCATTGGGAGACAAAAAGGTAGGCGGTGGGAGGGGGAGGGATACAGGGGCGTGTGGGAGAGAGGCGAAGGACGACCCGGGAATAATCGAAATTGTTATTGCAGTAAATTATAGGTGAGAGCGGATGGTCCCCCAGCGCATGAGCAAGGAGACGATCATTACCGCCACGGCGGCCCTTAATAAGGCGTGCGAGTTCTGCCGACGAGCGCAATCTGCTGCGGGAATTACCTGCTGCCTAAATGCTGGGTATTGCTTTCCGAGACCTGCCCCGGAACGCTCAAGAAGGTTACAAAAAAAAATTATAGTCTCTATAAATACGTGGCCTATAATACGGAGGGATAGGGAGAATGAGAGAGAGAGAGAGAAAGGAGAAGGAACAGTTGTACAAGCAGGACACGAAAGGGGATGGGACGTCTTTGGGGTTCTAGCCGTGCGCGTTGTAAAGCAAAGCGGCGAACCCGTGCAGAAATGAAGGAGTGCTTCTCTTTCAAAACGAAAAATCTGCAAGTTCTTTTTAGCGGCGTGGCTGGAATGAGGCTTGCATTTCGTGGAGCCGGCTGCTTGGCATTTAGGATGGACAAACATTTAGTCCTTGGCCAGCGCCTGAATAATTAGGAGAGGACTAGAAGGAGCAAGATAAGATAGTTAGAGGAGGGGGGGAGGCAGGGTGGTTGGAACGTACTTGACCGGTCAAGAATACCCACACATCGCTTCTCTTTAAAGCTCCAAGAGAGTGCAGGCGTTTAAAATTCGTATTTTGTTCAAATTAAAACAACTGACGCTGTTCCAGAAATATCTATTAATAAAATAACAAGCACTTTAAAGAACTTAGGAACGATATTTCAAAACGAAGTCCTACGGCATAGCTACAAGTGACCTTTTACGCACTGGTGCATCTGAAAAAAAATATTAAACGGGCACACATTACTACTAAGGACGAAGATTGACAACTGTACTGAACTCGACTGTGACCGTTTCAGCAGTAAAGTAACAGTTATAGGCGTAAGTTCTATAGCTGCACACTGCAGGATGATAAAGACTGCGCCTGTTCAGTACCTTGCGCGTACAAGTGACATGTTATATATGGGTGAGCCAGCATGGCATTATTAAAGAACAAACTTCATTTTTTTATAAAATTGGCACAGTATTAAATAAGAACTTCATGTTTAGCGAAAGCATACACATGGCCCTTTACGATACGAAACTTCGCACTAGCGTATCTGTAAAAATGCAGAACAAGTGGATTGTTTCAGATGCACAGGATCTCTCTAATAAAATAGCCATTCCTTAACAGTAAACATAAAAATGCTTAAAATTAAAATTCTTCATGTTAAAAAAAATGCATTTACAATCTAAAAAAAAAAATTTCTGGTAAACTTCTTAAACTGTACCGGAAGTTTATACCTCGTATAGCGTACGCAAATAATTCCACACATGTGGTTACAAATATAGAATGTTTAGCGTCGCTACTGTACTCATTTGACTGTTTCCTGAGCAAATGCAGGAATGTTAACATGAATGTATGGGACGTAATTTTATCATTCGCGCTTTTGCACTCTACGTATACACTCATATAGTAAATGTGCGAATAATTTCTTAGAGTATACATGCGTCCAGAGAACATGAAATTCCTACTAGTGGAATTCGAACATTTAAAATTTTGTGGTTTTTTTTTTATACTGAATGTGCGCTAGGTCAAAAATTATGTGTGGTTGAGAAAGAGTACCAGTATAGTGGCAAAAAAATTCTTCATTTGGTTGCTAAATTTGAGGCAAAATTCCCTTACACGTAAAGGAAGCTAATGACCTCAACATGTAGGGTAAAATTCACTCTTAAAAATTATAGTAAATTTACGTACAAGTAAAGTACTATTCCGCGACCGTGCGGAAAAAGTACCTGACAAAAGTGGGGGAAAATCCCATACAAGTAAGGGAAGATTAACTATATTGTATAATAAAATTATATTACAAAATACCCCGGAGTAATTGTACTGTTAATTTTGTATTACACATATCCTCTAACGAATAGCAACCGAAACCTCGTGACTAAAATCCTCAATATTTGTTGGTGGTTCGGCGCGAACCATGGCCCTCTATCACGAAAGGCCGATGCGCTATCCATTACAACACAACGGCAGCGTAGCAAGCTCACTGAATATTAGCGTGCTAAAGAATAGTTTTTTTTCGCCCGTTCCCCTTCTTAGCTGTTGAGACATTGCTGAAGAGATGCCTGCGTCGTAAGGTAATTTGCCCATTATTTTTTTGCAGTGTATCCTGCCTGGGAGGCTCCTCTCGCGCCAAAGCCAGGATGCATGATCGGGAAGGCGACAGACTTGAGGCTCCTGGCGCACAGTCCTGCCAGCGTCGCGTCGCTAGGACACGGCAGCTGCAGCTCATCGCCATTCCGAGCGCGTCCAGTGCGGTTAGCGTGCCTGATTCCGCACTCGGGAAGCCGCGGCTTCGATACCGGCTGCTCGCACTAGGGTCGGTTTCCCCCACCGTGTGGGTTTCCCGCCCTCGTCTGGGCGCCCATGCAGTTAGTACTCTGCTTGTTGTATTGGGAGGAAGAAGGATCGCCAATCTCTGTTCACAGAGATTCGTTTAGAGACATCTGCTAGTAGTTTCGAGAATATAGGCTGCTCACGGTCAAATGAGCACTTTTGAAAGTCCTGCTTCAGATCTACTTTGTATGCAATTTGTGTATTCTTCCGCCTTATGTAAAATTAACATTACCACGGGCCTCATCACTTTATTCTTTCGTCGATCAAGATAAACTGTGAGATTTTTAGGAAAGTAAATATTTGACAAATTAGCTCATTTTCATACTTCGGTGCATTAAAAAAAAATCACAAAGTAAATACATATTTTGAGTTATCACAAATGGCTACCTAAAACTTTTTATCTGACGTTTAGACATGAAATATTTTCCATTCATCGTTACCAACTTCGCTGGGCAAATGTCGCTCAGTGTGCCCATTGAAATAAATGCGTTATGGGGCAGTGACTTTTTTCCTAAGGTTAATATGAAAAGTGCTCACTTTATCGTGAACAGCCTTTAGTTAAATGAAAACTAACCGGTGCAGGGACGAACAGCCATCTTCCTGTAAGTCACAAGATCAGAGTTCTGGACCCGTTAGAAGCCCATACAAACGATACTACCCCATTTATATGTTAACCCATCAATCATCATCCCAATACCTTCTCCTCTGTAGCAATGTTCTCTTGACAGTGGTTTCTCAATCATTTTAATTATAAATAAAAATTTATTTTCTTTTATATCTCTTAGAATTTTTTTTTTTTCATAAAAGGTAGATAGGTTTTAATTAGTAATAAATTGTTAACTTTAATTTTAAAAATATAATAAGAGTTCAGTTATGGCCAATGGCCGAGCACTGATGAAATTTTAAATTTCTTTGTTGTTGTATGTGTTTACGACTTCCACCTTCTGTAGCGTTACAACAGCCATCCATCAAGCAGAAATATCACATGCTGGGATTATCATCTTTCTCTCAAGTTAACATTTTTTTAGGGCGGGAATTAATAAAACTAACAGGATATGTGTAAGCTGTATATTAAATTTTCATTTAAAAAGTTGGACGTGATTATAATTTGAACTTTGTGAGAAATTATAATCGACTAATTTCAATGAGTAACTATAGAACTGAGTAACTATTATTTAATATCATCATCCTCAAAGAATATATTTTTTAGCAATATGTCCACACTAAGGACAAATTTAGAAAATAAACCTGTAAAAGGGTTTGTGGTTAAAAAGGAAGGACGTTAAAAGGGGGGGGGGGGGGGAACCGTACCAGAAACTAAATAAATTTTCCCACCACATTGACTCGCATTCGTGTAAATCCTTCCTTTTATCCGAAACCGTAATTTCGGGAGAATTCGGCAGTTAATATCACATCGTTTCGCGCGGAGTACCCGCGCTGGATGCTTGCAGCCAGTCTCACCGTAGAGGTGAGAGAGGAATGTCGAGGGGGGGGGAGGATTCACGCAGAACCGCTTGCCGATATGTCGCCGGAAGGGCGGGGAATGATTGACAGCTGGCCTGAACTGACGTCAACTTCCCCCCTCCCCAATTCACCCCCCCCCCTTTTCTAGGAGTCGGCGGCGGCGGCGGGCTATTGCATGAACTTTCTGGTAATCTCCACACTCGGCGCAGACCTACCTGTGAAGGAGAGTGGTCGGTATGTATGCCACTGTGTGAGTTGCAACATTCTCCAGTGTACATTTGAGGACTTGTGATGTATTCCCTTAACCCGTTCGGTCACAGGGTCCACGATTGTGGACGTGTTGCATGTGAAGGATATTAATGGCCACTACTGTGTACACATGGAGGAATCAGTACCCTATGCCTTGAGAGTCTTCCGTCGTGGAAGGATATTAATGGCCACTACTGTGTACAACTGGAGGAATCAGTACCCTATGCCTTGAGAGTCTTCCGTCGTGGAAGGATATTAATGGCCACTACTGTGTACACATGGAGGAATCAGTACCCTATGCCTTGAGAGTCTTCCGTCGTGGAAGGATATTAATGGCCACTAGTGTGTACACATGGAGGAATCAGTACCCTATGCCTTGAGAGTCTTCCGTCGTGGAAGGATATTAATGGCCACTACTGTGTACAACTGGAGGAATCAGTACCCTATGCCTTGAGAGTCTTCCGTCGTGGAAGGATATTAATGGCCACTACTGTGTACAACTGGAGGAATCAGTACCCTATGCCTTGAGAGTCTTCCGTCGTGGAAGGATATTAATGGCCACTACTGTGTACAACTGGAGGAATCAGTACCCTATGCCTTGAGAGTCTTCCGTCGTGGAAGGATATTAATGGCCACTACTGTGTACAACTGGAGGAATCAGTACCCTATGCCTTGAGAGTCTTCCGTCGTGGAAGTTACCACACATCTCGTTCATGAATGGCTGATGGCAACGTCTTTGAGCATATAGCACGTTGTTCATTGGTTGGGAAAAGTGTACTAGACACAACTACAGTTACATCAAAATATTACATGGTTGCAACACCTTGACTCAGAAATTGATTCGTGACGGAAAGGGTTTAACAGGTGTCCTAACTAACATCTGCTGTTAACGATAGCTAATTTAGAAAGTTACTCATTTAACGTGCATTTATCATTGACCATAGCCAATAAGTTAACACCATTGTTAAACTCTTACCGGTCAAACAAATTTAATATTTTTCAATACAACATCCAAGTTCACAAGCACTGGAAAAATTAACCCCGATAATGCAATCCAGTGTGTGATAATATTCTCAAAATCAGAGCCACTTAGATGATGTCACAGAAGTTAAGTGAACGTGATATTTTTTTTTTTCGGGAGAGCTATGCGATGGGTCTGTAGTAATATAAAATAAAGTAACTGTCTTTCAGCAGTAGGGTGAGAAAGGTAGTCAATACACGGAAGATGGATGGATGACAAGAAATGCGAGAGAACAGAATGATGAAGCGAATAATATTTTGGGGGGAAAAAAAAAAAAAAAAATTGACGGTCTCCAAAGCTGTCGATGTGAATTCGCTGAAACAAATTCAGAAAGACGGATGTACACAAGCGGATGACAGGAAAAGCTAACCCTCCTGGGAGGCCAGCCCGAGGTGTCTGGGGCGATGTTACCAACAGCAGCTAGAGATGTTACTTTTCCCTCTCGGTAAAGGAAGCGTCTGCAAAGCCGGTCTATATGGCTATTAAGATTATAAAACGTACACATACTGACAAACTGTATGTAAAATATAATAATTTCAATTTAATAAGATGCGAAGGTTTAAACTATTGCGAAATTAGAAAGCATGTAAATTTTCTACCAATAAGAGTAACAAGTAGTTCTTGGAACAGCGGAAGAAGTAAATCCGAAAAACTGTCAATAATTGTATAGCCACCAGAGCTCGTTTTTTCTAACATAGTTCAAACTAGACTCATCTGTTAGGCCCAAGAACTGCGCCACTCGCCGACATTTTTATAGTGTTTCACAAGAGCAGCCTCACGTGTGGCTACGGCTTCTGGCAGGAAAACTTCACGATACAGTCGAATCGTGGTGTCTGTTCGACCTGCATTTCGTAGACGTTCAACTGTTCATAGTAGGTACATTTCCTGTGTTGGGTCATTGTCGCGAGATAAACAATACTTTGCCCTGACTTCTAAATCAAGCCTCGTATTATAGCCACAGACTAAAGATGAGGTAGACCGCTTATTCGTCTTCTGCGCATGTACCCTACATTGACCTACCCCAATCCTACACAACTGTCAAAGTCATATGGTCAACAGCGATGAACGAGTTTGTTTACATCTTAATGTTTAATGGCAAGCACTATTATATTAATAAAATACTTTTACCAGTTTTAATGTAACCAAAAAGCATTACAAATTGATAAGGAAGTCTAAAAACACCTCAAAAGCACCTGTTTACTAAACAGTGTTCTAACCTCAAACCTAATCCACGCCATTTTTGCTCGACGTGTAGGCAGGTGAGCAGTTCAATGTTGGGACACGGAGATTGGTTGTGCAACGCCAGCGAGATCGGTCTACCTCATCTTTAGTATAAGATTATAACAGGCAGACTGACTGACATGCGGTCAGTAAAGTTGGTAACGACGGAAACATTCCCTGCTTCAACGTAAAAAAAAAAAAAAAGATGTTATAGGTAAACATTAGTGAGAACTGAAATTATTTATTTACCTTTCTGTTTTTTAAATGCAAATAAGTGCAAGAATTAGCAAATTTTTAAACATGTAATTTTCTGATAATTCCCCAGTTTCGCTTGACTGGCGCATGAATAAAGCGAGCAGTCCCCAATACACAGTGTGGGGGTCACGGTGGCTGAACGGTTAGCACGCTCGCCTTCCACCAAGGCGAACCAGGCTCAATCCCCGGCCAGGTGACCGGATTCTCGTAAGTGGGAATTGTGCCGGAGATCTCTCGTTTCCCCCAACTCTTCATTCCGGCGCCGCTCCATATTCACTTCAATCACCATCATCGGCTCTTAAGACCCCCATTTTAAGAGCCGCCCAAAATCTCTTCACTCTTCAATACACAGTGTGAGTGCAAGCATATTTTGGACAGGGCTTCTAAAAGTGCCCAGAGCTTCCTTCGACACAGAGCACGCTGTTCAGTGGTTGTGAGAAGCAAGCTCGAAACAAGTACAGCACACGCCAAAATATTTGATGTTCGCAACACCTGGGTTGTGAGAAGCAAGCTCGAAACAAGTACAGCACACGCCAAAATATTTGATGTTCGCAACACCTGGTCTGGCAAATTAATCCAGGGCCAAACGGGTTAACAACTGTTTCCTATCGTCCGTGCTACTAGTATACGCCCTGAAGAAAAGAGAATCAACGTATCCTCGTGCTTTTTTTTTTTCTTTTTATGTCTCTAGCAGGCGCATTTTGGCCCGGTGACAGAACCCCGGTATTCGTTCTTTTCTCTCCCCCAAGCCGGGAAAAGGTGCCCTCACTAAATCACAGGCGAACTCACTACTGAGTGTCGAGTCGTGGGCAGCGGCCACGGAACTTTGTTAGTTCACTTGGCAGTCTAAGACTTCGCAGAAGGGCCATCTGTGTGTCTGTGACTGCGAGCAACTCACTTTATTGGCACGGCAGGCGCTTCGATCACGCTGTGCGTGTGTCGTACGTGTGTCTGATGCATTCTCGCCCTTACAGCTAACCGAGAAAAATTCACACGCGGCCATGAATGCATCAGTGGTCCCATAGTCTTACGTTGTACAGAATGATTCGCAATTAGACCGTCAAACTTCGGGAGGCGATTCGTCATAAAAAAAGTAAAAGAAAAACATGTGTGACACTTATACCCAAAACCGAATATTAAGGGAGGGATGAGCCCTTTAAAAAACGAGGTTTCAAACCGTATTTTTGCAATATTTCGGTATCTAAGTAAAATAGAATTACAACTCTTGGAACATTATTGTATGATATCGGGACCTTCAACGAAAGAGCTGATATTTTGCAAAAAATATGGTTTAAAATCGCGTTTTTAAGGGCTCATGCCTCCCTTAATTCTCAGTTTAGGTATAATGTGTCACGTGTGTTTTCCTTTTACTTTTTTATGACGAATCACCTCCCGAAGCTTGTCGGTCTAATTGAGGATTATCCTGTATTTATAGAATCGCAATCGTCAAGGGGCATTTAACTAAAGTCGAAAATAATTGTGGGGACACTATGTGGCTCGATAGGTTAGAGGACTTAGCCACTAAAGTCGGTCGTTTTTGCCTGAAAATCCATCTTTATATGAAAGCTATAGTACTTCGGGGGGGGGGGGTACCTGCACTTTACGTAATACTAAACACTCCGTAGCTTCATCTCTCCTCAGGCCTTAGCGTATCGTCGATAGCGGCGTCATTTGAGACGGAGCAAATGCCTTTTGGTAAGCAGAAACGGCAACTGACGTGTGGTCATCGCCTGTAGCACGGAATCATCGCAGCGTTCACATGAGATTGTTGAAGAAAACAGGAACCAGGATGATCACGTACTGGGAATTCTTCCCACCGAACGTAAATCAGGATGATCGCGTACGCCCCCTCCCCTCTTCCGAATGGAAGTCTTCAATATGTAACCACGACGCCGCAGTAGAAGTGATGTACCAACCTTCCATACCAACACAGAAGGATGCAAAGCAGCACACACTCCGTATCATTAGATAACGTTCAAATTCCCCCCCCCCCCCCCCCCCGCAAAAGTAGCTGTGCCATCATTCTTCAGCCGCAGCGAGTGGCCAAGATCCCCCGATCTACCTGTGGCTTCCACCACTCCGCCTTGCAGTTAGTTATTTCGTCGTCATTCAGTAGCAACAAAATAATGCATTTTCAGTCACTGGAGTTACACTTCGGGGAACTACGGGTACTATTTTTTTTTTTTTTTTTCGTACACGCAGGAGGTAATCTGGCGCGTGGAATTCACTGCATCCTCAAGGCTTAATTCTGACAAGTTTCATACCTGGAAATTTCGCTGATGTTTACGCAGATATCCCAGTGGCTGATGGACGGACCGTTTCGCGCGAACTGAGTTGCACGGTGTTACGAAGTAACACTTTCTGTTACTCCGCACAATAAAGGGGTTAGGGTGCGTGAAGAGATTTGGGCGGCTCTTAAGAGCCGAAGTGGGGTGATTGAGGCGAGTACGGAGCAGCTCCTGATTGAAAGAGCGGGGGAAAAGGGAGATCCCCGAGAAAACCCGCCGACCAACGGCATCGTCTGGCACGATTCCCACATGCGGGGATCGAACCCGGCTCTCCCTGGTGGGAGGCGGGCGGGCTAACCACTCGGCCACCGCGGCCCCTACGATAGAAATGGGTTGGGGTCGTAGCTGAAAGATAAGAGATGGTATGGTAGAGCACTACTGAGAATGAGGGCATGAGGAACATACGATAACATAGAACGGTAATGTTAATAACTCGGAGGAGCTTATGTGAAATGATATTAATTTAAATTACATTATTATGGTTGTTTACTCACGCCACTACTGTGTTAAACTAATTGGAATGTTTCCACCTTAAACATTGTTGCGGAGGCTGTTCTGGTAGATCGGTTAGCGGTGATCGGACACACCCATTCTGCGATTTTGTTGGTCGGATGAGGAAATGACGACGTGCTCTTCTCTCTGCTGGCCGATATCGGCGCTGTTGTTTAGACATACATGTCCCCGATTGTTGTCCGGTGGAGGGAGTTTCTGCTGCTGGCCCTTTTCGCAATAAGTTGTTGCAATTTCTAGCGTCCTGGTTTAAAGTCTAAAGGCGTGATCGGGCAGGGATTTCAAGTTAAAGCCTGATTATATTATAACAACGGGAACACTGCACACCACTTGAGAGCCTTGTGCCTAACGGCGATGTCGCACTTGATGCACGTTGACAGTGTCGCCCTTACTACTGTGGACAGGACCCTTAAAGGAAACCAGACCCCCCCCCCCCCCCCCTTCTCAATTAGGATGTATGGAATTTTCGCCGCAACCTAAAGTTCAGATTTTGTTCTCTTAGACAATTTTTTTTTCTAAATCAGTTATTGCTTGACTGCCATTGGTATTATTTATGAAATCGCCCGCACGGAATAATCACTTATTTCTTCTCGGTAGTCAACAGGGAAGCTGAAACATATTTATAAAACTTCAAGAAGCTGTTGTTTATGATGTGACGTGCTAAAAAAAAATCCCGTTAAACTTTTCGTGATGGAAGCTACAACGAGAAATTGATGACTCCGCGATCGCCGGGGGCCAAATTTGGGGGAGCGGGAGCGAGCAGGCAGTTTTCGAAATTCCCGCGCGCTCTACCTCCCCTCCTTCTCGAGCAGCACAGGAGCGCTCCTAGCGGCCGCCGCCGCTGCTGCTTCGGCGGTGGGGGTGTGCCACTCAACACGGCGGTTTTTACGAGCCCTCCCGCGGCGCCATTTTACGAGGGTTGTACGGCTGTGTTTGTGTGGTCGCGGGGACAAGAAGAAAAAGATAGAATTGTGTGTCTGGGGGGGGGGGGGTTGGTTAGCAGCATTGCGCTACCGCAAGCAGTGACGCGTGCAAGGAAAATAAGTGACTGGACGAGTGAGATGAAGAAGGGGGGGGGGGGGGGGGACGCGCGCAGGCGCGAAAGACGACTCTTCCGAGTTCGTTTACGACTTGTCGGCAGTCGGCAGTTCCGTTCTGTCGGCCGAGACGTGACGTCTCGGCTACTAGACGAGGATCGTCATTCAACGATCGTGGAAGAAATGGGCGAACCTTTCCACGCCAAATCTCTACGCTGCTGATTCAGACTATAATTCGCCTTCGTCAACATACGAAGTTTAAATTATATATGAAAATGTGGCTCTTTCGCACACATTGGCAATAATGTAACGAAAATTTCAACATCTGAAATAGAAACGAAACAGAATAACTTCCTGGAAAAATCTCAGCAAAAATAATAACATAATCATGTGACTTGAAGTTGTGCAGAAGCACACTAAAAACTACTACCCCCCCCCCCCCATTTTTAATTATTTTACATAATACAAGGCCCTTCAAGAAAACAATAATTTTCAACATGTACAAGCACTGAAGGATGGACAATTAAGGAACATAAAGACATTTAATACAGGGCGTGACTGAAGCCTGAGACGGCCAGCACGGAGCTTTTGCCGTCTCTTTACTCATCAACCATGTTTAATGACTGCATCTAACCGCTCGAGTAAGACGCAACACGACTACGGGAAGTGAAAGAACTTTTCCCATTTTTTTTTTGTTTAAAATATCTTCCGCCTGAACTTATAAAACATTACTACCTTTTTACCTACCTGGTTTGTAAAAACGTGAAGAGCTGCGTAGAAGTTTGTTACGACAAACTTTGGAAGTTCACTAGGAGATTGGACATAGCTTCGCCGCTTGGAGCCTGTTTTGTTGCTGAACTGTTTTGACGTGGCGCCGGAATTTCCGCTGTCTAGATGGCGCTGCGATCTGCGGCCACTGAGCATGACCTCCCCACTCCTGTGACATCACCAGGGAGGCGGCGCAGGAGTACCAATATCATGTTCATTTGTTTGCTAAATTAGTAGCTGATGGCGCTACTTCTTTCTTGTAATTGTGTCGTGTTTGTTGGCGATTGGCTGTTTACCCATCGCCCCTTGAACATTTCCTTTTTAGGTAATAAATGCAGCCGCTGGTTTGATCATTAAATAATACCCTCTAGGGAGAATTAAACAAATTCCGCTATATATACTGGGAGCGGAGTTGTCTCGAGGCCAGGCAGCAGCCTCCAGAGAGCTTCGGAATGCCAAGATAAGTATACCACTAGTTGTCATGTCGGCCCTTATGGCGAGACATATTTTGATGTCCTAATAGGCAGAACGTAGGAGGCCATGATGCCCTAAAACAACCTAGTTAAATCTCAGTAAAATGCTTTGTTTTATCCTCGGCAAATCTGAATGTAAAGGTTAAATCTTTGTAAGAGATTTTTTATGAGACGCCGAATTTTTAAACAGATATGAATCAACAAATTGCAAAATTATGGACAATCTGGTGAAAATGCCCATAAGTTTTGTACACGAGATAAACCAAGAAAGTGGTCTAGAGTTTTCCCTGAATTCTGGAAAATAACCCTTAAAAATGAATGCTAGGGTTCAGGACAGAATATTGTAATTTTACAAGCTCCCCTGTTAAAATTTATAGGTGTCTTTTCTGGACTTTTCCCGATGAAATTGATTAAATTTGGGAAAATAAAATGGAAATTTTCTAACGGTGGATAAGCCCACAAAAGCGTGTTTTGAATAGAGAACTATATGAAATATTTCTCATTGTTTTGGAGAAAACATGTTATATAATATTTTATATTTTGCAATTCAATGGCCTTTGGTAACTAGAATATGACCGGAAAATAATTCGTAGCCTTCAGTACAGACTATTATGATATGCCACATAATATTCTTGCATTTTATATGGCCTTAGGTATAATGGTAGATGGCCTGAAAATACATTGTAACATTCAATATAAAAGAGAGAAATGGCAACTGTTCAGACTACACTATAAAGCCAGGATTTTTTATGTTAATTATTTTAATTGGAAATTGTAAAATTCACATTTGTGAAAGATATTGGCGGCAGCAAAAATTTACCTTGCATATGAAAAACATGTCTGAAAAGAAAAAAATTTAATAAAATCAAAACACAGTATCAGAATTCACGTGTATTGCATTTCAGCTCATAGCATGTAGAATTTTTCCTACTTTATTGTTATTCCATTGTTTTATTCACTTGGCCTTAACGAGGGTTGTTTTCACCTAGGTGATTGTGTTTTTGTTGGATGGTGTTTTTCAAATCCACTTAGCCGCGTCCTAGGCTCTAGGGCGTAGCAAGCCTGCGTATCCACGAGCAGTTCTCTACGCAAGTACTGTGGCAACGCAACGCGAACGAGAAGTTTCTCGCCTATTTTCAAATCTGCCACCTTGTTAAACGGGAACGCCGTTTTATTTTATTGGTTTCATTTCAAAATCAAAATTTTTAATTACTTGCAACTGCCACGGGAAGATTCGCCATGTGCGCCGAGTGGTTCCTGCTGTATTTGACATATTGTTTTACATTTGTTTACCGTCTTATGTTATCGTTGGAATAATAACATCTTTCGTTCAAGTAGATCGCGTTAGAAAATTCCACGCCACGTCTGTGTTGCCAGTTTGAATACGTACAGTACGCAGTTTGTGTATTATCTTAGGCATGTTTTTAATAGTAGTTACTTAAAATAGGAAATAGCCTACATTGAAAAAATGCACCGCAATAGTGTCTTTATGTGAATCCCACACGACGATACAAACAATAATTTAACATTAAATAATGTCACAATAAAGCAGAAAGCAATTCGCATCGCTATTCACAGTCTACGGTAACATGCATAAATAGCAATGAGTATAAATGTATCATACGAACTAACTTACATGGTTAAATATTTACAAGCGTTTAAAATGCATTGTTAGGAATCGAGTCAACGACTCCGTGATTTCTGCTTCAGACAGCTGCTTAATATTTCTGCTTGGATTCTAGGAAAGGAAACTTACGTTCTCCTCTTGCGTGTTATGGCCTCGATTATTCTGAAGTTGCGGCGCAGTCAGTGCACGCGACTTCGTGCACTGATTTCACAGTTAACATTCGCTGTTTGGCGCATGAAATGTTGCTAGCAGTATAAGGCGCTTAGATGAAGCTAGTTTACCTAGTTTGACAAGAAAACACACTACAGTGCGAATAGGGTTATTAAGAACGACCTTATAGCTCTCTGGAACAGAGTTGCAACGGAAGTAACTATGGCGGCGCCCTTGGTAGCATGCTGGGGTAACCGTTACGCGAATTCGGCCGTAAATCATCACCAGCAGCCCGCTCTCTTAAAATGGTTACCTGCTCTTCGGAAACCAGTTACGTCCCTGCCTCAGGCAACATGTAACGGAATGCTGTTAAATGGGAGTCCCGTTGTCGATTAATTTTCCCTAGATGATGGTTTCATTATCCCGGACTTATCAGCTACTCAGGAATCGACACAATATTTCCAGTCTCCAAAGGTGTGAAAATTCGCAGCAGAGTCCTTTAGGTAAATACTTATTTTTCAAAGAATAATTTTTCATATGAGATGTGAGAGTGGAATAATAAAAAAACAGTGTTTGGTACCAGTAAGCAAATGTGAGCGTATTTTTTAAATTATGATATAAATGTGTTGTTAATTTTTAGTAGCCTAACTGTGTGGTTTTTGTCGTACCTCAAATTTTACTTTTATTAAAATCACCACAGCATTTATTAAGTATAGGTAATGCGTTCAGCATCATTCACGCTACATACTTCGTACTAGGTATTTCACAGAAGGTTACATACCAAACTATAGACGTTCGTAAGAAATATGACTGCCATGATAAATTCTATCAAATAACATTTAAGCACTCTAATAAATTTTAATTATTAATTTGGTTATGGACTAGCTTAACAATGTTAATACGTTTTGAAACTGGCGTGAGTTAACACAAAAGCAGTCACTTCTACGAGCACAAAGAATTGACGAAACTTAAAATAAAATTTGAAATAAACGAATAAATTTATAATTGTTACAACGAACTGATATTACGCAAGTACAGTTTTGGCGACATTTGTAAATTAAATAGTTTGACTTCAAAAGGAACTAAAAGTCAAATTAATTAACAAGCAACGTTCTATGAAAGGGAAATCAGAAACAAGAAAGACCAACATTTGGATGATAGTTTCCATTTAACTTGCAGAGGATGAAAAGTGCAGAAAAAGGCGTGGGTGTACAGGATGATGATTCGGTACTAGGCCTACATAGCAACAAAATTTCATTACTAAAATACAACACAGTGTGATGTGTGGGCATCTCCGACCCAGCACCTTCAACACTCGAACTTGACGCTTAGCAATCACCGCTATTATACCGAGAGGCGTATCCGCCGGCAACTATCTCTCGCACAAAGTCCTCTCGTCCGGGGAACACGGTGTTGAAGTAGCCATACCACCCGACTCTCGCCAAGGCGAACGGGTTCGATTCCCGGCGGGGTCACTCTCTAAACAGGGCGGGCGGTGCCGTTTGCAAGGGTCCTTATTAGGGGTTGGTCTCCTTAAAATACACCCTTCTTGTTTTGACGAGTGCCATAAATTCCTTCAGTCGAGTTATTCGATTCAAACAACACTGTGTGGCAAATTAAAAACATCTCGGGCGCGATTAGGCCCACACTAAAGGCTGAACTTGTTGATGTGAATATCTCACGGCAGATGCATTTTAAATACGCCCGATCAATTAGTCACCGGAGAGAAAATGTTCGCAAGATTACAGCTCTTTGAAAAAATGCAAACGAAAAGAAATTCTAACTTCAAAAACTCTCTCCCGTCATCATGTGAAATCGCTTTCAAAACTTATTAAAGTTAAAATTAATCTTGATACAACCAACATTAATTTGTCTGTAACGATACAAAGCATATCGCTATCCCATACACAAATTTAATATTTCAACGAATGTAGAAAATCCCGTCAATTTCTGCCATCATAATAACACTCTTTCTTCCTTTTACAGCAGCCAATCGGACCACAGCACACAAGGAAACACTTTCTGACATGATTCGACAACTAAGTTACTTTGAACACGAAATTACTGCGATCGGAACAAGTTCGGAGCCAGTCTAACCGCGTGTAGAGCTGAACACGTTTGAAGTGAAGTAATCGTGTGTCTGTGTGGGCGGGGTATTAGTTGGAGCATGCGCAGTGCGTCCAAGGAAAGCGATTGTATGCGGTGAGTGTGCGAAAGTCATGCGCAGATTTAACAGAGGGAAGATGGGGGAGGAAACAATAAATTAATTACCACTTCAAAATCAAATTCATGGAAATCCAGCTTGATCAAACGCAATGTGGTTTACTGTCTTTTGAAAATATCCCACTGCACAAAATTTTATTTTCGTACAACTGAAAACTTCTCGAGTCTTCCATCTTTGCACCTTTCGCCCGAATTATGAAAAGTCAAAATGTGGAGCACGTTCCCTTTCGCGAAACGAGACACGCCTATCGATCAGAGCGCTCTTGTGTGAGATTAAAAAAAAATTTTCTTGCGAATATACTCAAAGGCAATTTTTTTTTTTTGCCACAATACATTAATTGGCATGTACGTTTTTCTACTCTTTCCGAACAATATCTTGAAATCGACGTATAAATCGTCATAAAGTTCATCCGAGCGACGAAACTTGGGCAGTTTTAGTATGTCTAAAACTCCTGTCACACTGTCAAATTTTCGCCTTCAAGTGTAATTGAATACAAAATTTGAAGACGAAATACAGGCATCAAATTTTTCCTTCCAAAAAATTTTATTAAGTAATTTTGAATGGGGTTTTTTAAAATGTGCCACAGTGTGAATTCTTTTCTCCTGTAAGGATCTAATCTGAACTTTTTAAATTAAAAAATATTTTCATAGTGAGATACTACTGTTATGTTTCCACGTAGTGTATTGACAGGAAGTAGTTAAAAGAATTTTGTGATTTATTTTCACTTCTTTACTAAATTGTTCGTTAATTTAAAGTTTCGTGGTCAATTTTTGCCGTGCGCGATTCTGATTGGCTGAGTCCTTCAAACATGAAAAAAATATTAGAACCGGTCCAATCTTCAAACGTTTCGATGGAAACTGAAGCCATCCGACTTTTCCAGACAAATATGGCAGCGTTTATGACGTTTCGATGACGTCACAATTGTCCAAATTTATTTCACAAAACTTATTGGAAGCAGGGAAGCAGTTTGACAGAAAAATTTGACAGTGTGACAATGGATTAAGACCATGTTCAAATTGGCACTTTAGGACTTTTAGTTAGTTAAAAGGTCACGTGACCCGAATGAGTAAACTGAGATGAGTTTTGTATTTTAGTATTTAGTTCTTAGTACGTAACAAGACTTACCAAAATATTAAATTACCAAATCTCAACTATCGCTCTACAAGTGATTATCGAAGGCTTCCGAACTGAACGATAAAGGCTGTTCACGATAAAGTGAGCACTTTTGAAATCAACCTTAGAAAAAAGCCACAGCCCCTACCTGCAATTATTTGAATGGGCGCCCTGAGTGACATACGCGCATTAAAGTTGGTAACGATGGAGGGAAAGTAGTTCCATATCTTAACGTCAACAAAATGTGTATAGGTAACCATTTCTGATAACATAAATTATTTATTTTACTTGCTATTTTTTTATGAATATAAGTGTAAAAATTAACAGATTTGTTAAATACTTAGTTCTATAATAATTTCACAGTTTCACTTGACCGACGCATGAATAAAGTGACGAGGCCCATGGCAATGTTAATCTTGCGTAAGACGGAAGAATAACGACGTGCATACAAGTAAGTGCTCACTTTACCGTGAATAGCCTGTACCAAATAGAATTCTAGCAGAGCTTAAGATGCTTCTCCTTGCATCACATTCAAGTACAGTTTTATATTCGGACTCGACTATCCGAAAATCCCCACCGCCGCTCGGTTTTGAAATGCATTGTCTGTAACGGCGCCTGGGAGAGCCGCAGTAAAGAGTAGGTACTATCTCCAGCACCCAAGTCCGAGATAAACAGGAATGACAGCCGTCGGCAAGGTGAGGCGACCACCCGAGATGCGAGGAGGACGCCGACCCTATTTCCGGGCAGCGGCTGGAAACGAAAACCGTGTCGTCGAGGGTTTGACGAGTGCAGGAGAGAGAGGAAAAGGCGGGATTGCCGCGAGGGTGCAGGGTGTTGGGGTGTAACCTTTCCCCCGGAGGAGAGACTCTCTGGGTGACGCACAGCGCCGGCCAGGTGTCGCCCCCGCGTGGAAGGGTCCTCCTCGTCGACGCGCGCTACCCCCCTCGGACGGCAAAGCGACTAACTCGAGGATAAACTCGCTCGCTCAGCGGAGCGTCGGCCTGTTACACCCGCCTGGGCGTTACAGGCGATTCGCTGTAAAGTGAACACTTTTTAAGGCCTTACTGAATTTTTCTTTTCGTTTGATTTCTATCTTCAAGTCACTTTTTAATATAAACATTGCCATCAGACTAATGAGCACATTGTAAACAATTCACTACTAACGAAAGTTAATGTCTGGAACTGCAGTAAAATATATTTATTAGTAGTTAATGGCTGTTGAAAGGGCCTTAAAAAGTACTCAATATACCGTGAACAATCTATAAAACCGTGTGCAAGGCCGTGGAAAAAATAATTTCACTTAAAAATGAGTCAATAATTTTGTGTTCTTCCTACTAATCAGCAGCAGTGATTGTAGTGGTGAGATTTGGGTAGCTTTTTTACTTTGAGGCCTTAAGAGCCGATGAGGGTATAAAGAGGTGAGCACGCAATGGCCCCGGAATGCATGGGGGGGGGGAGGCGCGACAATCTCCAAGTAAACCCGCGGACCGGCGGCACCATCAGGCAGGGGCGACCCCGCTGGGTGGGAGGCGAGTAGTCTAACCACTACACCACCGCGGCCCCCCAGTGGCAATGAAGGCAAACCAATTCCTGCATTTCGTTTCATCTACGAGGGGCACTTCTTTGAGAGGAAACGTGTCCAACGGTGAGCTGCTTTCAAATTTATTCATAAGTACCAACAAACAATTCATTAGACAATTTGTACGGCATTAAGCAGTGGCGAAGCATACATTTATCTTTATCATACCATCAAGCGAAACAGTCTCTGCATCCCAACATCTTCCCGCTGGAAGACAGCAAACTGTACACACTGGTTTGCTATTGGGGGGGGGGGGGGTGCTATCCGGTATTTGAGGGGTGTAGCACGAACACGCAGAACTTTTGAGCAAAATGCTTGGAAACTCATTAGCATAACGAGTGAGAAAACATATATTTGGTTGCAAGATCAACTAATATAAAACTATTTACGATGGATGGAGTATGTGTTATGACATTTATAGCTTGAATAAATACATTTGGATGCAGGTTTAGTTGGTACTTATGAGTTCCAGAAATAAAAATTAATCCTTGGTCAGACTTCATATACGATGTTGGTGGTCACAATAGAATTCCACACTACATTAGAAAAATTATTTTTAGCGGTGAAATTAATTATTATGACAAATACCTTTTTATGGGTAATGGTTTTGGACCATAGTTCTTACATGGAATTTTTGAATTTTTGTAATAAAAATTATTGGAATAATGCGTTCAAATCATATGAAATGTCAAATTTGTATAAATATTTGTCTTTTGACAGTGAAGTTGGCCATTTAAGAAGGGAGAGAGAGCGAAACACGATAAGCTTACCACTGCCTTCCAGAAAATTAACGATAACTCCCCCCCCCCCCCCCCCCCAGATATCTAAAAATGTTGCGTGAAATTGGGAGTCAATGCACAGTTTCATCAACATTGCGCACTACGAGGACGAAACATCAGCACCGTGCGCTTCAATAGGTACGACAATCTCATTACGATCACTACAATAAAACCTTGGTATTTCATTCGATCTGTAAGGGGCTATATTGTACGCTGCTGTCAGAGCACAAGGTCAGTCAGTCGAAGGCCATGTGCGATACTACCAACGTGGTCGACATAGTGCTGTGTACCCTCGCCCACTTGCCAAGAGTTAGGAACTCGCCAAAGAGTTAGGAACTTGCCAAGAGTTAGGAACTCGCCAAGAGTTAGGAACTCGCCAAGAGTTAGGAACTTGCCAAGAGTTAGGAACTCGCCAAGAGTTAGGAACTCGCCAAGAGTTAGGAACTTGCCAAGAGTTAGGAACTTGCCAAGAGTTAGGAACTCGCCAAGAGTTAGGAACTCGCCAAGAGTTAGGAACTCGCCAAGAGTTAGGAACTTGCCAAGAGTTAGGAACTCGCCAAGAGTTAGGAACTCGCCAAGAGTTAGGATCGGAGGAATGTGAGGCACTGCTTCGACGTTGTTCGTGGAAGGCCCATCACAGCCTCGTGTGTGAAGTGTGACTAAGGCTGTTCACGATTAAGTGAGCACTTTTGAAATCAACCTTAGAAAAATGTCACTGCTCCTGCCTGGCATATATTTTAACGTGTGCACTGAGTGGCATGCGCCTAACAAAGTTGGGAAGGATGGATGGAAAGTAGTTCCATATCTTAACGTCGAATAAGATGTGTCAGGTAATCATCTGTGATAACCTAATTTGTTTTTTTTTTTTTTTCACTTTCTGTTATTTTTTTTAATACGTCTAAATGTAACAATGAACATATTTATAACTATTTACTTTTCTAATAATTCCACAAGTTCATTTGACCGACGCATGAATAAAGTGACGAGGCCCATAGCAATGTTAATTTTACATAAGGCAGAAGAATACATGACGTGCATAGAAGTAAATCTTAAGCAGGGCTTTCAAAAGTGCTCATTTTACCGTGAACAGCCTATATACCTATGTACCGGGTGCTTAAAATGTGAATATTAACACAATATGTAATTAAACCATTATTTACAACCCTCCCCCTCCCCCAGTTTTATCAGATGTTTACTGAAATTCCTATTGCCTCACAGTGCCATTAATGCATATGGCCATCGAGTTACGCCACTTGTAGCTTACGGTACCATCTGAAGAAAAGAAAATTAATCAAATGATAAACGCCATTATGCTGCCAAGCAACTCAAAAGGCTGAATTTATGTTCTTATTGTTTCTTTCAATTTTCTAAGAAGAATAGATGAAGTGTGCCCATAGGTCGTTAACGAATTGCGTTACCTAAAAAAATTCAATAAATAATTTCAAACGTTTCCAACAAGAGATCTCAATGCAGCGCCGTCCCTAGAGAAAGCGAGGCGAAGTGCAAGAATTTTTCCGGAACCTTCCCTTCCAAACTAGTTAATCCCTCTTCTCACAACGCAATCACCTTCCGAACAATAAATATGCTCGCGCCTAAAATTTTGTTGAAAAAAAAAATTACATTTTATAAATAAATGTGTTTATATATAAATTAAGTTGTGAGATATATAACTCACAACCAAACGGTGAATATTTGAATACTTTTATTAAATAAAAATAACTCCCTTCTTTCGGGCGCGAAGCCTTGGCCACACGCATTTGTCGTACCCCCCTAAGGACGGTCCTGGATATACGTTATATTAAAGAACATATGAAGTACGCTATCAACAACTTTAATAAAATAATGAAATGAAGATGAAGACGAATTTTAATGTTGGGTGAGTCGCAGATTCGATTCTTGGTGCCAGGAGGGTCCTGTGGGCAAAACGAGGGTTTGAGGATTGCCTTGGGCGCTTGTTGCTCGTCGCTTGGTCGTTGAAGGCTGGGGCGTCTGATCGCGATGGAAGGCGCGTCCAGTTATAGGCAGCAGCGTCTCTCGACCCCTCTATACTTAGCGGCTTTTTTTATACCCCGCCGGTACCTACCCCCCTCGCCGTCTCTTTCTGAATTAATCGCGCGCACCGGGGATCAGACGGCTTGTGTAGGTGTGAGGGGTGTCGGGTGGGGCGTTTGGCCGGGCGACACGTAGGTCCCCGTCGAAACACACACGCACGCACGTGAAGGGGCAGACGACATCAACAAAGTACTTTGACGTCCTTCCAAATGGTGACACGTCCCCCCCCCTCCCTCTTTCTCCACCCCCACGGGGACCATGAAATGCATGCCTTCTTTTTCGTAGACGGAGTGTCCGCTATTTCTGACTTTTCCCCTCCGCGACAGTCGCCCCGGGGACAGCTGTTAATCTCCGGGCCGTCTAAATCCGACCACACTTGCAGAACACATGCCCCTCCGCGGGCGACTGTTCGCCTCGGGGAGCTCTCTCCGAGCCGTGGCGACACCAGCGCTCTTCGCTCGTACTACTACCGCCGGGTGGCGATAAGGTCAGCCGACAAGAACCTACCGAATTCGCTGTCGCCGCTACGGTCGGGGGTGTGTCCGAGCATGCGGTGGGCATACACGTCCCCAGTCTGGAGGTGGTTTCACCCTACCTGTTTCCCACAGCTACGCCAGGCAAGTTCCGGGTGCAGTTTCTAACATATGCGACTTCCTCATTTTCCACAAATTAGATATCACCCTCATCGGCTCTCAAGGCCTCGCTGTTAAGAGCCGCCCAAATCTCTTCACTCACTCTTCGTAAGGCACCAGTAAAAGTACAATTTTTTTTACGTTCTTTCTGAACACTTTCAGACCAGGCGGCATCAATTGATGCCATTAAATGAAGGCAGTGTTTTGTTTTAAAAAATTACATTTACTGCAACAAAGGCCTATTTTGCTCATTTTAGTATCATTACTCTGTGGTTTTAGATACTAATGTCATCTATGGGGCTTCAGAATGAACTAAATAAAAAAATATTCGTCATTTTATTGGAAAATCAGAAAATTAAATCAGGTCTGAAAGGGTTAAATAATATAAAGGGTAAGTTAATTGATTAATGAAATGGCAGTTTTGAATTACGTCATGCTTGTATGCCTGTGTAGAGCGAAAGTACTCCCTTGCCGACGTCGGCCGCACTTTGTGACCCAGGGAACGAGGCCTCTGCCCACTGTGTTGAACCTCCGGCGCGGGCAATGCATCAGAGCAGTTAATTCAAGCACTATATATAATGCTGCTAAAGACCTCGCGCCACGGCTGCTACAGACTACGGCCACGTCGGTGTAAACAAACTTCGCGGCAGTTATTACAACTCGTGGCGCAGCTGAACACGATGACACACGTTCCCCAGGTTTCGAGAGCTTTCAAAGAGGATGGGGGGGGGGGGAGGAGGCCGGTCACGTGTGCATTGGACCGAGGCCCAGGAACCTGAAGATGGAGAGGGGAGAAGGGGGTTGGAGGCCTCGACGGACGAGATATGTGGGTGCGAATGGCTGATTCACGGAATGTGTTATTCACTCGAACCCTTATTTCCGAAGAGTCTCTAGGCCAGACAGGGAGGAGCTGGGGAGATGTAAGTGGCGGGACGCACTAGAATAACACGATCACGAGGCAAGGCCATTTAAATAATTGGGCGCAGTAGTTTAAAAAAAACTGCAAAGTCTGTTGATTATCTTCCAAAAAACCAGACAATCAGCTATTCGAAAGCTGGGACGTGCCCGGGGCCGAATGGCAACTTGCCATCGCATCACGAATAGCTCCTGGATGGAGGAGAGATGGAGACAGGGACGAACGGGAGGGCGAGGGGAGATGCGATGATAAATCATGACGCGAGAGGGAAGAGAGACGTGCAGGGCAAGGAACGCGCTCCAAAGTCCTGATGAATTAGCCAATTTTCTTAATTACCTGGCCCGATTTCTGACAGCGACGCCGCCGAGCTATTCCTGACGCCCTGACGGCCGGGCAGTCCTTCAGGTAGCGCCTCGACGCGAGAGCACCAGCTCGGGATCTACAGTAGGGCCGGCTGCAGACGAACAACACTGCCAGGAGCAACAGTTTCTACATACAGTATGTCTGCTCTGCTACGACTAGGTGTATGGCGCTCAATTCGTCTCTCCACGATCATCATTCGCCCTGAGAAGAGTCGATGCAGAGAGTGGCAAGCTGACCTGCACAGTCAGCAGGAAAAGGGGGGGGGGGAGAGAGAGAGAGAGAGACACTAAGTATGGTGCACCCCGGCTGGAGCAAGATGCCCTTAGTCCGAGAGTCTCGGGAGTGTTAGCACGATGGACAAAGGCTCACGGGAGTGCGTCCCACTTGCGGATTCGGGTATGAACAACTATCGTGTTAGCCTGAGACTATCCACGGTAATTGGACGTAACTCGATCCGCCTGCCCTTTGGGGGGGGGGGCAAATAACGGCTTAACGGCTGGTGCTTGTGTAACCCTAAACAAAGATATGTCCATGTTCCAATCATCATCATGTATTTCATACTTCCCCAGAACAATGCCCCATTTAACTACCTAGGGAACATATCTGCCTCTCCGTGCGCGCCCAGTTTGAGTTTACTGGCTGGGCATGACGTCACCACATCTCAGTCGGTAGGTTAAAAGGAGAGGGAGACTACGTCATAAACTACCTTCGAAAAATGGTATATACGTCAACAGTTTATCTGCAATTACAATGCGGAACTTAGCGAACTGAAAGTCACTCCTTGGCGAACTCGGCTTCCCAGAATATGTATGTGCTGAGAATGAGGCTTATTATATGGTTGTACCTATCATAAATTTCCATTTGTGAATGCCCCTGACATTCTCCACCACCCAAACAAAAATAAAGTCGTTTATATTGTCGAATATATATCTCAGGTCTTCTTTCGCGCTAATGGCAAAACAACGGACTCCTATTTTTTAATAAAAAAAACCTCCAAAACATGCCTTGAATACGTACATGTTCGCAGAAAATGGCTGTTGCTCTTCAGGCGAAAACGTAAAAGTGCCGAAGAACACGGCACAGGTAAATTTTTCTGAGTACGCGTAAACCTGCAAGATTTTGCAAAAATCGGAACAAATTATAAATTATCATTCTACACGTTTTAACCTGAGGAACAGTGTTCCAAATTGAACACCCCCCCCCCCCCCCACCCCGCAGCATTAAAGCTTTTCGATCCGATGTCGTGAATACGACCACTGGTCTAAACGTAAGTTTCCCCGTAGAGTTCGCCTTATTTTCATTCCTACACCTCCAGTTACTGTTATGGAATATCTCGGCGATGAGATGGGCGCACCGTTAATATGTCACGCCCACTCTCCACTTACGGGGATTAAGTAATCAGTCAGTGATTCGGAGCCCACTTTGATCACTGCGATTTTACCACGTTTTTTTTTTTTTTTTTGTTCCGTACATAGCAGCAAATGCTGCTGGAACGCGTTTGAGTTTTAACATACACGGCTAACAAAATTGCTTTCGGGAGTATTCAATTAACCAACAACCACGAACCCGCCAACCAAACGCGCGTTGTCTGACACAACTTGAACAAGAACACCTTTATTTGCCCAAACAAGGTGTGTGTGCGTGTGGGGGGGGAGTAGAGGAAGAATGAGGGGGGGGGGGGGGTGTTTGCACTGTGTGAACAGAAAGACAATGCCAGGACAGCAGTGTTTGAGCGCTGCTCCACAGCGGCCTAGTGTTGACATGGCTCTGGAAAGGTGACGGGGGAGGGGGAGGGGTGGTTCCCCGCCACCCCTTCATCGTTGGTGTGTGATAAAAAAATAAAGGTGCACCGGTGGCGCACCTCTATTTTTACATGTGAGGAGTTACTGTCACCGCGAGACGCGCAGCCACAATATGACGAGCTGACGCAGTTTATTACTCGGTTTTTACGGACACCGCGTTCTCGCCTCTTTTTTTTTTTTCTTCAGTGCCCCCTCTCCCACACCTACTTCGCGGGGCTAATAAAAATTCGCGAGCGCCGCCCCGCTGACGCACAACTAGAATACGCCGTAATTGCCCCAGTTCTTGACAGGAAGTCGCATAATTATCACTCTCTTGTGCGAGTAACGTCGAGTTATAAAACATTTTACACGGCGCCATCCAAGAATTCCTGCCGAGAGGCCCGAGGAGGAGAAAAGGGGGGGGGGGGGGAGCGACGACACGGGGCAAATAGATTCATGCCGTTTTCACTTTGGCGAATCCCGCCTCGGGACTTCAAAAGATCGCTTTTAAAAAAACTCGTGACGACTTTATTTCCGTGCACTCTGCCAGATACCTGGTTTAATACTGTTGTAAATTGACCGGTCTTAAAATATCACGCATACTGCAGCTATTATTTCATTTTCTGACGCCTCCTGGACGATTTCGCCGGATTTTTGTGTCCACGTTCCCAATAAATGTTGACTCCGAAATTCTTGTCCCAGATAACATTCACTTGATATAGTTTAATGTCATCACGAACTGGACTTAAAACTAGAAATACGATGAATATCTCTGCGATAAACGGGGAGCTATTGGATGTACAGAATATTGCAATAATAAAGACAACATTTACCAAATAAACTACGTAACGGCGATAGTATATTTGTTGAGATGCCCTGAAAAGTGTATAACGTTGGCACTCGCACATAACCCGTACCTTACACGTGACATTGTTCGGCTATACGTTTCTTTGAGTGGACTCTAAGAAAACCGCTATGTTGGATACATCAAGAGACTGACTCTAATTCAAATTTCAATTTCGGCGTACCAAAAACTTTACAACGCAGAATGAGACATAAACGGTTGCAGAATATTGCAAACAGTTATTTGTCTACAAAGGCCGTCAGATTGTGACAATGATTGCAAAGGAGATAGGTTCAGCATAAAACTTAATTATCTCATCATAAGTTACACAAAATGACAACAATATTGTCAACAGCACTTGAAATAGAATAAGCGAGAGATATTGGGGGGGGGGGCCCTTAAGGGTGCTACCTAGTGTGGAACCGGAAGTGATTAAAGGATAGGGGTTTTAATGCTAAATTATATCACACATGTCTCAGCTATTTGAAGAGAACAACCTTGCTACAAGAGAGCGAATATGAGTAAATTATGAAGAGTTTGTGTTTTTGTGTGGTTATTTATTGAGTCTATATGTATTAATTTATCCGCAATTTTCGGGGTATTAAAAATTTTACAAAATTTTTTGTAGAACTGTGACACGGGTAAAGACGGGCAAAGAGTTTTTTTATTTTTTTTATTTGAGACCGATATCGTGCAAGGTGGCTGAGGTCTTCAGCGGCGATGGGGATGAAGTAGTGATGGAACACAATGTCGGTGAGGACCGCAAGAGAACTCGGCGCCAATGACGACTTCCATCGTGTGTTTCCTACAAGTGAGAATCGGATAGTGACTGCCGGGAATCCAATCCGTGATACGAGCAAGTCAAACAGCAGATGTGGTGGTCGTCTGAGGGGAGATCCGTGGAGCGCGGTAATCAGTTCCACGTCGTCACAAGAGTTGGTAAGCACGAAGAGACATAGTGGCGTGGCGATTGTATCCGTTCTATGGTTGCGCGACGTTCCAACACTCTGCTGGCTGGCGAGTGCGGTACAAGCTGCTGTATTCTCAAGTATAGGCTGTTCACCGTAAAGTGAGCACTTTTTAAGGCCCTTCTAAATTTTTCCTATTATCCATTTTCAATATTCCTGCTTTTTTTTTTAAATATAAACATTGAAATGTGACCAACAAACACAGTGTATACATTTCACCACCCTCAGCATTTATTGCCTAAGACTGCAATAAGATATATTTATTAGTGGTTAATGCCGGGTTGGCAGGGCCTTAAAAAGTGTTCACTTTACCATGAACAGCCTATACCTACCCTAAGACGTTCCTGTGTCTTTCCTTCACTCATACTGTTACGGCGGCAACACGAAGACCGACGCTGGACGAGGCAAAAGTGCGACCAGTGCATGTTAGTAAAATGAAGTTCATGAACAACTGGAAACATACCGCAACAGCCATGAACGCAAGAATCTACACAAGCTCACGGAATAACTAAGCCTGGCTGACACAGATGTGGTTGCGGGAAATTGAACATCTGACGTCAGTGACCCAGCCTAGGCTACACGGGAGGCCCAACAGGAGGTAGAGTAGTCAGAGAAGGTGGGCGTGAACGCCAAGTGTCATGTACACCGAGGTGAAAGGCAGTGACGTCAGTCGGCAACGGGCTCCCGAGGGCGGCGATTTGGCGTAAGAGAGCGAGCCCTCTCTAATGCCAGGCTGCACCAACATCTTCCCCGGTCCGAGATCGAACGATCCTAGTTCCGAACCAGGATACAGCTTGATATTAGTTCCAATGTAAAAGTGTTGCACCAACGAAATTTCATGCACCTGGATCTTCGATTCGTAGATCTTGGTTCCAAATTAAGAGATCGAGATTAAGTATGAGACAAATTTTGCTATTGGTTCGTAATACCTATATGACGTCATGGACGTAGGCGTATTTTTCACTATGGATAGAACTAGATGTGCGATGTTTTATCTGTTTTAAGTGAATTATTGTTGAACGAATTTTACTGAATAATATCCAAGTGCGTATAATGTTGTTTTAATTTCCCAAGAAAGCAATCGAAAGCAGTTCTATCTGTTGGCGTATTTTCAAACTACATTTGTCGACGATGGCTGCTGATATCGGATCGAGTTTTCCAACCGTCAATTTCGGTGGTTCGAAATGAACTTCATTTCGATCTCCAGTCCAGTTATAAACTCGAGTGGTGCAACAGTTTTCTGTGTCGATCTTAGATCCGATCTCGGATCGAGTTTCGAACCATGATGGTGCAACCGGGCATTATATCTCCAGTATATCATCCACGTCTAACCTCGGCCCTTAACCCTTCGTGCCACATCACGAATTGTTCCTAGTGCATGTTGAGTCACGTAGTTTTGAGATGCCTGTCCCCATGTGGGAGTACGACAGAACGCATCCCACAACACGCGGCTAGCACACGTGTGCCAGACGTACGGGGATGGTTAGCTGGGCGCCAATTGGGCGCGTCGAACACTAAAGAGCGGCGGGAAAAGTCGCGTACCCGTTGCCATGGCTACGACTCGCGTCGCGGCCTAGTTACGCGCAATTTGTGTCCCGGTGAAAGGGTTTGCGGGGGGGGGGGGGAGCTCGTTTTGGACTGCAACCCCCCTCCCCCCCTAATTCACCGCCCCACAACGCCTGGCGTGGCGGCGAGCGACAGCTGTATTCGCGTTGCGAGCCGCGATTTCGCAATCGTCGCCCGCCCTAAATTACGTAATGCGCTTAGGGGAAGGACGGGGCGGAATAAATAGGGTTGGCTTCCGAGGTAATACTCATTTAACTGCGGATTCGCGGCCCCTGCGCGTACGTTTGCCTAAAGTTTCAGGACGTCAACGTGAAATAGCCTAACATAAATCACTTTATATACTACACGAAAAGGCTGAAGAACTGGTGAAAGTCTGTAATCCGAATTTTCAGACCTAATATTTTCAGGTTTAGTTTATTAAAACATTATTTTATATACCATGTTAAATTTAAAGGAACTGACATGTATTAACATCCCGGAGGAATAATAGAGTTGAAGATGTTTTAAATGTTACTTACAAAAGCCAAAGGAAAAGAATAATCAGACCAAGTTTGGAACCAAGCTCTTAGTATCCTGTCACATGAACATGGCAGGAAATTAATCTACTTAGTTGTCCGCAAGGCATACGTACGTATCATCCGTTCTGAGATGGATACTATCGTAATTAAACTGCGTCGTTACAGATATCTTATAATAATAAAAATAAAATACACTTGACAATAGATAGCAGTCAGAAGAGGACCCATGATGTGTAACGTGCAAAGGAATTTCATATCTCATATTACCTTTTTGTTATCAACCTCCGTTTTAGGCCAGTAAGCTAGTCAAACGAAGGAGTAAAAAGGGGAAAAGTAATTATAAAATTATGGGTGAAATCGGCAGAAAATCAGTATTTGAACCCAGGACCCGTCATACATCAAGCCCGCGCCCTCAAAAAAAATACAACACGGAAGTCAGTTCTATTAGAATAAATTTTACATTTTGCGCTCCAGCCACAGTTCTGGCTAATACTAACAGTTTAATGATAGGACTGAAATGTTATTAGTTATCACTTACGGGATTAAGTAATCGTGCAGCTTTCCTGTAGCATTATACTACATTACAATGCGCTTGAGCGGATAGATGCCAGTTACGAATCACAACACACTGCAGCGAGAATCCATTAGGTGCGAGAAAATATTAGAATTGTGGAGCGGCGAAATGAAGGAGAAATCGGGAGAGCCCCGAGAAAACCCTTACAACACACCAGTGTCCGCCACATTAGTCTCCGCGGTAACGATTCCCGGCCGGTAGGACCTGGGGTCGAATCTTGGACCCCAGCAAGTGGATGTTAGTAATTAGCCAATGAGCGAACGGTGGATCCAGCACGGCGCGGCGGGGCAGCGTAAACAGCTAATGTGCTACATTATTATTTTCTAAAAACGGTTTCTCAAAAAAAAAAAAAAAACCAAGCAAAGCACATAAAAACAATCCCGCAACAGAGCTGACGCAGTGTCTCCCTGAAGAAAACAGCGTAGGAGTTCCTAGATAGCGACACCGCAAGGAACGAGGGATTTAAGTGAAGTTCAAATTTCTCCCGGCAGGTAGCAGCATACGAGGTATGTCACACGAGAACCACCCTGTAGCCACACAATCGTGATTAAGTGTTGGAATCATTGTGACCTCATCCTCTGGAAGATGGAGAGAGGCGATGGATCCGCTGTGCCACGCGGATGGGGAAAAAAAAAAATAAACTAAATAAATCACGGCGCTAATGATCCAAGCAGATGTTCTTACTTCATGTAGAAATAATTCATGAACGTGACGTTTAGACGGATTTAAAGTACCGTCATATGTAATCTAAGATATACAACGTTCTGTGACGTCAAAAAGAACTCCTACGCGTCAGGAAACGATAACTAATACGGAATTTTTAAAAAAAGCAGGGACGTATTTCCGGGACGATGCAAGCCAGGTGCGCTGTACGAGAACAACCATATAACCAAGTTGATCTGAACAATATTGGCCAGGTTTCACGAACGAAAGCCGTAGAAAGACGTCATGAACTTTGGGGATTGCTTTTGCACGGAAATAAAAGGCTGTCCAACTTAAGGCGGAAGTAGCCTTGCTATCTTAGAACTACGTATTTTCCTCTATGACTTAATTCTTGCAGTCAGTATTTAAAAGTCGAGCTAGTGAGGGCATAGGGAACAGAGGTTATTTTGAAATTCAACATATTTTTCTTACATAATTAGTTTAACATCTGCAACCGTAACCAAATATTACATAATTATGTAATAATATCAATCCCGTATGGGAAATTGCAGGTATGATTGAAACCGTACAAATTAAAAAAAATAATGCGTAAAGTAGTCCTCCATGTCATGTTTAACTGTGATATTTTATGCCTGGTCAAAAAATTTCGCGACGAAGATCTGTGAGAAAAATCGAAGATAGAATGGATACTACGCCCTTAAGTAAATGCTGTTTGGATTCTTCTAACCAAAGAGTAAACAGGCATTTCAAACAATAAATAGAATGTTATTATCCTAAAAAGTTAATAATTATCAGTCGGTTTAACTCTATGTTTTACCGGCAGGGTTTGGGATGAGTTAATAAACGTGTCATTTCAGGCAACTGACTGAATCGACACGGGAACAGATTTGATAGTAAATCAAGATTTCGAGTTCAAATCCAGACGGCGGAAGTCCTGTTTAAATGGCAGGTTTCCGTCGCGGCACTGCAAGCTGTTATACTCGCAATACTTCAGTACACTCAACAGTTACCTTAACCTCAAATAGTATGAAGGGCGAGATATTTCTCTGTCCCCAAGAAAACCGTCGTAGTTAGTAGTGAATGAATGTACGTATTTACACAATGGCTCCTTGGTACCCGCAAGCGGGCAGTAAGTGAACGGAACACGGAGCTTCCTCAACACACTGCCCTTCACGAGGGCGTGTTATTGACGGAATACACCAATAAGGCATTTTCTCAAAAGTCAAGCACAATATTCTTGTGCGACTGTGCCACTAGATACTACCACAAACACTATCAATATTATCAAATTTTCATTCATTCCGCTTCTTCAGATAAAATATATATTGCCTACTTAAAAATAAACTGCATAACTGAAAACTCATTATAGAATCAGGTTAATTTATTGTGAGAAGACCGCCTGGGAATTTATTTTTCATAGCCAGAGTAGCTAAATAAACAAACTAGCGTCAACTGACCGTAGTTATAACCAAGTAATTATAAAAACATGTTCCGCGTCTGTTTTAATTACTGCAAGTTCTAAGAGACCCTGCATGAAAAACAGATGAAAACAAATCCAGAAATCTTTACACAAAATGAATTTTTGATTTGGGGGGGGGGGGGGCATTGCAAGCAACGGCTTCAATGTATTCATGTGCATTCGGATAACGTAATATGGTAAGTGTAAACAAGACCCCACGCGGTGGCCCACATGGGCTCCGCCCTGCAGGCAACGCCGGCCCGACCTCACCCTGCGGAGGTCAAACTATTTCAGTTCTTCTGTCACGTCCCCCCCCCCCCCCCCCCAAAGCTGCGTCGCATCGCCTCGCCTTGCGCGTCAGCGTATAGCCTATTCGCCGTAACTTCACACTTTTTTTCAATCAAACCTTTGAAGAAAAAAAAACCACCCCATTAATTACGTGTACGTGTGGGTAATTTTTGGCCTGTACTGCATACAGCGAAATTATATTACCTGTGGGTAAATGATTCGCAAATTGGTTCATATTACTGTCCTTGAACATACAGCCTACAGCTCATTGGCCGTGACAACGAAACAAGTGTTGTGTCGACTTAGTACAGCACGCATCAAAAAAATTTTTGTTTGCCACTCCTAACGAAGTAAATTACAGTGGGTCTGAAATGGTTAAAACAAAAGTACCTTATATTTGATTAAATTTAACTTTTACTTATAAAATTGAATATTACAACTTACAGATAAAATATTACTTACATAAATAAAGCCAGAGAAAGTAGGTGTGTTGGTAATACCTCGAAAGAAATAGTTCTTATGCAAAATAGTATTACACTGAGTGCGCACGAATGCGGGTACGCTGTCCCTTTGGTGTGATTTTCTAGACTCGGTTCAGCTTTGTTTGCACGAGGTGGACGAATATCCTGGAAGTAGAACTTCGGCAGGGCTTCAGAAAAGTTGGAAGTAAACCGTGAATGGAGTATGCCGTTCGCGGGGAGAATGTGTCGGCGACCGAGCTTGGGTGAGCGATTCTCATTCTGCAGTTCCCCGCTTATGCGGCTCCGATTAACGTGGTGGAAACAATCAGCAGGGCACAGGATGCCATAGCGCGAAGAGTACTGGCCACCTGCCTGTCAGGATGCTGTAAACCCCGCTACAGCTCTGCGTTATAGAACAAAACCTCACGAATTACAAGGTTTTGCTTACAATTTTATACAGTATTCCTCTTTATGCGACCCAATTTTAGCCCAAGGCTAAGATTTATCCACTCAGCTACATCCAATGCTTCGAAAATTTCTGCGCGTTAAGTCTCCGGGTCAGGTGAGTGTTTAACGATAAATTTTCGTTGCACATTTTATACTATTCCAATAGAACTTGCGAGTTGGACTAGATAAACTCAGAATAGCCCGGTTATGTATCGATTTTAGTCTGTTTTAGTTAACTTCAAACTGGGATAAATCACATTCGTTCAGTCCAAAGAGAAATTGTCCTCTGTCATCTAATCTCTATAACGCACATTACACAAGTAATCCTAAATCATGAGAAACAATCATTTGAGGGAAAAATAACTCCAGTATTCTTCTGTAAGTGGCGTTATGCTCTTTGTAACAGAAGTTCAATAAAGTGTCACGTGAGTATAAAAAAATTTACTGAAGTACCAAAGCCAAAAGTTATTACTTACTAAATATACAGCGCCTACGAAAATGTAATTGCCACAAAGGGATATAAACATTGGTAAAATGAGCAGGAAGAAAAATTTATGCCTCACAGTGGCGTACGCAACTCAGTCGGAACTGTGTCTTCGATAAACACCTTGTTTCGTACTTCAGGGGCCGCGGTGGCGTAGCGGCTGGAGCGCTTGCTTCCTACCGAGGCGAACCGGGTTCGACTCCCGGCGGGGCCACTCTTGAATTTCCGCACGTGGGAAACGTGCAGGATGATGCCGCTGGTCGGCGGGTTTCCTCGGGGATCTCCCGTTTCCCCCGCCCTTGCATTCCCGACGCTGCTCCATATCTATCTCACTTCGCCCTTATCGACTCTCAATACCCCGGTTTTTACGACCCGCCCAAAAGTCCCCATTCCACGCTCGTACTCCATCCGGGAACAAGCCGCAGTCCCCATCGTCTTCGACGTAACATCACCGAGCAAAAACGCTCAAGTTTTTTTTTTATTGTATTCAATAACAACTCACCGACGCTGCCCTTCGTCATGTGCGAGTCGCAATCTTCAGCAGCCACCGGGAAACGCTGCAGCCCCGCGCGATCTCCCGTCATCTTAGGCCGAGGCTTACATCTCACACCCGGGGACGTACTATGTATCCAGGAGAACGATGGCGAACTGCTTACGAAGCACACGCCACACGCGCCTGGTTAACACACCGGCACTTTCCCCGACCGTCGCCGGGAACTGTCAATCCTTGAATGGCGAAGCCGACACAGCATCTGTGCGAGTCTCCTCTTAGAGCGCTCCAGTGGGAGAGAGGAGGGGCACTTCCCTAGTCTCGGCTAGGAACTTTTTTTTTTTTGTTATTATTCTCTCGTCGCCCCCGTCCCATCCCCCTCCCCTCCGCTCCTTACTTTCGCCATCCCATTCCGCTTTGTTGGAACTTTCCGAGAGGACAAAAGTGTAACTGACGAAGTGCGGCGAAGATAACAAAAAGGGACTCGAGGTTGCGAATGGAATTCAGTAGTGGCTGAGTTTATCCAGGGTAGGGCATCAGCAATTCTACAACTAACTACTCCAGTATGATACGTATCGGATAATTACTAACGTAACATTATAAAACAGCGATTAATAAAGGTAGTCAATTTTAAACTAATTAAATCTGAAAACGCGAATGAAATAGGAAACACCTCTTCCTCCCTGAAAGGAAGTCCAAAAACAGACGGCAAGAATTAATCTACCCGTGTAAAAGTCTGGTAGCGAGAAGGAGTTATCGCGACTACACAGAAATGCCAGGCACTGCTAAATACGCAAGCCAACCCGAGCATATGTAACATCAATAACAGTTGACGAAGAGGTGAAAAGTAAATCTAGATAGCGTAAGTGTGGGCTATAATTGATTCGTTAGGTTATGAATGGTCACGTACAATTTAAAAAGAAAGACAGCCCTGGCGTAACATTCTCAGGCAAACGGATATCGTTGAAGTAACACACAAGTTTTAGAAGGGCACATCACAAACGCTTAGCAGCTATGCAATCTGTGATGCTTTAGGGCAGAAACAAGATGGCGTACCCTTTGCTTCTAATGAAAGAGGGTGATATTATCAACTATTAACCTATTTTTAAGACCATTCATTCAACAAAACACTGCGATAGCTACGTTGTTTTGTCTCGAGTAGTTTATACCTTTAAATAAAATTATCTCAGACAAACTGATTTTTGGCTTAAAAAGTGCGTAACCTTCCCAATGAAAACTTTAAGGCTATGAGTCGTAATCTTCTCTCTCTCTCTCTCTCTCTCTCTCTCTCTCTCTCCTCTCTCTCTCTCTCTCTCTCTCTCTCTCTCTCTCTCTCTCTCTCTCTCTCTCTCTCTCTCTCTCTCTCTCTCTCTCCTCTCCTACCCCCGCCTTTTCTACTATCGTCTATATGTATGTGTATATATATATATCATTCCATAAGTAGGGGTAGGGATCTTGTGAGTGTGACTAATGGTGGTGAAAAGCCGGAACAAAAGAAAGTAACTTTCCTCCAGTTGGCCACTACAGCGGAAGGATGCGAGGTGAATTTGGGGAGAAGTTTCTCCCCTTCCCAACCCTCCGCGCAAGTCTTTGTGGCTCCCCCCCCCCACCTTCACCACCCCCCCTAGGGCCCCGGTCCTTGGCCAACCCTAACCAAACCCCTCGAACTCGCGTGCGGCTGTGGGTTTCTCTGCGCCAGATTTTCTTGCGCCTCTCTTCCGCCGACCTTGACCCACAGAGACGCGAGGCCCAGAGGAGGAACAACCCGCCGGCCGCTAAGCACGCCACATATCTGCGAGCTCAAGCAACGTCACAAGGGAAGCGGACGCCTTCGACAATTCCTGGAATCAGGGGCCGCGGTAGTGTGGTAGTTAGACTACTTGCATCCCACCTAGGCGAGCCGGGTTCGATTCCCGACTGGTTCGCTCCCGGATTTTCGCGTGTGGAAATCGTGCCGGACGATGCCGCTGGTCGCCGGGCTTTTCCTTTATCTCCGAGATCTCCCGTTTCTTCCGCCTTTTGAATGCTGAAGCTGCTCCATACTCGCCTCGTTTCACCCTCATCGGTTCTCGAGACCTCGACGTTAAGAGCCGCCCAAATATCTCCAATTCCTGGAATCAGGTGGGTGGAAGTGTAAAGAAAAACAGAAAACATTGTCCATGGTGACCACTTTTTGCTCATACTTTGTATTTTCGAAGTCATCCACTACTGTCGACGAAAGTGTACCATTATCATCTCTCCTTTCACTATTAAAACTAAAAAGATATACTAATATTTCGTAAGAGCCAACATTTTGCTGCCAGTTAGTAGGAAAAATTCTATGCAGTCTTCTTAGGTTTCCTGTACCTCTTTCGTGTCCCTATGCCCGAGAGTGGCCGACATCATAAAGGCTGTTCACGCTAAAGTGAACACTTTTTAAGGCCCTTCGAAAATTTTCCTTTCATCTTATTTCCATCTTCCTTCTGCTTTTTAATATAAAAATTCCTTTGTGGCGAATAAACACAGTGTATACATTTCACCACCCTCAAAATTTATAGCCTGATGCTGCAATAAGATATATTTATTAGTGGTTAATGCCTGTTGGAAGGGCCTCAAAAAGTACTCACTTGATCGTGAACAGCCTATAGCTGTTCGTAACCCTCGTCCAAGCTCCAAGCTCGCAGATACATGGAGCGCAATACACATGACACTGCTCAACCTGCAAGCTGCAAACACGCACACATTCAAGTCTGCGCATACCCTTCTCGTTGCTGCGTCATCGGGTGTTCTGCCCAAGCAAGTTTGGCTTTAAAAAAAAATGTTTAGGTCTTAAAAGTTTGCCAGTACAACATCAAGCTAGTCACTAGAATTATCGGAAATGTGATTTCTAGTGAATCGCTGCTGTAATTGGCGATAGTTGCTGCCGCAATTTCGAAGTTTGTGCTGATATTATTTTTAATAGGTATATTGGACGTAGCTTCGGAGCATCAAGTTGAATGAGAGTCCGGGAAGGACTATGAGTGTCGGAAACCATGGCAGAAAAAAACTGGCTTTGTAAGCTGCCGCCCAGTCGCTAGCAGGACATGCGACTAAGTGCTGCCAAGCGCTGGGACGGGCGATAAGCGGTGGTATAGGCTGTTCACGGTAAAGTGAGCACTTTTGAGGCCCTAGATACTTTTTTTATTTCCGCCATTTTATATCCTTTAACCACCTTTTTAAATACATATCGCCATAGTGTGTATATTCTACCGCACGCGGAATTTAACGCCTACGGCTGCAATAAAATATAACTATTGACTATCAATCAAAATGATAGGGCTTTCAAAAGTGTTCACTTTATCGTGAATAGAGTATATAGGCTGTTCACGGTAAAATGAGCACTTTTAAAAACACTGCAAAAGATCTACTTGTGTACACGTTGTGTATTCTTCCGCCCTATGTAAAATTAACATTGCTATGGGGTTCATCACTTTGTTCATGCGTCGGTCAAATGAAAATTTGACATTAGTAAGAAAATAAATAATTTAGAAATGTGCTCATTTTTACACTTTGATTCATTAAAAAAAAAAAAAAAAACAGAAAGCGAAAGAAATAATTTTAAGTTATCACAAATGGTTACCTAACACTTTTTATTTGACGTTAACATATGGAATTACTTTCCATCCATCGTTGCCAACTTTACTGGGCGAACGTCACTCAGTGCGCTCATTAAAATATATGCATGCAAGGGCAGTGACATTTTTCTAACGTTTATTTCTAAAGTGCTCACTTTATCGTGAACAGCCTTTTTTAGCCCCCGGTGGCTATGCTGGCTGGGTAGCATGGTGGCGACACTTAGCTTGACGGACGAGCTCATAAACAGCGGTGCATACAGCGCGATTTAATGAGCTGCGATGGCTTCGGGGCTAAACCGTGCATCTAGTGTGTTGCTGCATGGGCAGCCAGCGGTGTGTGTGTGTGTGTGTATGGATCGGGCGGGGGGGGGGGGGGGTAAGGGGAGGCCTCCGTCACCGCGACACACATACAGGACGTTGGTCCAGGAAGTCGGCGGCTGTAGAGATTTACAATTCTCGTCAGAATTTGACTGGACTCTCGCGCTCTGCCTTGCGCCGAGCGCACGAAAATGAACACTGCTGTAATTGGTACAATAAATGAGAAGGAATTTGCCATTCGCGTTTATCTTCGAAGTAAGATGTCAGGAGGAAGCACTGACAAGTAGTATGGAAACATCGCCCACTGGTGTATGAGTAATAGCTGTGTAGTAATAGCTATGAGTAATACATAGCTGTACAAAGATATTGTACAAGTCAAATTACAGTATACAAAGTTTATACACTGGACATAGTAAACACACACGTATACAGGCTGATTCTCAACTAGACCGACAAAATTCGGGCGGCGATTCTTCATGAAAAAGTACAAGGAAAACATACGTTTTACTTTATACATTAACCGAATACTAATCGTATTTGTGCAAAATAACGGTAACGAAGTAACATACAATGACAACTCTCGGAACATTATTGTATGTTATCGGGACCTTCAACGTAAGAGCCGATATTTTGCACAAATACGGCTTAAAATCTCGTTTTTTTAAAGGGCTCATATCTCCCTTATTATTCGGTTTAGGTATAAAGTGTCACGTATGTTTTCCTTTTACTTTCTCATGAAGAATCACCTCCGAAGTTTTTCAGTCTAATTGAGAATCATCCTGTATATGTCAGATTACACATACACGCATCATATGTTTTTTTATAATCAAACTAATCTTCTTCCAGCATGTTGTGGGGCATCGTCGTGCCAATATCCATCCATAAACCACTAAGTCTGGAAAACGTTGAGTCAACAGGATCTCTCCAGGTGTCCGCAGCTGTTTTTAAAAGAGCGAAAGATGAGAGACATAGCAAGCATGTCCTGTTAAATAATACGCCAGCAGTCAGATAGCACAGGCGAAAACAGAATTAAGGTAGCACTCGGTAACCAAAAACTTTAAACGAGATTATAACACATACAGAAACAAGAGTATGCATGTGCCAGTATCCGTCGCCTGTCAAATCACTCGGCAATACGAATACTTATCGGAATATCAACATTCGGACTACTCAGGTTTACAACGAAAATCAAGTTGGGGGGGGGGGGGTGGCAAGCAATAACTTCCGCGAGATATCAAATAAGATAACAGAAAACAAACACCTCGTGTCTCAATAGAGGACACTGAGTCTATTTAGCATGGCGCGGTTCGCAAATTATGTTCTCTTAACGTATGTAACGCACATGATTCATTTGGTAACATCGCAGACATTTCTTACTGCATCTTATTGCGCATTCGTCTAACAACAATCAAATATTCTCAAAATGTGTACTACCAGACAAAATGCGCTATTGAAAATATTAAGTTTAAATAAACTTTACATTTCTAATAGCATTACAAAATGAATTATGTTTACCGATTATCATGTATTTGGATGTAAATTATTTGGTAGTACCTGCATACGCACGTACTATAGGGAGAAAAACAGAAAGCGAGAGTAATTTATTCGTTACTGAATAAACAACATTCTAACTGATTAGCAGGACCACTTTGTGCCTTTGGGATTGTTCGCTTGCAATAAATGTGCAGGATTTTACAGGCGTCCGGCAGGCAAAGATAGGTTCATGGAATGTAAATCCAGCCCCCCCCCCCCCCCCCAACGACACACACACACACACATGCATCTCACATTTTACACAGACGAGTTCTTCTAACCAACTACTGCAAGACTGCTGAATGGTGGTGGTGTGGAAGTCCGAACTACATCCACGTGGAAGTCATGTGGATTCTAATTGAGTCTAACAGAGTTAGACCATCTAAGTCTTACTTCCTGATAATGGTTGATTCCGTACCACGGTGATGAACGATATGGTGCTCAGAAACCATAACTGGTTCACCATCCTCTTGAAACGAGCGTCGGCCTTGGCGATGATGATCACCCATACGCCAGTTTGCAACTCGACTGACTTGCAACACCTGACTTTTCAACATCCTTAACTTCAATTATGGGAGGCCGCTAAATTGTGTTCAAATGGGCGTGAGACAAACTAGATTAAATGTTTTTAGGCTTAGCTACCACAGATTCACTGAAAAATTACTTTACCTGTCTGTTGGCACAAAAATGCTATGGATCTTATAAGAATACAAATGAATATATGGATCTGTAGTCTATTCACGGTTTCTTCGGTTTTTGAATCAAACCTTCGAAAAATCTCCCCGTGTATATGATGTGCTTGGTTGTTTCCAACATATGCCCTGTATCACGCGAGTTTTATACTTGTGTTAACATAAAAGTTACTTTTTTTTCTGTTAAATTGAAATGTTATTCATATTTTATCTATAAATTATATTGCTTTATTTATAAATTAATCTAATAAAAACAGGGGGAAAACACGTGTGTTGGCAGCGCCTAGTGATAAATAGTTCTTATACAAAATACTGTTACAACTGAGTGCGCACGAATCCGGTGCGCTGTCCCTTTGGTGCAATCATCCTTACTTAGTTAAGGGGGTCGTATCCACTCCATCTTCGATCTTTCTTACAAATCTTCGTAATGAAAATGTACGACCAGAAATAAAAAATCAAAGCTAGACATGACATGGACGACTACTTAACGAATTTCTTTTAATTTATAGGGTTCCAAATATGCCTGTATTTTCCCATGTGGGACTGAAATTATTAAATAATTATATAGTGTTTGATTACGGTTACAGATGTGATACTAATCATGTTAGAAAAATAAGTGGGATTTAGAAATAACTGTTAAAATATTCCCTATGTCATGACTAGCTTGGTTTTTAAATATTGACTCCGAAAATTAAATTAATGAGGAAAATACGTAAATCCTAGATAACAAGGATGAACGAGGCGGAGGAATATCCTGGAAGTAGACCTTTAGCAGGGCTTCAGAAAAGGACCAAGATACCGTGAAACAACTATACGTAAATTATTATAACTGCATGGGGTTTCTACTCACCGTTCAAAACAATACTAGATTCAAGCAGGGGGGGGGGGGATGGATCTTTTAACTTCTCAAAAATATTCTTCAAATTAACTTTTAAAAAAATTCAGGCATAATTTAAGTGCTGTTAATGTGGGGAAATAATATTATATGAAGTGAGAGAAATGAGGAGATTTGTTTACCACGTCATGGCAGCGGCGCGGCGCGGACGAAAGGAGGCGGCGACAGAGCGCTCTGTGGGCCAGAGAAGGAACTAGAGAGGTGGTGGATGCCACCCCCCGATTCGCGCATGCGCACAGCCCTGCAACTGGCCCGCGCGACCCTCGCCTCGCCCCGGCGCGGAATATCTCGCCAGTGCGCGCGCTCCACAGCTACGTGGCGACCGACTCCCTGTCTCTACCAGCCCACGGCCTTGCCCCACATTCTTCCTCCTACTCGTCCCCCCCCCCCTCCCCACACCACCTACCAGGACGTAACTCTCCCGTGAATGAGTGGATCGCCTGAATGGAATACTCCAGCCCCCGTCTCCCTGCCGACGCGACGTAATAATATGTCCGTTCGCGTAGAGGTTCCTCCATCAGCGATCCCTATCCAGCTGCTGCCAATCTCTCCCCGCTATAGCTAGTGAATCAAGAGGCAGAGTTGGTATAGGCTGTTCACGGTAGGACGTCAAAAGTACTCATTTTGTCGTGAACAGCCTATAAAGGTGAGCACTATTGAAATCAACATTTTAAAAAGTCTCTGTACCTAGATGAGTATATTTTAACTGGTCTGCTGACTCATGCGCCTAATAAAGTCGGCAACGACGGAGGGAAAGTCATAACGTTAAGTGCAAAGTGTTAAGTAAAAATATGTGAACTCTCGAATATTTTCTTCTTAGTTTCAGTTTTATTAGTCCACATAAATGTAAGCATAAGAACATTTGCAAAATATTTGTTTTTCTGATAATTACTCGGTTGTCCTTGACCAAGGCAATGATAATTCTACAGACAGCGGAAGAATACACAATGTGCATACTAGCAGATCATAAGCAGGGCTTTTAAAAGTGATCAGTTTACTGTTAACAGCCTAATACGACTGTTGATTCCCGAACATAAAATAAACCGGAATTGGACAATTTTCTTGCACGGTACTGGCCAAGCAATGTGCAAAAATGTCCGAATGTGTACAGTAATGTGGCATCGTCTAAGGCATTCAGAAGGTTGGCAGTTCGATTCCAGCCGACCAAAATGGGACAGGTTTTCCGTCTCCGGTGCGGTTAATACGAGCCGCCTCCAATTCGCAGTCGATACGAACGAAACTGAATAATAAGTAGTATTATTATTACTTTAAAAATATTATCCTGCATACGGGCTGAATTTATTGTGTCGTGAATGCAATTCGTGACGTCAGTTAATCACAGAGAAACAAATTCAAAATCCAATCAAAGGTATGAGCACAACTTTTGACTAGAGTTCCTTTAGCCAAGAGCGCCTGCAAGGGTCCTGTCACGTGTCCTATCTTGCACATTTTGTTCCTGAACTGTTTATAGCACCCTACCATCGTCCAATGACTCTACTTCCCGCGATGTGTTAGTTGCTGTTTTTTTTTTTTTAACACGACAACATAGGAATATTATGTCTACGTAAATGTATTTACAATGTTTTTTTTTTGTCATGTTCACGCTAGATGATATCGCAACAGTGAAATGGAAAACTGTATTCGAATTTCGAATTCAAGAACAGACACTTCGGTACGAAGATGTCAAGAATGCGGGGTAACTGCGGTTAACGAAGGACTCGAGAGCGAGAGAGAGAGAGAGAGAGAGAGAGAGAGACAGAGTGTGTGTGTGTGTGTGTGTGTGTGTGTGTGTGTGTGTGTGTGTGTGTGTGTGTGGTCAGTGAATTCAAACATAGCTTTGGATTGAAGTTCAAAATTCTAAAGCTATCAAATTTAGAATTTCTTTAGTAGAGACACCAGAATGACTCAATCCGCGAGCAGTTACGTTCTTCTGGTAATTTCGCCTTTAGCTTGAATTTTCGAAATATTTTATTTAAAATTTAATTATATATGCCTACGAGCCTCCACACTCTGTCCTTATAATCGTGACAGTTTTCCAGTCATAAATTAGTTCGTCCCAACTCAAATCAACAACACATTCAGAAAATAAGTAACATGCATACAACCAAGACAAACTTGTATTAGCCACCGTTAAAAAAAATGAAGCACAGCTCACGCTGCTTACTTAGCTAGTATTCTCAAATACAGTAAAATCTCAGCTAAAATGTATAAAAAATATTATCATTTTGCGAAGAGCATCTGTTCTCAGCAGTTTACGTCAAGCTAAAAGTGCTGCCTTCCGAAAAAAAAGGCAGCTCTTTTTATCTAAGCAATTTGGAGTCAGAACCGAACTTTTTTTTAAGGTATATGCACTTGTATTGTGCATCGTAATGACATCGTAGGAGACACCCACTTCGTAAACGTCAAGACAAGCCGAGCAGTCGCTCTTCGTAGCTTTCAACTGGTAAACCGTCAATAAACCGCATTATAAATATATTTACCAAGATGCCTTTTATTTTTTTTTAATCGTTTATCTCCATAAAACCCTAACTCCAACCCTTACTGGGTCGAGGGTGTAGAGCACGTCAACAAAGGAGTACAAATTATACATACATACAGTACGAATATAAATGTAACTGTACAAACACACATAGGCCTATATACACAAATGAAATATTCTTAAATGTACAAACATAAATACACAATAATATAAGATAGTTATACAAGTATACAAGATAGAAAACTGCAATAATATAACAACAATACAAGTGTGGTACCAGCATACAATTCTATATAAAAACTGCATTGCACAATTATTTCCATTTCATATTAAAGAATTTTTCTAATGAATGGAAGAATGCTTCTTTAAGAAAGTTTTTATGTTAGTTTTAAATAGTTTGTGATTATCCTGGCTAATTTTTTTTTTAGTTAACACGGTAACTTGTTAAGTAACGAAACACATTAATTGTAAGTCCCTTCTGGAAAAGTTCCAGGTTATTTAGTGTACTCGAAGATTCTGGGCGCTATTGTATAATGAGAATGATTGAAATCATTTTTAGGCAAAATATGACTTATTGGCGACAAACATCAGAGATGTGTATTATACTGAGATTATAAACGTAAGTATACAATTTTTTTTCCTATGTCGGCGGCACGTCTCGCGTGGTTTTAATCCACTTAATATGGCTTTCTTTTGAAGCAAAATGGGATGGTCGTTCCAGTAGAGGGTTGCAGGACGAGGAGGAGACAGAGGGGGAGAGAGAGAGAGCGAAGAGAAAGACGAGCCGAATGTCCTTATGTCCGTCAAGCAGGCCTATCGATCAGACAAGGAGGGACCGCCCATTACGGCCTGGTCCCTGCTGCTAATAAAATGTAGCGTCAAAAGATTAAATGGAGAATGTGTGTCCGAGGCGTAGACACGGCTATGTGTTGGGAGGAGGAGGTTGAAGTAGGAAGGGGAGGGGGAAGAAAGAAGGCCCGGGTCCAGGAATAAATAAAAACCACTGCGCGAGCGAGCGAACGAACGGTTCAGGTGACAGGGGGGGGAGGGGTGCACAGTCGTGCGACGGACCCCCCTACACCAGTGTTGGTCCTGTCCTCGCCGCGTCATCCTTCAGCCACGCCATTTGCATAACCTCCCCGCCGGCCCGCTCATGCGCTCTCGCGGAACCACTGCTACGTGTAACGGTCCGGCTGAGATCGCATCGGCACGCAGCTCCCACGCGCGGGCTAGTTTATTTCGCGCCGTGCTTTCGCCGACGGCGACCGACAATCGCCGCAGCACCAACAAGGAAAACCCCGAGAGCGGCGAGGACGGGGCAATCCTGTTCTGCACAAATTCTTGGTTTTTGTGTTATAAATTTCAGTTTCGGAAGTATTACTTGAAATGTTCGATTACAGAAAATTTACTATTTACTAGTTGTTTACAGTTACCACAACGCCTTCAAGAAATTTACTTCTCTAACCTGAAACTTTAAAAAACAGCTGAAAGAATTTTTTACTGAACGTACATTTTATAGTGTAGATGAATTTCTAAACTACAAAAATTAAGAATTTACTGAACAACATATCATTGTACGCATTTCTTGTTCCGGTTTTTCTCCTTTCCTTTTACTTCTGTTTCAGCAAAATGACGACGCCCCACAGCATGTTGGAGGAGGATTCGTCAAATTATAAGGAAAAGATATGATGCGTGTACGTGTAATCTGATATATGCGCGTGGGTGTGTTTACTATGTCCAGTGTATAAACTTTGTATACTGTAATTTGACTTGTCCAACATCTTTGTACAGCTATGTATTGAAAAAAAAAAATCTTACGAATGCAATAAAACAAAACAAAACAATATTTTTTGCATTTAACATTCACTACGTGTTATTTCCAGCTTGCAAAAAAGTCAGGATCTTAGTGATAAAATAGACTAGTAACCAGCAGATAACACATAATGGTAATGAAGCACAAGACTATTAAACAACTCATAAAATGCGAATTTTATATAATCGTGCACCGCCGGTAACTACACTGAATACGAAATTACGACAGGAAAATGAAAATTTGCTGTAAAACGGGTGTAGTCTAAGGTGACCAGACGTTCGATTTTTTCGGGACAGTCCCGTTTTTCGAGGTCGTGTCGCGAATTTTTTTAGAGGGTCATTCGGGACGACCTTTCGTCCCGAATGTTGGTACCCGACAGTGTTGACTCGTGGTGTGAGGGTCTGTTTTGGGTGGATTTGTTGACAAAAATTCATTCAACTGCAAAATATGAGAGGGTAAAATAGTTATTGGGACTCGATTTTTTGATAAAAGTGAAATAACAAAGAATGTCATTGTTTTTATTTAGAGTCCTTAATCAATCAATCATACGCCTTATGATCAATAATTTGTAAAAAAAAAAAAAAACAATGGTATTAACTTTTTTTTAACGAAACACCCCCTGTAAACAGCTCCCCCCCCCCCCACGCACACACACACACACACACACACACACACACACATCCACTACTTTCCCCTTCCCACTACCGACCATTTATGTGTCAAAACGAGCGTCCCGAATTCGGGGCAGAAAAATATGGTCACCTTAGTGTAGCCGGGCCTTGATTGTGTGGAGCTGGTCTCCAAGAAATTCACTAATTTATACTTTAACCAAACGAAACACCGTTCAACTTGTATACATTACTTTTATATATATATATATATATATATATATATATATATATATATATATATATATATATATATATATATAAGTGTGTGTGTGTGTGTGTGTGTGTGTAGCCTAGTACTGAAGTATAATGTGTGCTCCGATTTTTACGCGAAAAATCACTGACCCACCTCATAAGTACTCTTACCTGGCGTAAAAAAAAAATATTAGAACGCATAAGTTTTGAATGATGGCATGTCAGAATCACAATGTATTTTCGACGTGAAAATAAAATAAAATAAGCGAAATCATATACAGACAGATTATCAAAGACGACTGAAAGGTCATGTCTCAATCCACTTAAAGGTGTTCTCAGCAAAATTGACTTCATAAACGAATTATCGATTGCTAGAAAATCAAAAACATGCAGAAATTTTATAGCAAAGGTTTTAGATTCCGTGAAGAAAATCATGATATGTTATTTTAGAGTGAACTATCTCATTTCGGTACGTGAGTTCGGTTTTATTATTTGCACGTCCCGGAAATACTAAAATTGCGATTTAGACAGGCCAGTGTGTAAAAAAATATACCGCATAATTTTTTTTCCATGCGATGGAATAGTAATTGCAAGTACGCATGACTGCAAGTACGTAAGTCACACGATATTTCGTACAAATGCAAAATAATACATTTTTCGTTGACGAGCATCCGTAACACTTCCATTATTCGGAGGCTTTATTTCCTTAAAATTTATTTTTGGGTGAAATTAACGTAATAATTTCTCACTTATCTAAACCATTTTGACACAAAACAAAGTCCCTGACCGTCACTATGAAATGTTTTTATGCGAAATCCAACCTGCCTGCCTACACACGAAAGTCTAAGTATTGACATTGTTTTAAATGTTGATGTTTAAGGCAGTGAAATTTTTTTCTAAATAACTTAATTTTATTATTGACATATCGGTGGCGTATGTAAAATGTAATTTTCACGTACAGTCCGAACGATGTCCTTCGCAAAAGTGTTGAGATCATATTATTTAAAGTAGGCCTATTGGAATTTTCCGACGTCAGTATGTTTTGACGTACGTTCTAAAATGTAAAACAACTAAAATCTAGAAAGTCAAAGCTGGGGTTAAAGTCCATTTTATGCGATGAATACATTGCACTTTAATATTGACTACAGCACTGAGTAGTGTCACACAACCATATCCAAAGCCATTTCCCTTAATCTTACAGATCACTTACTACATTCTGCTAAATGTACATAATCTAGTTTTGTATACATAAAGGACCAATTAGCTGCGAACACGCTTAGTATGTATCTTACCCAGTAAAACCTGCTCGTCCATTTAATATGCTGGCCTACAGCTGTTGTTGCCATCAGTTATATCCTATCAAATAAAAAATTAAATAATAAATGAATAAAATTAGGGTAGGTTAAGTCTCTTTGTCTACAACGAAAATGGTAATGCGAGAACAAGAAAATTGATTTTTTGTGTGAAAATGCAGCAAGTACAATAATTGATATTAATTTTATATTAAATCCTCTAACATATCACGAACATAAGTCTTTTACTGCAAAATACGGCATTTCAAGAAAAACTGCTTAAGTGACAGTGGCATGAAAATTATGACATTTTTGTTTGTAGATTAATTTTGGAAGAAAAATAATTTAGTTCGGTCGACGGTGTATAATTACAACACAGTTATGGAAATAGGTAAATAGTTTCGAACTTTCGGAATAACATTTGCCCTTTTATAATCGGGAATGACATTAATTACAACTGCGACACAGAAAGATGTAATATATAAATGGTTTGGGAACAAACTGAAACTATCGTACAGACCGACGCTGAAACGGCCTCTTACAACAGTAATATTGCTAAACCAAAGATGGCGTGCATACAATGCTTTTAACAAAAAATATATGGACAACGCATGCGCGGAGAACAAGGCGCGGCGGGATCCTGATGGACAGCCTGGTCTGGGGGCAGGCTCGCCAACCGACGCAGTTGAAATATACCGAGTGGCGACACGTGTCGTAAAGCACGACGCACCGCCACATTAGGACGGCGTCGCAGGCTGGCCAACCGTTTGGGTGTAACTTCTTGACGCGGGGGCTGGCTACCTGTGGGAGCGGCTCGCGATAGATGGATGCGTGCTGTATCCTATAACCGACACGATAACCACCGACGGAAAAAAAAAAAGAGTATATATACCGCCGCATGGAGGAACAAGCAACTCGTAGGAGGCGTGGCCCCGGCATGCTTTGTGACTACCTGGCACGCGAGGCTAAACTCGCCGACAATCTTAGTAGGCACAGAGAGTTGGTGGAAATACACGTCGCCACACAACGGCTTTGCTGACGGACAACCTGGGCAGGAAGTCAACAAATACTGTTCGATCAACCTGAGTCGGAGTGTTTTTATGTGTGTTTCTGTTCCAAGAAACTTTGGACGACACCATTTTCAGAAAACCTGTTTACAGACTGGTCTGCTTAGAAGCACAATAGTGGCAGCGACGCTGATTAAAAAGGAAACTTTTCTTAAAAAGGAAACGTTAAGGAAAAACATGCATAACCGACTGTAGAAACCGACACTGTATACGCTACTCTTCCGTACGAAATAAGCAAAAGTCGGCAGTGACATTCGCCCAGTAAGTTGATGGAGGCTTCAGAAGAATGAAGTCAACATACAGAAATTATAACGTAGACTATACAGCAATCTGTCAATAAAACACGTGACTAATGAACTCAAGTTTCCCGTAACGATAACCCATTAAATATTGAATTAAATTGTTATAACGAAAAAAAAAATGGGGGACATGTACTCTTTAAGAACACATCGGCAACAGGACAAGAGCGCTACCACAGAGGGATGTCCCATCGTCTCCGAGGCAACCCTACACAGCGCGGCGCCTACCTGCGGGCGAAGGCCACATGTCGACAGCTCGGAGGCGACATTGACGCTCGACAAAGAGCCGAGGGAGATGCAAATCGACCTCCCCCCCCCCCCCCCCCTTTTACCGCTCCTACGACTACGCGACCTTTTGTCCGCAAGCGGAGGCGACACACGCGCACGCACACGATGTGTCAGCGGGCCCAGTTTCGCCATCTGCCACTCCCCGACGCCGATAAATCACGCGGCGAGCTGGGAGAACACACCGACCTCTTTTATAGTCCTGCGTCCTTCGCGTCCTCTCTCCCCTGACAATAGCGTCTCTCCTGATCGCAGGATTAAGGGAAAGTCCTCCACCAGGTTGATCTACCACACGCCCGAGATCGCTCGGCCAGGCCGTTCTACCATTCCGTTTTCTTTTATACTCTCCTAGTTCTGTTTCGCTTCCGTGCTTTTCCCAGTCCCGTGCGCCCTCGTTCAAAATCCAGCCTTCAACATCGGTTCCAAAATCCTTCCCTCGCCTCGCTGGAACAGAATCTCGATTGACTTTCTGCAACACCTGGCTCTTTGTTGAAAGTTCTGAAGTGACGTGCATTGCTGCATGCGGTCGCTCTGTGACGTCAACAATGCGTTGTTTTTTACGAGCGAAACTGGCATCTCAAGAAGCTAAACCCGGTGTTCAACGCTAACAAGTAGGAAAGGAGTTTTACCAGTAGAAGCACTTGGACCGGTACGCAATAAAAATGTTCGTGTCATGCGTCAGCCATCGTGCAGAAAGGGAGTTTGTTGGTCGTTAACGACAACTGAGGTGAGTCGGTCAAGCAGCTGACGCACTTCACATGCATCACCCACCCCTGGCTGAACATGCTCACAGACAACCTTCCCTTCACCCCCGTACTCCCCAAGCCATCTACCCCTCCACCCCATAAGAGGGGCCGTGAAAAATACCCACCCCGTGGCCGTTAGTAACCTCGGGGGTGCGCTTATTGCACATCTCCGACATGATTTACACTCGTCCCTTCTTTCCTGTAATAATATGTGTTTCAGCGGAGGGGGGTAGCGTATGTCCTTCTCTTCACCTTTTGGTCTCCCAGAGCGAGCCACCCAAAAATGGAAGAAAGGGGTGCCAGTAGCAACGGAAATCCCCCTCCCCACACACCCACCCCCTTAACCATCTTTCTTTTGCTTCCCCTTTCCTTCAGAATTTATAGATCGCACCAAGCTGGCGGAGTGACGCCGCCTCACTTTAATTATAATACTTTATTGCCCAATAAATCAGGCCCAGGGGACAAACCCACCCCGTCTAGCACACCACCCGGCAGCCCCCTAGCGTATAGCTCTCCGCTTTGAAGGATGGCTGCTCGATTCCGCGAGGGGGTGGAGGCCCCTAGTTTATGACCGAATTATGCATTATTCTCCGGCCGGGCAGGCCTCCTTGTGACGGGGCGAGGGGTTGAATCATCCCCTGGAGACTTTTATTCGTGACGAGAGCTGCCGCTCCAACCCCCTTCTCACCTCCGCTAAGCGCGTGTGCCAAGAGGGAAATATGGATTGCCATCTCCGGGAGTTTTCTCTCTCTCTCTCTCTCTCTCTCTCTCTCTCTCTCTCTCTCTCTCTGCCAGAATCTGTAAACCTCATCCCTTTTGCGCAATATTTTTATAACATCTGTCCTTTTTTTCTGGCGACTATTACAACCTACACTCCGAGTTCTCAGGAGGGGCAAACCCGAAGAAAATAAAAAAAGTCTCCAGCGAGTAGGCATATCCTGGATTTTGGAAGCGAAACAAAAAAAAAAGGTCAGAAATCCAGATTCCTCTCGCATAGAAAATGGTGTGCTTTTTAGACGCCGTGTAACGAAGAAATTTAAATATCGCAACCTACACGATATAACTATAACTTCGGGATTTCGCGCTTTAGTCGAGTTCTAGGTTGTGCGCTAGACAGAGATGAATGTGAGGACAAAGTGAAGCGACGATGTACGACTGTTTTGAAAACGAAACATCACAAGTTATTTTGCTTGCAAGGACAAAAACTTTGTTAATTTAAACAAAGAGGTAGATTAAAAACTTTAAGAGGAAATATTTTAATTCATGTTGCAAAAATATCAAGGAATGGATTAATAGACCAAAGTGATTACATGTGGATCATTTGGGGATGAACAACCAAACCACAATGAGTGCTATCATCACTTAATAACTACAATTTGTGTTCACAAATGGCCACGTGCAAAGGAAGTAAACGATTCTTAGAACTGTAGAGATGTCAAGTAAGTAGCGAAAACCACTAGGCCTCCACACACAAATGCAACAACTTATACTATCCTATACATCGCGAACTAAATAATGATTGGAAAGACGCAGTTTAAGGAACATAAAGCAGCAATAAATATCTCTTTCGCTACAACACAGCGCTGTCGCGTGGCATGCACAGTTTACGGTTGCAATTGGACACATTTTTATAACCGTAAACTGTGTATATCTATATAGCCCCACTCAATTATGCATGCATGCTAACAGGACTGCATTTATTTGTCTGCATTAAAAATCGGTTATATTGATTACACAGTACACGATACTGAAAGAACGAAAAAGAAGGTAATTTACTTTGAATAAAACTATAGTAAACTTCTCCTTTCAGTGAACCAGTCAATCATTAGAAGTTACTGATTTTCCACGTCTTTTTATTTTATAATTTCATAATTTAATTACTGTAACATCGTTTTTGCGTGAGCAGAGTAGAATTAACCAAGTACTATATTGGGGAATTAAATATCAAACAATTGTTACAAAACCAAAATGGAGAAATGAAAATTGATAATGTATGATGGTCTTAAATTTGATCCACCCGCCCCCCAAATAGAAAATTTCACTGTTATTACCAAATGGGGTGTAAAATATTTCTTTTTAGGTTCATTAAATAAAAATGTTAAGAACTACTTAAAATCTCAGCAGCATACATACAGCCATAACGGCGGGATTATTACAACGAAATATAAACATTTATGTGGCTCTATTCTGTAACTTTCGCTTGCATAAACATACTCAGTACGAGTATTTATGGTAATATACTTAGTACATAGCCTACATATATGGTAATATACTTAGTACATAGCCTACATATATGGTAATATACTCAATACGAGCATTTATGGCACCGACACCTGAAATGATAGTTAGTCGTAATTGTCTTTATGTGGTATTTTGTGAGGCATCTTCTTTAAGGATGTCGTTGGGATGACACATAAGTTTGCCAATAATTTGTGAACTCTTGCTCTGAAATCAACGCTCGCTTGTTGAACTTTGTTATTTTTCGGTTATTACAGAGCGTCTTATGTTATATTACGTTAATGTAGTTAAGTTTCTGTTATAAATGGTATTTATTTCTTTATACATTTCCCAGGAACACTTTTAAATACATGATTATTTTTTCTATGATACAAGTATTTAGATGTCCCTAGACCATTTTGAGCATGAGATACTAGCACTGAACCCGTGACCGAGTACGTCATCTTTATTGTGATTACATCAGAACTGTTCTTAACGCGCAACCAGCAGACCTTGCAACAATTGGCCAGCCGCCGCTGGTTGCCAATCATTAACCAAGTGACTCATCCAGAGCCCCTGCACTGTAGGCCTACACCGAGACATTGTAAGAGGGCCTGGTACAGAGGGAGGGCGAAGGAGGTTCACGTCCTCCTACTCCTCCCAAATTAAAAACACGCTACCCGTCTGATGGAGCATAAATAGCCAGTCGGGAACCAGAAAAGCTTTTGTCCTTGCCCGGTGGTATAAATCAAGAACCACCCCTCTACCACTCACCCCCTCCAGCTCGCAAGTCGTGGGAGCCATGCACCCTCGGCACACCTGGAACCAACCCCCTTTACTCCCGCGGGCAATCTGCTCATTACCAGCCAATCGCCCTCTTTGTTTTCTATCGTCTGGCTAATGGCTCTTCTACAATTCTCCTCCCCACAGCTCATACACACGACTTGGGTAAACGTTGAAAACCGGGCGGGTGCACAAAGAGTTCATTACTTCGCCCGACCACGAGAACTCTTTAGTTCTACAATGCCCATGTATTTAAAATTCCGCAGGCTACCTACAAACTACAACCTACAGCGCACTGGCCAATAACATTTGCCTCTAAGCAGCGTCTCCGTTCAGTTTGCCATTCTGGTGTTAAAAGAACCAAGTCGCCTACTAAAGAATTTTTTGTGAAATCATTGTTTTTGGGGATACGTAAATCTCATTAAACAACATTTTATGGGAATACGACTTTTTGCCAGAAAAGGTAACAACCAAGCCTTCATCTTTTACTTTTACCATATTAAGTAAATTGAAAGAGAATAAAATTGGTAAAAAAAAAAAAATGCATTTTTAGAGCATACCTGTGCAAATTTCTCAAGAGGTTTAAAGAAAGACGCTGTTTAATCTGTGGGCTTTCAACGCGTGTAATAAATTCCCACTGTCATAGCGACGGAAGCATTGCACGTAAGGGCGATATAGCGCTAGGCGTGCGTATTATTGCCGTCCTTGTGTCTGGGTCTTGAACGCACAAAACAGCTACAGGTAACTAGGAGCGCTAATGTGTAAGTATTTTAATAATATATTTCTTGTTAATACATGCAGAATGTAAGCTGGCATCCAAAATACGTTTACAGCAAGAAAATAGAGAAAGTTATAAGCAAAACTGAAAAACTTTCTAGTTTTGATAAATATCCGCCATCATTAAACCGTACAACCTTCCACATTTTACAGCCTCGAACGCCAAGCAGTTTGTAAATCGACAAAGCTCACGCAATGCAGTGGAAAGGAAAATGCCCAGTTTACGTGGTTTCCTTGACAGCCTCTCGACAAAATACGATATTCTTTTATCCATTTTCTCGACACCGCGATAATGTTTAAATGTGAAGTTGACTGACAAAATGAACAAGAACTTCGAAATGATCGCAGGATCGTAGGCAATAGAGTCTTTGTGCCTTCAGTTACCATGACTGATATTACACTCACGCCGGTTTGTACCTTGTCAGGCGAGACACTAATATACAATCCAATGCGGAAGACCACTCTAGGTAGGCGGGTCCCGTAAATAACCTATGATGTACGCTGTTCACAGTAAATTGAGCATTATTGAGGGCCCTAGTTACTTTTCCTCTGGCAGCTATTTTTTTTTTTATCCTTCCAGCACTATTTAAAATAAATATTCGCATGTAAGTATAATAAACCCAGTGCATATATTTCATCGGAATCTAAAGTTAACGTCTAAGGCTATAACAAAAAAATATATAATGAGCATTACTCCAAATGTGAGGGCTTCAAAAAGTGCTCACTTTACTGTGAACAGTCTACAGGATGATTCTCAATTAGACCGACAAACGTCGGGAGGTGATTCTTCATGAAAAAGTAAAAGGAATACATATGTGACATAAACCGAATACTAAGGAAGGTATGAGCCCTTAAAAAACGAGGTTTTAAACCGTATTTGTGCAAAATGTCGGTAATGAAGTAAAATACAATGACATTTCTCAGAACATTATTGTATGTTATCGGGACCTTCAACGTAAGAGCCGATATTTTGCACAAAAACGGATTAAAATCAGTTGTTTTTTTTTACGACCATGCCTCCCTTAATTTTCAGTTTAGATATAAAGTGTCACATATGTTTTCCTTTTACTTCTTCGTGAAAAATTACCTTTCGAAGTTTGTCGGTCTAATTGAGACTCATCCTGTATAGTGAGTGTAAATGTGGACCGTCCTCAGAGGCGCGCGCGCAAGGACCCGACTGTCAGCAGGCGTTCACACTGTGCCGGGAGTTGTATCGTCCCGAACTCTTCCCGCGAGGGACGGCGCGTGCCGCGGACAGCCTGATTGATTCCTGGCGACGTGGATGGAGAATGGTTGCCCCCAGGGGGGCCCCCCGCCGGGAGAGGTGCCAGGCGGAGATCGTGACCCCTTCGCCCCCACGCAGAGAGGGTCACGTGGCGAGGTTCGAGCCCTTGTAGAGTACCGCGCGTCAGCAACCACCCCGGCGCGCGCCGATCAATTGTCGCCCTCTGCCTCACCCCGCACGACGGGGGGTACAGCTCCAAGATGCTCCTCAACTAATTCAACCCTTATCGACAGCTACCTCACATACTCTCCGAGGACAATGCCCGAGCACACACCGGTAGGGTCTATGACGATCCACCTACTCTTTAAATGAGGGTGAAGTGATATGAGTATGGAGCAGCATGGGGCAGGCCGCAGTGTTGCCAGGTGTACCAGAATTCTGGTATTTCTACCAGATTTTCTCTCTTGGTACCAGGTACCAGATTTTTCTCATTCCGGGACGCACATATAACAGATTTTTGTTGATCACATAAATTTACTAAATTTACTGATATTGCGAAAATATCGGTTAATTTAAATTATTTTGTAAGCTGAAATAAATATAGGTTGTTGTTTGTCACAACTGCATAAACATATTTCACTTTATATTGTACTTATAATTGAAGCCACACGTAGTGTTGATCAGACTATATTGTCATAAAGTCTTGAAAAAAAAAATATTTATGTATTTTTTAGCCTATAACTAAATATGTTTAAAGTGAATTGGTAATATCGTAAAATGAGTGCTGGAAAGAAATTTCTGTGCTTCCTGGAAAAACAATAGATGTGGCCTAGATATAAAATATAACCAATAGCAATCCGAAATCCCAAATAAAATATTTAAGTGATGTTTGAAAATTATGGTCATTTTATTTGGGATTTAAAATTACTGTAACATACTTAAAAATATTAATGGTTGGGAGGGGGGGGGCGTTACTTTTTAATAGGATACCAGAATTCTAGGGACCATTTTTCCAGAATTTAATTTACCTCATCTGGCAACACTCGGGCAAGGTAAAGGGGAGATAACCGAGAAGACCCGCCGACCAGCGGCATCATCCGACACGATTCCCACAGCGAAATTCCGGGAGCGGCCCCCGCTGGTAATCGAACCCGATTCGCATTGGTGGGAGGCAAGTAGTCTAACCACTACGCCACGGCGGCCCCTCCACTCTTGAAGACAAAACGCACGTGGGTATGCCGAGTCTTAGGAACTATAGGCTGTTCAGGGTGAAGTGAACACTTTTTAATGCCCCTCCAAAAGGTATTAACCCCTTATAAATATACTTTATTGCAGTCTCAGATGTTAACATTTCAGAGTGAATATACTGTGTTTATTAGTCATATTACAATGTTTACATCAAAAAGTGGCAGAAAGGTAGAAATTAACTGAAATGAAAAATTTAGCAGGGCCTTAAAAAGTGCTCACTTAATCGTGTACGGCCTATACTACCGATTTCCGAAAACTCCGACGAGATAAGCCATTTAATGTGCGAAATTGAAGATTCTAGTATCAAGACGAAACGTACCCGCTTCACGGTTTCCTGTTGTTTCGTTCTTGAAAATGGCTTCTACGTAAATCACGGTACTGGCATTGCTTACCCGTATATATCACGGTACTGGCATTGCTTACCCGTATATATCACGGTACTGGCATTGCTTACCCGTATATATCACGGTACTGGCATTGCTTACCCGTATATATCACGGTACTGGCATTGCTTACCCGTACATACCACGGTACTGGCATTGCTTACCCGTATATATCACACTACGTTTGTATAAAACAAGCACGCTTAAAACTTTCATAAAAAAGGGGGGGAAACTGACCACTAGACCGCGTGTTGACCAGTACAAAACAATGCACGTTGAATTGTTAGCTCCTCTTTAGTTTACTCGCCGCATCTTAGCATTTCCCCGACCATAGGCCCTGAAGCTGTCGTAGGATTCGCCGGGGGACCAAACTGTGCCGTACCTTTCTTGTGATTTCAGAACCATACATTTCAGCGAAGCAATAAAAAGAGGTGGCTCAACAACACAATTTTATAGCGGAGTTCGGTTACAAGTACTTAAATGGACCGTGCCCATATGTTTATGGTATTCAAGGAATTTATATTCTTCAGTTAACTTAGGAGCAGCGTACGACCACTTCGTGGTCTGTCAGACGATAGCTCTCAATCACCGCCGTCAGTGGTTTATGCGCCCAAGTATCCCAGCAAAGAATTTGTGGTTGCAGAAACGGACGATGAAGGCCATCGCTCGATTTCTCATACAGTATTCACTTCACTACTAATTTATTACCAAAAAAAATCTCCATCCCCCATCTGATTAACCCACACGACAGAGCGAAGCATCATTCCAATTATATGCCACGGCACACTGCGGTGCAATCTAGGCCTCGAAGAGCGTGAGCTATAAGGTCGACTTTTGCTCACTCGCTACTAGTTTCATCACCTCTGAACGCAAGGCTCTCAGCTCGTATGAACGTGACTTTAAGCGTTGACCCTATATATTTTATGGCAAGCCAATAAAAATGAAAGTACCTATAATGCGTGACTACAGACAACTCCTAACTTTCTGTATGGGAAAAGAAACAGATAAAGCGACGGCAATTCTGAAAACAGCAAGGGGCCGCGGTGGTGTGGTGGAAAGACCGCTCGCCTTCCACCTAGGCGAACCCGGTTCGATTACCTGCGGGGTAGTTCCCGGATTTTCGCATGTGCGAATCGTGAAGGGGCGATGCCGCCAGTTGGCGGGCTTTCTCAGGGATCTTCCCGTTTCTCTCACCCTTGCATTCCGGCGCTACTCCATACTCACCCCACTTCACCCTCATCAGCTCGATGTTAAGAGCTGCCAAAATCACTCCATTGAAGACACTCGTAGGAATCATTTTGACGCCCAAATAAAATAATTCTCAGATTTATATGTGAAGTGGAAACTTGTCTTTGGGCACGAAACGTTTCTTAATTGCTTTAAGTGTTTTGACACCACTACATAATGTCGAACCGTCTGTTAATGACGTGTTTACTAGCAAATCTGTGCAAAGCAATACAACCGGTCAGTTAGGCGGATCTCCTAATACAATCCGCCTACGGTGATTTGTAACTTTCCTAACATGAATAAAATTACCCCTTAGATGATCGGTAGTGCTGATTAGACAACTATTTCAAAATAAGACCAACAGTGAAATCATCTCGATTATAAGTATAGGCTGTTCACGGTAAAATGAGCACTTTTGAAAGCCCTGCTTAAGATCTACTTGTATACACATTATGTATTCCTCCGCCTTATGTAAAATTAACATTGCTATTGGCTTTATCACTCTATTCATGCGTCGGTCAAATGAAACTGCGAAATTATTACGAAAGTAAATCTTTTACAAATCTGCTCATTTTTTACACTTCGGCGTATTTAAAAAACAGAAAGCGAAAGAAGTAACTTCAAGTTATCACAAATGGTTACCTAGCACATTTTATTCGACGTTAAGATTTGGAACTACTTTCCATACATAGTTACCAACTTTACTGGGCGAATGTCACTTAGTGCGCCCGTTAAAACATATGAATGCAGGGCACTGACTTTTTTCTAAGGTTCATTTCTTAAGCGCTCACTTTATCGTGAACAACCTTTAGTAATAATTTGCAGGGTAGGTGGGCTGTGGCCGGTTGAAGAGCGAATTGAAAACTCCTTGAAGCAACCCTGGGGGTAATTAGTCTGACAGAGTTGGAGAGCGGGGCAACAAGTAACTGTGGGCGGGAGCTGCAGGTCTGTCTGTGGCCCGGGGTGTAGGATGGCTGGGTCGCTGTGGCCGAGGAAGTCTGCAGCACGGAGCTGGGGAGGCTCGTCTCGCCTGAGCGACGGCGGACCCGACAGCCGTCAATCGATTGTCAGCTGGGGGCGGCCTTCTACCCCCCTCCCCCCCACCCACCAACCACCTCTCACTCCTTCAGCAACTCCCACAGCATCCACCACCACCCCCCCCCCCCCGGCCCAATCGCGCAAAACTTCACCAGCAGGAGGTTTAGATAGGCGGGGGGGGGGGGGGTTTAGGCCGCCAGCGCAGTAGGGCCAGTTGCCGAAACAGTGGTTCCCCGGGTCCAGAGAAGACCCGTTCACTTTCAACCAGTTCACTGCCTCAGCATTCGCCCACCTGAAGCGATACACGTCACGCAAAGAAGTGAGTGATTGCGTGATAGGTGCCGCCTTTGTCACCGTGCGCCAAGTGCTCATAGGCGATGTGGAACCTAGCCCAGTTCGCCGGTGGTCCATGACATTTTATTGTAAAATTTATTGCAATCACCTGTACAATTTCGCCTCTATTCCCTGTACTCTAAGAAGTCATCACAACGTTCCAGGCGCATTACGCAACCCACAATAAAATCATTTTCGTCGATGTTATTTTCGTTACGGATGAAGCAGTAAAAGGCAAAAAGTTATAACTTACTTTTGCACTGTATTAAAGATGCTGTTGCTCTTGTTTGAAATGAGTGTTCAAAACGTTATGCATAAGTAATTACTTCATTGTAAGCGTTATAATTGCTTTTATTACTCAAGTTTCTGATTAAACCATCAAATATGGTTGATAGAGAGAACACTGTTCAAAATTAAGCAAATGCACTTGTAATAACACCAAAGATAATTACTAATAATGCACCACTTTCGTAACTGATATCGTAATAAAATTGACCTTGAAGTAAGTGGAGTACTTGCGAGTTGCGTAATGCCTCTGAAAGGTTGGAACTGTCTCTTAAATGCTGGAGACGTTTTTCGGGTTGTATTTTCGTAGTTTCTGGTTTCTTTTCCTACAAAGCTAAAATGAAAATATCTGCCTATTCATTTTATAATATTCAATGTTATACTCCCCCTTCCAATGAAATTCAATCGCCAGGTAGGTGGGAGGAGAGTCTGGGCATAAGTAGTGCATGTCAGACAGATAGTGTCGAACGTTAACTAACGACTCAGCTATTGAGCCTGGCGGTTCGCTAACGCTAGTGGCGTATCCACAAAAAGTCCAGTAGCTGAGTATGCTCCAGTAACAGTGAAACGGCTACCAAAGAACTCTAAATAAACTCTAAAAACAGTACAAAAAAAATAACTTCTGCTCAGAGACTAAGCACCTTTCAATTGGCGACCCGTGGGATGAAGCTCTATTAGCTTGCTGAAGATCCGTATGTTTTGGTCTTTACGTCTTGTTTGGGTCAAACATGATAATACTTACCTTTTTAAACAAAACTCAAAAATGAAAGACCAATATGAGTAGTAATTCAGGCATACAAACAAGAAATTATAATGTGCAGCATTGTGTTATCACAGACTTATTTTGGAGTAGTTTCCCGTTGGCAGTATTTCTAATCAGTTTCATATCGCAAACAACTGAAGATAAGAGATCGTAAAAAAGTACTTCTCCTTTACGTTTGGTATTTTGAAGACCTTAGTCCTCCACCCCCCCCCCCCAATATTCTAAGATACTAAAAACAGCCCGGATTATTAATTAAAATGCAACTGACTGCGTCGGGTATCAACTGAGAGCAAAAGTTTTTTGGCCTTTCCCTCAGAAAATTTAAACTAAGTACATATTCAATACATTTGAATCATTACTCGCGTCAAGCGCATCCAGTTGCCTCAGTTGCCTTATATTTTGATTATAAGCCCGGTATACTCGAACCAAAATGACTCGTCCCCAATTACCCCCCCCCCCCCCCACACACACACAGTGGTGGAACCTCGTACAAATATTCATACCAAAAAGGAATTATTTTTATCATTAAACCTTGTACCTGGCCAACACTCGAGGTATTCCTTCTAAAATTTTGTTTTCTCCAAAATGAAGTGTTATAAAATATTATTATAACTGGTTAGCGGTTGATTCGGCGCTTTTTAAAACAATATTCAAAAAAGAAATCGGAGCTTTTAATTTACGTGCTATTTAAAGCAAATGCTGTTTGCCATTTCTACAATATTATGCAATTAGTTCTATGATTCTACATAGTATGAAAAGATTTAAGTTCAAAATAAGTGACATCTGAAAGCTGTTATTGTTTTAAGGAAACAGTCAGACTTTGCGTAACAGTAAAACTTAACATATATTATGCTATCCGTTCGACGTTATCGGTGGAAAGATGTTAGTCAAAATATCTAAGGCAGAAACTAAAAAACCAAGCACGGTTTTCAAAAGCACCCATACTGAATTTAGAAACAGCTAAGCTGGGTTAAGGCTCAATGTAGCGGTACATAGTGATTGTAGCGAGATTGGAGCCGCTTGCATAATGCTTCGATGCTTAAACTCTGAGTCACACTGTCAGCGGGTGGGTTTGGGACACTATAACCGGCTTGGCCTTCTTCTCACGTGAACTTCACACCTTAGAGATCACAGGTACCAAGCATCTTCCGTGAGTTATGATGTGCAAGAGCATTGACAAACATTTGAGGCTGATGTGGAGAATGCTTCAATTATCTTTGAAACGGTTGTTTCTCACAATACGCACTAATATTGGCTGTTCACGGCCATTGAGCACGTTTGCAATCAACCTTCGAAAAATTTCACTGTTCTTCCCTGCGGCCAGTAAAGTTGGTAATGACGGAGAGAAACTAGTTCCATGTCTTATGATTAAAGTACAAAGTGAACAGTGAAATGATTTCTTTTGCTTTCTATTTTTTTTTTAACCTTTTTGGCATGTGTGGCATATATATATATATATATATATATATATATATATATATATATATATATATATATATATATATATATATATATATACACACACACACACACACACAAAGCGATCAGACCCCATGGCAATGTTAAATTTATATATGGTGGAAGAAAAACAATGTGCATACCGTGAACATCCTATAAAAAGAATATATTCTCTTACTCAGTGGACGGGGTGTATACGTACGATGTAACATCAATTCAACAACGAACAGCATCGTTAAATATACTTAACCACTAATCTGTTTTGCCTTTGGCTAGTAAACCTGAAAGTTTAGAAACAAGCGTAATTTTTTTTTTTTTTCAGTACAGATTTCAAGAAATCGAATAACCTGTGTACATCAGTTTATTAGCGGAACTCGAACAGGCATCCTGCCCCTGGATCTATGTACTTATTGCTGCGTAGCTAGGAACGGTTGGTTGCCCAAAACATAGAAGTGGGCTGCGGAAGAAGTAACTATAATGGTATAGGCTGTTCACGGTAAAGTGGGCAATTTTGAGGCGTTAGTTTTTTTCTTTTGGCCATCTTTTATCCTTTAAACACCTTTATAAATATATTTTGCAATGTAATTAATAAACAGAGCGTATATATTCCACCGTACTCGGAAGTTAACGTCTAAGGCTAAAATAGCATACATTTATCTACTATTATTCCAAATGAGAGGGCTTTCAAAAGTGATAACTTTACCGGGAATAGCCTCAACAATACTTTGGTTGGGTAAAGTAATATGAAAACGCGACTGTTTTTCGCTTGCTTCGGACACCGCGACAAATCGTTCAAAACAAAATATTAACTCACACCTGTATATAAATATTTAGAGAGTAATGTATTCATTCTAAAAAAATAATAATAAGTACATATTATTTTATTACAGTTAAAGGGTGGCAAAATAGAATCTGGCTGTGAGAAGTTTTGAGCAGCGCCTACTCGGTGCTGAAAGAAGAGCGAGCGCAGAGCAGGTGTTTGTGCAGTGGGTGTACCTGGTCCAGCCCCTGGGACGTGGCCGAAATGACGTGGAGCAATGGACGTCGGGGTGGAATATGGAGCAGTGGCGTGAATGGGTGTCCGAAATGGGGAAGGAGGAGGACGGAAGACGCGGGAAAGGCAGGCGAGGAAGAGAGAGGGACAGGGCGACATCTGACAAGTCCATCACATCTCTCAAACCCGCAGCGAGAGGGTTGTCCGGGGGCTGGAGGGAGGCACAGACGACTGAGTCTTGAGGCGACAAGTATGGGGTGAGCGGGGGTGAGTTGGGGGCGGCAACCCACTTCCCCCTTCGCGAACCCCTGAGGCCGCCCTGACGTGGACAGATCAATGCCGTGGAAGGAACAACGAGTAGAGGAAGGGGGCAGGGGGAAGTGCTGGTGGTTGTGGGTCGAGAGAAGGATGGAAGACTTCAATGTCACCTGCATGTCAAAAGCACGCAAGACGGGGAGTGACAACCGGCCGAGGGAGGGTTTGGCGGAGAACGAAGAGGGAGGAAGGGACCCACCCGGCCAGATCGATACCGATGGACAAGAACGAAGCAGGAAAGAGAGGGAAAGAGAGGACAAGAGACGACGGACAGACGTCAGGCGCAGCGCGAAGAGCGCAGAAGACAGACAACTTCTCCCCACCCCCAAGCGTCCACCTTCGGCGACCAGCCCAGCAGACCGAGAATCCGAAATGAGGGGAACGAAGAGGAATAAAAGGGGAGAGACGGACAGGACCACGTGGACGAAGGGACGGGGGACACAATGATTGTGTGCAGGACACACGTACACCGAGCAGTCGACGTGTACCTCCGTAGCCCGGGAGAGCGTAGGGGTGGAAGACGCCGCTCAGGCCGGCCGGGGTGATTGAAAAGGGAAGAGCGAGATGAAGTCCTGCTATAGTGTCGCACGAGCTCTCCCCGGCAGATGCTGCGGTCACGTTCAGATTGAAGTCCGCGGGGGCAGGCAGCACACCGGGGTACAGTCCCCGTCAAAACCACTGCACACGCCAACTGGACAGAACGCGTTCTAGTCGTCAAGAGACGTAGATAACACAAATGCGCAAAGCCTACGACAAAACGTGAAAACAACTTCTCAGGGAAGAAATTTTGACGTTTGTCCTCAAATGTTTGAAACGTACAACATAAATGAAAATCAGAAACGCCTCGGAATTTCATTACTGAAACCAACTTATTCGTAGCTTTATTTGGTACACTTGAGAACTATCATGACAATTAAAGTGAGCGAACAATTTTTAATTTAACTTATATTACCAATTAACAACTCATGTTTGTTGAGAATGTACCTGTGAAAATTTACAAACACAAGCGGGTATAATGGTTACTTAAGAGTGCGATAAATATCTACAGGAATTTCCAAATGCTAGTCACATAGCGCGTGTGCCCGGTATTGTACGTTAAACCGATATTGCGCTGAGCCAGCTGCGGTAGCAGACCTTTTGCGGTTTTGCTCGTCCACAGTTCTTGGGAAAAGGGGCGTGGCGTGGGATTAGCGGTCGTGGGGAGGCACTGCGAGGTAATGGATATTAGTTTACCCACTATGGTCTGCCCGGAGTGTATTGATAGATATTAATTTATAAATGGCGAAAAAACCAAACGTATTATAAAAGGTAATGTTAGCGGTAGATTGCATCTGTCTGTGCGAATAAAACGGAGTGTTCTAGGAACATTGAACGCAGTGTTTGTGCAATATTAGCAATTTGGTCAGCATAACAACGCATTTCGCAGATACAGATATGAAATTTTAAAATATTGCCAAGTGTGCTCGCACTTCCATAAACAAAAAAAAAGTATATGTTACACCAATGAAACGCTAGCAAGCCGTGCGTAAATTTCAATAAATTAAATGTATCTTTTTTCAATAAGTACGCTCATTTTTCAAAAGTATGTAACGCTATTCACTGTAAACATATTTTGAAATTTGTGCTTTTAATGCTTTTGTACTTCCAAAAACTTTTGCAAACATACGATAATGTGTCATGCGGCAACTTGGCCATTTAAAGGTATGTTTAATTTCATGATAGAGAAACTGTTAATGTAAAACCAATTGTTAATTTCCACCCAAAAATAACATACGTGTCATTTGTGTTAAGTTTCCTATAGTTTAACAAGCATACGGTTATGAGATGGTTATTGAGCAGCGCCAGGAATGCAATTTCGTGTGTGTGTGTGTGTGTGGGGGGGGGGGGTCCCCGAGGAAACTCGTGGACCAACAGAATCGTCCATGGACAATTCCCACATGGAAAATCTGGCAATGACCCCGCCGGGGATCGAACCCGGAACGATTTGGTTGGAGGCGAACAATCCAGCAGTCGCTCGACCACTGCGGCTCTCATCTAACGTGAATTTCTCTTGTGGCATCTATTTCTACAGGACATATTCATATTCACGAACTGCAGCAACTTATATTATCAATGAGGTCTCCCCCTATAATCCATCTCAGGATAGATACTCCACTTTGCCCGGATTACCAGCTTCCGAACTTCAGTTTGCATTACACGTATAAGATTTGCTAAGGACTCCAAATGTAGCTACCTCATGTACTGAATGTTAAAATACCACACAAAAAAAAATTTTCAGTGCGCAATAGTTTCATTTATATGCATCTAGTTATTAAAGAGTGGTAGCTTTGTGTGCTGTGAAATCTCTTGAGAGATTTTTGGCGAAAAAAAAATTACTCAGAGGATTGATTCCCTGCATGAATCCATTACCGGTATCGCAAATTTTGTAAAGAAAATACTTCTATTTCAAAGTCCGTGTTTGTACAATAAGAGTTAACTGGACAAGCTATTGTATTTCATACAATGAAAAAGTATACAGCTTTTAAAATAATTATTTTGGCAACGAACATTTTAAAGTGTTTTTTTTTTTTTTTTTTTTTTTTTTGAAAATGTGAGTTTTTACAGCGTACAGGTTAACTAGCTATAAAAACTATTACCACCACATAAGAGAATTTTTTTTAATTCACGGATTTATGGGAATGAGAATATTCTTGTGCCAGAACAGCCTATGTTGCTTCAGCATTCAGTTTAAATTCCCGCTCACATGAAATGCTACATTTAACCAAAAACATTTTTTATAAATACAAAACATTGTCTCCAAAATTTCATTTAACTGCTCACAAAAATTATTCGTATCTTATCAAGATACCTTTTATAGGTGTCCGGATTGTTTGAGCCATAAACTAGAAAGACGTTACATGTATTTTTAAATTCGAAACTCAAATAATTTTTGTACACATTTTCACAAACCTAAGCAGAATATAAATGGCAGAATCTAATACACTATCCACAGTATTCAAAAATCAGTTTCTTAAAAATACTTTGATGGTGTCACCCGGATTTGCGTATGTGGGAATCGTACCTGGACGATGCCGTTATTTGGTGGCTTTTCTCAGGTTGAGTTGAGAGGTTTGGGCGGTTTTCTATGGTCTTGATAGCCGATGAGGGGTGAATAATGTGGTTATGGAGCAGCGCCGGGAATGGAGGGTGGGGGAAAAGGGGGTATCCCCGAGAAAACTCGCCAGCGTGCAGCATCGTCCCGGCACGATTCCCACATATGAAAATCCGTGGACCGACCCCGCCAGGAATCGAGCCCGGATCATCTTGGTGGGAGGCGAGCGCTCTAGCCACTCGACCACCGTGGCCCCGCTTTTCTCAGGTTCATCCGTTTTCCAACCCTTCATTCCAGGCGCTGCTCACCTCATGCCATCCTTCATCAGATCGCAAGAAAATGCATTTTTAAGAGCCGTCAAAACATCTCAAGTCAACTTAAAAAATACTTCTAGTTGTAAATAATATTTTGATATAAGTTGTCACAATTTATGGAAATAAATTTCTATATAATTTATTCCTGTTAATTTTTTGCGACACAATGCTACACAAATGTACACATTCATTCTGCTTCAGGTCACTTAAATTTAACAACAGTTCGAAATGTTTAAATCATGCATGTACTCAATAACTGAGCGAAGGTTTTGCTATAGTTATATCTGGCACTGTAAAGCTTCTTACAATAGGATATGCTGCTTTTCATGTTTATCGTTTTATTACATGTCAAAACTGCACACGAGGGGGTTGGGGGGAGATTGCATTTGTCAACTCAACTGCTCACCCTGGGGAGCTGAACCTTCCTATCCAACCCCCCCCCCCCCCACCGCCAACCACAACACCTGTGTCACCAATGCAATGAACAATGGCGAAGGTACACAGCAGGAAACACGACCTCCCAAATGGTCCGCATTATATACTCCTCCCTTCCCGCTGAAGGGATAGGATAAAAGTGTCCTATCTCCAAGTAGTGAAGTGGGATATTTTCGGCTCAAAAATGGAGTTGTAGTGCATTACATGTAGGCATATAAATCGCCTTTGTGTAAAAATAATTCTTTCTATAAACCATCTACTATGAATGAAGGTGACACGTAACTGTTTTAGTTTTTACTTTTTCGATATTCCGATTACTTTATTTTCTGCAACTTGTGTAATTTTCTCTAATATAGCCCTTTTTACTATTCAAAATTGTATATTAATAAGAATGTTGACGAAAATTTTGAGAACAGGCATTCCTAGTTTTAGCTTTCCTTAATGGCATGTAAATATCTTATTCTCATGAATAAACTTGTTTGACCTCTATTTGTTGTCGCATTGACCTCTAAAACAGCTCTAAATTATGCCCCTTATCACCCTCTTAATATTCGTGCTGTAAAAGTGGCTCTAATGCTGTTTTACACATTTAACTGAACATAAAATCACAAAGACATACACTTTAAGCTACGACATTAAATATTCTACAGAAGTTAATTTTTCAAATTAGATTTCTTTATACAAAGTGAAAGCCAGAGAAAGTAAGACTCAAACACGATAAACGCTAAGTATGCCCACCAACTACATATATCATATTATAGGCTGTTCACTGTTAAGTGAGCACTTTTGAGGCCCTGGTTACTTTTTCCTTTCAACCATTTTTTATCCTTTAAACAACTTTTTAAATAAATATTGCTATGTAAGTAATAAACGAAATGTGTATATGCCACAGCACTCGGAAGTTAATGTCTAAGGCTACAGTAAAATATGTTTATTGAATATTATTCCAAATAAGAGGGCTTTCAAAAGTGCTCACTTTACCATCAATAGCCTACACTTACCAAGGATGGCAATACTTAGTGCTTCTAATTGAACTCTGAAACTTCTACCCATAATATCAAACACTGAAAACCCATTCACAGATATATTCTATTTGATAAGCGAGTATAAGACATCTTTCAAAATCATACAGAATCACAAGGTAACCAAAAACGCACACAGAATATGTAGATTAGACAAAAGGGCATTCGTGGGCACTCAGTGTAGTAATACTTTGCATAAGAACTATTGGTTACTAGGCATTACCAACACACTTATTTTCTCACTGGTTTTATTCATAATAATTATAAATGAAATAATTCTAATTTACAAATAAAATTCAAGAAAACGTTCAATTCAGTCAAAGAAAAAAAAAAGATACTTTTATGTCAAGAAGAGTCTGAGATGTCTGTGATACATGGCATTTAGGAAACAAACACACGCGTCACATATGCGGTGATTTTTCAAAAGGTTTGATCTAAACTAAAAAGAGTGAAGAAATCGTGAACAGACTATATCTTGAAGTGGAAAGACATCCTCGACGTGTGCGTGAGTGTGCGTGCATCTATGAACCACGAGGAGTTCCGGGAATCTAATCGAGGGTGTCGCGCACGGACGGGTCGAGAAGAGGTTGGGGGAGGGATGGACAGGACGCCGAGAGGAGCAGGGCGCGAGGACGAAGGACAAGGGTGAGCCGAGAATTGTCACTCCTTCCCTACGCCCGTACATTTCCCTATCAGCGGCTAGGAGTTGCGGTCGTGTAAGAATGCGGCTCGACTGACGGGGAGGGTTGACCAGAACAGGGATGGGATCGGGGGATGGTTGTGTGTGTGTGTGGGGGGGGGGGGAGTGGTGGTGACTGACGCGGCCCAGAAAACGCAATATCCCTCGTGGCGGGGCGGAGGGGACAGAAGAGCGACTAAAAAGTGGGCGTGCAGAGACGCCATTGGCCGCGGGCGAAGCAGGACGCACAGGCTCATTGAATATTCAGCGGCGCCCGAGTGACTGGCGGGGATTTTCTTACGAAGGAATGTTATATAACCAGCACTTCTTCCGCTGTCAACACTTCTCTCGCTGTCCCTCCCTGCAGGGCTGCAGCCGCCCTGGCCACACTTGCTGGCTCCATCGACACACTTCCTCAGCATCCGGTCGTCACTGACGCAATATACACACCATTCACGGTTTTCACACTTCTCTGAAACCCTGCTACAGTTCTACTTCCAGCATATTCGTCCGCTTGGAAAATTGCACCAACTTGACAACGCACCGCATTCGTGCACACTCACTGTAATAATATTTTGCATACGAAATATTTCTTACAGGCTGTTCACGATAAAGTGGGCACTTTTGAAATCAACCTTAGAAAAAAGTCACTGCTCCTACCTGCATAACATTTTAACGGGCGCACTGAATGATATTTGCCCAATAAAGTTGGTAACGATGCAGGGAAAGTAGTGCCATATTTTAACGTCGAATGGAAAAAAGTTAGGTAACCATTTGAGACAACTTAAATTATTTCTTCCGATTTATGGTTTTTATTTAATGCACGGAAGTGTAAAAATGAGCATATTTTATAATATTTATTTTTCTAATAATTCCACAGTTTCACTTGACCGACGCATGATAAGTAATAATATGCCCATGACAATATTAATTTTACATGAGGAGGAAAAATACACGACGTGCATACAAGTAGGTCTTAAGCAGGGCCTTCAAAAGTGCTCATTTTACCGTGAACTGCATTTACTAGGCATTATCAGCACGCGAATTTTCTCCCTGTTTCTATTCATATTAAGTATAAATGAAATATTATAATTTATTCATAAAATATAAGTACGAGTTCGATTTAATTAACACAAGTATAGAACGCTTGTGATACACGACATTAATTTTTTTTTTAATGTGATTAAACCGCGAATAGACTACACCATTGTTCACTCGTAACAGATTTACTATGTGAGAATATCAACATACATACTGTATTTACATATCGTATAAGTATATTCTTAAGTTTGTTCTCCATCTCGGCTCACATTTATAACTTCCCACAAACCATGCAGTTTAACACAGAGAGAGATGTTTTCGCTAATTCTCTGAACAATTTCCGATTGCTGTTTCCTCTGCCTCAGAAGAAAAAAGACAGGAGGGAATAAGTCAAACTTGCTGAACAACTTGATGTGCAATAAACAAAGACAGAGATGGAATAAAATTCAAAGCTACCCTCTGGCGGAGAAAATGAACAGGCTGATGAAACCTAGATTTGGCTCTTATCAGACTTTATTCGCATTCAGTAATAATTGGTGGCATGACAAATGTTTTTTTTTCTTAATGATGCAGTAAATAGGCCGAGGAATTCGGGAAGTGTAGTTTCCACCACACGTTTCATGCAAAAACGGAGATTGTAAAGACTATCACCAACGCTGGGAAATACGTTACGTGCCGTATTGCGAGAAAAATTTTTTTTTTAAGATTATTTACCACAGGAATAAAATCAGTTATTTTTAATACATATACACTAAAAGTAATAGAGGAGATCAGAAGGAAAAGGCACGACAAAATTCAAAAACGTCGAGTGGTGGATCTAGGTAGGAGACCCTAGAAACAGCTCGTACGACATAGCCACGCGATGAGAATGAGCGACAGCAGAAGGTCAAAGAAATCTTCCCCAGTGGGCACAGACGAAAGACGGCGAGACAAGCGCAAGGGGAGAGTCTATTTACCACGAGGAGAAAGTGTTTGAAGCTTCAAGCATTTTACATTTCGTACACGTCATTGCGTAATACCAATTTAAACAAACAAACTATTTAGGTTGTATAGTTTTTGTATACTAACCCCTTAGGATCAGGATTGTATTGTAGTAACAAAAAAAAAATGAAACCAAATCCGTGTGCAAAATTGGCATTGGAGAAGAAATGCATATGCGCGCGCGCACAAGCACACACACATAAAAGCACATAATTAGACGCACTAACTTTTAATTTGTATGCAAAATACTAATAAAATTATATATACGATTTACAGCATATCTTACATTGTTCCAAACTCTATATTGACATACAGTTGAAAACCATTTTAATGTAAGTAATTTTCGTTTTTTTTTTTTTATCAGGGCTGTTCTTTCTTTGACCCTCACAAGCAATTACAGGTTGGAAGAAAAGACATTGTCGAAAAAGTAATATCTATAGATTTCATTTGAGGTTTCTTTTTTGGATTCACATTAATTCGTGTTTTTGTACATTGCACACAATTTTTTTTTTTTCCGTATACTGTACTTAGGTCGACAAACCACTTGTTTCGTATTCACGGTAAATGAACAATGGGCTCTCTGTTCGACTGTAGCAATATGTAGTAAATTTATAACCTATAGTCTATTCGCGGTTTCTTCGCACTTTTTGAATTAAAACATTAGAAAAACCAACCCATGGTTGTTTCCTATATACGTCGTGTATTTCAAGCGTTTTATACTTGTGTTAATATAAAAATACTTTATTTTTAGTTGAATTAAATTTAATCAGAAAATTATAATATATCGTCCACAACTAATATAAATAAGGATAAAGAGAAAGTAGATGTGTTGGCAAAACTAAGTAATAACCAGTTCTTGTGCAAAATATAATTCCACTGAGTGCGCACGAATTCGGTGCGTTGGCCCACTGGTGTAGTGTTCTAAGTTTAGTTTGCATGAAGTGGATGAATATCCTGGGAGTAGAACTTTATCAGCTTCAGAAAAATCTGAAGCAACAGTTAACGGAGTGCAGAACAGTAAAGGCTGTTCACGTTAATTTCACAGTTCCACTTGACCGACGCATGAATAAAGTGTAGAGGCCCATGGCAATATTAATTTTACTTGAGGTGGAATAATACACAACGTGCATCTAAGCAGATCATAAGCATGGCTTTCAAAAGTGTTCACTTTGCCGTGAACTGCCTATATCAAGTTTTAAGAATCACTGTTACCCACCGGCTTCAGCATCAGACACCGAGTCTCAAGATTTACATTAGTGATCACAAAATAATCTCCACGTGCGTTGTGTACACAATTGTGCTCATTGCATCTGAGCACGAGCAGAGGTTGAAGCCCTAGAGGGGAAATGGAAGGGTATGTGAGGGTAGAGTGTGCATGCAAGCTGCGCAGGTAGCCACTCTACGTGTACAGCCACTTGACTGATTTTCCGCCAGTAGGAATATCACCAACAACGAGGATAATATTTCCAGTTCAGAGCACTGTTTATATGTAAGCATGTGCTTTGAGATATCTGTGCACTTCCTACGACCTAGCTATTAACGTGAAAGTGTGGGTCCGTTGAAAACTCAAACGTTAACGAACATGTTCATCAGTGTTGACCACGTGACTTTTACGCTGGTACTGCAGACGAGCAAGTCAATGTTACAGACATGCGCAGAATACGAAATTCAGTCTATTTCATATTTAGTCTGTAGTCCTTTCACGTTTACGTCCAACTTTTCTGAAGCCCCGCTAAAGTACTACTTTCAGACTATTCCTCCGTTTCATTCAAGAAAAGTTTAACTAAGTCTTTCTTAGAGGGACAACACGCCGCCTTCGTGCGCACTAAATTTAATAATATTTTGCTTGAAAATTACTTCCTACTATCTTAGAATGAATTACCAACCCAACTAATTTCTGTGTTGTTATTCATATCTGTATATGTTTAAAAAAAAGTCCAAGTTTGCGTGTAGGCCTATGTATGAATGCATGGATCTATGTATGCATGCATGGATGTATGTATACATGTATGGATGTATGTATGCATGCATTTGTATGTATACATGTGTATGTATGTATACGCATGTGTGTATATATGTATGTTCTCTAAACAATTCTACAACGCACTTCATTACCAAATTAAAATACTGTGTAGGCCCAATTTGACTTCGGCCCCCATTGTATCGGAAACCTCGTATATCTCCGTACTAACAATACACCCGAAGCCTCTAATGCCCGGTTGCACCAACATCTTCCCCGATCCGAGATCGAACGATCCTAGTTCCGAACCAGGATCCAGTTCGATCTTGGTTCCAATGTAAAAGTGTTGCACCAACGAAATTTCATGCATCTGGATCTTCGATTCGTCGATCTCTGTTCCAAAGTGAGAGATCAAGATTAAGTACGAGACAAATTTTGCTATTGGTTTGTAATATATGACGTCATGAACGTAGGCGTATTTTTCACTATAGATATAACTGGATGTGCGATAATTTATCTGTTTTAAGTGAATTATTGTTGTACGAATTTTACTGAATAATATTAATCTGCGTAGGCCTACAATGTTGTTTTAATTTACGAAGAAAACCAACGAACGTAGTTCTATCTGTTGGCGTATTTTCAAACTACATTCATCGACGATGGCTGCTGATCTCGGATCGAGCATTTCGAACAGCTAATTCGGCGGTTCGAAATGCTCGATCTCCAGTCCAGCTCTGAAACTCGAATGGTGAAACAGTTTTCTGTGTCGATCTTAGAACCGATCTCGGATCGAATTTCGAACCACGATGGTGCAATCTGGCATAAAACGTAGTCGTGTATCTCTCGTTGTCCTCTTACACCAGGGCAACGCTGGGTAGTTCTGCTAGTTAATTATAAAACAAATATTCTTACTTCTATATCAAATATAAATAAAAGTTGAATTTAACGAAAAATAAGATACCCTTAAGCTAACGGAAACACAAACGCTCGTGGTAAATTACATATTTAGGAAATATCACATGTTGAAAGTGGGTGGATTTTAAAAGGTTTGATTAAAAAAGTGTGAATATAACTCGAGTGGACTGTAGGAGCAGCGGTGGGGAGGGTAGTCAAGTTGGGTGTGACCAGACAGCCCCGCCTGGCGCCGTCAAGTTGAGGGTGACCGGGACACAGGAGGGGCCGGTCGTAATAATGTCCGGTGACGGGTGACGGGGGAGTGACGGACGGCGGCGGCCGCAACCCTCGTCAGGCCGGACGAGGAGTAGGAGCTGGAAAAAGGGGACCGGGGGGGGGGGGGGCGGAAGAGATGGCCGCAGAGGAACCGACGAGCACAAAATAAAGACAACACGTGAATAATGAAAACCCCTCTCCGGGCCGGGGCGAAGAGGGATAACAAGAATGAGGGTCTGTGAGAAGGGCGCAGGGGTAGTCCGGGAGACAATTCCGCTGCCGAGAGAGGCGGGATTACCCGCTGGACGTCCCCTGCAAGGCGGCGGGATGCAGCCCGCCATACAGAGCGTTTTGCCCCTTCGACCACCCCACCCCCTGTAACCAAGCAAGCCATTAGCTTCCTTGACTTAACTCTTGCCGCGTCGCAGATTAGAGCCAGCTGTCACCCACCGTGTTGCAGTATTGGTCTTCCCCTGCTCATTTAATTTTGTTGAGGCCAAACATTAAGAAAATAAACCCCTGGTTCTTGTTCTCAACGTTACTGTACACTAAATTAACAAGCAGCTATTTGCGCCGAACTGTGGCACAATCAGCACATCCTCAAATGTTATGTCCTATCATTACTCTGCAATAAGCATAGTGCATAGTGAAAATCTCAACTGTGCACTCAAAGTTATGATACAATGATGGGAAATACCAGTATAGTGAGAAGCAGTCCATAACGAGTAATCTTCAAACGATATTAAAATCTGTGCCAGAAATTATATGTTAGAAATAAATTAAACAATATAGTCAACAAATTCCTGCTAATTAAAAACTGCAGCCCAAAATTTTAGCGATGAAAACATTTTAGTGTTATACCACGCCGATGCAAAAGTCAAAATCCTATCATAATGAATCCGAGCGAGGAGGCGCAGTGGTAACTCACTGGACTCGCATTCGGGAGGACTCGGGTTCGATTCCCGGTCCTGCCATGCTGATGTCGGTTTTCCATGGTTTTCAGAAATCACTCCAGGCGAATGCTGGAATGGGTCCCTAACAAACGCCGTGGCCGATTCCTTCCCAATCCTGCCCCAATCCCTCTCCCCTGCGCAACTTGCACCATCTCTAATGACCTCGCTGTCGACGAGACGTTAAGCCCAACCACCACCACCTATCAAAATGAAGAATTATAAGAGCAGGGCAGGGGTTGCAGACAGTACGATAGGAATTTAAGTCTTTCATTTTTATTTATAGTTATAGGAGGGATAAGGTTTGCTTAGGGGTCAGATCCTTACGTTCGTGTAAGTTTATAACTAACGCTTGAATGTCGATTACGAGTGCGTACGATTTATTTGCCGTATCCTGTCGAACGCCTAAATGCTACCAGAGTTCAGAACGATACTTCATTATCGCGTCGATTTATGACAGAATCGACCTAAGACGGAAATGAAATACCAACTTTCACTGCAGTCGCTATGCATCGTACCCTGGAACTCGTGGGTTAGATATTCTACTAACATTTCCAAATACACACAACCAGTTTTTGTCAGACGCGCTAGTTTCGTACCGTACCCTACAGATACAAACTGTGTGACTTGGCATTGTTTCATCAGCCAGAGTGGACAAACTCATCGTGCTATGCAATCGGAGCGAAATGTTCACATACAAAACACTGCATTAGCTCATTACTTGTGCAATTAAAATTTCAATGCAATCCAGTGACTGATGTTCGCTTCGGACAGCGAACTTCTCGATCAAGTTCGTAAGTTTCTCCCCGATGAACCTACGGCATAACGCAAGCAAGTCCACAACCAGCGATCAAAACTAAATCGTCTACTCCCGGATTTTATAGTTAGAATCGTTTCGCTGGCGACACGGTAAAATTAGTATCCACCAGTTAAAAAAAGATATACAAGAAAATAAAATAACATGCCAGTAGTGTGAGCGAAGGACTCAGAGACAATTGGGGCGCAAGAGTGCAATTTGATTAACATGGGAAGGGCTCCCGAAGGAAGGGATCACAAAGTGCAGGAATTCCTATACGGTTATTTGAACCTTGGAAGGCTGCCTGCACTTTGTGATCCCTCCCTTCGAAAACCTTTCCCATGATAATGAAATGGCACTTGTGACACTCTTGCTCCCCAATGGTCTCGGAGTCCTTTAATCACACTACTCACGCATCTCCTGCATGGTTTGTTTAAAAACAAACTCACTAACTAAAGTTCATTTTCCCCATACATTTTTGATGGTTTAGCCGTGTGGCATCGTTCAACGTGGGTGTCTAACATCCGGACTATCGTGTAAATTTTATTTTGGAGTGAGGCTGAAGGTTTCTGGTAATTTCTTTGGGGATTATCCAGAACGATAATTATAAGAAACAGAGAAATTCTCCGAATTATTTTGACGAGCTAGACCCCATATGTAATCCTTTGTGCACTCGAATCTCAGTTGTTTATTGGCTGTTGCTCCTGTTTTTATCCCAGACCAGATAGCATGGAGGTTCGTCCTTGTTTTCTTATAGAATCTTTATTTGTTCCTAGTCGTCCAAGGCATCTCTATCAAACCGTGACCCAAAATAAATAGTAACTCAAATGTACGTGCGCGTTTTTAATCGAATTCACGCACATTTTCCGGATCCCTATATGCCTACTTTCACCGCCATTTACTTCATGCAGACCACCTTGCTAACTTTTCAGGGTCAGCATGCTCGTGGGAATGTTTGTCTTGCAATACACCAATAAACTCTTCCCCGAATACTCGGGATATCTGAACTTTTAAGCCGGACAGCCCATACTTAAAAAAAAGTTTACTCAGATGTACTTTATGACAACTGACAGGAAAGTGAATACAAGACGACTGATTAATTCATTCATTCTGTACATGTGTGTGAACACAGATTTATAAGGTGTATTATTATAATCCAGGGCCTTACGGGCTGAATATATCAAGCCACGCCTCTTCAATTAATTCATGCGAAAAAAAAAGGCGTGGCGTGCATTAAGGAGGGAGGGAGGGTGGAGGGGGAGGCAAATGGCCTCGAATGGGACGGGCGCCATTAAACTTGAAGCAGCTTTAACGCAGAAACAAAAACTAGAAAACGAAAGTTTGGACGCGTGAAAACAATTTACGTTTCGATGAGTCACAGTTTGCACGTTCGCATTCAATTGTATAATTATTAGTCATGCGTTTCAGTGCAGTTATTATATACACCTTTATTATCTACACATCTGAACTTTGTTATATGCTGCTCACGGTAAAGTGAGCACTTCTAAGGCCCTGGTTACATTTTTCCTTCCAGCCATTTGTTATCCTCCCGCTATTTCTTGAAGCAAATGTTGCCATATTAGTGATAAACACAGTGTATATATTCCACCACACTCGGAAGTTGACGTCTAAGGCTAAAATAAGATATATTTATTGACTATTGTTCCAAATGAGACTGCTTTCAAAAGTGCTCACATTACCGTGAATAGTCTATAGGCTTTCTTCCATTTGAACGAGTCGCCAGTGAAAACCAAATTTATGCCAGTTGGGAAAACATATGATACTTCCCATCTTTATAGTCCAGTTCAGACAGACGTATACTTATGTTCCTCTTTGTTACAAAGTACATATTTGTCTATTTTCTGAACCGTGATGCTTTCTGTCGAAACACCATCACTTCAAAATATTTATTTTTACAATTTAGATGATTTTGTTCAAATCAAATTTCGAACAAAAATTATTACCGGACGATTTGACTCCTCTGAGGATAAGGGCAGAATTAAGCTGCTAATGACCTAATTGTTTATACTAAGTAATTCCGGTATATGGGAGAGGCCATATTTGTTTGAGGCGACATTACGCTTTGGCTACCTTCGTTCAATATTCTCCTTGTTAATTTCATACATTCAAAATAGTTCCAGAGTACTTAAAAAATTACTCAAAGTTTTGGGGTAGCAATTTTAATTGCGTTTATGTTATACCCATTCAAATGCATGGTTACATTCTGGAAAAAAAAATATATATTTAGAATATTAATATGATAAGGCCTTTATAATGCAGACTCAATACAAGAATCAGGGAAAAATTAACATTATTATAGAGAACAGTTACACATTTTTGACACTTCATAATGAATATTTTTCATTAAAAATAAATTTTATATTGTAACAAACTAAACCATGCACTCTATAGACCTGGATTCGACTCTCGGCGAATGCAAGCTACAGACTAGGGTCGTTCCTGTTGACGGCAACATAGTTGCTACCAAAAAGGCGTTCCTGCCGCCGTATTTCGCTTTAAAAGTTGTGCATCTGATCGCCGTATTTACTCTCCACCTTCGCAAATCATCACCACCCCAACCAAAGTGATGTTGCGAAACAACGCGGTCGTACAAGTGTACGTGAACTAGACATTCCTACGTATTACGTATCCTAGACATTCCTACGTATTACGTATCCTAGACATTCCTACGTATTACGTATCCGTGAGCACGACGATCCAGTCACTCACTGTCACAACTAACCACTGTGGAGTGTACCAGCAGCCATAATAGAACAGGCTGCGATTAAATCTGAGGGGAAAAAAAAAATCTTAAATTTCACCCGATTAAAAAAAAAAAAATTATTGCTTAAATTATCGGTGGAATTGCAGTGGAAGTATATTATTTTAATATAGTTATATGTCAGAAATTTGTTAAAAAACATTTTTTCGAATGACTGCCAAGAATTCAGATTTTCAATACACACAGAAAGCAAACATATTTGTTCGTGATACCAACATAATTATTATTTTTGCAAGTAATGTCAAAAAGCTTTGAAATACTAGGAAACAACATTTGGTAGGGTTTAAAGCTGACAAAATATTTTATGGTAATTGTAATTGTAACGAGCTTTTTAACGTCCCCCCAATTTGATGCTGGAAAGCTTAGTAGGGGACGGCTTACAGACTAACTTATAACCTAACTTAAAATAACACCCTTTTTTTGTTCGCTCTAACTCCAATGTCACATTGGTTGCGCAATGGAGGGATTGCGAGGAAACTTTTGCGATTTCCGGATTGCCCTTATTTCTGACAACGGAAACTGAGGTCTATAGTCACCGCCGCCAGTCAGGGGAGACCAGTGTAAGAGTACAGGAGGAGGGGTCATTCATCATGGAAAAGCCCTTGGCTTGCGAAGGAAGGGGGGCAGAGGCGAGGAGTATTGCTCAGGGGGGGTGGAGGAGGAGGGTGGGCGAGAACGCGCATTGACACATGAGCGTCCGTAGTAAATTATCAGGGAACCTTTTTTTTCGGCCTCGCCGCGTCCCCGATCCCCCCTCTTCATCCTCCCCTCGAACTCGAACAACCTTTTATTCGGTTCAGTTACCGAGCAGGGTAGCTTGACTGCCCTTACGCACGAACATTACCCCTGAGGGCACGGAACAACCCCGCCATCTTTTAACTCCCACATCGCGGTACCTCCCACGCCATCTCCCTGGGGCCAGTGCACGATCGCAGCGACGGGGCTTCGACATAAGCTGTTTGCGGCTTATTAAACACTTTTGCAAGCCCTGCTTTACGTATCTGCGTTTCTCTTCTTTTCGTATCCTCCCGCCCTGTGTAAAATTATCATTGCCATGAGCTTGAGAACTTTACTCGTGTATCAGTCAAACGGAACGGTGAAATCGTTCGGCACCTTAATATTCCAACTCATACTCTAATATGTACAAAGGAAAGCCACCTACTTAATGTATAGTCCATTCGCGGTTACTTCCAACCTTTTCTGAAGCCCTGTAAAGATCTACTTTCAGGATATTTCTCCCTCGCATGCAAACATATCTTAACCGAGTCTATAGAAAATTACACCAAAGGACAACGCACAGCATTCGTACGTACTCACTAGCATAATGTTTTGCATAAGTACTATTTCTTGCTAGGCATTACCAACACACTCATTTTCTTCCTTTAATTATTTGTAGGACGGGGAATGCACCATCACATGTGTGAGAATTACTGTTTAGCGGGTTGCAGCGCGAAGTGTGTAGGGGTCACCTGCTTGAATTATGTGCCAATGGCTCTGTTCGCAAAGGTCCGAGATACGGCTATGTGAAACCGTCAGGAATGGGAACGGTACATACAGATCACATAGTCAATGGACAGATCGTTACGTTGTAGATTATATTGAGTAGATTCCCCTTACAACACATGTTCACAAATGCTATGCATTTCGCAGCTCGTGTAATCAAATGCTGCGTTGCTAATCGGAGCTACCGTCCACATTCTTCTTTAACGTGCGCACAAGGATTTAACATGCGAGGAAGCAACTCCTCACTTGTTTGCGCACTTTCCCTGTAGATTTCGGTCTTCAACCAACTCCACAAAAAATAATCTAGTGCAAGTAATGTGCGCATTCAAGTGGCGAATATGGCAAACGCCACAAGTGCCACATAGGCCTAGTTATATCTCGGACACTCTGCGAATAGAGCACATATTTATTTATATTTTCCCTTCAGAATGGTCCATACTATCACCTCTTAACGCATGTCCGTTTCCCCCTAAAAACACCCTGTATTATAATTACTATAAACAAATTTACACTTGTAATGATATGAAGTAGTTAGTACGATGCCAAAGCACAGTTGTTTATTCAAAATTAAGTAAATTTTGGTGTCCAATTTATATATTATAGGTTAAACTAACATGTAGCCACCAAATGAAAACAAATATGGCGGCGATTAGGTATTTCCACCTCCGTCTTCACTCACCTTCCCCACGCTGGCCGGCGGACGAAAGACTAGCCCTCGGGACAAAGCAACTTGCTGCTCACGTCGCAGTCATGCCGACCCTGACCCACGAGAGTGAGATTAGTGGAAGTACCAAAAACGTAGCGGCGCAGTAGTTCACATCCGGGAGGACGTGGGTTCGGATCCCGGTCCGGCCATCCTGAGTTCGGTTTCCCCACGGTTTCCTTGAAACCACTCCAGGCGGATGCTGGGATGTTTCCTCTCTGCAGGCCTGCCTTGTTCCTGCACGTCTCTGCTGCTTGTTCCGTTTCCAATGACCTCGTTGTCGACGAGAGGTCAAGCCCTACCTACCTACCTACCTACCTACCTACCTAACTGCGCATACCCTATCCGAAGTTTCTTGACACTTTTTGTATCAAACATTTAAAAAATCATCCCATGTATTATGTGTTTGGTTGTTTCCTAAATATGCCATGTATCACTTCTGTTATAGGCGGTTCATGGTAAAATGAGCACTTTTGAAAGCCCAGCTTAAGATCTACTTGTATGCACGTTGTGTATTCTTCTACCTTATGTAAAATTGTCATTGACATTGGCCCCATGACTTTGTTTGTGCGTCGGTCAGGTGAAAATGTGGTATTATTAGAAAAGTAAATATGTTACAAATCTGGTAATTTTTATACTTAGATGCATACAACACAGACAGCGAAATAAATAATTTCAGTTATCACAAATACGTTACACAACACTTTTTATTCCACGTTAAGATATGGAACTACTTTTCCTCCATCATTATCAACTTTACTGAGTGCATGTCACTCGGTGCACCCGTTAAAATATATACATGTAGGAGCAGTGACATTTTTCTAAGGTTGATTTCAAAAGTGCTTAGCTTATCTTGAACAGCCTTTAACATAAAGTTATCTAATGTTCTGTTACATTAAACTTTTACTTAAATTTGATTTAATAATTATAATTCATATATGAATAATATGAATAAAAACAGGAAGGAAATAGGTGTGATGGTATTGCCTAGTAAGAAATAGTTCTAATGAAAAATATGATTAAACTGAGCGCTCTAATACGGTGCATTGTCCATTTGGTGTAATTTTGTATACTTTGTTAAGCTTTGTTTACGTGATGCGGATAAATATCCTGAAAGAAGAACTGTAGAAGGACTTCAGAAAAGTTGGAAGTGACCGCGAATGGTCCAGACGACACAGAGGAGCGACCCAGCATCCTACTGGTGCCAGTGTGGTGGGGATAGGCGCTATAAGCCAGGCGCAGCTCTCAGTTCGTCCTTGAGGCGACACTCTCGGTCACAAGAGGGAGGACGGCCGCGGACACGCCCCTGCCAAACAAGTTCGCAGCAGTTGCTGTCACAAACACTGCTCCGGACACCTAGCGCCGCGTGTGTTTTTGTTTGCGGCAGCCCCCCCCCCCCCCTCCTTACCACTGACCCACCACGGGCCTGTCCGCGACAGAAGGTATAATCCGCTATTATCATATTTTCTGGACGCCCCCAAGATACACCCCCCTTGCGACCGGCAAGGCTTTGAACAACAGGTAGAGAATCATTGTCATAGATGCCACCTAGAGCCAAGGGCTCAACTTACATCCTTGCACATCCCTAAATGCGCGATGGCCCCGAATTTTAAGAGGAGTATGTATTGAAATATTTTCTGTGAAATCGATGTTTCGGCTGATACGTGTTTCTCGGTAAATAAATGTCCTGGAAATACGACGTTTTACCAGAGAAGGAGAAACAAAAATAGATGCCCCTATTTTAGAAAAAAAAAAATTGTAAATGGTTAAATATCGCATTTTGAAAGCTTGCCTATGCAGTTCGCGTAAAAAGTTATGAGAGAAGAGAATATTAGCCCTATTAAAACGCGGGAGTAGTTTAATCTGTGGACGTTCATCGCGTGCAAAGTAGCGCTGTTACAGATCTAATTTGCACAGTACAGCGTCGCGACGAAAACACTGCACGCCTTGCGCGTAGGGGCGATGAGGCGTTAGGGGTGCGTGTTAGAGTCGCCTGTATCGCTCCCTCGCTTCTTGACCTTGGACGCGTAGCGACATACTACTCTTGAGCTGTTTCCCATGTTTGAGGTCGAAAAGTGCGGATGCAATAAGTGCGACACTGCCACGCACATCAAATGCGCCCTCGCCACTAAGCGCAAGGCTCTGAACTGACGTGCAGTATTCACATCTTGTTGCGTGTACCTGTGCAACTTTTAAGCAGTGATCACATCATTTGATTGGTGAAAAGTCCGTACGAAGGTTCAGCGTAGCACCCTCGAGTATTTTTGTATGTATCTGACACATATATTTTTTAAATACAGCGCTTTGAAAAGCCGATTTTAGCTATGCTGGAGTGCTCCGAAATGTTGTTTGCAATATTTACTACATTCCCATTTATATTCTTGAGATGTGGGTAATTTACAAGGCTGCAAAACGATAACACTGAAAAATTCCACAAAATTCCATATTTTCGTGATGACTTCCTCCGAAGCATTTAACCCTTTCAGAACCACTTTAATTTACACTATCAGGTGCTGCAAACAACAAATGTTATGATGCGTGCTGTACATAAGTCAACGCAACACTTGTTTCGTTGTCTCAGACAACGAGCTGTAGGCTATATTTTAGGCTGCAATTAACACCATACGAACCAATTATGGCATATACCAGTAAGACGGTTTGGGAACAATTTACCCACAGGTAATGTACACAAATGTATACACTGGGTCTGAACGGGTTGAAATGAACAAGCAGAAGGTTCGAGGAGTTTGGCCGGTGCAACCGGAGCATTCCGATGACCCATGGAGGGGAGGAGGGAGTGCTCGGATAAGGGCGTTAACGTTTCAAGTCAGGGAATAACCGATTGGCGAGGAGGCAGCAGGTTTAACTGAGAAAACCGGCAGAGAGCCGCGCGAGACCAAGAAAGAAGGTACGAGGCACTGAGACAGAAGAGGAGAAAGTGCCGTGCTCTGTCTACTCACCAGAGTACGGTAGCAGTGCGGGAGGCTGGAGGGTGTGCCGACCGGCCTTCGGGCCGTTAAACCTGTTTGCACACTCCGTATGTAATATCAATATTGCCATGGACCTGGTCACTTTATTCATGTGTCAGTTAAGTGAAATTTTGAAATTCTTAGCAAAGTAAATATTATACTAATTTACTAATTCTTACACTAACATGCATTAAAAAAAAGTCAAGTTAATAATTTAAATAATCACAAATGTTTAGGCCTCGTACTTAAAATTCAACGCTAAGTCGTGGAACTATTTTCCCCTCAATCGTTGCCAACTTTACTGGTCGCGAGACAGTCAGTGTGCCAGTTAAAATACACACAGGTAGGAGCAGTGGCATTTTTTCAAAGGTTGATTTCAAAAGAGCTCACTTTATCGTGAACAACCTTTAACTACTGGAGTTAGAAGGGAGGAGCATGTTCTCTAGGTGCGCTAACACCACACCCTAACGTGGACATCTGCCAGTGACAATTCCCTGACTGACGAGACAAAACAAATAGAGGCATGGCCGCTGGAGCGGCACTCGAACGAGTCACGTAGTCGCTGGGCGACGTAATTTTGGTCGCCTCAAGATCAGTGGCGCACTAATAATTAGGAGATGGGCGGAACACAAACCGAATGGTGGTTACTCGTCACAAACCATTTTTAGTTTCTTCACACTTTTTGAATCAAACCTTAGTGAAGTCGCCACATGTATCGCGTGTTTGGATGTTTTCTAAATACACCACTTACCACAAGCGTTTACACATGTCTTGAGGTAAAAATCTGTTATTTCTAGTTACAATTAACATTTAATTACATTTTATCTATACTTTACAGTAGTTAAATTACAATTTATATGAGAAAAACACTAGGAAAAAGGGATGACGGTAATGCCTAGTAAGGAATAGTTCTTATGCAAAGTATTATTAAAGTGAGTGCTCACAAATGCGGTGCGCTGTCCCTTTGATGAAATTTTCTATACTCGGTTAAGCTTTGTTTGCACGAATCGGAGGAATATCATGGAAGAAGAACTTCTGCAGGGCTTCAGAAAAGTTGGAAGTAACCGTGAATGGACTAATTTCACGTTGATGATGTAATAGTGAGTATTGCATGTTCTGTGTAGACGTCTCACGTGGCTTGTAGCTCTCTGGGCATGGCCGCGTGACGGAACACCGCTGACGTAACCCGCACTGGAGAGATGTGTGTGTGAGGTTGCCGTCGTGGAGGAGGGGGGGGGAGGCGTCCGTCAAGCGTCGCAGCACCCGACCCCGGCGAGATAAGCGGCCGGCCGAGACGTCCGGGCGCCAGTCGCCCCGCGGGATTAGCGTCTCGACGTCACCCCGTGGACGTGGACGGCGCCGACGCACGTGTCACGCGGCTCGGCGTCGGCTCATCCGCGCCCGCGCGCCGAGATGCCGAGATAGGGCGGCGTCCGACTGTAATCTGCTCTCTTCCGTGCTCTATTACGCTCGTCAGGGGCTTAAGAGTGCCGCCTACTTGGGATGTTTTAAGCGCGCTTGAGGAAGGGAATCGCGGGACCGATAAGGACGACATTGACATGCGCGCTTGATGCCCCTTCGCTCCTACGCGCTAGGCGCTGAACTGGCGTGCGGTGTTTCCGCTATGCTGCGTGTACCTATGGGGACTTTAAGCGGCAACCCTATAATTTTATTGGCGGAAAGAGTGTTTCCAACCAGTATAGTATGAGCTACAGCAGTGTGAAAAAGCCGTTTTTAGCTATGTTGGGGCGCTCGGGAATAGCATTTATAATGTACATGATGTATTGAGAGTATTATACGTACCTAGCCTGACATGAGTTTTCTATTCGTGCATTCGTATCATGGGAACACATTTAATGGTTTCGTAAAAAAACGCGGATTTCAAACACACTGAAACGCGTTTCCAACGCCAGGTAGGCGTCGCCCTTAAGGTCGAAATAAATCAAGTACTTACGGAGCACTGCACCCGACTATACAACGTGCAGAACTCATAAAAAATGCAGTACAGACACCATGAAAATTGTCAGAAAAGTGCGATTTATACTGCACATGTAAGCAAAATGTATATATTTTGCAACATAATAAAATATTTCACTAAAATGTACTTTTTAAATGTAAAAAAATTAATCGATCGTTAGAGTCCGCCTTTTTAACAAAATTTATGCGCATTTCAATTCTGGATACCTCAGAAAGCAGACTTTACAATAAAATCTTCTTCTAGAAAGATCGTCATGATATTTACTATGATTGCATGTAGGAAAATTGAAATAATAATGTATCATATCAATTTTATAATTAACTTCATTTACGTTATTTTCATCCATAGATGTTTGCGACAAATGGACGCACGTAAAATCAATCACCAAAAATTATTTCCTACATTATGATTACAATTTTCTTACATGCAATCATTGTAAATATTATGACGATCTTTCTAGAAGAAGATTTTATTGTAAATTCTGTTTTCTGAGTATCCAGAATGAAAATTCGCTTAAATTTTTGTTAAAAACACGGACTCCATCGATCGATTAATTTTTTTCATATTGGAAAAGTATATTTTAAAAAAATATCTTATAATGTTGCAAAATATATATACATTCTTCTTTCATATACAGCATAAAGCGCACTTTTCTGACAACTTTCATCGTCTGTACGTCACGTTGTATAGTCGGGTGCAGTGCTCCATAGGCAGTTGCTTCACTTCAACCTTAAGGCGACTCCCTAGGTGAAAAACAATGTAAACGCTCAAGATCTCGAACGGGTGTAACGAAACATTGTGACGCCGACTGGGGGGGAAAAAAAAAAAATAAGATCCACATGTGTTCTGTTAACTCAGAATTTTGTGCGTTTACTATAGGGTTGCCGACCGTGGCGCAGTCGGTTGATGCGCCGCCGATCCGGGGTGTGGGAGGCTCTGGGTTCGAATCCCAGACAAGAGGCATCGGTGTTAAGTTAGGTTATAAGTTAGCTGGTAAGCGGTCCCCTGATAAGCCTTCGGGCATAAGACCGGGGGACGTTAATTAATAAGATTTACAAAACAGTACTATAGGCCGTTCACGGCAAATTGAGAACTTTTTGAAGCAGTTTCATAAGACTTAATAACCAATAAATACATTTCATTGTAGCCTCGGACTATTAGTTTTCAGCATGGTGAATGTATACACTGTGTTTATTACTCACACGGCAGGGTTATCATTAACAAGTGGTGGAAGTATATAAATTGGTTGACAGAAAAACGTAACTAGGGCTTCAAAAGTGCTCACTTTACCATGGACGGCCTATATAGAGTTTCAATACAGCAATCTGTCTATAAAAGGTACAGGGACGTCGCTATTATTTAAACCGCTTTTGCACACAAGAATATGTATCGTATGCAGAGTACTACTTACAAAGATTTCTGCTGACTTTTGACATTTTCCAACGACCGCTTTCCTGTTTCAACAACAAAACTCATGGGTTGGCAACAAAATATTGACTTTCGTTTCTGCCCTGAAAAAAAAAATTATTGTAATTTGGAATATTTCATGGCTTTTTTTTTTTTTTTTTTTTTTTTTTATTAGAACAGGCACAGCTGCTAGCAATGAGAGCCGTATGGCGACTATAGGCAGACCTCTTGGCGTTTCGCCCGCCGCACTGAAGCGCCACTCATGGACCTCTTGTGGACGAGTGTTCGAATCGCGTGCTACAACCGACCACTGCACGATCGCAGGCAAGTTGCAAGTGCATGGTATATCTACGACCGGCACCGTAAACTGCGTGGCCAGTGGCATCTTCTACGCCGCTTTCACACTAATGGTTAATGTCCATGTAGGCTGTTCACGGTAAAACAAACACTTTTGAAAACCCTGCTCAAGATCTACTTGTATGCACGTTGTGTGTTCTTCAAACTTATGTAAAATTAACTTCACCTTATTCATGAGTCGGTCAGGTGAAATTTTGAAATAATTAGAAACGTAAATATTTTACTAGTGTGATTATTTTTACACTTGGATGCATAAAAAAAAAAACCCAGAAAAGGGAAAGAAATAATTTAAGTTAACACAAATGGTTACCTAACACTTTTCATTCAACGTGAAGATATGGAACTACTTTCCCTCCATCGTTACCAACTCAACTGGGCGAATGTCACTCAGTGCCCCAGTAAAATTTATGCAGGTAGGAGCAGTAACTTTTCTCTAATGTTGATTTCAAAAGTGCTCACTTTATCGTGAACAGCCTTTATCATCCAGCACGCAGTAAGTACGCTGCTCTGTAGTTGCGAGACAAGTACTGATCACAGGTACAGAGCATACACTGTAAAATTTTTTCTGGTGAACTTCCTAAACTGTAATGGAAGTTTTTAACCTATACACTGTATGGAAATAATACCACACATCACGCTGCAGATACAGGAATGTTTAACGTCGCTACTATACACAGTTGGCAACTTCCCTACGCATTGGCCTGTTTCCTGAGGAAATGTAGGAACGTTACAACAAATATATAGAAAAATGGGGGGGGGGGGGTAAGGCAGCATCATGCGTTGCAATTGTCAGTTCATAATAAATTCCTCATTAAAATTTGGTAATTAGAGGTTCCAGGCATCTTAGATTTTACGTAACCTATACACTTCCGTAACATAATCGTCAGATTGAACAATTGAAACCTGCAAGCTTTTCAAGGCTCGGAGGATATCTTAACAGTTATTTGTACGTCAGGCTTGATTATATCTCGGTACTCTTGCTACACATAATTACAGTAGTCATTTTTATCTCACATGAGAAAATGGGGATGCAATTGAAGCCGTGGAGACTTAAGAAAATTATATTAAGTAGTCCTCTATGCTACAACAAACTTAGTTTTTAATGTAAAGTCAGTAAGTTTAATTACAAAGTCACATGAATAAATACACGCAATTAATGGGATATCTCTACCTTAAACATTTGGCAACTATATTTTGATTAAACTTCATTTATTTTCCCCCTTACCTGAGATGTCCTGCCAAACATGCACATTATTTCGAAACGAAATAACAATTAATCGGACATACTTTTTGTTAATAAACGAAAACGTAAGTGCGTTTTATTGCCTGGCGCTTTTAAAATGTGTTTAATTAACCACAAACAACCTATATTAAAATAAAAAACTGATAATAAGGAATCTGCAAATCTATTTCTTCAATCGTCACCACGGGCCTACATATAAAACAGAGTAACACTCTGTTACCAAAGTCTCTAACTGAATGCGAAGGCATTGTAATTTGGCTTTTAGTCTTTGCGTTGGTGGAGGACGATCGCCAGCAGATCTACTGTAATTGTTTCCAGTTCAATTCAAGTGCCAAGTACACCAAGTTAAAAAAATGTTTATGGGCGAGCATGCTTTTCAAATACGTTTTAAGGTATTAGGCGGGAGTAGCGGCTATAAAAATGTTACGTATTTATATTCAGCCAAAATGTTACAAACGATGCAGTTTTCGGCGTCTGGGTGGTTTTTGGTAGTTACTTTTTAAAACCATATATTTTTTGCTGCTGAAACAGTAAAACACTTGTAGACATGAAACCTGTATTACACGGCAAATAAAGGTCGTGGCTTTCTTACATAAACAGTGTCGAATTTTTCCAGTTGTTGAATGTCCTGAAACCTCTTTTAACACTGCGATCTTTACGCATAGGTTTGAATTATTTTTAAAAGTACATTTTCTAACAATGTTAAAAATAACGCCTTTGATTTATATGAGTATTACACTTTTTTACATCTATGACAAGAACATCAAAACTAGACTGCAGAGTCCTTACTACTATTTTTTTAATATAGGCTTTTGGCACTTTCTGAACAGTTTTGAAAATCTTAATTACTTAGGATTTACTTTCCTGCCCAGTCTGGATTCTTCCGCCGTAATGTAAAATTAACATTGCCATGGAGTCAATCACTTTATTCATTCGCCACATGTGAAACTACCAAGTGACGTTGTGTTGCAAAAACTACAACTGTTACTTTATGTAAATAAGACAAGCAAGAAAATGTATCTAAATGAAACAAATTCAGTGCCCACAAATTTTAACATCGCAATTTTAATACGGCACTAGGACACGTAATACTTTCTTTACACCGTTGCCAACCTTACTGGGAGCTTGCAAGTCAATGTATCCGCTAAAATATGCGGTTAGATGCAGGGTCTTTACACCGTTGCCAACCTTACTGGGAGCTTGCAAGTCAATGTATCCGCTAAAATATGCGGTTAGATGCAGGGTCTTTACACCGTTGCCAACCTTACTGGGAGCTTGCAAGTCAATGTATCCGCTAAAATATGCGGTTAGATGCAGGGTCTTTACACCGTTGCCAACTTTACTGGGAGCTTGCAAGTCAATGTATCCGCTAAAATATGCGGTTAGATGCAGGGTCTTTACACCGTTGCCAACCTTACTGGGAGCTTGCAAGTCAATGTATCCGCTAAAATATGCGGTTAGATGCAGGGTCTTTACACCGTTGCCAACTTTACTGGGAGCTTGCAAGTCAATGTATCCGCTAAAATATGCGGTTAGATGCAGGGTCTTTACACCGTTGCCAACTTTACTGGGAGCTTTCAAGTCAATGTATCCGCTAAAATATGCGGTTAGATGCAGGGTCTTTACACCGTTGCCAACTTTACTGGGAGCTTGCAAGTCAATGTATCCGCTAAAATATGCGGTTAGATGCAGGGTCTTTTTTTTTTTCTTCCGAGATTTGCTTCGGGGATAGTTAAACGCGAGTCAGCTATAACAGCAGATGCAGAGAGGGAGGGATAGGATGCAGGGATAACATCACATAATATAAATACCGACCCCGTTACGAATAGCTAATATTGGAATTCCTGGACCTGAAATACTGGAAGTTGGAAGATATCAATGAAACCGAATCCGTTTTTATCGTCTATTGCGTAGCAGTTAGCATGCACGGAATCGCATCTTAAACGTATTTTGAACACAAGTTAAAGCGCTTTATATCACGCTTCTTTTGAAACTATAAGTTAATATCGCAGGTGTGGAAGAAGACATATGCCGATTTATGGGCGTCCATATACCTATTTATTGACGCCCACATAACACAATATTTATATAAATAATTCACAAGTAAACTGTGTATCACTTTAAGCATTTTCATTTTCCATCGGGTAAATTAACTGTAACCTCAGTACTTTGCCAACTATGTTTTCTCTTAAACATGGTTATTACGTAATGGTTATAATGTAATGTAATGCAATGCAAGAAGTTATCTCACGTGTATTCCATTCTTCGTTTCCCCAGCGTGCAGAGGTGACAGATAACAGACATGTACTTACCTGAAACAAAAGAAAAGAAAAAGCTTAATCACGATAGAAATTCAAGTATAAAATTTATACAGAGTAGTACATTCCAATTATATACATAACATATAATGTAATAATAAGCAGTAAGATATTGTAAAATAGTTTTGTTGTACTGCAACACATTGGAATTATGGAAGATAACACTTCAAGGATTTTCAAAATAGAAGTTTTTTTTTTTTCTCAAGACGTGATTTGTGATTTAAATGTTACGTACTTGAGACAAAATACATTAATTTGGTATATACTACGCATTGTATAAAGAACCTACTTTTATAAGTGAACCTTTATACAACATCCGTTACATCGACTTTCATATAGTGTTTCAAATAGCCAGATTACTACGTCATCGCTAATATTGGTTTACCTAGTAAAAATGGTGATATTGATAACTTGCACAAACACGTCTGAAATGCGGCAGTTTTACAGGCAGCCTTGGCTAGGGTGAAAGGAAAGGGGCACCAAGCTGGAATAATTTTAGACCAGACCCAGTTTAGTAAACCACGGGGCACCCTGAGAAGAAGCAAACAGGAGATTGTATTGGTCCGCGCCAGGTGTCACAGTAAATAAACCAGGTTGCACAAGACGCCGCCTTCGCCGCGCGCGCAGTATGTCACGCTCCGTGCCTAGTGCCACCTTGCACTGGCGCGGCGCAGGAGTGCCACAACCTGCCGGCCCAACTACGACAAGGGCTGACAACTGTACGGGTTGAGTTGAGAGATCTGGGCGGCTCTTGACAACGAGGTCTTCGACAGCCGATGAGGGTGAAATGAGGCGAGAATGGAGCAGCGCCGGAGGGCGGGGGGGAACGGGAGATCCCCGACTAGCGGCATCGACCGAAAATATTCCCACTTCCTATTAAATTAAAACCTCCTCACCCATTAAAGTAACAATATAAATTTGATTAACTTTTCGTTTTTCTTTGTTTAACAGAGTTTCGTGCTTTATAATTGGGATAAATGTGGGGGAGGGGGATTAAAAATATGACGAATTATCCCTCTTTCGGCTACTACCTATTTAAGAATTGAGTTTTGTTAGACAGTTAAGTCCATTAATTTTATTTTCATTTATTTAAATATACTTAACTAAGATCAGTAATGGCCAATAGCCGGGTACTAATGCAATTTAATATTGTTCCCGTTCTGTTCTGACCGGGGATTTAACCCGGTTTGCCCCGGTGGGAGGCGAGCAGTCTAACCGTTCAGTCACAGTCGCCCCGCAAACCGTGCGGCAAGCCAGCATTTGCATTGAGTTGCGAGCGCGGCTCTAGCACTCATTGAAAATCCATCATTACTTTCTTAGGGGGCCGCGGTAATGTAGAGGTTAGACTACTCGCCTCATGCCTAAGCAAACCGGGTTCAATCCCCGGTCAGAACAGAACAGAACAGAATTAAATTACATCAGTACGCGGCGGGATCGCTCGCGGATTTTCGCACGTGGCAATCATGACAAGACGATGTCGCTGGTCGGCGGGTTTTCTCGGGTATTTCCCGTTCCTGCGCCGTTCTACACTCACCTCTCTTCACCCTCGTAGGCTCTCAAGACTTCGATGTTAAGAGACGCCCAAATATCTCAACTTTGCTCCATTACTTTGGTTCATATATTCGTATTGATAGTAATCAAGATTCAAGAGCCACCTTAGATCCCCTCCCTGGATGTCGTTTCCTTACACGACATGTAAACATTGGCGATGATGATTATGCTTATTATGATTATGATGATGTTGATGAATATTCGGGAAAACGCCAGAAATAAGGCGCTTTGAGTGTCCGCATGTTGTAATACACGCGGGTTGAATATCACATACAAATCTGCGTCTCACAAGTGACCAAAATAAACAGTTTGTTTGCTTATGGGCACGTACCCATGTGTGTATATCTATGTGAACAACATACACGTACAGAAAATAACATAAATAATATAGTTAGAAATTTATATGAAGATGACGTTTGTCTATGTTCGTCGCAGGCACATTAGAATGAAATTAAAAAACCAGCATATAATACGTGTGTTAGCAGTGAATACAAGCATATATTGCGAGCGGTTCTGAGGAATAATCCCGGATACGGCATGGATATGTGTGCCATTTTTACAATTAACTATATATATATATATATATATATATATATATATATATATATATATATATATATATATATATATATATATATATATTTTGTAAACCTTCGTTTCTGGCTCGAAGCGCGGCCGTTAATAAGCAATGATAAACAACCTCAACAGGTGGCCTTAAATGTGTGACGAAAATCTCCGAATATTATTCTCGGTGCAAAATATAATATTCGCCTGCATTTGACAAGCTGATCAACATCCATCCGAAGCTCACAAAACTCAAGAAATCGCTTTCAACGTCACGCACAATTATGTACTTCAATCAGTAGCATAATTTAACGACTTTCCGGGTACAACTAATAACGCTTATGATGAACAGACAGGCGTTTATTGTAAAATTATGGTAATAAAATAAGCCGAAACCGTAGCTTTATAATTCTATAAGGCCACAATTGTCGTAAAGCTGTATGTTCGATTCCACCTCATTTCTCGAGACTGTTAAGGGTATAATTATACGCCAGCTCTGCTGACGTAAGGTCGTAACTGGCTGGCTGAGTAAGGAAAATTAAATACACCCTAGTTAAAGTCGTAATAGCAAATTTAAAAAAAAAAAAAAAACTGTTTGCAATAAGTTACATATTTGGTGATTATCTTAGGTCCATTTTTCACCAGGCGTGCACAGTGAAGTAAAACATATTCGTACGTTCTACGAACAATTATTTGGACTATATTTGGCAAAAATGTTCTTATCACTGCAAGTAAAAATATTGTATCTTTACGACACACTGTTTTATGAAACATACAAATCGTGTATAGGTATATCTCGATGTTTGTAATAAATTTGAAGTGTACAGTAGGCCTACTTGCTTATTAAAATCCAAATTAGGTTTTACACATTCCACAGCAACGTGTTATAAATATTTATTTAACTAACTGGCAAATATTACAAACATTATGTTAGCAAATACAATTTCCGAAGGCTGTAAAAACAATGGCAAATATTTATAGCGCAACTTAATACGGCCGTCACATAAATGAAAATAATGGAATGAATCCCCTAATATTACGACCGTATAAGGGGAAATCCACTTGAACAGGAACTCAGCCCGAAAAAAGGTGTGCGCATTTCCCGGAGGTGTGGCATTTCCGCCGAACAGCTGATGCGGTTTAGGCTTGCCACTTGCGTAAATTCGAAAGCTGCAGCGTAAAGTTGGCAACGCTGTTTGAAGATACCCGTGGATGTAGTCTACGGCTTCGGGCTGCTGTGTTCAACTAGATACAACTTCTGATACGCCCGCGCAGCTAGCTCGCCGGTGTCCGTCCAATCGGGAGAAGTGAACCCACTGTATTCAGAAACTTGGTCGGCCGGCTGGGAGGATGTTGGGCCTATCTTCTTTTCTTTTTAATCAAGATAGTGAATTTTCCACCCAGAATTCCGGCAAGTTTACGCACAGATCGAGCTTGGAAGGAATGGGAGTAGAAAGTAAACTAAACGAGTTTTCTCTCTTTTTTTTTCGATACCCGCCGAGTCCAAGCTCGGTTATTGCATTAAAGCAAGTCCGGAAGCCAATTGGGATTAATGAAGAACCCTTTTTAAGACTTGAGCTCTCGTGATGATAGCGAGTGGACCCGAACAAGTAACAAAGCCGAGATCGTGCTTAAAACAGCATTCGATGCGTTTACACAACGCCATTACCAAAAACTATTAAATACAATACTTCGAAAGTAATAATTCTATAAACCAGCCACTCACTTTTTTAAGCGTCAGACGTGACGTGTGATTTTGTTAATTCTTCATGGCGGTAATGTTAATGGCTTCTTCTCTTAAAACGGACAGGCGAAAAATCAGGCGGAAGGAATATAAAACGCCTTAGGACCTGACAGAATGGTACGTCGGTAGCTATAGAGCGTCTCACTCTTAGATTGCAGTGTGCGGGTGTACTGGACATTCACTCTCTCTTTCCAATACATGGTTTCTGTCGTTAACTCTGTCCTTGTTCCTGAGTGCACTGTTGCCTGATGTGTTATATTTACGCAGCCTAAGAAACAATGGCATTTTCGTTGCTTACGCGCCATGCAATGACAATGATATGGTTTCTCGCAGACTTTAGTTTCAAAGGAGCCGCTTAGCTTTGCGTCGCAGGATTGGATTCCTTTACGAGTTGGCAGGGAGGTAAACAGATAAAAATTCTCTTAATCAGGCCGTTTCCTTCACAACCCATTTGTTTCTCAGCTTCCCAGCTACGTCACAAGGATGAAGCAATCTGGCAAAAGTGAGCGCCATAAGCCTTGTTCTTGATATGTTGTATATTTTTTTGCAATATACGAGCAAGTAAGCAGGTTTTATACAGGACAAGGGAGGCAGTGCCAATGTTTATTTTATGTGCACAATTCATATGTACCGTATTACATAAGGAAATGTTTTCTTTCTTCAGCCCTGTCTAATAAACATATTATATGGCAATCAAAAGCATGATATGCTTGACTTTCATGAACACTAGTAAAGTTTACGTCGTTTGAATCTTGATTCATTTTCTATCCTAGATAAATCACAGACACCTGGTAATAAGCCTAATGAAGATCTAGATGTATATCATTTTCGTGTAAAATCGAATATGCCTTGATAAAGTTACATGCCGAACTGATTTTCTTGAAAGATTTTCACAAAAACTGTTCGCAATAGCAGTTCTGAAGCATAAACTAAAAGACATCTTTCCTCGACAGAAGTCGCCATCTTAGCTTAGAACCACTCAACACTCAATTCTAAGGGTTTCGTTATTCTAGTTCCCAGCTTATTTACTATGACGTCAGTATGAAATTACTTCCTCTTGGTAGTCTAGTAGTGCAAGGTAACCGGAATCGTTAGAAGGCATGAGTTCGACTCTCCGTTGGGGAAAAACTTTTGAAAGACCTTCGATGCTAGGTTAAGGTATTATGTAAGTTAGAAGCACAAATAATTACACAATAAACTAAGTTGAAAGTTGTATATTTTAATCACAGTTTACAATAGATTGGCAGCACCATATGATTAATAAAAGAATTGATCATTACCAAAAAATGGTAAGATCCAAAATGCATACAAGTTAAAAAAAAAACCGTGACACAAAAAAAAATAACCGTTAGACAATTAATTGAATTGCGCATGCAAAAGTGACATTAATCAATATGTGCATTAAATAGTTGAATACAATAACGGGTTACACTTTAAAATATTCAAAATACAAATAGTTGACTAGAGATTTTGAATGGAACAATTAGACTAAAGGAGGTAAGCCTGAGTGGCCCAGTAAACAATCCTTTAAATAGAATACAATTTTAAAAATTCACCAAAAATTCAAACATTAAAATAACGCATCGGCGGAAGCAGTCCTAAGACCCAAGCGAAGCTCCGTCGATTAAAAAAAACTAAGGACGACGAAGCTTAAAAAAAAAAAAACATAATTCACCGCCCAACGCATGAGTCGTGGAAGCACAGCAAATATAATTGAACTTTAAATGAATAACTAGGTTGCATTCAAAACTAAACACTACACATTATAACAACTAGAACGCACAGCAGAACTAGAATTTAGTTAGACCGAAACCAAAATTTAGGCTGGCGACCAAAACCACAACTGCATGCCCAAGCAATACAAAAGTACGCCACACAAATTATTGAAGACATTAAACAGACCCAAAACTGAAAGTGGAAATGCTGCTACGACAATTCACCGTTTCATGTAGTTCCACATTACGGCCGCTCGCGTAACGATACAAGTTATAAAGTGTATCATAATACACGCGCCCGAAGGACAGCTAAATTGACAATTTAGGTCATATTGCAGGTTCAACACAGCTCTAGCAGGCGTCGACCCGACGAAGTTTAGACGTAGTCACATAGGAGAGGCGTAGAATAAGCGCGGCACAAGCTGTGAAACGACTTATATTAACTTGCCCCCGTACAAAAAAAAACGGTGACGCACAAGGAGGGAAAATAAGGGGGGAAATGAGGGGAGGAAACAGGAGGGGAGCCGATCCGGCCATGGAGCAGGCCACCTTGCGGAGCTGAAAATCCAAAGAGGAAAGGCAGGCGCGACGGCGCTAGCGTCGCAATTATAACAAAACTCAACTAATATCTTATTTCGCGCCGGTACTCGAACATGTAAGTGTGGTAAATTAAATATACGAATTGGCAAATTCAACATTTCTCAAGTTAGAGCGTCTTTAAACGGGCACGAACGGCCCATGCGATATTCTTGTCTTGTACAGTCGCTTATTTCGACGTCGGGACAGCGTTTCGGGCAGACAATATCGCGGGCAAGCAATGAAACAGGGGGTGAGATACGCGGTTGTTCCACTGAGTCCGGGATCCGGAATCCAGAGCAATTTACACGTGCAAGCCCTTACCACCCCTCCGCTGCCCCCAGCAAGCGCAGTGTCGGAAGGGTGGAAAAGAGAGGAAAGAAGGAGCGAGAAAGTAGACGGGGACGGAGTAAAAGAGACTGGATTCAGACGCCGGGAGGAGGGGGGTGTCTTGCTACAGCGGCAACCAGGGGGCCGAGCTCTCTCAATGTTTACAAATAGCTAGCATTACCGGGGTCTGTGGTCGATACTTATCAAGGGTGGGTACTATGGGGGGGGGGGGGGGGAGCGAGAGGGAGGGAACGTGGCTGCATCTACGCCGGTCCAGGATTCGAGCACCCGCCACAGCATCCGGGGTGCAACAACCTTATTTTGTCACTTACTTCGCTACTAACTCGGCATTCGTCAAAAACATCTCGCGTGTATGGAGAACCACGTACGAACTGTTATGAACGACGAAAAATATTACGTAAAAACTTTTTTTTTTGTTTTGTATTGAGAAGTATATGAGGTGGCTTGTTAAGTCCACGGTCCTTTTTTCTACAGCTTTTGCGAAAATTAATTTTTTGAACCCAAATGAGAGCCGATATTGTAAAATCCTCTTACAATTTTGTTACACATTTGTTTTTATTATGTAGTCTAATTTTTTTAACACAAAAAAGTGTATACTTCTATTCAATTAATTAATTAACAAAAATTTTGTTTATTTAATAATTTGTTGAAATTATACAGTTATTTTATGTTGAAAAAATTAGAGTACCTAATAAAAAAACAATTTGTAACAAAACTGTAAGAGGATTCTACAATATCGGCGCCCGTTTGGATACAAAAAATTAATTCTCGCAAAAGCTGTAGAAATGAAGGATCGTGGCCTTAACATCAGTATCAATTTCATAAACCTCTTGGCCCAACACGAGATATTATATAGGAATGCAATCCCTATAACACTGCAAAAGGAGATTGACATGTACCCAGCGCAGCCGCAAATGTGTGACGAACTGTCTATCTTGGAAGAAAAGCGGAATGTGGAAAATTTATGTGGGACAGGACAAACGCCCACGCAGAAATAATTCGACAAACGCCCACGCAGAAATAATTCCAGGAACTTCCGATGTGGCTATATCCACAAATATTAAAAAGGACACAAGAACTCAGAAATGATAAAGACATTATTTATGTATTTTGGAGCTATTGTTACGAAAAGTTTACTTAAATTATTACGCAAAAATTTACGTAATTATTGCCGCCGGACAGTTGTCGGAACTTTTATTTAAAGTGGTTCATAAATGACAGTAATGTTTGTACGTAAATGTCGCATGCCTCAGGTAAGTGTATGTCATTTACTAGCAGGTGGAGAATTATAATAAGTTGCTATTTTCTACTCCTTTCAATCTGAAATCCTTTCTACCGATGTCTCGTTGCTCAAGCCAATCATAACACTTTACGAGACAAGTCGGACTAACAGAAATCCACTTAAATAGATCGCTTTCATAACAAAAGGCAAGCACTTGACAGAAATTCTCGTCCTTCCAAAAGGAGGCCAATATTTTTCCGAAAACTCTTCTATATATTTTGGAGTGGAAAACATTCAACGGACAGTCGTAGTATACGGAGTTCATGGCGTATATAAAACCACGATAAATTTTTCGTAACAGTTTACTGTTGCCAACGTAAACCCGAACGTTACGAGTGCGTAACGTGTGCGTTATACGACTTTTGAAAGTCTCGAACCAGTGGTCGTAAGCGGTGGAAATCCGTTCGAGAAGCGACGCGCAGAAATATTTTTTTTTTTCCCCTGCACGTTCTTCGCCGCAACCCGCGCGTTCGGCTTGACAGCCGTGACTAAGTTCCCGCACATGCAGTTTACCAGCCGGTACAATGTTAGGGGGGGGGGAAGGGAGGGGGGGCTGATGAGAAGGGGGAGACGAGATGAGGCCTACCCAGATCCGTCCTGGAGGGCCCCCCGACAGAAAAACAAACCCATATCTCAATCACGACGTAGACTCCGCCAAGCGGCCCCCACATAAAAATACAAATGCGGGAAAGAGGATATAAATTCTAGGGGTGGAGAAGTTGTGAACCGGAGTAGTGGGGGGGGAGGTGGGGGAGCCGCTTGATGGAGGAGAAGAAAGAGAGACGGATAGAGAGAGGAGGTGAGCGTGGGAGAACTGGAAAGTGAGAAGAGGATAAGGGAACGGTCGGTGTGGCATGTGGATACGGCGGACGGACCAACTCTGCTTACGAACACACGCCTGCCTGGATGGCAATCACAAAGATTGTCAACTGGAAGACTGGGAGGAGGGGGGGTTGCAAAGACAAGCTCAGGAGGGAGGGAAGGGGGTTTTAAAAAAGGTTCCTTTGCATTTTTGTTTACCTTTTCCGCGCATGCGAAAGTGGCTCCGGTGCGTGCGAGGGTCGGATCTGGTCGGAGAGCAGCGGAGGAACAGACGGACACAGAGAGAGAGAGAGAGCTGGAGGAGTTATGGAGCTCTTCACACGGGTTTGCTCTTAGCGCCCGGTGAGAAAGGCTGGCGGTTACGCGGATCTAGTCGCACACGGTCACACATTCCCGTCGATCCGCGCGGATCGGGCACAGACTGGCATGTGCGTGAGCGACGACTCTGCCTCTGGAAACATTTACGCTCTTCAAAGAATCGTAACCATGCAGGTTCCCCTACCTTTTTTTTTTCTGGCCTGCTGCACCTTGGTCGGAAAGTTTATTAATTCTACAGGATGATTCTCAATTAGACCGACAAACTTCGGGAGGCGATTCCTCATGAAAAAGTAAAAGGAAAACATATGTGACACTTTATACCTAAACCGAATATTAAGGGAGGTATGAGCCCTTAAAATACGAGATTTTAACCGTATTTTTGCAAAATACCGGCTCTTACGTTGAAGGTCCCGATAACTTAAAATAATGTTCCGAGAGTTGTAATTTTATTTTACTTCGTTACCGATATTTTGCACAAATACGGTTTAAAACCTCGTTTTTTTAAGGGCGCATACCTCCTTTAATATTCGGTTTAGGTATAAAGTATCACATATGTTTTCCTTTTACTTTTTCATGAAGAATCACCTTCCGAAGTTTGTCGGTCTAATAGCGAATCATACTGTATATATAGTTCGTTCTTTTGCAATGTCTAAAACGCTTTCCACTTGTTTATTTAGTAAATACTGATTTATATACGTATTTAATAGTAGTTCTGCAACTTTGTTTATTTCCCGATTATAAGTTATAATATGTAACGCAATGCCAATATCATTACGTTGCGTATTAACATACTTTTCTTCATCTATTCTGCTGCATCTATCAAAATGGCAGCTGTGTCAAAATGGTCATTATTAGCAGCATGATGCAATGCAGTCTCATTATTATTATCAAGAAAATAAAGATCTGTTTTTTTTTGTTGTAAAATTAATTTTACCATTGCTGAATTACCTTGTGTAGAGGATAGGAGCAAAGTTATGGCGGTATTTAGCGTCAACCGCTGCATCATGATTTATCAACAATTTTGCAACATCTACATGTCCCATCACGCTGCATAACTATTACATAAGGAACATGACATGCGGTATCTGATGTAAGCTTGCTCGGTCGCAAAATCGGCTGCACGGTACTCTATAAAAGGGAACTTGTTCCTAACTGGCAGCGAGATCCTAATTACCAGAGAATTCTCAGCGGTTCAGCCAGCATTCGCCAAGTTCGCCTTACGCGCCGGGTCGGTTCGGGATGCAGGTACAATACAGTTTCATTTCGGTGTGCTCAGCTATTAGACAGCTAAGTGCCAATTAGCTTGTGTGTTACGGGATCAGTTTTAATTACTCGCCTTGGTTGAATGGCCTTGAATGAAGATTACATGTAACCGAAGGGAGAGAAAATGTTGTTTGAAAGCCTTTGTGTGTGTTCAACAGGATAGAACGCTGAAAAGATCTCAATGAAGCTCAAAAGGTTACGAAGAAACGGAATCGGACGGTTCTGAATAACGTCGGCGATGATGAATATGACTGTAAGGTAATGAATGTGATGAGATTCACATGAACAATATAAAATGCAACTATACACGAGGTTTAAAGTAACTGGAAATGAATGGCTGCGAACAAATTTTGATATCTGGGCATACTGAAGACGTGTTATTTTAAGGAAGTTATTTGATTTTTACTTTTCAAATTGTGAAGATACTGAAATGGTCTATAGTTGAGTTTAATGTGATTCAAATTTCCCCTGGGGAGATTTTATATGTAGTGCGTGAGATTAACGAGTCTGGACGATGCTAAGTCGATGTCAAATGGTTGAACGATTTTAATATGACACCACAATTATGGACGTTGTTATATCGTGTTCGAAGATCTTAGGCGGAAATTGTCGTGGATGGTGCCGTAAATTTAAAAAAGATCTTCACTCGCGTAGAACAAACTTCACGGGCACAAAACGAATAAACGGGAGCGATAGAATAATTACAGCTCATAAATAAGTACTTGTTTTAGCTCATTTTCAAGGAGTTCGAAAAAATACTCCCGTCGATTGAAAGTAAAGCGGAAAATATAGGTTTAATGGTGTCTGAACTAATATTTACCTCGCAGTTATTACCAGACAGCGATCATCATACTGTGAAAATGTAACATAACTTTCCCTGTATAGAGAATTCTGCAGATAAATTCTGCGTTTTCACAAGCCCACGCCTCCCTCCCCCCCCCCCCTCTCTCTCTCTCTCTGTCTGTCTCTCTCCCCAGCTCTCCTCAGTCCTTTGATATCATCGTTAAATAAAAGACAGCGTATGTTACATTTTAACCCGTGATCTTGTTAAACCTGTCACACTGTGGGGAAGATATTAATTAAAATACCTCAATTCTATTATTTCCAAAAATAAAACTCATTTGTATGTACAACCAAACAGCGTTCTGAAAGTTTGTCAAAAAGTGAAAAAAAAATTGCATACGATGCTAAGAATCTTCGAACAGGTTGCCATACGATATTTTCTATTACAAAACAAATTGGGTAACAGGAAAGCAAGCATGGCATTTAAGGCATTCATTTTACGTTGTTCACATCCGAAAGTAAAAGTATTTACACAAGAACGTCTTCTGCAAAACCAGTGTAGATATGCTATATTAGCTGTGCTACAAGGCACAGAGAGACCAATAATTGGTAGGCGTGGAGGAATAGTTAATCAACCCCAGTATCCCATGATACAACTATGTAAGAAATCGTCTACTTTCAGAATTTTCTACACTCATAGCAAGAGACTTGGCGACGTCCATCCACCAGGTGAGTGAACATAGTTTCAGGATATTTTTTAATGCTATGTTTTTGGAATAAATCATACGTTCTACTTACATATTGAAATATTATTTTGGAAATCTTTAACTGAGTCAAAAACTGTAATCTCAGATGTATGTCCCTATATTAAAACCCACTTAAAAAAATATATTAATTTCCAACAATAAAAGCTTAGTCTTCACTTTCCGATACGTATTTTGCTGGCGATTCCTTGAGTGCAGTGTCGCCCTGTGTTTATGCTTCACAACAGAGGCTGGCTGCACCTTAAAGGGAGTCAGTCCCTGTCGAATAATTTTTATAGATTTTCCGCCACAAATTCGATTTCAGGAGGCGCATTACAATTTTTGGCACGACAAAGCATGAATAATACCTGAGTTAATGTTCTCACAGCTTCATTGCAGGTGATGTTTTCTAACATGCAACATCCGAGGTAAAATAATTGATTATTTTGTGGGAGCGACTATAGAGGTCATAAGAGCTACTGCAGTCGAACAGAACGGATATAGGCTGTTCACGTCAAATGAGCACTTTTGAAAGCCCTGCGTAAGATCTACTTGAATGCACGTTGTGTATTCTTCCGCCTTATGTGAAATTAACATTGCCATGGGCCTCATCACTTTATTCGTGCATCGGTCAAATGAAACTATGAAATTATTAAAAAAGTAAACGTGTTATAAATCTGCTTAATTTTTACACATAGATGAATTTAAAAAAAAAAAACAGAAAGCTAAATATATAATTTAAATTATCACAAAGGGTTACCTAACACTTTTTATTCGACTTTGTTCGAACTACTTGGCATATATGGTTACCAACTTTACCGGGCACATGTCACTCAGAGCATCCGTTGAAGTCTATGCAGGTAGGGGCAGTGACTTTTTCCTAAGGTTGATTTCAAAAGTGTTCACTTTATCGTGAACAACCTTTATGAGAAACGCACTGAGTTGAACCCTATGTCATGTCGTCCGACAAAAAAAAACCATCCGGGTAGTAGCCGAAAATAAAAAAAATTCAAGATGGCCGAGCCTGGTCCACCTTAATGACAGGATTAATCAGGCGAAAACACGGCGGTGAACGTGTAAACCCAGCGCCGGACCGTGTGCTCCGGGCGTCGCCGCGACCGTGCAAGCCGGGCTGGGATTGCTTCTTTGCAAGAGAGGGGGAGGGGGAGAAGAGACAGATAGGCCAGCGGCGGCCGCGACAGATTTATAGGCCCGGGTTGCAGACATGGCGAATACAAGCCTCCTCGCTTGCGGCGCGGGAGTCCCTCTTTCTCGAAGGAGCGTTCGTCGCCGTCTCTCCCGCCAGAGGGCAGCCCGTGCGCGACGCGATCACCTGGCCCCGTCGACATGGCGCCCGCACGCCATCTTCCCCACCGGACACACGGATATATATATATATCATCTTCGCTTCACCAATCCAGTGTTTACTACTGATCTCGCTAGAAGCAGTTGCGTTGCACGACTTGGCAACACGGAATTCAACTACTTTTGTTTTACATGCAAATTACTGACGGAGTCCGAACTCAGAATTCTTTGAAGAAGAAAAAATACTTCCCCACAATTGTACAGCTGAGATATTGTGATTTGCAAGGTCGTTATTGTTAAAAATCATAAAGAAATTATTTACGTAGCTTGAGGCCTATAATAAACTTGAAGTCCACAACACTTACTTGTTAAAATCCAACAATAGCTTTACACATTGCTCATTAAGGTTTGTAAAATTTACTTTAATTAACGACACTGATGCTCTGTATTAGGCCATAAACTCGTTTTAAAAACTTTTTTTTTCAATTCAATCTTGTGGCTTACCGGTTCGTGTGTTTTTTTTTAAACTGCCGCTGTATGTTACTGGCAGTTAGTTTTATTTATTTTTTTTTTTTTTAACTTATTCGTGCAAGAGGTCTGAATGTCGCAAATTGTCACAGGTAGGTGTACCACCTTTCCTTGATTACTGCGGCAATGGACATTTCGTGTCACATTGGCAAAAGTTGGTACTAACTGAGAAGGTCCCGTGTTTTCATGTCCACATAGATAAATCCCGTGTTTCCTATTATCGACCCCGTTTCCGTATTTTAACAGCACATTCCCGTGCACGACCCCCTTAATTTAAGGAAAATTATAACAGTGTCCATTAATTACACTATGGTTTTAAACTAAGTTTGTGTTTTGACTACGTGCTATCTTCCTATACGTAGTACAAGGAAAACACACTTGACGATCATCCTGCACCTTGCCTCAAAGAGCAAATAGTTTGCCGCTACAATCACCAAGCACGCTTATCCGCACAAGGTTGTTGTCTGCGTGTTTCGTTTCGAACTCTTGACTTCTTCGTCGTTTTGCGCGAATAAATCATTGAACTCTGTTCCGAGACTGCTGTACGCACTATTCATTTCGAACTCGCCTAGCGTTCCAAATATACGCTATTCACGGTAAAGTGAGAGCACTTTTGAGGCCCTAGTTACATATTCCTTTCGGCCATTTTTTTCTCCTTTAGCTATCTTTTTTTAAATAAATATTGCCATGTAAGTAATAAACACATTGTGTGGGTGAAGCAAGGTAAGCTGTGTTTTGCTCTGAGCTGTACCCAATAGTTTGATAGTTTACACATCGGTCACTTAAACGTAGTAGCATAATAAATTCGTGTGGAGGGTGGTCCCAGGGCGAGGCAACATCCTCCGAGTGACGTCATCCCTGAACAGGACATGAAATAAGACCCTAGGATGGAGCGGCACTGGAATGAAAGGGCGGGGGAAACGGGAAAACCCACCGGCAAGCGGCATCGTCTAGCGCGATTCCCACATCCGGGAGCGAACCCCCCGGGGATCGAACCCGGATCGCCGTGATGGAAGGCGAGCGCTAGCTAGCCACTGCGCCGCCGCTGCCCAAACTTAGTAGTGGAGATGACGTCAGAGCACGTGTGAAATGGGTAGTGTACCTCGCCTCTCTCTCTCCCGGCTTCACTCTGGATACAGGATCCTGCTGCGTGCGCCGAGTGTGTACAGCACTGGCCAATCACCAGCTTACCTTGCAACGCTTCACCCTCATCTACTTCCAAGCACAGAGGTCAATCTCACTCCATTTCACACCCGGTGCAGGTGGCCGCAACTGAACCCACTCGCTGATCATCTGCGCGAAGCTCTGGAAATGGACGTTTCGTTTGATTGGCTACTGCACGGCGCTGCAGAAGATTCCCTATTAGCTGCTGCAGTGTCGGCTGGCAAGGACGTCATAAGCCGATGATTGGCGAACGCCTTAGCGACATGCTGGCGTGCGCAGGCGTATACATGCGGTCGTTGCACATCTGTATTTCAACGTATTCTGTGGCATAACCAAACACGCTAGGTCTAATATGGCACTGCAGAGGACCATGATAATACGAATGTGCTAATTACCATATTTCACCTGTAAAATCGCGCTACAATGCTGCAAACTTATTTTCGCTGCGAGATATTCACACGTTACTAAACTTATATTCCGGTAACGAAAAATTGTAAAAATCTACAGCAGAAATTATGCACTAACTGTTTGCTATCCCTTATTAGAGACATTTTTATCCTGTCTGCATGAAATCATCATTAAGAAGGTGTTAGTTAACTAATTATTATAATAAAAAATTGCCTTGCTTATTCAACTGGCAGCCTTAGGCGTTGGAAAAAAAAAAACACGATTTAGTACGACCGCAACAAAAAGTTCCTTTCACTTCATCAGGTCGTGGAATTCCGGCCATAAATATGATTTATCAACAACGTGCCCGAGGAAGTTGAAATAGCGACTACATTAAGGCGAAGGTGAAACCTGAAATATGTGAACGCCGCGTAGAATTAAACGCGAGACCCCGAGAGGTGCAGGTACGCGAACATCGTCTGTTTCCCGTCGAAAGGTCTCGATACACGAGAGATATGCGCGACCAAGGAGACAGACTGATTTATACGAAGCTGTCAAACATGAACTGCGTCTGCCCTTGGGCAGCTTTTCATTTAACCGGAATCAAAGAGGTGAAAACGGACTGTCTGACGGCCTTCGTCTAGAAAAGTTTTACGACTGTGATTAAAAAGCGAAACTTCGTGGGAAGAAATTACCTTACAAGTTGGCGCGCCAAGAAAAAATAAGGCAGTTTGTGAAAAAATTCTTGTCGTTTTCTTTCCCCTTTTTCCGTAGGTTATTTTTATAACAGTAATCCCAACTGAATAAAAAAAAAAAAAAAACAAGACAAGCGAATTAAACATTTGTCTGATAATGCGCTATGAATCACTTCCTGATAATACTCGAACACAGACGTATTTGTGGACAATGATTTCTCGAACCCTTGTCCACTGAAGAAAAAAAAAATCCACAGGAACAAACACGTCACATTAATGGTACAATTTCTTATGTTTCACCGCATACAACAACGTAACCGAAACATGAGCCAAGTGACTTGATGGTCCTTTGGAACTGTTATTAAGCTGATAATTCGTTAATTATTACTACTTTGAAAACAGAATCTATATCTTACTGGCTAAAAAAAAGGCCAGGGAATGTTTCTTCGCTGCTGGAAAATACTTCAAAATTTCCCTTGAAAATCCGTGCAAGGAAAAACACAGGTAACATTATCCAGAATCTTGTAATTACGACCCCTCCTTTAACTCGGTGATGATATTTCCGCTGATTTGCCGGAAGTAACTGCGGATCCACAGGCATTTCCATAGATCTGGTTTTTTTTTTGTTTGTTATTAGGTAAGATTGAGAAAGGAAATCTTTATGCATACTTCGTGTATCCTAATCGTTTCTCGCTCCCGAATTCCGGAGCTATGAACAATACGCAGAAGTTTCGTACTTTATATTACAGGACTCTGTTCCCTTCTCTGACATTACGGGTTGTGGTAGGCTTTTACTGAATTCGCAATTTCCATAAAATTTCCTCGAGCAATACCAACATTTAAATTTGTTATTGGTTCGTACATTTATATGTGGGTTTTCTCTTTACGCAGTGATCAGCACATTGCTAGTGCATTATGCCATTTTGTGACGCATAAGGCGGCAGTTTGGTAGACACTTGTAGTTCACTCGCGTGGGTAATATGAACGAGTCAGCTGAGTACTTCTTGGGGCATTTCTGCACGCTTTTCCCTTGCCTTAATAATTGGTAAACATACGTCGACTAAATGACACTGCATAATCCCAATTGGTACATAATCATAAACTCGCCCAAGGGTCTAAAAGCGAGTTGAAAAAAAAAAAATTGGTCAGCCATATTTCAGATCGGGTCAGCACTCTAAAAAATTTCGATCGTTGTAATTGATCGTGATAAGTGAGATTTCGACAGGAAACCATTGGCGTTTGCTTTAATGGAGTCACTGATCCTGTCTACCAAATGTCTAGTCTACGGTTCGAGCTGCATAAAAACCAAATGCCGAAACGCACATTACAAAATTAGATACAAGCCCGCCAGACAATACCGACCAGACTGTATGTTAAAACGCATCGGCCCAGGTGCACAGTGCCCCGTCTCCGACTCCACAGTTCCAAGTCTTTAAGGTGCTGTTTTGACAATAGGGCTACCAAAACTACGTGGCGTAATATCTTGTAACCATAGGCTATTCACGGTAAAGTAAGCACTTTTGATAGCCTTCTCATTTGGAATAATATAGTCTATAAAAATATTTTATTTTATCCTTAGACGTTAACTTCCGAGTGCAGTGGAATATACACACTGTATTTATTACTTAAATTGCAATCTTTATTTACAAAGGTGGTTAAAGGATAATAAATGGATAAAAGGAAAAAGTAACTAGGGCCTCAAAAGTGCTCACTTTAGCGTGAATAGCCTATACGTGTTTGAAAGGTTATTGTTATTGTTATGCGAGTTTTTAATGTAACGAATCACTATTTACGCGATATATTTAATGAAATTAAAATCACACACGTCTTTTTAAAAAAAACTAAATACAAACACCATGTCCTTGTTCGATCACACGATTATGACAGCACTGCTGAGAACTCGTAACCCAATGTTCGAATCATTAGCATAATACGAAAATCAGTCGTCATCAATTAGTCTAAACTCTGTCCAGTTACCGAGCCAAAGAACCTAGTAGCCTACTTAACGAGGTCTTGAGAGCCGATTAGGGTGATCTGAGTGAATATGGAGCGGCGTCGGAATGGACGGGCAGGGGAAACGGGAGAACCCCGAGAAGATCCGTCCGGAAAGATTCCCACTTGCGAAAATCCGGTGACCCGGGCGGGGATTGAGCCCGGTTCGCCATGGTGGGAGGCGAGCGTGCTAATCGCTCAGCCACCGCGGCCCCCTAATACTTACCGAGGATGTAGACTACTAGCAAAGGTACTGTATACTGATCCTATAGGCTGTTCACGGTAAAGTGAGCACTTTGAAATCAACCTTAGAAAAAAGGCACTGCTCATACCGGCATATATTTTAACGGGCGCAATGGCTAACGTGCGCCCAGGAAAGTTGGTAATGATGGAGGGAAAAGTAGTTCCATATCTTAACATCGAATAAAAAGTGTTAGTTAACCATTTGCGATCACTTAAATTATTTTTATCGCTTTCCGTTTTTGATTATGCATCGGAAGTGTAAAAATGAGCATATTAGTAAAGTATTTACTTTTTAAATAATTTCACAGTTTCTTTTGACCGACGCATGAATAAAGTGACGAGGCCGTTGGGAATGTTAATTTTACATAAGGTGGAAGAATACACAACCTGCATAAAAGTAGATCTTCAGCAGAGCTTTCAAAAGTGCTCATTTTACCGTGAACAGTCTATAATAGCGTTTGTGGTTCTTCAACGTGAGAAGTGATTGGTAGAGATAGGAACATTTCGCGAGTTCATTTCAGGACAAGCTAGACGTCAAACATGTGCACACTGGAGTTAATTTTGCAATTGGTTCGCAGTTTATTAGACACGCCCTGGACGACTCTAAGCCAATAACAGACATGCAAGGAAACAAGTAGCGGATCCCATACTACCAGGTGAGGAGTAACACAGGCAACTCTCTGAGATAGCAACCAATGGACAAACGATTGAGGCTCGAGTATACACAGTAATGTGGAGTCTAGCCTACAGTTCACTGAACTCGCGAAATTTTCCTATCGCTAGTGACTGGCAGAGACCTGCAAAATCCGCGTTATTATTTCACGACATTTTAAACTCTAAACCTCAATTTCTTTGTTATACGTTTGTCATTGGCCCATTCTTTATTTGGCACGCCCCGGCTAACTATGCGCCAGTAAATGAAACACTTCACAATCGTTTGCTCCAATCACGCGCAATTCACTCAAAATGGGAGTGACTTAATAGCCAAACAGCAGCCAATGGAGAAACGACGCCGGCTCGAGTATATACACTAATGTGAAATTTAGCTTGACGGCAAAAAATAACGCGAATTTTGCAGGTTGCTAGTGATTGGTCGTGACGTAGCGTGTGTCATACATGCGGCCGGGAGATCGTGGGCTCGATCCCGGCCCGCTGCAATGGGGGATTCCCCCCCCCCCCCCGAAGTGGTTTCCCCGCACCGCAAATCCAGGCGAATACTGATGCAGCTCCTATATATATATATATATATATATATATATATATATATATATATATATATCCTCCCCATTCCCTACCCAGTCCTGTCCTGTGGAAGCCCTAGAGTTGTTGGCGTGCACAAAAATATTAAAATGAAATAATAATAATAATTAACAAGGAAGTTCACTTTTGGTCTCTTTGGAGTATCACAAGAGCTTCAACTAACATGCAAATTACAAAACTAAGTACGTATGATTTATGCGGACTACTGAATCTATAGACAGCATCATCTATAATCATTTATAGATTATTATATTAGTTTTGACGGCACTAATAGCTAACCGTGGGTTCCGAAGCTGGAAGATATCGCATACATTTCGTCTATGCGTATGTATAAAAAAATTGATTCCGGGGATTACAGTTACTGACCGGGAAATATTTTCAGAGAATTTAGTACAATGCAAATAAGTGACATACGCAGACCTATTTTCGGAGGAGACGATCGAAAGTGCAGGAGATTGATACAAATTAGTGATAAAATGGGGACTTTTTGACTTTCAAGGTCAAAACTTAACAGTTTAAGCTTAAACAGAGTAAGAGCTTGTTTCACAATCAACTGTATAGGCATGTTCTTTTAAGGCAAACTTCCAACGTTTAATGGAACTGGCGTAACATTTTAACCATCAATTTTTCTCATGTAGGGCATGCGAAGTACGGAAATTCCTTTCCAATCCTAAATATGCGACAACTATTCATAAGCACGGATTATCGGTGGAGGCTATCGCTCCGATCAGCAACCCCCCCCCCCCCTTTATTCTCTTACGTACGCCCTATGTACAAATGCGTGCAGATGTCAACATTAAGTTAAATAAAGATATACGTTCACGTTACAAAAGTTACCACAAAACCATCATTTTAATCTAAAATGTATTCATGAGTTTTAAATCTCGTTGACTCCCTTCAACTCAACCAGATCTTTTCTTTCTCTCTCTTTTTTTTTTTTTTTTTGTCTTTTTCAGCCAGCTGTTTTCTGCAATTCTGCACCACGGACAATTTTATGGCGGCCTTCAAACATAACTCCATTAAAGAAGTAGGCGCCAGCGCGTGTTAACTGATGAAGCACTTGAAGTAGAGCGGGCACTGTTGTCCCGCACGACGTTGCGAGATTCGCGTCCGTCATTTGAAACCGCTGCGGCGTAAAATACAAGACCGACGAACTGGTTGACATTTGATTCGGCGAGTTGAGCCGACAGGACTGGAAACAACACTTGCAACTAACGAACGCTCACCTGGAAACTGGATATCCGGTGCCAAAAAGAAAAAGCACCCCCCCCCCTCCCCTTTTTCCCCCTTCAGACTAACTCCCGGGAAGAAATAAAAATAATACGTAAATAACTGGACTGTTCTCCCGTTGGCTGAGAAACGGCCACGATTGTCGCCAGTTGACGCGGGATGATATTTCACGCGAGCGGTGAAAACATGACAGACCGACGTCAATATAAATTATATTTCCTGTTCCCAAAGTAGTCACGGGCGGGATGAGGAGGACACGAAGGAGGGGGCCGGCCTTCCCGACCCCTCCCACCCCCCCCCCCCTTACCCATGAACATTGTGGACCGGGTCGGTCAGGTGGGCAAAACCAGCTGTAAGAATTATGACGTCCTGGCGATATATCCTTCGGAATAGAAAGGCGGGGAAGGGGATGGGGCAGAGAAAAAGAACTTGAAGCATAAATTCTTCAAGGATAACGGCAGACACGAACATGCGCGAACTTATAATTGAGGGGAGAAGGGAACCCGGGCAGGGGCAGGAGGGGCATGAACTATAGGCAACGACGGTTTGCAGAAGCGAACGCCTGGGTACTGCCCTGGATATTAACGCTCCGTCCCGAACGGGCGCGAACTTCGTGTGAGAGGATCACACCAGGCGTCCAAAAACGTTCCCGCTTTCATAAGCACGCTTCACTACTTCATCTTTATCCCCCCCCCCCCCCCCCCCCGGTATTCCTCGTTCACCTGCCTTCCCATCTTATTTTTTTTTTTGTGAAATTTATCCGTCCGCTGCCCCCAAGTCACATAACTATTTTCAGACCACGCACTTCCTGCATTACCTAAGACGAAAAGGCAAAAATTAATCTTGCATGGACCATGTGTGGAGACCTGCAAAATTCGCGTTATTATTTCAGGACATTTTAAACTCTAAAACTCTATTTCTTTGTAATACGTTTGTCACTGGCCCATTCTTTATTTGGCACGCCCCGGCTAGCTATGCGCCAATAAATGAATCGTTTGCTCCAATCGTTTGCTCCAATCACATGCAGTTCACTCAGAATGGGAGTGACTTAACACATAAACAGCAGCCAATGGAGAAACGACGCCGGCTCGAGTATATACACTACTGTGAAATTTAGCTTGACGCCAAAAAATAACGCGAATTGTGTCATGTGAGAATACTGTGGGAAATCAAACACTGGTAATTACGATTGTAAATTTATGCGGTATTCACACTTCTTTGAGAGAAGGGAAACTTCTAGAGAACGAGATTGGTTACGAGATAATACAGCCGTTTATAAACAAGAGAAAATGCTTAATCGTTACACCTGCTAATTTTAAAAACCGTACACATGAATAAATCAACACAAATATGTTTCATTACGTAAACTGCTACCGACTGGAATTCAAGTTCTTGTCAACGAATGTTTGATTATAAATACGGTAGTTATTTTCAAAACAAATTATAATTTTAGTTTACTAACAATGCCAGTATTTAAAAATTTTAATATGAGACTCATTGAGATTTTGCAGGTTCTCATTTAGCTTCTAAAGACAGAAAATATTCGTGTTTTAATTTATTGGCGTGCAATAATAACAGGTGTCTCAGCATACTGTTATATTCGTCAAGGTACAAACTTGAGTCGATAAGTGTGTTCTTGCGTCAACTCGAAAATTCTGGATCAAAATAAAGATTTGGATAATGTGTGTTCACAATTTTGAATAAGTTTCTTGCCCAGCACGAAACAATGCTCGAAGATTGAGTAAAATCTTTAAGCACTCTTACACAAAGCAGCACTGAACAAACGCACATATTGTGTTAGAACTAGCAACCCCTATCGTTTTCAAGAGAACTCTTCCGTAAGTTACAAACCTCTGTAATGTAGGAATATTAGTGTTATTATTTACGAGAACATATCATGTCAAGAACCTTAGCACTTCTTGTGTTCGAACATGTGCTTCTTTCACATTAAACCTGGCGTATACCCTCTTATATGTAATTCATTTTGTAGCCCACACACTCACATACATCTGAACTATATTCGCCCCTACAGAGTCTCTTATTCGAGTGTTGTGCACTTTGCTAAATTATTAGTTAGTGGAACACAAGATTTCGAACTTTATGTGCTAACACCTCAAAACGATCCGCGATTATTAAAACCATTCACGTTTTAGCATGAAGAAATTTAATGCATCAGTTTGGTTACCCCCAATCAGTTCCATTAAAAAAATTTTCATTGCAACGACAGATTTAATAGTGACTGCAGATCTCGGTTCACTTCTGCATTATACAAGCTCTCGAAGTGTTTCGATTTGACGTCATCTGCAATATCTGCAGGAAACTTATGTTTAAGCTCCACATTCAAGGTGTATTCATTTAGTAGTCACCTTAGATCGCAATTCGTACATTACTTGGAATTCCCCCCCCCCCCCTCCCACCGGGCCATGGTCAAGAATAAGTAGACACAGTTCGTCGCTACTCGCGTCATTACTGCAACATTAAAAAAAAATATTCAGTTTCTTTACATTAAGAAAACCATTCTAACTTTCTGCTGGAAATAAGTAAGCCTCTTGCTGGCGGAGAACGAGTTCAAAGTACAGAAACAACAGAAGCCAACTGGACTTGGAAACTATCCATGTCTTAAATAATGATTATTTATTTGTTGGGGATCGCTGCCGATCGCACAACGGAGCTGCAAGTTCGCAGGAATGGTTTCCCAGAGTTCCGAGAAAACCCGTGACGGGGATTAAACAGGTAGACTATGGCGCATGCGTGAAAGCACCAACGCGCAGGATTGCAACACGTCGCCTGTGGGAAGCGGATCTACAGCCCGTCGCGCATAAATAATACCGTCACATGATCATTCATTCCGGTTATGATTATTCATTATTTATGGACACGGGACAATATGAAAAGCTTTCTGGATATACTGTACGTAAATCGCAGCAGGTCTCCATGACGAATGGCTGGAAATTTTTCATGACGTCACTGCCGGAATAAGACACGTCGCTATAATCGAAGCACTCTGGAATATTTCCACCATGATCGGACGGGGTATCAATAATACTATGAAGATTGCTTCGGTATCAGCAAATAGGCCTACACGAACACACTGTAAAAAAATTTCTGGTAAACTATCTAAACTGTAATGGAAGTTTTTAACCTGTGTATGGTAATAGCCTAGTACTACGAATGAGGCTGAAAATATGGGAATGTTTAGTATCGCCACTATACAAAGTTGGGAACTTCCGTAAGCATTTGACGTTTTCCCGAGCAACTGTGGGAATTTTACCATGCATGTATGGGAAATTATTTTACTATTCGCACTTTGTTACTGTAGGCCTACATATACACTGATATGGTGAATTTACAAATAATTTCTTAGAGTGCAGCTAAGAGTTAAAAAGAAAGAGTTTCAAACTATATTTATAATCGAGCAATTGAGCTCGAAATCTAGAGCAGTGTCAAAACGGCTCGAAATCTAGAAGTGTAAAAAAAAAAACGAATTGCCACGGTTCGAAAAATAGAACATAAAAAAATAGTTCTGTGGATTATGTTTATTGCGATAGGCAGGTGGAAAATATTAAGTGACATAGACTCAGAGCCATGTTACCACAAAATCATAGATGTTTAAGGTGGTAGTTATTTATCTAACGACCTCAAAAATGTATTAGTTTATTGCCATAATTTTATCTTCAAACTCAACAAGACTTCCAAGCTCATCGACAGCGTATTAGATATGTCAGAAACTGTCAAAGACATTCTTATATTCTTGATGTCATTAATTACTTTTATTTCCTGAAACAAAGAAACGCATTATTCATTGTTTTCTCCCCCAAGTTACATAGGTCATAAGAGTAACATAAAGATTTTAACAGTGGAAAAAAAAAAAAAAACTTTCGTAGAATGTGAAAAAGCAATGAAAGGTAAAAATCTGAATCTTAAGTAGATATTACAGCATAAAATGACGAACTTATAACATTCCAACACACGCCTATAAAATGGCAATCATCCATGCGTTACCCGGGATTGAAGCAAGAATCCTTGGAGCACATGAAGACGACGGGAAACAAGCTACGTCGCGATCAGATCGTGAAAAGGAAATACGCAACACGACTGCGAGGAAGTTCATGCTAAGACGTCATTCTCATCGAGGCGAGAAGGACGGGAGAGTAGTTGTGTTTCGTGCCCAGTTTCTAGCGTGGCTCGGTTTATGAACTCACGTAGTTCAAAGCCCGCTTTTAATTCGGAGGTCACGTATTTAGCTTTAGTGCACCATGGAGGTAATAGCTAATGGAGTGGCAACAGCCTATCTTCTCAACGTTTATCAAGTGAAGCCTATGCCTTGTCTGACTTCTTTCAACTGCGCATGCGCACACCGATTGTTTACGTCTGCCGCCATATTACGAGTGGCAGAAGTTACATAGTAAGCAATGTAAAACACGCACCTTTTTGTCACTACTAGCCCTACCCTCGTCTTTCATTTTCGGCTTCACTTACGTGTCTCGGCTTCCACTCCATAGACTAATACCTCTATGTAGTTCACATGATCGTGCAACGGACAACAAAAACTCTAGAGCGCTGCTTACCAATTCTGCAGCAACAGATATTAAATGTGGAATCCATGTTAACGAAATACCTTCTCAATGATGTGACGGCACAAACTCACGAAGACCCCGCGAAGTAAAATTATTTAATTTATAAGTGTATTGGATGAATTGGTAATTTGATGCACGACTAACTTCAAGTTCGTCAATAATAATGACAGAGAAGGAATTAAAGATTTTGGAACCAATATTGGAAGTGATTTTGCACTTACAATATTTTTTTAGAAACTTGAAATGCGAAATACGCTTTACCGAAACTAGAAACCAAAACAAATATGTCTAATATACATAGCAGCTTTTAACCATTTTTCTTGATAGTGCCTATAATAAAATATACTTATTCTTCATACTTCTTCGGTATTCATAAATAAAATTCAATAGACCAACTCACATTGACCACATATATTCCAACTTTTGTTACTAAAAAAAAAAAAAATCACAGGCAGTCCATGTCCATCGAATACCGTCTCCTGGCAAGGACACCAGATTTCGCCCCGCACACAGGACTGCACGAGACGATCCAGCGAACAGCATCAGAACCATCGGTGTGTCACAATGCATCAGTTTTCAAGATAACAGTTCCAAACAAAAAGGACCCTGAGTGAAATTTAAAAAAAAAATACTTGCTAACGTTTATGTTAAGCAATTTTTTTAAATTTAACATTAAAACTTTTATTTTAAAAAATTAGTGAATAAATCTATTTTTCAAAATCTTATAACGTGCAATATTCTCTGAGAAATATGCTTTGATTATTATTTTTTGCTTGACACAGTTACAGGCCTATTTAAAATTGATATACTTCGCAGCTGCAGGCTTGTAAGGCAGAGCTCTTAAGAAAAAGTCATCACACTTTAAAAATTTCTTGTACTCGGCGGCAGACTGGGAATGTCCTTGCGCCCTCCCGCGGGTCTCACGATCGACAGAAACATCGCAGTAGCTGTCGGTTTCACTCTCCTTTTCATTAACCTCGAGTAAGATTTGCAATGCCTTCGTGATAATAATTTTTCTCAAAAACGCCAGCGACGACAATGGGGGATAAAGCGGTAAGATTGTAACAATTCTTCTTATGGACCAAATTTGTATGTATATGTCTATACGCTATTCGCGGTAAAATGAGCACTTTTCAAAGCCCTGCTTAAGATATGCTTGTATGCACGTCGTGTATTCTTCCGCCTTATGTAAGATTAACATTGCCACGGGCCTCATCACTTTATTCGTGCGTCAGTCAACTGAAACTGTAAAATTATTAGAAAAGTAAATGTTTAACAAATCCACTCATTTTTACACTCCGGGGCATTAAAAAACACAGAAAGCGAAATTAATCATTTAAGTTATCAGAATTGGTTACCTAACACTTTTTATTCGACGTTACTATACGGAACTACTTCCCATCCATCGTTACCAACTTTACTGGGCGTATGTCACTTAGTGCGCCCCTTAAAACGTATGCAGATGGGGGTAGTTGCATTTTTCTAACGTTGATTTCAAAAGTGCTCACTTTATCGTGAATAGCCTTTACACACAGTAAATAATATTAAAAAAAAATTTTTTTTTGAGAAAAATGGCAGATTGTGCCCGTAAAATAACATACTCCATAGCTAATTGTAATAAATTAAGCACACAGACCGACTTGTTATTTTCACAATTAACGTTAATTGGAACATTTTCTGTTGACTGACCACTACGAAATCTTCCTGCGTGAAGTACTTCGCACAGCGTAGCGCATGTTAGCGCCTGTGATGTATTAATTCTCTTATAGGGTGTTCACAGTAAACTGAGCACTTTTGAAAACCCTGCATTAGGATGTTCCCCCTCTAACTGTTAGCAAAGTAAATTTGTAATGCAAATTCATACACAGTGTAAATAAAACAAGGAAACACTAACTTTAATGGCTGAATATATTTGAATATGACAATCACAGTACGCCCAAGTGTTAAACCGATTTGTATTAATTCGTTGCCTACTTTATGGTAAACACACACGCCATTTTGTACTTAAGCACACATACAGTTGCAGGCAGTATTTTTTTCGAAGAGATGTTTTCAAAAGAGCTCAACCGTGAACAGCGTGTAATTACTGTCTACAGGTTCACTCCAGAACGAGTAGTATACCTGGTGGGAAAATTTACAAACAAATCCGGTAACATTCTTTTGTTCGTGGCAAGCGTGGTAAGTCTCGGCTTCACGCACGTGACGTCACGTCGTACACGGAAACGAAATGGCGTGGAGGACATCAGTTGTGTAGCGGCTAGAGCTTCATCTCCCAACATGGCGAATCTTCTTCGAGTCTCGGCGGGATCGCTCCCGGATTTCCACACGCTGGAATCCTGTCGGACGATGCCGTTGGTCGGCGGGTTTTCTCGGAGATCTCCCATTTCCCCGCCCCTTCATTCCGGCTCCGCTCCATACTCACCTCAATCACCCTCATCGGCTCTCAAAGCCTCGTTGTTAAGAGCTGGCCAAATCTCTTCACTTACTCCAGTCCGATCCGCGAATTATCGTGGTGGTCCCTTGGATGTGAGCGTACCCATTCTGTGATTGGCTGCGGGAAGCTCTGGCCAGCCAAAGGCCGGTCAATCATTTTCCTCGTATCTGTTGTGACGGCTATCCCAGCAAATCGAACGAAAGTCAAACCGACGGTGCAATATGAAGTTGAGAAATGTTGGCCGTTTGGGACGGCTTACCTTCGCTGCGACGGGGGTGTGTGTTGACGAGTTCCAAGCCTCACGTCCGCTGGGCGGGCCTGCTGGTCTGCAAGTATGGGCGCCGCAGGACTCTGCCGCCCACGAAATCTATGACTGCCTTCCCCTCCCTCGTACGTCACCTTGACCACGTGACGCCAGCCTGCCAGTCACGCACCACCAGGGTGCCCCTTCCAGGACTTCAGATATCGACGGAGTGAAGGTCATTTTGTAATGTTATAGATGATTTCAAATAAAATATAAATACAGGTGTCTCGCCCAGGTTCGGGGAGACAGTACACGGTTTTCACTTGGGCAGGAACTGCTGTTCCATCAGTCAAAATTTTGAAGAAAAAATAGGGCGGGTGTGTTTGCTGCGATTTTAGTTAAGTATGGTTTAAAGCAAAATAATTATATGTAACCTGCATATAGCTGGAAAGAGATGTAATCTCGTAAAAATGTAGATTTCGGAGGAAGTTTTAAAAATAATTATTTTTTATACAAACTTTTTATACTAAATGTAATCGGTGGGAAAAGTATATTTTTAAATAAAGTTTTTTCAATGTGATCTTGGGGGGGGGGGGAATATTGTAAATGATTTGAAGCTGATATATAAAAGCAAGGCAACGAATACTTTCAAACGTTTTCACTGGAACCAGCCCAAATCCCCTTTTTGACACCATTTGGGGGCTCTCAGCTGTTTTCCAACTTAAAACACCTATATTCAGGAAGCAGTTAAGACAAGGACCTCGTCCTGTATGTGTCGGCAAACACCGCCACACTGTACCCTTTCTGGGTAATACAGGAGTATAGGATGTTCCTTTTTTATTTATTTTATTTGATACTTTATTTTCCCATTACAGCCTTTATGGATTACAATTTTATATAATATTACAACTATCTACACCAAGTTGCCTGGAAGGTGAGAGTGGCGCGGTTTCCCTGCATTCCACCCTGACTCCACTAGCAGCTTGGGGGTCAATTTCCTGACGTTCTATTCTATTGTTGATTATATTATGCCTATATTGCGGCAATAAACTACTACTACTACTTAGATTATATCTATTTCAATTCCAGCCATCAGTTTTTGAACTGCCAGCAGAGAAGGGGCCTTGAGACTGATCGACCACCGAATGCTGCGTAAGTTTTCTTATTGGCTGGGCTGCCATCTGACAAGTGCGTTACCAGGTGCTGATTGGCTAACGGCTTCCTAGCATGTTGGGGGCATGAGAACTGCTAAAGTTCGCGGTACAAGGGGCTGTTTCTCCTCTGTATGCTTTGGTATACTCCATTCGCGCTTACTTCCAACTGTCCGGAAGCCCAGCTTCCAAGGTTCAACTTCCAGGATATTCCTTCGCCCAATGCAAACAAAGCTTAGCTGAGTCTAGAAAATCACACCAAAGGAACGACGCACCGCATTCGTGCAAAGCTAATCATATTTTTATATTAAGTATTTCTTACTATAGACTATTCACAGCAAAGTGAGCACTTTTGAAAGTTCAAAAGTGCTCACTCTACCGTGAACAGCCTATAGGCATTACCAATGTACCTAAGTTCTCACCGTTTTTATTCCTACTAAATGTAAAAGAAACATTATAATATATAGATATAATATAAATAACATTTTATTTTAACAACGAAAATGATACATCAAAGTCAACAAAAGTATACAACGCTTGTGATACATGCCATAATTAGGCAATAAACCAAACACGTTATATATGTCGTAATTTTGTTTTAAGGTGTGAGGAAACCGCAAATAGACTACGCTCTGCGGCTGGGCTGACGAGCGGGCAAGATGTCGGCCGGCGCGGCGGTTGGGTATATATACCGGGGCGCGGGAGGTAGTGTTTTCTTGGCCCGGCCGGCCGCAGCGTATTTCAATCAGGGCGGCGCCATATTTCCGTCCCCCATAGACCCCGGGCTTGGGGGGGGGGGGAGGGGCTTTGTGCGCTGGCGGCCAAACATCGACCAGCCGCTGCTAATTGGCGATCGTTCTTCACCCGCGCAGAAAACTACCCGCGAAGGGGGGGGGAGGGGGGCATCTGTCCGCGCCACATCCGTGACACTGGGGGCTTCCTTGTGACGCGCGGGCGAGCTGGGTAATATGGGCCCGTAACGAGGACTACCTCCTCACCTTGTTGCGAGCTGCTTCGGACCCTCGCCGTCTTGCCTCGTTTGCCTGGGTGAGTGAGGGCCAACATACAGCGTCGCCGCATCAGGACCCGCGGGCCATCGACCTGCAGCTCGTCGTGCAGTCAACAACCACGTCGATTATAGCAATCAACCTAACATTTTATTGGTGCACTATTAAAAAAAAAATTCTTTCATTTTACGGATAAGTGCAGGTAAAAATTAATCCAGAAGTGTCCGTAAACACTCCGTAAAAATTTCGGACACTGATTTTCAGAAACGGACTTTCCGTGAATTTCACGGATCATCTCCGTTAATTTCCAAGTTAGTTTTCTGTGCTTTCCGTTTAAAACAAAAAGAGATACTGAAAATTTATTTTATTTCCGTTATGAGTGTGTTCCACCATATATAACAAATGATATTAAAATAGCTAAAATATTTAGTACTTAAGCGAGGTTTGAACCCGAGTCAAAAATTACCAGTTCACGACTCTAACCATTCACCTACAACTCTCACCTAAAAACTTTGGTATAACTTTTATATTTATAATCAAACCCAAAAGTTAGTGTATTTTTAGTGTTGCCAAATGTTAAGGATGTCTAATGCTATTTTTTTATATTTGAAAGAACAGGCCATAGTCTCGTGGATAACCTTAACTACCGCAGAAACGATAATTTTCTTGTTACAGTGGCGAAGAAAGCTTAGTGTATAATCGGCATTGTTCGTCCCCGTAACTCGGAAGCCAAAGGGAATACGGAGAGTTTCCGTATTTTGTATTTACGGACTTAATTCCGTTTTCCGTCATTACGGAGTGCCTTTCCATATACACACAGTACATTTCCGTAAAACATTCCGTAAATATACGGAAATTTTTAACAGTGTAGAAAATATTTACCATAGGTAGGGACCTGCAAAATTCGCGTTACTTTTTTGGCGTCAATCTAAATTTCACAGTAGTGTTTATACTCGAGACGGCGTCATTTCTCCGGTGGCTGCTGTTTAAGTCACTCCCATTCTGAGTGAATTGCACGTGATTGGAGCACACGATTGTGAAGTATTTCATTTATTGGTGCATAGTTAGTAGGGGCGTGTCAAATAAATAACGGGCCAGTGACAAACGTATTACAAATAAATAGAGTTTTAGAGTTTAAAATCTCCTGAAATTATAACGCGAATTTTGCAGGTCTCTGACCATAGTCAGAGGCCCCGAGTATTTCGCGGATTGAGTTGGCAGCAAGCTAGGCTGGACAGCCCTCTATACACTCGAGACATTACCGTCTGCTTATTGGTTGCTGTGGTCAACTGAGGCATTTGTGTTTAAACACTCACTCACACTACTGCTTCCTGCTTATCACTCACTGGCTTACAGTTAAACGAGGCGTATCTAAAGGACCTGTCGTCCAATCACAATAGTATGAGAAGAGATGCAGGTTTATGGCGGGAAAATTCGAATGCTTGCTAGGATTCAACGTACTGTACACATATCCGACAGTTTTCTTTCCGTATTGGCTATCATGCACGCTTGAAGCTACTACACTATTTCAATGGGCCAATGAGGATTCTGATACTATAAGGCAGAACGTTAATAACTGGCCTGCAAACAACTTAGCCGAATCAAAACCTTAAATATCCAATCATAAAATAAGGCACTATTTAAACTGCTATAGAAGATACGTTGACTCAAAAAATTTTCGCGATTTCCCATCATCTTTAACTATGAGAAAAGAACAAGTGTTCGGAATATACCTCGCCTACGAATAAATTCGCGAAATACTCGTGGCTCTAACCATAGGTGAAATATCAGCTTATCCCGCGAACTTTAGCCGTACACGGTGGGCGGCGGGGAGGGAGGGGGGCGTGGTGGCCGATCGGTTAGCGTGCTCGCCTCCCACCAGGGCGAACCGGGCTCACCGGGTCACTCCGAATTTTCGCAAGATGGGAATCGATGCCGGACGATACCGCTGGTCGGCGAGCTTTCTCGGGGATCTCCCGTTTCCCCGTGTCCTTGCATTCCGACGATGCTCCATTCTTACCACCAACATTTCTCAACTCCACAACTCGAGCCGTAAAATGGCGTCACTGGCTGGTAAAATGCTGCAACGCCGTTCGTCAATCATCTCCTGGTAACCCAATCTTCAGCCGGCAGCCTAGCCAACAGGAGGTGGCCTTTCCCAGTGTGCAGTAGTCAATCAGACGCAAGGCCAGTCCCCGGAGCCTCGCGCACAGCCAATCACAGAATGGGCACTTCCACGTAATAGAAACAGAAACTCCATTTCGTCTCCCCTGCACTTACTTCGTGGCTGTACCACCGTTCAATGCAGTCGCCTACGACATCCGTCGAAAAGTGGAGTACACCATTACTACATTTGTTAAAAAAATTTCCTGGTTTAAAACTTTTGCTGCTATCTAAGTAACACAATGTTCTGGCATTGTTACTGTCAAAACACATATAAACGTGACTAAATTATTGGTACCGGCCAAATAACTTGCAAGTTATGATTATCGAAACGATTTTATAAATCTCGAATTATCGTACACATTTTTGTGTAAAAAGTTACGTAGACACAATTATTTTACAGATATGGCAGCGTATATATATATATATATATTTTTTTAAATTGTCTTTATAAATACACTTGAAAGAGTAAACCAAACGAGGACCATAATAAACATTTGTAAACATGTGTGTGTGTGTCTATATATATATATATATATATATATATATATATATATATATATATATATATATATATATATATATATATATATATATGGGGGAATCCCATTATAAAAAAATATCTAAAGATTCGTTAAATTTAAAAACAAAATATGTTTCTTTCCAGTGTTCAGCTTGCGAAGTGGAGTGTCCGTTGTTAGTACGTTTTTTTTCCACTCAAGTGGTAACATTGCAGGTTTGTTACCAGGAAATTATAAATTCACCGATTTCTGCCATCCATGTTGAGGCATACAGTTGCCGTGGAAGTTCTGTGCCGTTATTGTGTATAAAATGGTTAAAAATTGTTTATTAGCGAACAAGAAGTGCAAATTGTTGGAATAAGTATGTCCAGAAAAAACAAAACGTGAAATTGCAGCCCAATTGGGCATTTATATGCCATGAGTATCACACACAATAAGAATTTTTTTTTTAATTCAAGCCAGTTGCATAATGCACATGCGAAAACGATTTATTTAAAAAAAAAGAACCAGCAAGTGTTCGAATGTAACCTAATTTAAAGAAAGTATCAAATGTTCCTATGTCCTATATCATGTAAAGATGAAGTTCTCATTGACAGCTAGCTTGGTCGTAAACTTTCGATGTGTTCTGTATCCTTGATGTGCACGCGTCCTGTTAGCATGACTTCAGACGAACCGTTTCGGAAACGTCAATGTTGGCTGCAAAATAGTAGTTCTGATTTTTTTTTTTTTTAATTTCGTGAAATTTTTATTTGTAAGCCATCTGAAGTATGTTCTATTCGTGGATGAATATGTTGTGATTACATAGTGCAGTTTTGGATAAAAACATATCTGGAACGCATTCCGGTAGCGGGCGCCTTAATAACGTTCGCACGCTTGCCTGTGCCTTTGTATGTAGAGAAGGCGTTTCTGAGGCTCTACAATCGCATACTCTGTTCACGGTTACCTCACCCTTATTGAATCAAACCTTTGAAAATCACCCCATAGATTCCCAAATACGCCATGTATCACAACCGTTTTATACCTCTGAGAACATAAAAAAAATATCTTATTTTTTCGTTAGATTAAAGTTTCATATATATTTTTTATACATTGTAAAATACCATTTATAATAAATATTATTAAAACATGTGTGTTGGTAGCGCTTCTTATTAAAAAAAAAATACTGCAGTTCTCATGCAAAAAATCATTACCACTGAGTGCGCACGAATTCGGTGCGTTGTCATTTGGTGTAGTTTTCTAGACTTTGCTAAGCTAAGTTTGCACGAGGCGGAGGAATATCCTGGAAGTAGAACTTAAGCGTGAAGTAACCGTGAATGGATTATACTCCGTTCTGCGAAAGGCTCGCTATTAACTGGACTACATGTTGACGAGTAAGTTACCACGTGCTGATCGTCAAATGACGTCCCAACAAGTTGATGGCAATCATTTTTTTCGAAATTTTATCAGGCGTTAAAAACAATACATGAACGGTATAATTGTGATATATAGTTATGCACTGTAAGATTTATAGGAAGAAAATAAATTAATTCAAGTTTTCTTTTAAATAAAAAGCTAAGCACTTAAAAAATTAAGACCAAATCGCATCGATCACGTGGTGGCGTAATGAACTATTGTCACTGAACATGAGTAAGTATTGCTGATTTATACTCCCCTTAATATTTGTTTTATTCAGGCCCCGTCGCTAGTTTCGTGTAAGCAGCGTCTAGCGATCGTGTCACGTTCCAAATACAGGAATGAAATAAATTATTTCCAATTGAAATGTCTCTGCTTTCGAAAAATGTATTGCTGTTCACGTTAAAGTGAGCACTTTTTAAGGCCCTGCTAAATTTTTATTTTCAATTAATTTATACCTTTCCGCCACTTTTTAATGTAAACATTGCAATACGACTAGTAAACTTAGTGTATAGGATTCATCACTCTCAAAAGTTAACATTTGATGTTGCTATGAAGTACATTTATTAGGGGATAATGCCTTTTGGAAAGGCCTTAAAAAGTGCTCAATTTACCGTGAAGAGCCTATAATAAACTGTTACTCAGTTTCTGACTACTTCGTCGCCACAATATTTATAGAGATTTAGGTGTAGAACGAAAAAAAAAATTTACGTTGCGTCTGCAAATTCTGTTACAATTTGTTAATAAGTTACAAGTCCGCATGCCCGGATGGTGGCAAGGAAAGGAAAATGCTTGTATCACGGGGAGGGGTGCAGGGGAGTGCACAAGCGAATTGGCTGCGGAAAACTAAAGCGTGGGGTTTCTGAGGGAAGGCGCGCATGTTTACGATCGACTTCCGGTTACGTATGGGAGCGCCAGACGCCGTGCTCGGGCCAGCACGCCGCTGTGTTGAGGGGACGGGTAAAGTATCGCGTAGCGGAAGAATAAGAGCATTCTCTGCACAAAGAGCTAGGGCGTGATGTCACGATCCTTCGCGCTTCTCCGTGGAGCACGCGCGGACTACCGCGCGAGTTTACACTTTTATGAAGGAGGATTTCCTTTCGACGGCCTCTCGAGAGCTTCCCCGACACCTTCGAAATAAAATTTTCAACACGAGACCTGGAAACTTGCTCGACCGCAAGGTCCATTTTACGACGACGTCTTAGGAAACTGGCCTATTTGACGTTGTTTACAACTGTGGTAAGTTGTGAGTTTATCTTTCCTACCGCTTGTATCTCGGCCTGTCATCAGTCAATGCCTTAAGTAATAACAGGCAGAATCCTAACTCTCTCTCTCTCTCTCTCTCCCTCCCTATATATATATATAACAGCTCGAAATTTACGAAAGTGTTCAAAGAGCAATTTTTTTGGCACTGCGATTGAACGATGTTTGGTGTTCGTTGCAAATGGAGATTGTGGAAACTTTTAAACTTTTAAATATTTTTCCACATTCTTTGGTAAACGAGGAAAAGGATATTCTTTGCACTTTGTTGCACTGGAAAAAAAAGTTAATTACAAAAAAAAAAAAAGCAAAAGAGTATGCAAAGAGACGAGAGCGCCTATTTATTTCGCATTAATTGTTTTCCTTTCGTAAGAGAATAACAATTCTCGCAAGTATTCATATGTGTGTGTATATATATATATATATATATATATATATATATATATATATATATATATACATACACACACACCTCACAACCATGTACATACACATACATATACATTAATTGCACAGCTTCTTTGCGAATCTCTTTTCGCTACAATTAATTACCATCACAGATTCCTCCTTTACAGAAAATTAGTTATTTTTCGGAACGGTAGTTTTTCTTTAGGTACATATATGTCATTATTACAACCAAAAGTGCACTGTCGTTACACCATAACAGTAACGAAATGTTAACAAGATAAATAAAATATTATGATGTAAACACAAAATATAGCTTAAATTTAAAAAAAAATCGAGATAAAATCGCATTTTTGCATATTTTACTGATTATATTAATAAAATATTTGCTAATTATATATAAACATATAAGTACATATATTTCAGTCAGGCAACTAGCTAAAATATTTTTAACCCAGTGACATAGAAACAGAAAATTTATAATTTGGGTACATTAAGTTAGGCTATCTAATTGAAAATAACTACACGTTCTTTCTATTGTTACAAAAGTTTCAAAAGAAATGCAAATTATGGGACATAATGACCAATCCGTTTTAATTCTGGCGTAGACCAGGTGGCGAAGGTCCTTGAAGGCAAGGAAGAGGTTCTGGGTTCGAATCGAACATCAGACGTGTGCCTGTTTGCAAGATTTAACGTTGCGTCTTGTCTGAACACCTTCGAGACATATAGAAGCAGAATCAATGAGTCGTGGTAAAAAAAAAAGGTAAACCAAAAAAATAAACAAGTGATCTCAGTCTGTGGAGTACTCCAGAGAGCAGAGATGGCTAACTTCTTGTTGGCAACGCGTCTCGCGAGCGAAGAATGTATGCGTGCGGCCCGGAAGGCAGGAAGACTAAAGAAGAAGACGAGGGGCGAAATAAGGGAGTGGTAAAAATTGAATCTTCGGCGCGCGGTTGCTGGCAGCATCTTCGTGCTCCCTTTCCCCTGCCCCCCCCCCGGGGCTCTATTTCGCGCTACGGGCATATTTTTATTGCCGCCTAATAAGGTCGTAAAGAGGGAGAATGTGGACTTTTACTGCCCTGGCCTTCTACTCCCCTACTCCGCTCAACACCCCCCCCCCCCAGTCAGTCCTCCACCATCTACAACGCGTCATCTCAAACCCTGGGGATGTGCACGAGCGTGCGTGGGAACTTGTTAATGCGCCCCCCCCCTCTCCTCCCACTAACACCCAGGGGCTGGGGTTACCTCAGCGGCAAGAGCGCCCGCCCTCCACAGAGACCAACATGGTTCGATTCCCGGCGGGGCCACTCCCGAGCTTTCCCACGTGGGGAATCGTGCTGGACGATGCTACTGGTCGGAGGGTTTCCTCGGGGATCTTCCATTTCCTCCAGCCTTGCATTCCACCGCTGATCCGTATCTACCTCGCTTCACTCTCTCCCTCTCTATTGCCCGCTTTCTTTCCCCACCCCCTGAGTAGGGATGAGGGAAAATCGCGAAAATTATTTGAGCCATCATATCTCCTATAACACTCTTAACTAGTTTATTCTTTCGTGATTTGATGGACAAGGTTTTAACGCGGCTAAATTGTTTGCAGACAAATCACGAACCTTCTGCATTATAACGTGAGAGATCATCATTGGCCCAGTAAAATGGAGTAGTAGCTTCATACATGCATGAACGCCAATAAGAAAAAAAACTGTCGGATCCAAGCAAACGGTCAACTTTTCCAACGATAAGCCATCATTTCTACGTATGAGCTTATTGAATTTATTTTGAGCACAGGACGAAGCAAGGTGGCGCCGTGGTGAACTGCTGGGCTCGAATTCGGGAGGACCCGGGTTCAAGTCCCGGTCCGGCAATTCCGATTTCGACTTTCCGTGGTTTTTCGAAATTACTCAAGGCGAATGCTGGGATGGGTAGGCCTACGTAATATTGTTTCTGCTTCTATGAGTTAGTTAATGCGTCTACGTTCAAGGGGAATCCTTAGAACAACGCCTCGAGGTTACGTGAAGTCGTATGGAAACTCTGGGACGGACACTCCCCCGTGCTAAAAACATTGCTCTCCGTACTATCAGTCGCACGTTGGCCGATGCGCGCCGAATGTTTTTGCAACAGTTTGTAGAGCCGGGCCGTCACTAATATCAGCAGCCGCCGGGCTGGTCCGTGCCGGCGGCATGAATGCAGACACCTAGGTAGACAAGCCGCCATCACTCGTGGCGCTTGCAGTAGGATATTATTTGACGCGATGTAAGGCGATGAACTAAGCTACAGATGCACTTTATACTTTTCTCCCCGCCCTTAACACTTTCCGTCTCAGCTAGATCTGTAATTTTAGCCGTTGCAACACAAACACATATTTTGTTTGGGAAGGTAAATATAGCGAAATGACGTATTATCTTACAGCGGCGCCAATAAAAATCTTTCCGTGCTGCATCTTACGAGCAGCGGTTTGTACAGCTACGGAATATAGTTTTAACAGCGAATGATGTTTCCCAAGCGTAAGATACCTTTCTCATTGGACGGTATGTTCCTACTGTGTACAGTACAGACCAGTATAGCCACTTCATATGCAACAATCCCACCATCATTTCCCTCTTTAAATATATGTAATACGATAAAAAAAGTAGTGGCTGTAGATAATAGCTTTTTTACATTTTCTTGAAAAAAGTAGAATTCCCATAACATTAATTAGAGAAAAGCATATTCGCCCAAACACAGATTTTACAAACAATATTTTACTAGGGAACCCTCTAGCTACCGTTTAAGCAAACATGGGCAAGATGGCGTTAAAGGGCATTCTGGTACGCTCGTGCGAATGCCGCATCGCCTCTATGAGCGAGACCCTAAACAATAGTCATCCGTTTTTAGTATTACTTCATGCTTTCATCATTTTAATGCCTCGTAAAAATCGCTGTGAAATTCATCTATAACAGTTTCAATGCTATTCATTTGGCGTGTGTTCAGCACTTTACCCGACCAGTGCGGGCAAAGTGGACCTTTGCAGACTTCTGTGATTATCATCATATCGGTAACAAATATTTAATTAAATGTGTAAATCACGTGTACACCGTATATCGACATATGAAGCTGTAACATACAATACATGAATGTAAAATTTCCAATAGTTTCTGAAAAACAAAAGGGGGTTCCGCAATACCCGAACTTCCTCTACCGCAAGTATATACATCTTCGTATACTTGAATACTTGCATACTTCACTTGCGATTCAGACAGCACTTGTGATGTCAGTTCCGGGGACAGGTGCTCACAAGTATGTACTTCAGGCGAATTCGGACACAGCCTAAGGCTGTAGAGCAGCTATGATGCCTCTACCTTGTGCTGAACAACATGTGGATGTTGTTATTATCCTACCCTCAGAAGACAACGGGAAATTGTCGAAAGCCCGTTCACAACTACACCAACCGTTTGCCACTGCAAAATTCTTGACATATGAGAATGCTCCAGATACGAGGTGTGACAAACAGAATCTCCGAGTCATTACCCACGCCTCAACATATCAGTGTCAAAGTTGTGATATTATATCGGCCTATTTGCTGTAAAGCCACCCCATCATTCGTACAGGCGAAGATTGCAAATTGTAAACGCAGAAAATTGCTCACTTTAGGCCTTCACTATTTTGTTGTTGAAACGTTAACTATGCCAAGACTGAAAAATTGCCAAACAACTCTTCAAATTAATTGTGATTTTCTCTTAAGAAGGCAATAACAATAATTAAAGGCTTTGAACTACTAACTATTGTTTTTGATATTTCCACGCCCAAACTACATACAAATAATACATAGCATGGACCTACATAACCTATATGCATATTTAGATGTGCGGCTAGTAGTATACCTATAATAAAAGTCAAGGGAATAGCTGTTAACAACTATTTTCACATCCATGATTTACCCCTGCAATACATCGTAAAAACATGTATGTAGATGAATTATACAATTACTTTATAAAACAACTTCACGCCTATTTTCCGCAAGACAACGTGGCTGCAAGAAGATGAACAAGCTCGGAAATCGACATTTCACCTCTCTTCATCATACTTAGAATTTACTTTTTCGATTCGTCATTAGTACAGACAGGAATCATATGTCGACATACATAATTATTAGAGACCTGCAAAATTCGCGTTATTATTTCAGGACATTTTAAATTCTAAAACTTTATTTCTTTGCAACACGTTTGTCATTGGTCCATTATATATTTGGAACGCCCCGGCTAACTATGCGCCAATAAATGAAATACTTCACAATCGTGTGCTCCAGTCACGTGCAATTCACTCAGAATGGGAGTGACTTAACACCTAAACAGCAGCCAATGGAGAAACGACGTTGGCTCGAGTATATACACTACTGTGAAATTTAGCTTGCCGCCAAAAAAAAATAACGCGAATTTCGCAGGTCCCTAATAATTATTAATCTTGCTTTTCGGTTATTATTCATATGTATCACGTGTTTATAAAGAGCACGAATTTGCATATTATTAATACATTCGTTTTCCTAAAATCTCCTTGGTTTCCACTTGGTTGGAGCACGAATGATTGGGGGGCGGTCCACTGCAATATTATTCTTACATACAGCGGCATAATATAACATGAGAGAAAAAGTAGATCGTAAGCAGGGCTTTCAAAAGTGCGCAATGAACCGTGAACAGCCTGTACCTATGCCGAAAGATGAACGCAGAGTAATTAGAGTTCTTGTGACGCAAGCGAAGAAAAGAAATGCCTTTCGCGATGTGTTTGCACGGTAATTTGTGAAGTAATTAACTTGCCCGGCCAAAGTTGGCTGTTTTTCTTTACCCGTTAGTTGCTCAATGACCTCCACAGATCCTCATTTCCCACCTGCTGCGAGGTACAAAAATGAAACTGCATCTTCAATGATGCAGGTGTCAAGAAAATGTTCGTTTAATGACGTCGGCATACTAACACAGAAAATTCATTCAAGCATTAATTTTGAGACCAGAGACCAAAAAAAAAAAATTTTTTTAAGACTGTAACTAATTTTAGTAGGGCCTATAAGGGAAAAATACAATTTAATACACTCTACCACTTCACCAAACTAAATTGTTTTGTGATGGATTATTTTGCGATTTACTGTGACAGATGCCCGATACCAATAATGTTAGTATATTACAGTTCACAGATGATTTGTTTAATCTCATTATCTAGCTCAAAATTAGCATCACGTTCACTGTACTTCAAGAAAAAATTTTCCTCGACCATTTATTAATTTTATTACATATTGTTTATAATTTTTTGTTATCTTTTTTTTACGTATAACAGCTTAGCGAGTTTAATTCTACACAGAAAATAAACATATCCAGTACACTGTATACCAATAAACCAAATAGGTGTACGATTCTATAGCAAGAACTTCTGATTTTCCTTTTTTTTTTTTTTTTTATCTTAGCTGCACCACAGCATTTATTGAATCTCATTAATATTTATTCTTGCAGTTATATTATAATGAACAGTGCTTGCACAGATAAAATGTTCTTAATACACGGCAGTGTAAAAACCTACTGCGATATGATTTAATCTGCAAATCTTTAAAACAAATAATTAAAAAAAACCAAGCAAAAAAGTCAGCCGTGGTACATAAAAAAAAACCGGCCTGCCAAAACTGTCATCCACTGCGCGAGTTTTGTGATGCCGTTTGCATGCTTGGTTAGTATTCGGGAGGATGCATGTTTGGTTATAAAATTTTGCGTTAGTTGGGGGGGGGGGGGCATTACGATAAGTATAGAGACTTTTCCAAGTAAATATCCCAAACCACACCCCGGATAATGCAGGCAAATCCTGGAACAGACATTTTCTTTTTCGTACTTTCTCATCATTTAGGTTAAGAATCCGATCGGCAACTGCATGACGGACGATAAAACGGTCACCGGCGAAAAAAAAAAAAAAATGGACATGCCACTTTTAACTTCTGACCAGGCAAACGGGATGCTAAAACGAAGCAAAAATAAAACACGAAGGCATTATGAAGTGTACAAAAAAGTTGCCAGTCATACCGTAAGACTTATTCCATGTTTTTCCAAGCGTTTTATCAAAATTAAATTACACATCAGAGAGGAACAGTTTACGCAAAAATATTTACCGTGTTAGTGTAACCACCGAGTTACTTGCTACTGCACATTTTATATATATGCATATGCAAATGCAAATGCCCTTATTGGTTGCATTTCTTGCTGTCCCATCACGATAAAAAAAAACTATTCACATGTGATAATTAACGTAATAGCTTGTAACGTAGAAATTGTCAGTTGTCGGGAATATATTATTTACTGTGAAAAATTATTCCAAAATGTTATCGGTTGTTATATTAACTATGTCATGATTACAACTACAATTATTATTGTTAATTGAAATATTTCCGCGACTGTAGCCTGATACTATAAATACTTTTACGTTAGGAATTAAATGGGCACTAAATCAAATTACAATAGAGAGAGACAGTACACTTTTCCAGACAAGCACGGTCGGCTGAGCGCAAATGCAGTGTGGCGCGATGTTCCTGACATGGATAGCCGCGGGGGGAAGGGGGGGGGGAGTGGCACTACAACCAGAGGTGTGTGAAATCGCGCCGCGACGCCGCGTCACACGTGACGTCACGAGCAGGCAGGCGGCTGACGCGGCGACCCCTCCGCCCCAAGTTGCCGACACCAAGTTTCCTCCAAGTGCACGCCCTTGGTCCGGAAATCCGCGTGGGGGGGGGGTGGTGAAGGGGTGCGAGCGAAGAAGAAGAAGAAGACGACGCGTTGCTCGTGCAGGGGACAGTTTCTCACGCGCGCGCGCGAGGGCGGGTTCGCGTCCTTCCTTCACGGCGAGTTGGGAGCAGCTGCCGAGGGCAGTTAACCGGGTACGATGAAATCTTCGGAGACAAACTTGCTCCTGCGGGATAGGCTCCTCGCGGCTCTACCCTTCTAACCCCGCAACCCCCGCGCCAAAACAGGACCACAGCCAAATACGCTATACGCACCGGGGCAGCGCCCTGTCTGCGACACATATGATGATGCCATAGGATATTCACGGTGAAGTGAGCGTTTTTTGAAGTCATCCCATTTGGAAAAATAGTGAATAAATATACTTAATTGCAACCTTAGACGCTAACTTTCGAGTGCGATGAAATTATACACAGTCATTATTACTTACATGGAAATATTTATTTTAAAAAAAATCGTGTAATGATAAAAAAATGGCCGATAGGAAAAAACTAACTAGGGCTCACTTTACCGTGAACAGCCTATAAAATAATTCCAGTAGTAGTATGTCCCTTCCCAGTTACATTGTGTATTAGTTTCAGAACATCACACTCAATTTCATCTGCTTACTTTAACTCTGTTCGCTCAAATGCCTACGTTTTGAACATCATTTTATCATTGAACAAAAACCAATGAATTACTTTAACAGTGAACACAAAATATAAGGCCACGTGCATATTTTAACACAATGATATTCGGTGCTTATCCATCGAGTCTGAAATTAACTCAAGGCAATCAGTAACGCTCACAGAAAGATAACCGTAGCCATAACTATGTAGTTTCATACGCCATAGCGTGCACTCGAAATAAAGTAGCCACGTCTCTTAATGGAAGTTGCCATTACACTAATTTTTTTTCGCCTTTATCCGTATAAAATATGTTTACGTCGTAACTTAAATTAAGAGTCTATTTCCAGTCACGTATCATGACTATACTGAGGCCTACTAGCTCCTTCTGCAAGAGCCTATGTGCATTTTAGGACATTTAAATAGCGGGAAATATTTTGTTGCATTATGAGAAAATTGTATTTAATATACTAGCTATAACATAGCCAAAGTGCAAAAAATAAAAGGAAACAACTATAACGAAATTACTGGAAATAAGGGAAATTTAAATTCAGATCACGTGTCAAAAATAGTCACAAAATTTCCTCAGGGTAATGTGTGGTTAAGGTTTAAAAAACTTCTGACGTCACTAAAAATTTATAGCGAAACTGTAAATCCTGCTGGACCATCATAGGAGCTAAACGCTATCCAAAATTACGGAAACATTAATGGACATTAATTAAGTGTTTTTGTAGTATTTACTTAAAAGTTACCTACTTTGTCCGCTTCTATAAAACTACACAGTGATCCACAAATTTTTTCAAACCATGCTTACTTCTTAATAATACTCAGCTGATGAATGCGGGGCTAGCTGAAATACTCACACAGTCGTACGCACTAATGAAATTGCCATACACTGCGTTAGATTAAGACTGGAATGGGTTAGAACTTACATTATCCTCTTAGTTTGACTATAGTCTATTCGCGGTTTCTTCAACCTTTTTGTATCACGTGCTTGGTTGATTCCTGAACATATCCTGTATTATTACCATTCTCTACCTGTGTTAATATTACAATACTTTGTTTTTGGTTAAATTGAATTTTTACTTACATTCAATCTATATATTATAATAATTCGTTTATAATTAATATGAACAAAAACAGTGATAAAATAGGTGTGTTGGTAGCGCCTAGTGAGAAATAGTTCCAATGCGAAATACTATTATATCTAGTGCACATGAACAATGGTGTAATTTTCCATACTCAGTTAATCTTTCTTTGCATGAGGCGGAGGAATATCCTGGAGGCAGAACTTTAGTCGGGCTTGAGAAAAGTCGGAAGTAAACGTGAATAAACTATCCGAAATGATTCCTTACTCTAAAATCGAAACAGTTAATCTTTTGAAACTGGTATACTTGAATCAGTAAAAGCATACTTATAATTTTAGTCAACTGATGAATCAGCGAAAAAATGCCAGATTTCCTACACTTTTTGATTCGGAGACATTTTCCACTGATTCAGTCTTTTTTTTTTTTTGACTGTGTCAGTGGTTTATTTTTGACTGATGGATCAGTTAAACAGCGTGTGGAAATGTTCGACAAACAACTTTTGGAAATGGCCGTTAAACAACATGTATCAAGTGAAATAACCACGAGCAAGTAATAAAACCAATACAAATTACTTTCTAAAATGTGTTTCGTTTTTCAAGACACTATTTCACGAGGCAATATGAACGTTCAGCCTTTCATTGAATTTTTACGTCTTTCATTTCGTTTTCATGTGATCATCACAGCGCTGTGTTTGAAGGTTTAAACTGCATATAAAGTGGCAAACAGAATGCACTCATATACACTATTTGTTTTAACAATCCTAACGCTAACAATTAAATAAAAAACGAAAAGCAAGTACATACAATTTAAATCTTCACGATTTCGATAAGAAGTAACTTATAAGACATGTTTACCTCCTACTTGTTCGAGTTGACTTTGTAGCGCAAATGGTAAGGCGGTAAATTGCTCAGTATACAAAGTACACTATCATAAACATGTTTATTTCACGTAATTATATGGCTAAATTAAATAAAAAGCAATATTTAACTCGCCACTGCAGTCGGCCGTCACTTATTCAATCAGTGGAAATGTTTCACGTCACTAATTTAATCAGCGAAATGTTTTCACTGAAAACAATCAGTGGTGTTCCACTGATTCTAAGTGGAGCCATTTTCACTTATTCGAGCAGTTTAATTTCGCTGCGAATCAGTGGGAAACGACTGATTCGAATTTATAGTGCAGTAGATGACAACTGTGAGGATAACTGAGGATTCAGTACAATTATTCTACTGATTGAAATCACTAATACAGATCTAAAGTGCAAGCGTTATTCCCAAGCTCATTACAAAGCTCGCCGAATTCTTAGTTTACACTCGAAATCACGGCGGAAAGAAAAAAAAGCTAGCGCAGACGGCGTTTTTCACTTAGCTGGCATTTTCATATCGTTACTCAATGCCAAATTGGTGGCAAGTTTGACGATGAACGGCCGATATACAAGGAAGAATCGCCTCAGACGAAACACCTGCCGGGCCGTAAACAGCAATTTCCGATAAAATACTGAACCAATAATCGTCAAGGACGGCTCGGACCTGCCACTAATTTTCTACGTTTTTCCTTACCTCGTCAAGTTATACCGGACGCAATTATCATAAAATACTGATATATACGCATTGCCAAGTATACTAAGTTGATACCACATACATCACAGACATGACGATAAATAAAAATGAAAAGTGGCCAAAAGTTCACTGTCTATAATTCTGGGAAAAATATTAGGCCTACGCTTAAGTAATTAAAGCAATGAGCCATTTATAATTCAAAAAACACAGCCCAAAGGCAAACAAAAAGAAAAGAAAAATGACTCGAGCACATCTTAGCCATATTCACTTGTTTAACATAATAGGCAATAATATTGGACTCCGGAAAAAAAATAATCAGAGAACATAAATCTGAAATTCAAAAGAAAAATCAGGCACGAGTAACTAGTTTCGCTGATATTGCAGTTTTTCGACAAGGCCTACTAACATACAAAAATAATTTAGTTCGTCAGGAAGAAACTGTAATTAGGACAGATGTATTACTTAAACCACACGATTACATGTGCTGTTATCGCATCCAGACATTGTATAGTGCGCATTCAGCATAAATTTTTGCACCACTTAAACTTTTTTACACTCTGTTTTCCTATAAGTACATAAACACTTTGAAAAAGTATTTGAAAATTCAATTTTACGCAAATAATTCCTACCAACTACAGTTTCATCGATTGTGTTACAGGATTACGCTCGATTTCGCCACGTTCCTAGAGTAATAAATATTTGATTATAGCGAAGTAACAATTGAAATGAAAGTCGAAGTTATAACAGTGTAGGAAGTTTTGTTGCGTACCCGCTATTGTTAAAGGAACTGCTCAAAGTATGCACCCTCCCTTTTCCCTGAGAATTCTGCAAAGTTTTCAGAAAAGTAAAACATGCCCATTGTTCATACATTAATAGACTGACATTAATTAAATCGACTTCTATGGTAAGCTATGTAATTTTTTCAGAGAGGTCGAGTATCTGAGAGCAGATGGCCACTACATTCACTTGTCTGAAGGTCTGGGATAGAACAGAGCTATTTTATAAAAAAAAATTGAGACGTGGTGACGTTAGAGTCTCCTATCGGAGATTTATATGGCATTTTTAAAATAACGATCATTACATTATTCATAATCCGTACCTACGATGACTTCATAGACATATAAACATTGTTATCCTGTCAGGATTTGCTTCGTTAACGAGCAAAATATTGGTAATATTCATTCAGCTGAGTTCTCAATGAACATGCTTTGCGAACATCTACTGAAACATTACAAAATGTATAGTATTTCTACTTCTGATAGATGGGCACAAGACATACAATGTTTCGAAAAAAATCAATTATGGCAAACGCATTACCTTTTTGTGTGAACTATTGCCATTTTGAAACAATTAAGTGAATTATGGTGACCAGAGAATGAATTCTAGGCATGTATCCGGTAGGTTTTGTAAAAACCGAAAATCGGAAATCACAGGAATATTTTCTTACGAGCTAGAGGGGGGGGGGGGGGGCAAAAACATTTCAAGCATCCATAGTCTCAAGTACAAGAATGAAGAAAGTATCTAGTTTGGTATACCCATCCATAATCACCTGTGGAAGAAGGGCCGCGGTGGTGTAGTGGTTAGACAATCCACCTCCCACATATACGAACCGCGTTCGATTCGCGGCGTGATCGCTCTCTGATTTTTGCATGTGGCAATCGTACCGGACTATGCCGCTGATCTACGGGTTTTTTCTCGGGGATCTCCCGTTTCCCCCGCCCCTTCATTCCGGCGCCACTCCATATTCATATCGCTTCACCCTATATCAGCTCTCAAGACCTCAATGTTAAGAGTAGCCCAAATCTCTTCACTAAACTCACCTATGGAACATACCGCCGTACCATGTTTTTTGAAGAAAAATATCTAACAGTGCACACTTTTCCTAGTGTTTCTATTTTTATTCAGACGTCTCAAACAATGTGTGCACATTACACAGAACACTAGTCTAAGGTCATCAAGTCATGCTAGCATTCGGAATATATTGAGTTCACGACCGACTGAGATTACTGGAACGTTACTTACTGGTCATATGAGCGAATCGCTTAAGGAGATAGTCTAGCGTAACATCACACTAGCTTACTATTTTAAATCATCTAAGTTAAGTTACTAACACCCAAGTACAGGCTGTTCACGGTAAAATTAGTACTTTTGAAAGCCCTGCCTAAGAATCTACGTGTATGCACGTTGCGTATTCTTCACCCTAATGTAAAATTAACATTGCCATGGGCCTCATCACGTCATTCGTGAGAGGGTCAAGTTAAACTGAGATTCTAACAAAAATAAATATTTTACAAATCTACTTACTTTTCCACTTCGAAGCATAAAAAAAAAATACAGAAAACGAAATAAATAATTTAAGTTATCACAAGTGGTTACCTAACACGATTTATTTAACGTTAAAATATGGAACTACTTTACCCTTAATCGTTACCGACTTTACTGGGTGCGTGTCGCTCAGTACACCCGTTAAAATACATGCAGTTAGTAGCAGGGACTTTTTTGCGAAGGTTGATTTCAAAAGTGCTCACTTTATCGTGAACAGCCTTTAGGCCTAATATGAAGTTAACGAATACTTTCTTAATTTGCGGATGTCATTCATTGCTGAATGTAGTCATTCATTTAGTGGAAACAATTTATCAATTGCTATTACTTACACCGACAGAGGCGCCTCAGGACAATTTTCCTATCCCAAACTTTAGTACAAGAAAAATTACTTCTAGAAAACTGCTCAAGTCGGTTAACAGCCAAGTGGCTTCGATATGTCTTCACCGAGCCTAGATATTGTATCTACCGTGGTAAATCCATGCTATTTGAGTTGTTAAAAAAAAAAAAATGAACAAGTAATCTGCTTACTTATTGTGTGTTAACGTGTTAGGTCATCATTTAAACACGTCATCTTTACAGGTGCATAAGTGTTCTCGATGGTTCAGTTGCGCGCGAAGGTCTGGAATCGCGAACGCGGAAGCCCACGGGAGGGCTGGACAATCCTCGAAACGCGACGAGATCAATGCGACTTCCCCGAACACAACTTGCTTGGCTGGTAGAAACGAAAACACGTCCCGGCTGCAATTCCTTTCTAATTGTCAAACTTTATAACCCGGGGACGATATATAAGGGGGGGGGGGGGGAGGAAGCATAGGAGAGGAAGATGAAACGAGCAAAGAGGACGAGATGATATCCTCCTTATCCGTACTTCTCTCCAGGGCTCCTTGCAGGTAGCTATTATCAGGGTAGAGAAACAATATGTGCGGCGGGGGGAACGGAAGGGGATAGGAGGGGGGGAAAAAATATAATTTCCTGCAGAAGCCGGCAGGGAGTAGGATGAGGGGGGTGAGGGGGTTGAAACACGTCCGAGATTTATACCCGCTACCCACGCGACAGTTTTACTTTTGGAAAAGTTGTTATTGATGGGGGTTCTGTGACGACCACCGTGGCCCCACGGCCCTCTAGGTGGGAGGAGGGTGGGTTGGGGCGGGGGTGGGGTTTTGAAACAATCACGTCCAACCCTTGCCGGCTTATTGCGGAGCCGATGGCGGGCCTCATAGATCTTGCGGGAAGACACCACGGGCAGAGCCGTCATGCGAAGGAGGGGTAGTTCGTACATGCCAGTAGGCACATTGCATCGGACGACGACGCACACCCTCGTCCGTCAGATGAGGAGGGGGATACGGCACTGAGCGCACGATGACACGAAGACAGGTAGCGAGGCACAGTCGCTCAGCGGCGACGCCGGTATTCGAGTCAGCTCGAACATACGACTGTGCATCCCCGAAGAGGATCACAGCACGTTTCTCTTCACAGCATCTTTCAGAGAAACAGCCTGATGGCTATCCTGTTTGGTTGTGATTTCTTGATACCCTAACGACGTCCTTTTCGATGAATGACGTCCTTTCCGCGACCCCTCGCGGAGCCACATGTGCGTACCAATGCCGATATGCAGACATAGCAATGGTGAAGGTTTCGGCCGGATAGTCTTCTTGGCGAGAAACGTCAACCTCCTGACAAATTAACGAGGCACTGAAACAGATGGTCTGTTCACTTTGGACATGGCCAAGCGGCACTGGCCTAGGAACGTAGTTGATAGGGCTGTTAGCTCAAAATTTAAAATAGACCATGTTCCAGCTGCAGACACTCTCAAAACAATACAATACCTGTGTTACACCTAGGAATTATTGTGTTTTATTGTCGGCGATGTTTCACACAGCAGCGCATTGCTTATCTCGGCATCTTTTACCAGACCTATCTAGTCAAAGCCAAGGTAAACAAGAAACTGTGGTGTGGTGACAGAAATCTGTATCTCTTTTCTGTTAGGCCTACAGAAGGACATTTTCTCGCTATTTTATCCCTTACGTCGAATAATGAAAGGTAAAAAAATACCCTGCCGCAGTTTTCATAACAGTTCCGGACTTGAATTAAGGTATTATACAACTACGCCACAACAGTTTACATGAAACAAAAAGCTACATTACAATCTAGCCTTCAGCACTGGCAACAGGCGACCCAACATTTAAAGTTCTTTTTTTTTCTCCTTGAAGGCACGATCCAAACTCTTGAAATTTGTACTTGTCAAACCCCTGGACTGAACAGAACAACAAACTGCCACAGAACACACCGGAGCTGTCGCACGCGACGTTCATAACCCACGCATTCCTCCACTTCACGTGAAAATACCGCCGGGGCAACATCCCAATCACCCGGCAGAAGGAGTTGGGATTTTCGCTGTCATTTTCTCCCGTCCCGAAAACAAGACTCATTTCTCATTTCCTGGCATGCGTACCAGAGACGTCGAAGAAAATCAGGCGACATCAGCGGAAACCAATCAGCGTTTTTTGGTCCTTCTCTCTCTCTCTCTCTCTCTCTCTCTCTCTCTCTCTCTCTCTCTCTCTCTTCCCCCGCGACTGCAGAACAAGCATTCCCTCCGTCTTTATCCCCTCGCCACCCTCTCCACCCACCCACCACCAGCTGCTCATTTCCCTCATGTTTCCCTCAAAGAAAAATGACTTCAATAAACATTTCTTGCAAGTTTTTTTTTTCGCCCGCCGTCTCCCCCCCCAGTGCTTCCCTTCTCCATCCTCCCCGTGGCAAGAGCCCGTTTTGACGTTTTTAGTGTGATTTACTGGCAATAACGGGTCGTCGTCTGCAAGGGTTGGCATCATTACAGGCCGGGCGCTCGGCACCGCGACGCCACGTCCGGGGTTGGTTGGGGGGGAGGGAGGTGGGGCTTCCATCACGGCCTGGGCGACGTTTCCGCCATTGTCCGGCGTCCTCGCGCTAATCCCAGGCCGAGGAATTTAAATGAGGCGCGAGGAAACTGCCTCCGGTCTGCAGCGCGCGTCCCCCGACATTCTGCGCGCCAAAAAATACATCTCCCGCGAAGGAAATATTACCACGCTGCAGCAAAACACAGCGTAGCTTACACGTCATACTTCCACCCGGACATAACCGTGCTGTGCTTGCTTGTATATTCTATTCCCGGTCTCTTCACACTCTTTGGATCAAACATTTTAAAAATCACCCCATGTAACGTGCTCCGCTGTTTCCTAAATATATCGTGTTCCACAAGCATTTTATACTTGTGTTAACATAAACGTACCCTAATTTTATTTTGTTTAATTGAACTGTTACGTATATTTTATGTATAAATTATATATTTCATTTATAATTAATATGAATAAAAACAGGTAAAATTGGTGTGTTGGTACTGCCTGGTATTAAATAGTTCTTATGCAAAATATTACTATAGGCCGTTCACGGTAAAGTGAGCACTTTTTTAAACCGTTTCATCAGACATAATAACCAACATTTCATGGCCTCGGACGTTTGGTTTTGGGTTTGGTGAATGTATACACTGTGTTTATTACTCACATAGCAGGGTTTACATTAACAAGTGGTGGAAGGGTATAAATTGGCTGAAATAAAACAGTAACTAGGGCTTCAAAAGTGCTCACTTTACCGTGGACGGCCTATACACGAGTGCGCACAATTGGGAAGCGCCAACTGTAAAAAATTTCCTTGTAAACATCCTAAACTGCAATGTAAGTTTTTAACCTATACATAAGGACACCCGAATTTCGCGAAGAGATTTCGCGACCCGTTGTATTTCATAAAACTGTACCTCATATCACCTCTCATGATTGGCTGATCTAGAAATTGCGCGTCTAAGGCGTGTGCTCGCGAATCACATACATAAAGGACCGGAGTTACTTAATTCTGATCGGTGCGTCTAGTAATAGAATGTCTTCTCGTAAAGATTCGTGGCCAATAAGCAAGTGAAATCTGCTGGTACGCCGGTAGGCTATTGGAATCAAGCATGCGCAGAAATCTTTTCGCGAAATCCGGGTGCCCTTACCTATAGGCCTATATAGTATGGGGGAAATACCACACACCTGGCTGCAAATATAGGAGTATTTAGTGTCGTCACTATACAAAGTTGGAAACTTCCTTACGCAATTGACGCATTCCTTAGCAAACGTAGGAACGCTATCATGGATATATAGGAAAATATTTCACCATTCGCGCATTCTCACTCCAAGTATACACTGATGTGGTAAATTTACGAATAATTTATTACGTAGGGTTAGAACTTTAAAGAGGGCTTCAAAGACGTTGGCAGTAAGCGTGACTGAACTATATTTAGTTTTACGCTGTGCGGCCAGAGGCGGCGATTATCGCTTGATTATAATAGCTTCCGCACTACATGCTGCAGGCTGGCGCTCAAATTCTGAGTCACTGCCGTATGCGAGATTCTAGAACAGCTGCCTCAGCGACCACGACCTCCGACACCCGTAAATCGATACAACGTAGTTATGCATGCGTTATTGTAATGCTCGCGTGATCACGGGATCCCAGTTTAAATAATGACGCGGTTAAACGATCTGACATATCCCAGAACTCAAACACGATCATGGAACGGCAGATAACCCACATGTAAACTAGGGCTTCGTGTACTGTCTTTGTATACTGCTGGTGTCGACATTTCTTTCAGAGAATCGTGAGTAATGTAAAACATATAGAAATTAAATCCAGGATTTTTATTTAAGAGATCCTTCTACATTCTTTGCAAGATTTTGGCAACAACCGCTTTTGAAAATGTGAAAACGTGAGCTCCTTCGAATATCAACATTTGTCGATAGCAGATAAATTACTTGGGAAATTCCTTCATTAATTGCAATGCCGTCATCGAGCGTACAACACTATAGGCTGTTCACGGTAAAGTGAGCACTTTTGACGGTCTGGTTACTTTTTCCTTTCAACCATTTTTCATCCTTTAAACATCTCTTTAAATAAATATTGCCATGTAAGTAATAAACACAGAGTGTATATTCCACCGCACTCGGAAGTTGACGTCTAAGGCTAAAGTAAAGCATACTTATTAAGTACTATTCCAAATGAGAGGGCTTTCAAAAGTGCTAACTTTACCATGAATGGTCTTTATGAAATAATACCGGGAAGAGATCAGTCATTTGGGAAAGAAAAAAAAAAAGTGAATTTAGTATGTGGTAAAACCTGAAGGGAAAGACGAAAGAGACACGCGATATTAGTTAACTAGCTGCTTCGGTAAGAAGGGTGGAAGAAGGGGAGGAGGGGGTAGGAGGAAAAAAAAAGTGAGCACGTGGAGAAGTTTAAAGTGTCGTAAATCAGCGAGGGAGTGCGCGGGAAATGCGAATTGGCGTTTTTCGCGCGGGGCAGTTCGCAGACAGGACACTTGCGGTCGGAGGGCGAGGCAGTTAGTGGAAGGCAATTAGACCACAATCAATCACCGGTCCGTCACTCCCTCCCCCTCTCCTAGCGAGCAATGTCGGGGGGGGGAGGGAGGCGCAGGCGGGAGTGATGTGTGTCCAGCTAACAACTCTTACAGGCCGAGGACGGCTGTCACTCGCGAGCCACTCAGGGGGTTGGTTGGTGCGCACACACTAGACGAAGAGGGAGGGGGGAGGGGGGTGGCAGCTGATTTGCGAGCCGTCGCCGTTCCTCGTGCATCATCGCCCTTCACCGCGTCTCCGCATACACGACGTGGCGGCTCCTTTCCTTTCACGTCGGCGTGTACGCGTTCCCTGATTGGCTGTCTACTACCTGCTGCGGAAGGAGACCTGTTGGCCGCTCTGTCCCGACATGTTGCTGGCAAGTGCGGCAGGAGTTCGCGTGTGTGAGCAACTGTCTCGCCGTGGATGGAAAACTGCGCATCCCAGCTGCGTTTTTCTGACTAAAGGCTGTTCACGATAAAGTGAGCAATATTGAAATTGACCTTAGAAAAAAATCACTGTCCCTGCCTGCACATGTTTTAACGGGCGCACTGAGTGACATGCATCCAGTGAAGTTGGATGGGAAGTAGTTCCATATCTTAACATCGAAATAAGGGTTGGGAACAATTCCTGATAACTTAAATTATTTCTTTCGCTTTCTGTGTTTTGTTATGCAAACGATGTGTAAAAATGAGCAGATTTGTTACTTTTTTTTAATAATTTCACAGCTTCACTTGACCGACGCATGAATAAAGTAATGAGGCTAATGACGATGTTAATCGTACGTAAAGCGGAAGAATACAGAACGTGCATACAAGTAAATCTGAAACAGGGCTTTCAAAAGTGCTCATTTTACCGTGAATAGCCTATACCGACAGACCTGTCAAAACCAATTCACTTCAACTTTTGGGTGGTACAACTGTTAATTATTCTTCCTATGGCCGAAATTCAGTGTAACGAGGTATATTTGAATAAGAACATTTTTTTTTTCTTAAATAAGAAACACGGATCTGTTAGTGAGATTGGGGTCGAGTGCACACGCAAACTGCATAGTTTAGTCACTCCATGTGTTCCAATAAACAACGTGTATATCAGTTCAGGTTATGTAAGCAAGTTGTTATGTTTTTTTTAATATTTTACGCTTGTGACTATGGGCGGTTTATGCTATTACAAGCGAAGAACTGAAGATAATTATTATGAGAATAAGACAGGCAGACGGACTGTCATACCCCGTGCAAAGTGTTACCAAGTATTGTATAGCTTCTGGTGGCGTAATTGTCCCAAATATCGTGCCGCCAAAAGCGGCGCTCCGTTGGCGCTTCTCGCCTGGATTGCATACGGGCGCATCTCCGCAGTTCGCTAGGCTTGCCCGCCTTTACTGAGTCATACAAAGTGCATTCATATGTATTTGCACTACTTCAAATCTAGTTTCAATGACACTAGAATACATTCAAGTTAGTATAAGTATTTCATGAATGTGAAAGGGAGGGTACGTTGAAAATTCAAAAGTAAATATACACGTTCGCCTCTGTAGACCACGTGATTTTGACAGTCGCACTGGCAATGGGCGGGCGAGTCAGTGTTCGGGACATGCGCATACAACGAAAGTACGTCTATAGGCTGTTCACGGTAAAGTGAGCACTTTTTAAGGCCCTGCTAAATTTTTTATTTCAATTAATTTCTACCTTTCTGCCACTTTTTAATGTAAACATTGTACTATGACTAATAAACACAGTGTATACATTTCTTCACTCTGAAATGTCAACGTCTGAGACTGCAATAAAGTTTATTTATAAAGGGTTAATGCCTTTTTGAAGGGCCTTAAAAAGTGCTCACTTTACCGTGAACAGCCTATAGCTCATATATAATCTATGGGGGAAACGCAATTAAGGCGAAAATCACTCTGGTCCAACTGTAGTCTATGAGTATGACACTGGCTACACTTATGGGGAAGATAATATTTTTGTATAAGGAGACGGCGTTGCAATTTTTACTATATTTTTCCACGTCTCCCCCCAAAATGATTATGACACATACTGGGTAATTGTTACCGGATTTGTTTTTTGTGTTATTTATATGCCCATTGCGTTCCGAGAAGAACTTCAAATTTCGACAAACATTTCAAAACAGCGTTTACCTTTGCATGTAAATTTTCCTCGTCTAAATTTATATCGTATTCGGCAGGTGGTGTGAAGAATAGAGTTTTTGCATAAAGTGAAAATAAGCCCTCAAAATATTCAGGGGTGTCCTTAAATATGCATACGCCAAACAAGCCTTTCTGTCACAAATACATATAGTATCGTTTTAGGCGATGCAAGGGGCAGATATATTTGTTCAGAACTGCACAAGTATCGGTATAACGCTTTGTCATACACTGAGTGGAGTGGAGATATTTGTGCGGTTCTTAACAGCGAGGTCCTGAGAGTCGATGAGGGTGAAGTGAGGTGAGTATGGAGCAGCGCCGGAATGTAAGAGCGGGGGAAACCCGCCGACGAGCGACATTGTTCGGCACGATTCCCTCATGCGAAAATCCGGCTCATACATCGAGACCGATAAAAATGTGTTTGAGGCTCACGTATATGAGAAGCAAATGTTTATGGGGCAACCTAATATAGTCTCAACAACACTTATGAGAGGGAATTACTTCACTAAACTCTCTTTTTTTTTTTTTGCCTCGTACATTGCAGACCAGTATAATATGTACGTGGTAAACTGAGCACTTCTGAAAGCACTGCATAAGATTTAGATACTTGTACGCGAATCGTGCGTTCTTCCTCCACTTGCAAAATTTACATTACCATGGGACTATATTTTACAAATTTCCTAATTCTTACACTTGCCCTGCCGTGGGGGGGGGGGAGAGAAAGCGAATGAAAAATAAATTCAGTGTTTACAGAGGCTTACATAATAGTTTTAAGTTAACGATATGACATGGAGCAACTTTCTCTTCACCTTTGCCAACTTCACAGGGCGTATGCCGTTCTTCGCGCCCGTTAAAATATACGTAGGTAGGGGAAGCGACATTTTTCAAGCGTTGTTTTCGAAAGCGCTCAATCGACCGTGAACATGCCATAAATTCCCGCCCCGTGCAACGTTCCAGATGTAGACTACTGACCCTGGAAGGGGCGAGAACATGCCTGACGTCCAGGTTAGGTTGTGGCACACACACTGGAGTGTCGCCGAGGGTCTCTTCGCCCCCAGGACGAGTGGTTGCGTGAGGGGGTTGAAAAGGGGGGTGGCAGGAGAGTGACACGAGATGTCGCGCAAGGCGGCTGGCAGTGCGAGGTTTGGGGTAGTTGGGCCGGGAGGGATGAGTCTTGGCTGCATGTCTGAGGTGGAAGTCTTCGTGACAGGTGACTGTTAATTTGGCGACACTGTGTACTAATTCCGCGTCGCAGCAGACGTCCCCCCCCCCCCCAACCCGCCATGCGGAGGTTTCTGACACGCTAGCACTAGGAGCCTCGCTGCATCGAGAATGTTGACGGGGGGTGGAAGGGGGAGGGCACTCGCACCACACAAAACATTTTGCACACTTACTGGAAATAATTACGCGCCTGGAGAAACTAACACGCTGAGGCAAGTGTTTCTAGTACCTGCTACGTGAATTACACCGCTGCGTTTCTTTTCACACAGACTCATGGGCGTAAAACCAAATACACTAAAGACAACTACCGGACAGCGTTATATAAATAGCACATACGAACGTACATTTAAAAAAAAAGCTAGCGGTAAGAGGTGTTACCACTATTATATTTCCAGAAATATTAAAAAAAAATTTATTTTTTAGTTAATATTTTAAACTTTTAAAATATTTAAAATGTTAAGAACTTATTTTCGTCGCTTGATTTTTGGCTGTGGTTAAATAATATTTTTCAGAGAGAAAATAAAGTTTCGTATTCATATCCACCACGTTGGTATTGTGTCATTAATATCAGTGGAATGTAGTATTAAAAAGAGTCGCTGCTGTCTGCTTGCTGTAGGTGATAATACCGCCGGACTTTCTCCCAAAAATCTTCAAACTTTCCAGTATTTGTGTCTAGTGTTTTTCGTAAAACGGGTTGGTTTTCTTGCGAGAGTATAATTTAAAAAAAAAAAATGTGCGGTGGTTAAGGTTCTGTTTTTTTTTTTTTTTCCAAGTGGTTTTCCACCCCTATTACACGGGAAATGTTGAAGCAGCTCCTTTATATTCAGGCTTCCGGATCTCGCCCATTGTTTTACATAACACAGAGCAAATAATCATACGGAGTTGGAACAGCCGCAAGATGTGCTCACTGGCCAACGAACATGTAGAAACTACGCTCGCCAATCAACGCCTGGTAACGAACCTGCCAGCCGGCATCCAGCCAACAGGGACTCTTCCGCAGCACGCAGGACCAATCAGGCGCAAGGGGCCGGGGATAACTACGCCCACACGAAAAATAACCCTGACTCTCAAGTAAGGGCAAGTCAAAGCGGCGTAACATCGAGATCTTGAGAGCCGATGAGGGTGAAGCGAGGTGAGTATAAAGAGGACTATGTAGCTCCGCGTCCAAAGTCAGGAAGCGAGGGAGCCTAGCGCCTCGTCGCTCCTACGCGCAAGGCCTGCAGTGTTCCCGCCAAAACGCTTTACTGTGTGAACTAGATGTGTAACTGTGGTGTTTTATTACACGCGATGAAAGTGCTCAGATCAAACTACCTGCGTATAACCGTACTTTTCTCTTACCGCTTAAAGAAACTTCATATGCAAGCTTTAAAAAATGCGATGTTTGACCACATTCACGACTTTTTTTCTCTCCATTAATACACTTAATATGATAAAAGTAAAAAGATAGCTACATAGACAATACTTTATTTTTATTCTTTCTGGAAAAACTTCGTATTTCCAGAACATTTATTTGTACCGAGACACGCGTTTAGGAGCAAACAACGAGTTCACAGAAAACGTTTCGGTACATAGGACCCTGAAGCAGCACCGGAATGGAAGTGCGGGGGGAAACGGGAGATCCCGAGAAAACCCGCCCACCAGCGGCATCGTCCGGCACGATCCCCACATGCAAAAATTCGGGGGGTGATCTCGCCGGGAATCGAACCCGGCTCGCCTAAGATGAGAGGTGGGTAGTCTGACGACTAAGCCACCCAGGCCCCTGTGTTTATCAGGAAAGCAAAATACTTCGTGCAGGCAAGCGCTCTAGCCAGTTATCTTTTATAACACTGTCCGTTGATTTTTTTTTTAAATTTGAATATTGGCATAGCCCACTGAAAAGTCACCGGAAGAATTACTTCTGTATAACGCTTCAGATATTATTATTTTTTTTTTTTTTCAGAAAGTGGTGTTTGTCAGATTGTATAGAAGAAAGCGATTCATCCACCGAAGGGCAAGACTATAGAACATGAAGTTATGAGGTTTTGCAACTGATGCTGTCCTGGGCGGCTTCTTCTCCTGGGCTCCACGTATGCTTCTACAAAACTGTTGTTACACGTATGATTGAGCGTACCTCATCGAGATAAAGAAAATTCGTTACGACATAAACTCGACCATTTAATCTGCGTGGTGCTCAATACGTAAGCAACAGCGTGTCGTCTCAATATGCTCGTTCGGTTGACGAGGCAGACGCTGTCGTGACCAGTTAAGTTGGTAAATACACAGCCTGTTGTTTTTCTACTTCAAGAGATGTTCGCAAGAGAATCGCAAACTGAGTAGTAGTTGGTTGCAATGATTCAGGCGCGAATAAAACCATAATATTCCACAGGGAGAATTGTGTATCGCTGCACGCGTAATTCACTAATCATGGAAACGTTACAGACAGCAGCGCTAACACTTTCCCCAAACCTCCTGCCAAAGTTCCTTATTCAAACTACCTCAACACAATTCTTGCCGCGGGGAATTATGCGATGATCCTTGCGTTTTGCTAAGTAAATTTAAGATTCGAATATATTTGTAATGATTTAATAAGACACTCGAAATCTCCGTTTGTCTACAAGCGCCAATAAAAAAATCTTAATCTACCAATCTGCTTATGTATTTAGAATACGTCATAAGCAAATTATTTTCGATGCGGAAAACGTTACTTAGTAAATACTGCGTATTACGGTTCTCGAACTAAAGATAACGTCACGAGGTCGTTAGCAATGTAATTGCGTATTGTAACGGCTAAGAAGGGCAAGACGCCACTATGGCCACATCCTACACCTTAGGCAACACGTTTGCTCATTTGCATTCCCAGCAGCATACCGCCGCAGGCGTTAGGACAGCCTGCAATGCCCAAATTATGTTTCCTCTGCAACAGTCTTACAATAAGTCTAATACATTCACATCCCTTTGCGAGGATTCATACGGTATGTCAAGATATTATTTTATAATTTGTTATAAGTTTTCTCTGTAACTTTCCGGAGCAATACAAGGAATCGGTGCACTAAAATAATGGCGTCGACACCTTTTGATTTTGAGAACTCGAATTATGTTGAAAACGGTGGACTTTTAGAATGATTGAAGTATCATAATTTAATGTGAGCTGCTGAGGTATACTTAGCTAACCAGACAGAATTGGAAAAATTGCGATTCCAATAACATGCTTATTATCTACGAAAGACATTACGTTAACATGTTCACATAAGGATCCAAGAGGAATGATGCTGAGACGAACTAAGATTATGGGTTCGGGTTTATAAATTAACAGCGCTGTGACAGTCATGAACAAACAAAGCAACAATTTCGTTCAAATAATTTCCTAAAGTTAGTCGGCTCATTTTGAGATCACCTTAAATACACAATGTATATTCCAGTATTCTAGGCGTCACTCATAGTTGACAATAAACTATATTCTATTAAAATTATTAAAAAAATTTCTGTCACTATTTATTAAATCAATTTTTGTTGAATGTCAGCATCTTACAGATATGTTTCAAGATGGTGGAAGGAGTATGTTAATGTTGCAACGTAAGTATATGTTTTCTCGTGCATACGTGAGAGTATTTCCCCCCAAATACTTCTTTTGGGGTAAATCTGAATTTTATTTACAACGATAGAACAATAAATGAAACAATTTATAATACACCCTCCCGTTGACGAATGAGAAGTACCTGAAAAGATTATCACTAACAAGCTAATGTAAGAAAAATGCAATTATTATTTGTTCTTCACAAACAGATTTTTTAAGAGAGATTCGAACATTTTCCCTGAAAACTGTGCGTAGAACGTTTAAGCAAAAATTATTAAATAAAAAAGACATTTCATCATTCTAGCACTGTATATGTTAATGGTAAATGCGTAGCTGATACGATGTCTACTGGAAATACAAGAGCGACAGAATGTCAAATACGAAACATTTTCAGACATTTTGTATTGTGAGTTAAAGCAATTACGTCTCTGGGAAAAAATTTGGTACAAATCCTATAGGCGCCGCAGTGGTGAAGTGGTTAGCCTAGTCGCCTCCTACCAAGGCGAATCGGGTTCGATTCCCGGCGGGATCACGCTCGGATTTTCGCATTTGGGAGTCCCACCGGACGATGCCGATGGTTCGGCGGTTTTCTCAGGGACATCCCGTTTCCCCCACCCTTGCTCCATACTCACCTCACTTCACCCTCATCATCTCTCAAGACCTCGATGTTAAGAGCCACCCAAATCTCACCACTCCACCCACAAATCATATAATTTTTTTATAACGCAATGAACATTCGCTTACAAATAGTTAAAGGCTGTTCACGCTAAAGTGAGCACTTTTTAAATAAACCTTAGAAAATAGTCACTACCCCTGTTTGCGTATATTTTAACAGGCGCACTGAGTGACATACGCCCTGTAAAGTTGGTAACGATGGAGGGGAAAGTAGTTCCATATCTTGACACCGAATAAAAAATGTTAGGTAAACATTTGTGATAAGTTAGAATTATTTATTTAGCATTCTGTTTTTTTTTAAGCATCGGAGTGTAAAAATGAGCAGATTTTAAAATACTTACTTTTATAATAATTTCACAATTACACTTGACCGACGCACGAATAACGTGATCAGGCCCATGACAGTGTTGATTTGACATAAGGCGGAACAATACACAACGTGCATACAAGTAGATCTTAAGTAGGGCTTTCAAAAGTGCTCATTTTTCCGTGAACAGCCTATAGTAACATGTAAACACATGCATTGTGTCAAAGGTTAGGGACAAGCTGAGATTTCCTGTTTGGACGATTATAAGATAAAGAATAAATGAAGGGCACTTTTCCAAAAATCGACGGATGCGAAAATGCAATAGATTTGGTCCATAAAAACAAAAGGCGTGAGAGCGAAAAGTGCCCTCTCGATGTGGAGAGATGCGGCACGAGTGAAAGCGAAGGCAGAGATGGAACAGGGAACGATGAAATGGTTTGGTTATTTGGGGGGGGGGGGGAGAGAGAGAGAGCTGACGTGCTCTAGCAGGACAGTCTCACGCCATCAGTCCCGATATCGACCCTCCCAGCAGTCAGTCGCCTCGAGTTACGTCTGGCGGTGCGTGTTCAGACCCACGGTGGAGGGGGAGGGGAAAGAGAGAAAATAGTTTTAGGTCCGCGAGAGGACGATTGCAGCAGAAGTCGAGCTCCCTTCTCGGCCAACAGATCTCCCACGCCCCTCCAACCGTCGAACTATCCAGGAGGGGGCGACGGGGAGTAAAGGAGGGAACTTTTGACTATCTGCTGGCAAAGCGAAGATGGAGAAGGGCAGTGAAGGCCAGGATTGACGCATGGCAACCTAGCAGTTTACTGTATGAAGGATGGTGGCCACTCTCGTTTTGTCACTGCTACTCTTTTTTAGGTATAGGCTATTCAAGGTAAAGTGAGCACTTTTGAAATCCCTCTCATTTCGGATATTAATCGATAAATATATTTTATCTAGCCTTAGACGTTAACTTCAACGCGCGGTGGAATGCACACTGTGTTTATTACTTAAATGGCAATATTTATTTTAAAATGTGGTTAAAGGATAAAAAATAGGTGAAAGGAAAAAATAACCAGGGCCTCAAAAGTGCTCACTTTACCGTGAACAGCCGTTACTTGATATACTTGTTGATAAACTGTGACTGACAGGATTCCCCAGGTAAGACCGCACCTCGAAGTCCCGTGTGTTGCTGAAGAACTCTGTAGCGACGTGACGTCTCGGCGGATCGGTGGCTCAGTTGCCGAGAGGACGACAACCGGACAGCGGCGAGAGAGAGAGAGAGAGAGAGAGAGAGAGAGAGAGAGAGAGAGAGAGAGAGAGAGAGAGAGACTTGTAGCTGCGGATGCAGACGATCTGAACACGTGCGCAGGTACACGCCTCCGGGGGATCCGACAACGGGGCCGGCTCTTCGCCCAGACGTGAAGTCACGCCGCGGATGACACACGGCGGGACGACAGGGGTGTCCAGCGAAGCGGTCGTCGCCCTCCGCAGTTCGCCGCGTAATAACGGCGAAGAGGGAAGAGAGAGTAAATGAGCGGGGGAGGGAAAGGTAATTACAGTGAGCGGGAGAACGAAGAATGCACGGTGTAGGGGGAACAGGAGAAGAAAGGCAGGTGACTGGGGCGCACAAAGACGTCTGCCTATCACGGGCTGATGGACCCCCCTCCCCCCTAGATGCGGTTTGCCGTCTTCCTCGCACACCCACAAGACGGCCGTCGGACACCACGCTGAGGCCATGTCCGAATTGACAAATTTCGGTATTTCGTTATTTTGTAGATTTTTTATTTGGAAGGTATCAATTCGGACGTTGTCGACAGTCACTTGTTTAGCACTCGCGGCAACACATTATTACATTAACAGTGAGTAATATTTATATGTTAATTTAATGCTTAAAACAGGCGTAATATTTCTTCAATCATCACTGGAATACTAGGAATACGTTAATAAATATCAAATTAATACATTATGCAATAACGTCAAAATGATTTTTTTGTGATATATATTCAAAGCACAGCACTTATTTAAAACATTCCTTGTTGTGTATTTTATGTACAGTTATTTGTTTTAAAAGTAATTTTATTTACGGATTCGCGCATGTGTTTATAAAGTAAAAATAAATATGGCGCTGATTTGATCATTTTGTATTTTCGCTAACATGCGCTAGATGCAAAATACGAAATACCAAATTACCAAATATGTCACCATTTTGTATACAAAATCGGGTCACGTGAGCGTTTTGTCTACAAAATCTGGCAATTCGGACACAGCCTGAGGCAGTTCGAGAGCTCTGAGACGTCTCTAGGTAGCGTGTCCCGAGCAGAGCTGCCACTCACAGAGTAAAAAAAAAAAAAGCAGATTAACTACTGGAAAAAACCCCATACCTTAAAAAAAAACAGATCGCAAATTAACTGAAAAAATTCCATTAAAATATTATATTACACAAATTTCGGAAACACGTTTCAATTTTCCGAGACAAACTTGACTTAACAAAAAAAGTTATTGCCCGTAAAGACGTAAACAGAAAAAATATAATCACAAAATAAAATTTGGATGATACCATTTCTTTTCAGCTGGCGGTTAACTTAATTCGTTCATAATTAATGTCGCTGAACAGGAGTTCAAAATTTGAGAATTTATTGTAAAAACCCCAGATTTGTTCAGATTGTCATTTTAAAAATAAAAAAAACCTAGGGGACTATTTAAAAAAAACCATGATATGAGGGGGGGGGGGGACTATGAGTGGCAGCACTGGCGATGTAAAGGGAACGAGACTAGCTACACGTCCTGATTTTTGTTTTCCTGTTAGTCTGAAGAATGAATAATGTGAAATGTCGTTAGATGGGTCGGTGATCAACGCAATAAAAACCGTCAATCACAATGATTCGCGGATCTCAAAAGTACAACTTGAGCATCTCCGTAGGCTAAACTCGTAGAAGACGGTCACTGGACAGAACTGATGTATGCTCGCGAGTTTCTGAAAATGTGGACTCTATGAAAAAAAAAAAAAAAAAAAAAAAAAAAAAAAAAAAAAAAAAAAAAAAAAAAACACTTCATATTAAGCAAACAAATGGGCTCTGAAAATAAACGGAGGAGTCTGCTCAGTTAGCATCGCAGGAAGCCCACTAATTATATCACGGACTGAAGTCAGGAGTCCGGAAGTCACGGCCACTGGTTTAAAGTGAATTCAGCCGCCTTGACACAGATTCGCAGCGATCTCAACTTTTTTAGCCAGGACACAGAGGCACAGTAACTGTATTGCACAAAGTTCCAGTTCACTGACTGAAATAGTTTGACAGTGTGCAGAAGTTGCGAGGTATCCAAATCTGCATTTCTGGACTGGTATCTTGCGCCCCACTCTGAGACGGCCGAGTTTAAGGACCCCATGTTTTTTTTTTTTTTTATTCCTGCATCGCAGTGTCGGATTTGAACCATTACAAAAGCTACGTACGAACTAACTGTTGACCTCGCGCAGATGACGCAAATATATAAATAAATAACGAAGCGATTAATTTGTCAGAGACTAGTAAGGAAACATTAACATGTTGACAAACTTACGAGAAGCAAAATTATTTCAGAAGGTTCTATACTAACAGCGTACATCATCTGCTCAGCTTACGTAAGACGAATTTCTTTTTAGACGTGAGTACCACAGCACGGCTAAAAGATAAGATCATAAAAAGATTTTATTTTCCACGGAGAAAGTGTCTGTATTCCTGATTTCTCTTACGAGTGAAAAACACAAGCAAACACAAAATGTTTATTTTGCGGTAAGTGATTGGCCAGCAAACTGTTGCATCAAGTTACACCTTAACCTAGCCTTTTCGTCACGTGAACAGCCGTCTTACTTCAAGAAAGAAGAATCTGAAAGTTGCAATCGGAATGCGCAGTCCACTTTTTATTCTGCTTACGTCATCTTTTATATACCTGTTACGTAAAGTCAATATAATCCCGCTCTTGAGCAGCCGTAGCCAGGCCGTAAAGCTGCAGTATTGACCACATTTGAAGCGTGTGATCAGGGAGATATAGGCTGTTAACGGTAAATTGAGCACTTTTTAAGTCCCTTCCCACAGGCATTCACCACTAATAAATTTATCTTATTGCAACCTCAGGCTTTAAATGTTGAGTGTGGTAAATGTATTCACTGTGTTTATTGCTCACATTGGAAGGTTTATATCAAAAAACAGCAGCAAGATGGAAATCGGATGAAAGAAAAAATATAAGAAGGGCCTTAAAAAGTGCTCACTTTACCGTGAACAGCCTATACACAAGAGCGCACTAGGACTTCGTCTCCTTGTGTCTTTCTTGGCTCACTAATCGTTTCAGTGGCCAATCGGTATCCATGTGGCATGGGTTCAATTTTCCGTTACGATTCAAGTAATCACGCGCTTACTTGAAGCTATATGATATTAACGGTAAAGTGAGCACTTTTAAAAAACCTCTTCTTTGGAATAATAGTCAATAAATATTTCTGTTTTAGACATTAAATTACGAGTGGGGTGTAATATACACATTGTGTTTATTAAATTCACGGCAGTATTAAAGGGTGATTAAAGGATAAAAAAATGGCTGAAAGAAAAGAGTAACTAGGTCCTCAAAAGTGCTCACTTTACCGTGAACAGCCTATAAGGAGACGTAATTGCTGAATATTATGTCTAGGTGAATCATACACTTATTCTCTTAACAAATGCTCTATCTCAATACACCGAAGACGATCCGGTCTTTATTTAAACGTTTACTACAAAACCGATTATATTATTAAATAATTATTGCCTTGGCTAAACAGCAACATTAAAAGTTGGCACGGACACTACCCCCCCCTTTTTTTTTCTAAAAGAACTGTGCAAAAAATGCATGTATCCGAAAGAAGTGAAGTATATGTCAATGTTTTTAAAGAACTAATGAACTAAACACATTCGCTTACTGGAATCGTATGAGTGATCGAATGATTTGGCAACACAATACCAAGTAGTATATGGTCACTTGACAATTATTTGTTAACTAGATTGCAATAATTTCAGATGGAACATAATTTACGGCCAGATCTACACAGGACAATTACACACTGCCGAACATGGTGTGTGTGTGTGTGTGTGTATATATATAGTTGAAATCATTTTTTGTAGGTCGCTACTATGTTCTGTGGACTGCTTGCCAATATCCCTTACAACAATCCATATCGTTTTCTTCTTTCTGATCATGAGAAGCAATAAGGAACTAAGCACTCCGAGTAAAGACCACTGCAACATGCAACTTGGATGTTGAGAGTTGAAGCGGGCGGCTCCGATCTGGATTTTCACTAGTGAAAAAACGCACCAGACGATGCCGACGGTCGGTGAGTTGTTTTTTGTGCTACAAGTTCACATCCTCCCTTCCCCCCCCCCCCAACCCAAAATACGCAATATTTTACCACTCCATTATAAACATTTCGTGTGCGTCAACTACCTGCGGACCCCTGCCAAAATGACGTCACTTTGATAAGTTTTAATCACTTTAAGCCTACCTATTCAAATTATATACTGGTATTCAGTTATTATTTGAGATGCTTTAAATATATTGCTTCTTTCACCTACAGTAGGATTGTGCGATAGAGTCCAACAATGCAGGGCAACATACCGCAATCGCATATCGTGATATCAACGATATGCGATATTGGCCATGAACGCTGTAGATAATGTGCCCTATTAGCGATGTTCGCAATATGCGACTTTGGTGATATGCGATGTTGGCGATATGCGATATTGGTGATATACGATATTGGTGATGTGCAATGTTGGCTATATGCGATATTTTCAATATAAATGTGACATATATTTACAATGTCAATATTTGATGTATCGATATAAACTATATTTACGATATATCAACAACGACTTGTAATACTATTTGGCAGCGATAAATGCACCAATACCGATATGGTCAACATGTTTAAAATCAATATTTAAAAGTGGATATCACACAGCCCTACTTTAAGGTGGACTAGGAATATATTTAAAATGTGTATTTTAATTATATTTATAATATATTTAAATATAACTAATATATTTAATTGAATACATTTTTTAAATTTAAGTACGCCCAATCAAATAAAACATATTGAAATTATGGGGCTATATTTATAATAAAATGAGGAAAAGCGATTGGTAAGGCAGGAGCAATTTTATTCTTATTCAAAAAATTAAAATACGTATGTAACAAGACTAGCAGGCAGATGTGCGTACGTACGACTGTATATTCTACTGTACGTGTGCACGTGGTATGGAGTTTGTGCCTGATTATTGCGCACAACTACGCTAAATAACATGAACTTCATGTTATAGTAGGCTTCAAACCAGTAACCAATAATCAGAAAAAAAAATTGGAAAAATCCTCGCATGGATTCCATTATAAGCTTAACTTCAAAATTAATACGAATGTGCTACTACTGCAACAATTGCAGTATCTTTGAATTTTACTAGTTGTGACAGCATACAGTCGCACTTGTAAAAGAGAAGAACCCAATAAACTGCAAGCCGGTAGGGAGTGAAAATGGCTCACACAAAGACGACAGCCAAAATAACAAATACTTTCGGCCCGAGTACATATGGGACTCTGCGGTCTAGCTGCAGGCCACTGAGCCCACCGTCTTCCATAGTCCCTAATTACTAGTCATTCCGCTGGTTGTGCGTGCTCGTATGTTCGCGGCGTGTGCTTGCGTGCCTGCGCGCACGTACGTGTGTATATTACACACGTTAATTGATTCTCGATGTTAATTCTGAATTCCGTCATTCCCTTGTGCTGCGTGGATCAGAATGCTTGCTTATTGCGGGGGTGCTTTCTAGTTATATATATATACACACACACACACATTCCCATCACGAACGTATGAATTAATTTTAACTTTTCAATGTAGTTTTGATTTAGTTACCGCGTGACCTGTCTCCGTGATAGACTCGCAGTCATAAAGCGAGGCATTTTAAAAACAACAGATATGAAATATACCATTGCACTTACCTCATCCATGAACATTTCTAATTTGGCATAATTTTTCTAATAAATATACATTTGCCAGTTGCTAAAATCGTTCATCGGAAAATTAACTGTGATAAAGTTTTCTGCAATAAATGCAAGCTGAACTGTCCGGACCTTCAAGTCCTTGTTAAAGATCTAACATTAATAGACGTATGAGAGAATATCTGGCCTCATTCCATGCAATAGTGAAAACATATATGAGGATGATATAATTATTCACGCACTGCGGAACTATGATCGGAACTGGGTAAACATGAGTTAGCATTATGGGCTCGTACATACATGGAAAAGAAATAAAAGAAATTCGTTTCAGTTACATCGCTATGTAAAATAGGAAATATCGGTCACGTTTTTGACAGTAAAATGTATAAAATGGTAGCGAAAACAGAACTTTATAACGGAACGGCCATATTTCTATGTTTTCCTCCGGGACAGGGTAATGTGTCTTGTACGGATACCCTGTGCATACTCAAAGGACACGAACAACCAGTAATTTATATTGCTTCATAATGTCACAGATGGAAAGAGTGGTAGACGTGAATATTCATGGGGTCACACAGGGTTCGAACAGACCTGACCGATGCTTACGACAGGCCATGGCCAGTTCTCTCCGCGGTGGCTGAGCGGTTACAATGCTCGCCTCCCACCAAGGCGAACCTGGTTCAATTTCCGGCCGGGTTCACTCCCGAATTTTTGCAAGTGGAAATCATGCCGGACGATGCCGCTGATCGGCGGGTTTTCTCGAGGATCTCCCCCTCGCCCCTCTCCATTCCATTCCGGCGCTGCGCAATTCTCACTTTATTTCACCCTCATCGGCTCTCAAGACCTCGTTATTCAAAGCCGCCCTAATGTCTCAACTCAACTCTATTCTAGTATCATTTTCGAAACTAATTAATAAATGTTCCTCGTGAGCCCTCACTAACAATACATCACATATCATTATCAACTATAACATCTTCTCGTAGATTGATGTTGTCCGACTCGCAAAGACATCGATGTTACAGATACACATAAGAACAAATACATTAAAAGAAAAACACCTACACTGTACAACACCCTGCAAAAAAACATTACACTGACACCATCACAACACAAACACAAACATCAAACACACGACGGACACCTCACGAAAATGGCAACAATCGTCGGCCCCTCTGTCTCCGGAGAGGTGGCGGGGTGAGGGTTCAAGGGTGGAGGCAGAGGAATTTTAACTTTTGACATTTTAAAATTATAACGTAACCCTTTTCTTTAAAATTATACAAAAATATAATTTTAAGCCTTTTTAATTTAAAATTTTAACTTGTTTTTTTTTTTTAATTTTTATAACGCGACAAATTTTAAGTTTCGACTAGTTTCCACATTTATTTTAAATTCTAGTAACTAAGATCAGTTATGGCCTTCAGCTGGGTACTGCTGCCATTTTAACTCATTCAGATCTAGTGTACACAACTGTGTACATTGCGCACATGTAGCTAATTTTTGGTCTGGACTGCACACTACGAAGCTCAATGACCAATGATCTTACCCGTGGGTAAATGATTCGCAAACCGTCTTACGGATCTAGTCCGTAATTGGTTTATATAACTGTAGCCCATCATATAGCCTACAGCTCATTGCCTGTGGCAACGACACAAGTGTTGTCGACTTAAGCACAGCACGCATCATATTTTTTTTTTTTTAATTTGCAACGCCTGCAAACGGAAATTAAAGTGGGCCTGTAAGGGTCAATATGTTCTGAGCAACATCTCTGGGCAACTTGCCCAGTCTCTATAATGACCTCGCGGTCGACGAAATTTTAAAGCCCTAACTACCTACCTACCTACCTACCTACCTACCTACCTACCTACCTACCTCGGGTGGCAGTAAATTTGTGCAGAGTTGAAAATGTTAAGGACGTATTCACGTCGAAAGAATAAAGCGGAATGTCCGCGTGAAAAGCGGCAGACTTGTGTAAAATCGCACTTCTCGCAGGCGGGCGGGGGGGGGGGGGGCGATCTTCAGAAGGGATTGCCAGTGCGGCGCGGCAGTGAGGGCCCGGACGTAGAACGGCGCAGACACGGGGCAAGGAAAGAAGCCCCAGGGGTGCGGCGAAGGGGTTGGTGCGTGGGAGGAATTTTGGGGGGAGGGGGGCGCTGCTCGTCAGGGCGCTGTCAGCTGCCAGTTGCCGTCAGCCGTCAGCGCCGCCGGGGAGACGGTAATCTGACGGCGGAAGGAAAGGCTACTTTACGCCGGCAAGGGGCCGTTCTGCCTGTCAGAGGGTGGGGCTCGCTTGCTCGACGGTTTCACCGAGGCACTCTCCGTGCAAACGACCCGGTGCCTCCATTTAAGGAAGGTCATTTTGTTTTCAAGGAGCGCACGATTTTAAAATTGTAGCAGAACAATACATTTAATTACTGAACTAATCACTATCACTGTATAGACTATACCCGGTGTCTTCACACTTTCTTAAACAAACCTTTGAAAACTCATCCCATGCAGGATGTTTGCTAAATACGTCGTGTAATGCCACATTTTGGTTAAATTGAATGTGAGTGAAAGATTTTTTAGGCGGCTCTTAACAGCGAGGTCTTGGAGCGGCACCGGAATGAAAGGTCAAGGGAAACGGGAGATCCCCGAGAAAACCCACCGACCAACGGCATCGTCCGGTACGATTCCCATATGCGATAATAAGATTGACCCGGTCGAGCAGTCTAACCACTCAGCCACGGTTGCCCCTTTGTTAAATTTAACTTTCACTTATATTTCGTCCATATATTACTATAGTATTTCATGTATAATTAATACGAATAAAAACAGCCTAACAAAAATAGCCATTTTGTAAAATATCATTACACTGAGAGGGCGCGAATGCGTTGCGCTGTCCCTTTTGTGTAATTTTCTAGACTCGGTCCAGCTTTGCGTGTCTGATGCGGAGGAATATCCTGAAAGTAGAATTTTAGCTGGGCTTCAGAAAAGTTGAAGTAATCGTGAATGTACGATGTTTGGTTCAGCAAGCACCATCGCTCCGGCCCTGGAAGTAACATATGTCGGGTAGTCCATTCGGCTTTCAATTATTTTCGTTTGTTTTCGGCTTTCGTTTGTATTAAATAAACTTAATTTAAAAATGAAACGATAGGTAGCACTAAAGTTTAAATTATTTTTGGATGTAAAAATATAATCACAATTTCTTGAAAATCATTTAGTAAATAAATCGCACTATAATGGAATTAGTAAACTAGAGTAGAAAGATGACAGCATATTGTTTATCTACAATTTATTTTAGAATCTTGGCGTTAAAAATCATGAATTAAACAGCAAAATTGCTACGCAGGAAATCTGCTTACATGAGACCAACCATCGGTTCTCGAGCTCTGTCTATTTGGCATGATCGGCGTGCATGTGAACCAGGCATTACTGGCTGTTATCGCTCAGCAGTGGTGAGCAATGGCGAATCGTTGTCCAATAAATCGGGGCGATATCCAACGACCATTGCCCAGTTCCTACGAGCAAGCACGGTACGCCAGAGCCCCACTAATGCCCGGTTGCACCATCGTGTTTCGAAATCTCGTTCCTAGATCGGATCTAAGATTGACACAGAAAATTGTTGCACCATTCGAGTTCAGCGCTGGACTGGAGATCGAGACGAAGATCATTTTGAACCGCCGGAATTGGCGGTTCGAAATCTCCATCCGAGATCAGCAGCCATCGTCGACAAATGTAGTTTGAAAATACGCCAACAGATAGAACTACGTTCGATTGTTATCTTGGGAAATAAAAACATTATGCGCACTTGAATATTATTCAGTAAAATTCGTACAACAATAATTCACATAAAACAGATCAAACATCGCACATCTAGTTCTATATATAGTAAAAAATTCATATACATACTTCCATGACGTCATACATTATGAACCAATAGCAAAATTTGACTCATACTTAATCTCGATCTCTCACTTTGGAACCAAGATCGACTAATCGAAGGTCCAGAATCATGAAATTTCGTTGGTGCAACACTTTTACATTGGAACCAAGATGAAAACTGGTTCCTGGTTCGGAACTCTGATCATTCGATCTCGGATCGCGGAAGATGTTGCAACCAGGAATAAGACAGCCTCCATCGTGCCGTACGTCGACGGTAGTCCGCGTGGATGGTGACACAACTTGGCCCGCGTGTCGGCGTCATGTGCCCCAGACAGACGTCGGCCCGTTCGTTGTCCGGACGAGCCCGGACCTCCGCGGCATTGTTCTTCGGCGTCCCCCCCTAACCCTCCTCCACCCCCCTCGCGGCCGAGCTGCAGGCGCCTCCTCGTCAGCGGCACAAAGCAGCGCGGCGAAGACAGTTAGTGTGACGCTGGACGAGGGCCGGCCCCGTCCCTGCCTACCCCCGCCTAAACAACCACCAAACACTGTCCGCAGCCCACGCTTTTGTTCCTGGGTCGTCGTCGTCGTCGTCGCTCGTGCGACCCTTCGTGAAGCCACCCCGACGTCACACACTGTCAAAAAAATTAAGCTAAAATTCCCTTACATGTAAGGGAAGCTGATTACCTCTACTTGTAAGATAAAATTACCTCTTAAATTTAGAGTAAATTTACATAACAAGAAATGTACTATTCCCTAGTCATATAGAAAAATACCATACAATTCGGGGAAATTTAACTTATATAAAATGCACTGTGCGTGACTAAACCTCATCATCACTGACAAACCACAGGACTAACTGAGACCATATTCACACCATATGTTATTGAGGTGGTGAGTACGGTTTTTAGTTATGTTTCATTCCGATCGGTGGCGCTGGAGTCTAACTTCTATATTTATGGGCCGATTTTGCTGATACTTGAAGGAAATGTTTATTGATCTAAAAGACAAAAATGCTAGCGATACCACGGTCAAACATAGGTCGACGTACCAGACGTAATAGAGAGGGCGCATTGAGAAGGCAAAATAGAACGTGAAAGAGGCGGAACAAAGTTCGCCGGGATCAGCTAGTTGTATAATAAATTATATCTAAAAATTACCCCGGGATATTTTTGTTATGGTATACAGCCTGCTTACGTCGAGTAACCAACACCTCAATACTAAAATCTCTGACAGTTGCTGGTGTGAGGGCGCGAACTATGGGCCTCTATCATAACAGACCGATGCGCTATCCAATACACCACGACAACGTGACGTCATCAGCGAATATTAGCGAGTCGAATATTTGTTTCTTCCGCTCGTCCTCCCACTTAGCTGTTGAGACAATGCTGAAGAGGTACACGGGCGTAAGGTCATTTTGTCATCCATTTATGGGATTTTCCACCGCTGCTGTAAGTGAATTTTACTCCAGAGTGCGGTAATTTTACCTTGCTCGTAAGGAAAACTATACTTCCCCCCACGAAGTTTGCGAATATTACGTTTCACTTGTCAGGTAATTTTACCATTGTTTTTGACAGTGTAGCACGGGGGGTAGGACGCCGCAAAGAGGACGAGGCGGCAGGTCCAGCCCTCACTCTCACTGCGGCTGTGCGCTATTACAACATAACGATCACGAAACGACATTTCTGCGATATGGTACAACAGTGCACAGCAATATATCGCGTATCGCAGTATCAGCGATATGCGATATATCGTCATCGATTTTCAATACTTTCTGGAAGCGATAAATGGCACCGGTATCAACATGGTCTCGAAGCGATACTGTAAAGTGGATATCGCACAGCCCTAATTATTACTCCACCAACCACTAGTCGAGAAACGAATTTTTTTCAACTGTTAAATTAAATTTTGACATTAGCGAAATTTTGTGAGGCGGAAGCAGAGTTGCCCTATTACGAGAGATTATCCTAATTAACTAAGAAATCCACATGTGTTCTTTCTCAAAGCAATGCCGTTTTTATAAGTATTTACAAACACCGTTATAGAAGAAAAATTCCTGTGCGTAGGCAACATGCGTAATTCTTGAGAATGGCGGATCTAATGGCAACAACACAACACATCTCTTTGTTAATTTTTACAAGCTAGATAGTGCCATTTTCTACAAACCAATTATGTTTCTGCATTACAAAATTTTATGAAAAAAAAAAAAAAAACTGTAATCTCAGTTATGTTCAATGACATCAACAGGTTTTTGCACTGGTTGCGTACATTAGTCCATTTAGACAGTACCCAAGTTGTTAAGGGTGCTGCCTTAATTATTATTACTTATTATTACTTTTGTAATACAATTTGCAGTAATATGTGCGATATGGAACCGCATTCGACCGAAAGTCGTATTCAAGTTTTAGGCTTATTATTTTGCGAGCAGCCTACAGCCGCAAGCGGCCAGTGTTACTCAGCTTTGCCCTGATTGTGAGAAACGGATCGGGGAGATCATTTGCAATGGACTTTCTTTCAAAAGTATTCCACCATGACTTGGGAGACCAAAACAGACACCTAACTAAACACCGTTTGCTATCAGCACTGACAAAATTCGCCCTTTTTTAATAGATGCTATTTAATGAAATAGTTTAATTAGACTATACTGATAACATAACATTATGAAATTGGCAGAAAACAGATAATACACTTCAAAAATATCAGTATTCCAATGAAATTAATTGTGTTACGCCTTTTGACGTGTTACATTTTATTTAGTTGTATAAAGTTTCATACAGACTTACTTGTTTGGCCCATCACACATTATCACAATCAAATAGGATAATAATACTTCGCAAAAATTTTTAATACGCCGCTGAAAACATATTTTTATAAATATCCTTAATTGCTTTTGCCAGCTTTCTTTCAAATTAGTTTTGCTTCCTTCCTCCCTAGAAGATAACTTGTCATGAAGCAATAATAAATTATTCTTATTAATTTAGTCAACTCAGTTCTCCAGAAGTTACTACTTTGCAGAGTAATTGTATGCACACAAATTACGAAACTGCGCTGTTCAAGTGGCAAAATACTCATTGGTGCAGTAAAACGCAGGAAAAATATTTTCGCACTAACAAACCATATTACTAAAATTAATCTAACACATGAACACAATAAAAAATTGTGACTGGAAATGGCACATATTTCTAAAATCATACAATTGTTGCTCCACAAGATTAACTTCTCGTACATTTATTATATTTCTTCACTTAGATATAAGAGATATACAAGAGTTAATAGTGCAACCTTTCTATTGTAACAAGCTGAGCTGTTCATTGATAAAGTCAGTTACTGTAAATGTAGAATATATTATGTTACCTTACAAGAGAAACATTTTTTGCCAATAACAACGGAATAATTATATTGTAACAAATAATGTAATTGATTATTGCCAAAAATGACAGAGAGCTGTGTAACAAATACTGTTATTGATTAACAAAGTCAGTTATTGTAAGTGTAGTACAATTAATGTTAACTTACAAGAGATGCACTTCGCCGAAAACGAAGGAGTTTTTCAATTTAACAAATAATGTTGTTGATTCAAAAAGTCAGTTATTGTAAATGTACAATGTATGTTAACCTACAAGAGAAACACCTGCGTGGACAATGATGAAACCTTTCTGCGGTAACTAATATCCAGTAAACATATATAAGAACACGATGTCAACTGCCTTTCTGAGAATTTCACTTGTTCAGATGGACACTTAAGGCATAGGTTTCACATATGGCCTGAAAAGGATTGCATTTTAACACAATGCAAGTTTTCGGATAACTTTGGTAGCTAGTGGAAACACAAAAAAAAATACTGGGCTAGGAATCTTGTTTTATCTCGTATGTTGTTGATCGAAATATCACAAATTATACTCAAACTGAAAAATTGCAGCTTTTCCCACGTAATAACAAGCGAAATAATTTAGGCAATTAGTTTTTACGAGTAATTTTTAGTAGCCAAAAAAAAAAAACTACGTACGAAGGTATCTAGGTACATACTCAATTTACCGTTACTTCGAACTTTTTTGAAGCTCTGTAAAGTTCTACTTTCAGGATATTCCTCCGCCTCAAAACCACCAAGAAATTGGAGAGTTACGCCACAGAGCCAACGCGTCGCATTCGTGAGCACTCAGTGTAATAATATTTTGCATAGGAACTATTTGCTACTAGGCATTGCCAACGTACCTGTTTCCTATCTGCCTTTATTCATATTAGTTATAAGTGAAATATTAAAACTTATAGATAAAATAAAAAAGTGAAATCTAACCAGAATTGAATTACTTCCATGTTAAGACAAGTATAATACGCTTGGGATACACGACATATTTAGGAAACAGCCAAACCTGTCATACATGAGATGTTCTTCCAAAGGTTTGGTTCAAAATGTGTGAAGGAACCGCGAATGGACTAGGTATAGTCTATTCACGGTAAAATGAGCACTTTAGAAAGCCCTGCTTAAGATCTGCTTGTAGGCACGTTGTATATTCTTCCTCCTTATGTAAAATTAACGTTGTCATGGGCTGGAAAATTATTAGACACGTAATTAATTTACAAATCTGCTCATTCTTACACTTCGATTTATTAAAAATAGCAGGAAGCGAAAGAAATAATTTAAATTGTCATAAATGGTTACCTAGCACTTTTCATTTGACGTTAAGAAACGGAACTACTTCCCAGCCATCGTTACCAACTTTTTTGAGCGCATGTCACTCAGGGCGCCCGATAAAATACATGCAGTGACCTTTTTCCTAAGGTTGATTTCAAAAGTGCTCACTTTACCGCGAACAGCCTATGTACCATTAAGACGTGAGAATTTGCATGGCGTGCAGAGGACGGGCGGGCTGCATTGTCCGGCGAGGCGAAGACGCGCAGATGCCCATGTGCATTGTGTCCTACGTCGTGACGGGCCGCGAGGAGACGGCGAGGGACTGGATTAAGCGCCAGACCCCGGGGTCCATCTCGCCGCATTGTGCGCGCTTGGCCACGCCGCCGCTTCCCCTGCCGCTAATTGGACACGCCCGGGTCCCCCCCTTCCCTTAATAACCCTCCCCCCTTACTCGCCGCCCCCTCACACCAAGCTGGTTTAATACACGCCGGCAATAACTGCGCTGCGTAATCAGCACGGATGAATCCCGCCCGTGCGCCTCTGGAAATTTTCTTTCCTCCTCCTCCTCCTCCGCCTCCTAGGCCCCATCGCCCTCCTAGAAGCACTGTGGCTTCAGATTGGGACACAGATCAGGGGGAAATAATCCAGAGTTTCCGAGGTCTTTCGTGCAGTGGTAGGCATGTTCGCCCCTCCCTCCCCCTCCCTACCCCACCCTCTTCCTCATTTTGATTCTCTAGTCCTCCGTGGCCATGCACGTTAAGAACATTACTTATGTCGACATAATGAGTGAAGAGATTTGGGCGGCCCTTAACATCGTGAAGAATACATTTCGTTTGAAACGCCTACCTTTGAAATTAACGCACTGAGACGAAATTTCCCGTAACATGGCATTTCCTAATAAAATTTCGCAGCTGCCTGCCGATAGGCAGTGCCCTCGTGACTTTCGCAGTGTCAAGAACGAAAAACTGCCTGTTGTACGGGATTTTCGGTTTAGTGTCGTTCTTGTATCGGCACAATTCGACCGCCGCTAATACGACGTCTTAAGGACAACTGTCATCCAGTGCTAAATACGTAACATTCAAACAGCAAGTAGCAAAGCCAGAGAAAAGTAGGGAGGGAGCAGCTCACATGAACAGAACCCGTAACTTGTTGAGCGGCCTTAGCGATTTCGGCCACAAGGGTAACCACGGACAGAATAAATACATTAATCTGGGAATTTACGCTTTGGAAGCCATTGCAAAAGAAACACTACAGAAGATGGACGTTTGTTCCTCTCATATCACGCGTGTTTACACCGCAAACAATTCTTGGGCGCGCTTCTTGAACTCGAAATGGGCGTTTCCAACTTACACATACTATAATAAATTCGCCATATATCAACCTATAATTAAATGGAGAATTGTACATCGTTGTTATTATTCAAACTTGACAATTTCACTTTGCATGTATAACTGTTTCCTAAAGGAGGACTGTCCGTGAGTGTAAGTGGATTTGGGGGGGGGGGAGAGAGAGAGAGAGAGACGAGACTTCCTTACAACACTTATATACTGATGCGGTCAGTGTGCAAAGTCTGATATTGTACACATGATAAAAGTTGGCAAATTTTAAACATAATAGAACGAGAAATATAATTCGAAGCTTACAGAAGACGAATTGTCCCGTCTTTATATGCCAGATAAATTTTCGGGTAAAGAAGTGAATAACAATTAGACTCAAAATACAAATTTTCAGTCGTGTAAAATGAATCCTGCTGCAGAGTTAGGGGAAAAAAAATTCGCTAATAAGAAGTGAGAACTTTTATCAATCGGGAAGAGTGACAATCTGCAACGATAATAAAACCGCAAGCCCCAGACGTGTCTAGCCAACTTTCAAATTGCGGGAGCCAGGCGGGAAAAATTATTATCGCCAAGGGAAGGAAACAGCAGGGTAGAGGGAGGGTCTGAGAAGGGACAGAGATTGAAGACGAGAGAGGGGGAGTTGAAAGGGTGCGCACAGGGTGTAAGGAGACAATAAGTTTGGTTAATTAGGCCGCAGCTCATTGAGAAGCCAGCCCACTCCTTGCCACGCCCTCCAGCAAATTACAGGTTCCTACAGTCCCCGTGCTGTCAACTTGTGTGCATGGCTCCTGCCGCTACGACAAGTTTCCCGTCAACCTGAGCGACCACATTTTCCCCACACATTCAAGCATATCAGCTGGTGTGCTAGGTGGGTTCAGGAACATTTTAACATGTTTTAAATCTTTTCAAGCATCAGCGCACGTCTAAGAAATAGTGACCAAAATTTATTCCTATACTCCTCTTGTCTTTTTTCTCCACATGATCTCTAACTGTCCAGCCTTCAGCCCCTTCGTTAAGTGAAATTTTACGCACCACAATAAAATGTGGCATCAGACAATTTGTATGATGACATACTTATACTCATTTCAGATGAGAAAAAAAACATCCCATGGGTAAAACATCTTTGTATGATCTCTTTCTATGAGACAATCAGACAGCAAAAAGATGAACGCATGTGTCCTTACGGCTAGGCATACTAATGTTTGGAATATTTCGGCTTCTGTGGTGACTGAACACATACTCCTCAATACGTTGTGGTGGAGTAGTCTAGAACCTATCCAGTTCTCATAAGTTTTAAAGGAGACTTGGATAGAAACTGCTCCGAGCGAACCAGCGTGCTGACGAGGGTTTTACAACACCACATGCCAAATTCTCTAGGTTCCCCCTTGTTTAGTTCGAATTAAAATAGTTGTGCGTAATTAAATGGACGCACCTTTAATAAAAACATTTATTATCGCTCATTTGTGAACCCTGCGCAACAGCACCGCGTCTTGTAAAATTTCTACATTTCTAAACAGTGTTTAATAAATCTGAATTACAGGCGGAGACATTATTCATTTTCATTGTGGGAATGGCACGGTTTCTCAAACAGGTTCAGGAAAGGGTTCTACAAAGGGAAAAACTTGTCCTACTTTGCAGTTCGGTCTGAGAGATATATCATCACACACACAACGTGGTCAGTATCACAAGATAAGCTCCATGTGGATATAGGCTGTTCACGGTCAAATGAGCACTTCTAAAAGCCCTGCTTAAGATCTGCTTGTATGCACGTTGTGTATTATTCCGCCTTATGTAAAATTAACATTGCCATGGACCTCATCACTTTATTCATGCGTCGGTCAAGTAAAAATGTGAAATTATTATAAAAGTAAAATGTTATAAATCTACTAATTTTTTACACATCTGATGCATAAAAAACAGAAACCGAAATAAATAATTTAAATTATCACAAATGGTTGCCTAACACTTTTTATTTAATGTTAATATATGGAACTACTTTCCATCCCTTGTTACCAACTTTACCGGGCACATGTCACCCAGTGCGCACGTCGAAGTATACGCAGGTAGGGACAGCGACTTTTTTCTAAAGTTAATTTAAAAAATGCTCACTTTATAGTGATCAGCCTCTACCGGCGTTCCTACAACCAAATAATAACACTTGAAGAAAAACAAAACAATGGCCGGAGAGGTTAAGTAAAAGAGTGAACGAACCGTTTGGAGAGACTGGCTCGCGGAGGTCTGGGTTCGCTGCGGCCAGCCAGCCAGCCAGCCAGCCAGCACCACCTCCCGGGGCCCGGCTGTTCCTCCTAATAACCTTGGTCCTTTGTCCTGCTCCTGACGGATGCTAATGAAAGAGCGCCCGGGCTGTGTTGTCGCGTCATCTCGCAGCCGAGGGGACAGCCCCATGCTACTGGCACACGTTGCCCTGCCTTCCCCCGCCACCCTCGCGCTCTCTCTCTCTCTCTCACTCTCTCTCTCTCCCACACCCTGAGGTACCGTCGTCTGGCCACCAACAATGGCCACGGACCGACTCTTCCTTCGTCGCAGCCTCCACAGCTTATTGATCAACCGCACACACACTCGCGCTGGTCGCCGGCGGACGCTTTACCGACGAAGACATCATGCTGACAGCAACATACTACTGCTACTACTCCCCTCCCCTCCCCCCCCCCCCCCCCCAACATCCGCCAACGTCCACGCGGGCTGTGACCACCACATTCTCCACTAACGATGATAAAATGCTGGCCAATAGAGCGGCTAACCTGCTGGTGAGTGACTGAGTGAAGAGACTCTTAACAGCGAGGTCTTGAGAGCCGATGAGGGTAAATAAGGTGAGTATGGAGCAGCGCCGGAATGAAGGGGAGGGGGGAAACGGGAGATCCCCGAGAAAACCCGCCCGACCAACGTAATCGTCCGGCACGATTCCCACATGCGAAAATTCCGGTAACCCGGCCGGGTATTGAACCGCCGGATCGCCTTGGTGAGAGGCGAGCGGGCTGACCGCTCGGACACCGCGGCCCCTAACCTGGTGGTCTGAGCGCACGCCCATCACGTTTGGTATAGTCCACTCGGCCTTTGTTCACGCTTTTCGAATCAAACATTTGCAAAATCGCCCCACATATGACGTTATTGGTTGTTAAAAAACATGTCGTGCAACACAAGTGTTTTATACCTTAAAGGCTGTTCACGATAAAGTGAGCACTTTTGAAATCAACCTAAGAAAAATGGCACTGCCCCTGCCTGCATACATTTGAACGGGCGCACTGAGTGACATGCTCCCGATAAAGTTGGTGACGATGGATGGAAAGTAGTTCCATAAAATATCGTCGAATAAGAAGTGTTAGGTAACCATTTGTGATCATTCTAATTATTCTTACGTTCTCTGTGTTTTTTAACTGCTCAGCGTGTAAAAATTAGCTGATTTATAAAACACGTACTTTTCTAATGATTTCACGTTTTCAGTTGACCGACGAATGAATGAAGCGATGAAGCCCATGTGAATGTTATTGTTCCATAAGACGGAAGAATACACAACTTGCATACAAGCAGATCTTATGCAGGGCTTTTAAAAGTGGTCATTTTCTGGGAACAGTCTAACTGAACTTTCACTTACATTTTATCTATACATTGTAATATTTAATTTATAATTTATATTATTAAAAACAGGGGGTAAATACTTGTGTCGGTACTGAGCGCGCACGAATGATGTGCGATGTCCCCTTGGTGTAATTTTTTAGACTCGGTTCAGCTTTGTTTGCACGAGGCGGAGAAATATCCTGGAAGTAGAACTTAAGTGCGGCTTTCAGAAAAATTGGAAGTAACCGTGAATGGACTATGCATACTCTTATTTCCTGTTATTCTGGACACGGGATGCAGCAGTCCCGCCTAATACCAACCTGAAAGCCCCTTACTTGAAAATCATTATTCATTTATTACACCTATTTTGTTTCTCCGTTGGTAGCCTACTAATCTGATTTTCAATCTAATTTTTTATTGAGCCCTTCGCGTGTATGTATATTTATCTGCAAATCAAAGTTTTACTGTTTCTGATCTACAGCAACACAAAATCAAGTGAAGTTAACATTTCAAGACATAGCGCAATGATTTTGGCGCCTTCTGAGTTCTAAGTCGTCAATAATGCTCCTTTGGGCCACATGGTTCCAGGCCGTAGTTCGGATATGTGTGTAGTTTTTATATAAGGAATGTTAGTTTAATTTGTAAGCCGGGATCAGCTTACTGGTATAAAAATAGCATTTAATAGCATAAGTACTATGACATGAAATAAAAATGTGTATTTGTTTTAAAACTAGTTATGAACGTACTGTGCTGCTGTTACTACTGTTTGGATTACATTACAGTCAAATAAATTTTGTCTGGTATTAAAATCGAGGGTGACTCATCAGGTGTCAAATCCTTTCGCCATTATTTTTGTTCTGTGGCGTGTGGTGTGAACTGTTGCAAGGTAAACTGGCGTTAGCTCTGTGCTGTACTCTGTTGCTTGCTAGTTTACACTTCTGCCACTAGAACGTAGCTCTGCAGGAGACGCCACAGGAGGTGCGTAATAGGCCCCTTGCTGCTCGCTCGTGAGTGGTCGGAATGCACTCAGAGTCCCCAGGCTGCACGGTGGTTATGGCAACTGAGAATGTACAGGAATGAACAAGCACCAACCTACCTTGCAACAGTTCATCACACGCCGCTTTCAACGTTGCGTATTCTTTTTTGTGAAACTCTCTCAAAAGAAAACGAACATATAATAGCACTTGCTGACGTTCTTATTACGGAACAGAAATGTAATTTTACGATGCTCGAGTAGTGGGAAATTGATTTACATTAAAAATAGAAGTGGGCGCCTATAGCTTACAGACTTGATAAAGTTAATATTTTGGTGCAACTGAAGATAAAAATTAAGATTCCTCTGAAGAAGGCTGCAAAATAAAGTAAGACCTTAAGTCTCTAGCTAGAGTCCTCACCAAGAATAAAGTCAGCAGTTTAGAAACAAAGTAATAAAGCATCTATTTCCATCACTGTTGACATGTAAGTTGGTACTCCATACGAGTAAAATGATCACTCCGCTAGTAACAGCTTCAGAATTTTTAATCACCGAAATGAATGAAAGTGTGTATCAGTAATTTTGAACTGAATTTCGGAAAATGTATTTGTATTCCGAAATTTTCATAACATCGCGAGTATAATTATAGTAACAATTATCACTTGCTACTGCAAGGGGCTTTCCAGGAGAAATATATTTTAACTTCGTCTTTGTCTTCTACAACAGAATCATTCATTCCGAAACACATTTGAGAAAATAAGAAGATATTCTTCGCAGTTTTCCTATTTCATGTTTGTCATGGATCCAACAACTCTAGTCTTTCTTTCAACCAATGCGTTCATAAGAACAAAGTGGAAACAAGTAGTTTGGGGAAGTGCGAGCGAGAGCGAGAGAGAGAGAGAGGAACTGCAGCATAGTGGCCGACTTCTGGGGTGCTGATCCCTCATCAGAGGAACTGAACCACTGAACCAATCTGCAGCGAGGTGAATGGCAGCGGCGCGGCGTGGCGCACGCTGCTCCACAGCCAGCCGCATTCCGGCCGTGCACAGTTCGCGGCACAAAGGGTCGAGGCTGCATTCTTCCCCGGGCTCCGCCCCTCAAAAGCCGAGTGAAAATCACGCCCGAAAACTTCACTAATGCGTCGCGCCAGTTCCGCCTGTTCACAAGCCTTCCTTTCCTTCGGCCCCTCGCCGCCGACAACCCTTCACGCTCTTCCTCCGCGACGGGTCGGTATTTGAAATTCAACTCCCCTTTTCCTCGTCGTCTGCCGGGCGGGGGCACCTCTGGTCCCTCCGAGGAAAATAAAGAGCCCCCCCCCCCCCCACTCCCTCCCAGGACCACTCCCACAGCATCCCAGCCTTTCGCGCGTCCCTCCTGTGTCAAAAAAAAAAAAAACAGACGCCTGATTAATTCATCACGACGCCAGGAACGTCAACCCCTTTAACGGCACGTCGTCTCCTGGTATAAAGACTGCGAGAGCTGGGGCCAGCAGCTTCTTTCAGCCACCCTCTCTCACTCTCTTTTCCTCTCTCTCCTCCTCCTCTCCTTGCTCCCGCAGCCGTGGACGGAGGAGGTATTTGATTCGTCACTGCCTCATCTGCCGCGTCTTTGTTCTAAGTGACAGGCCGAGTGACGCCATTGTTCGCATCCCTTGTCTGCCCAACAGGTCGCGAGGGACCCCCGAGGGCTGGCGCGGCGCGCGGGGGAAAAGGGGCGCTGCGGAATTTTAATTCACCCCCTAACGCCGCTCGCTGCGCGCAACAGCCCGCTAAGTGCGGCCGCGACCGCAACTACATACCGAGTTTTTCCTTAGACTTGTCTGCCGACGTCACCAACTATATCCCAGCCACCATTAAGTTCTTCGCGATAGCTAAAATGCAGTACTCTAAAAAAAAAAAAAATGTCCTGTACAAATACAACACATTTCTTCCTTAGGGTGTTCAAATATAAGAGGAGCTAAATTCATGTTTTAAGTACCTGTTCGGAGTGCCAGAATACATATTTACGAATTTCACCAAAAATACAAATTACAAAATTATTGTTAACTTTGCCCTATCCCTACAGTCGAGTCAGTGATGCCTCAATTAAAATTCAAACGCGCCCATCACTGATGCACTGAGTTGATCCAAACGTCAGAGTTCTTGAATCCGCGCCATAAATTCAAGAATTCAGTTACGTCCACGCCACAAAATATTAGTTGGAATCTGTGAAGTGTTTGATAACTTGCCCTCATTATTTTTGCGTATTCTTTTGTGAAGCTAACTTGCATTTGATTTCGAAAAAAATTTGTAAACCAGTTGCATGGAACAAAGTAAGTACAATAAACTTCGTCATGTTACCTTATTCAGATAAAATTATTTATCTCTCCCTCTGCCTTTGCCGTAGTCAACGCTACCAGCAAACCCAGCGCTCAGCGAGTTACTTCTTTCCCCTTAATTAATAAAGCATCTAAAGCGGAAAATTGAAGCGCAGGCCACAGAGACGGTCAGCGAGGAATGGGAACAGGTTTCGAGTCCTCTAAAACATTACTTTGTACATTTTGTATGAGGCACGCACTTGTTAAGTCGACGATTTCAAAAACTGATCTTCGATAAGTTTCTACGACATTGTTACCTGCTACGTGGCATGTTAATGCGACAGACTCCTGGCGCATAGCTAAATGTTCACAAAACAAAATACACTCTACAGAAAGTATTTAACAGGCCAGTTTTTATTCGAATAGTCGGAAGATGCCATGTCTTTGACAACTTCCAGAAAGCATCTCGTTTTTTCTTTTCATCTAGAACGTTGCCAATTGAAATTAATTCCTGACGCTGTACTATGTATATTTTGTATAATACTTAATTTTCTCATCATTCACTTCACGCATTCAAAGAAAAACGACAAGTCGCGCCATAGTTCTCCTGATTTTAACTACTGGCTAACAATTTCATAATCCGACTACCGGTTGATGCTCAAGAGGGCAGATAGTAACTCCAAAACTTGATAGTGTCTGAGGGTTCTCAGAGCAGAAGCGATAGATGTGCGTTCACTATTAGTTCGCGTGAGCATAGAGAACCCATAAGGGCGTCAGCACGAGGATTAACAGCGCCGGCACCTTTACAGAAGTTACACAAACCTTTTCAAAATAACTGCTCAGACTTCGTAAAGAATAGTTATTTGACAAAGAGGGCTAAGTCAAGGGTTTTAAGGTGATTTTCACTGTGGAACATAAATGGAATATAATGAAACAGTTTCTGTTTTACTGATTAGTAGCAAAAAGAGAGTTCGAGGCAAATTAATTTTAAATGGTGGTGCGACAGGGGAGGTGTTCGGCTCGACTCGGACGTGCTCGGCAGTCTTCGGCGGACTCTATGGCAATCCATCTATTTCCGACTCGGGATTGCCGATCGTACCCGAAGGTACTGAGCAAATACGACACCTCCAACTCTATATGCATACACCAATCCGTTTATACGAGCAAGCGGTCATATTACTTTTATAGACTAACTTATACTTAAGCGAACACTTGTATTTATTATCCGATTAAAAATACTCGTTTTCATTCGGCAGTGCACTTGTGTGTAAAATGTAGGCTACACAGTGTAAACCGTTAGTTAACTATGCTGACAGAGTTTATTAAATCTATATTTCTATTTAAAATTAATATATCTGGAAGATAAAAATTCTTCTCCTTTTAAACTAACTGCGAAAACGTATGTAGGAAATGGCGGGTAAAATCATCTTGTTTTGTAACACATATATTAAAATCAATTATTAAATCGGTATATTTTATTTCAATGTAAAAAATCAAACGATTAAAAACATATTTATGTTTTTTTAATTCGTATCGAAATAGTATATAAGAGTATTGCGGAACCATACAGAAGTCTCACATTCAGTTACTACATTCATATAAATTTAGTACTAGCTCACTATTTATTATATATTTTTTAAATATCTTCGTGACGGTGTTATAGCATGTGCTATATTATTGGATGCATCTTTCCGAGGCAAATCCATACATATCCACACAATTTGTTAATCATCCTAGCCATAAACTTCACTACACTCACTGGATGATATATTTAAGTTTTTTTTTCACTATAGACGTACCAATCATTAAGCTATGTTTTACTAATTAAGTATGTACATTAAGTACTACACTTCTGGTATTCTCTCTTAAAGCAGAATTCTTACACGACGTCAAAATCTGCACATCATTAATTCCTTGCCTGCTCTCTACTTGTTCGACTGTCATGTAGGCATAAATATACTACTAGGATTTTTTTAACGTAATAATGGCATGTTTATGTGACCAAACCAAGGCCATCATATGAGTTGCCACTCTGCCATTTAGTGTTATACTCATGACATGGGTTAGCATCTACCAACATTTTATAGGCATAGTTGATTGGCATCCGCGAACCATCGCAGTAAGGCTCTTGAATGTCAGTATGTAGGCATAGGCCTAATTTAAGGCAACGAGAAAGAACGTATAGCACATTAAGTATTATGACCTTTACAGGCATAAGAGACAATGATTTACGAACCAATAGTGCTAGGCCCTTGAGACTTGGAATGTACAAGGCCAACTCGGGTAACAGTCATGTCTTCTTTTCTCTTCTTAACCATCAGCCCGCCATTCCATTAATCAGTCTTTAATATTTAGATCAATCTTTCAATATTTCAATAAATCTTTCGATCATTTTGCGATCTTTCGATCAATTTCCCGATAAATCTTCCAACCAATCTTTCAATCATTCGATCAATCAGTCAATCCTTCAATGATTCTTTCAAACAATCTTTCAATATGTCGACTAATCTTTCAATCTTATCATCAATCCATAATCCATATGTCGGTTTGTCGTCTGTCTCCCGTCCATACGTTTCCAAATTTGTACTTGGTGATTGCATTAATGTTTTGTGTGCAGTCCACTGTTTGTGCATTTAATCTTACAGTTTGCATTAATAATCTATATGCACATATTTACTTTAGTAATCGAGTGCTCATAGCACCATTAGTAAGTTATGGGGATAAAAGAACACGGCACACAAGAAATAAAATACAATTATTTTATAACAAATAACTTAACACTTTTTGGAATATCAGAATCAGAAGAAAACAGTTCACCACACCTTTGGTTCCATCTCTGCGATGTTCGACGCCACCTCTTTCATGTTCAAATAATCCCCATCTATTGACTGTCGTTTTCACGAACCGACACAACCGCAGATCGTAGGTCACTTCTTTTGTCATTAGCATAACCGTATCTTCATAATCGCCTGTGGTATCGATACCCATCGATGCAGGAAGTGATATCGGTAGCAGCACTTGCTGGCTCCCGGTAAACTAACCCTTGTGGATCTTCACGTGTTTCCTCAACGCAACGCCCTGCACGTGGACATTGTCGTAATGTTTCGTAGCGTGAGAAATGCTCTTCGCATAGGCGTGTCTCTCATGTCACCGAGCATTTCTACCGTAGGATAAAATTCGATTGCGGAATCGTCCCTGACGACGGTCGGGAAATGATGACGATGGTCGCAGCTCCACGTGTGTTGCAATCGAAGACAGGCCTTCGTGTTCACAATACATCTTCATTTTAAGAAGAGGGAAAGCTCCCTAATCGATGTTCACCTTACGCTAACAGAACGAGAACTGACTGAGCAACTGAAATACAATCACAATTAATTTTTACCAGTGCATTTTATATTATTTAAAACATAATGACGTCATAACCGTTGGTAAAACAACTACATCGGGTTATTTCACACGAACTTCTTCCAATCCATCTATTCATATTTCACTTGCATATTTTTTATGCTATTTGTACGTATCCATTTACTCAACCATGTTTATAAACATTTCATTTACTCAACCATGTTTATAAACATTTCCCTATCACGCGAAACAAAAACACTTGTTTAAGTCCGAGAGAAAATTGACATATATTTTTTTTCAGAGTTTCGGGTCATGAACTCAGGATCCGCACTCTAAGCGATTCTGCATTTATATCAAAGAATAAATAAGTCGTATCCACTGACCTGTGAAATTGTTTAATCTTGCCAGTAAATATGTCATTGTCATTGTTTTGGAAGATACTTTTGTTAGGGAGTTAGTTAGGTTCAATACGTACGACAACCACTATCCAAATAAATTCCACTGTTTGTGTACGGAACTATAATAATGTGAACGTACATTTTTACTAAAACAAGCTAAGAAAATTGGGTTTTTTTTTCCCCTCTCTCAGTATAACAATTCTCTGATATCTGTGCAACTGTATTTAAGAAACTTTAGGCAGTAAACTTCATTATTTTAACATAAAGATGCGACTGAAAATAAAGCATGATATAAAACCCTAACGCAACCGAGCATAAAATTCAAAATGATAGCCGAGAAGTATTTTTCAAGTTCTGTCTAAAATGTTGTACTTACTAATTCTGATGCGCTGAGTTCTCCAGCGCAACGCTTAGGTATCTCCACGGAAACCGCTTATGTACCAAATTGATGTAAATAGCCGTGGGATAGAACGGCGAAACCAGAAACCACAGCCCCGGGGTACTTTTTTTTTTTTTTTTTTTTAAATGAACTAAATAGCAATTATCTACCTGTGTGTTTACTTCTTTTGGTGATACAGCGGAGTCGGTTATGTTGCAACTAATAGGGACGATGAGTTACACATTGCGGACTCAAAAATGCTTCATTAGTATAAGACCACGGAGTTTTTGTTCGCGTGCTGACTGTAGAGCAAAAAAAAAAAAGGCAAAAAAAAAAAAAAGGCAAGGAAAAAAGCGGCAAACGAACGTGAAATTTTTACACAGATTCTTCTCCTCCCAACCTTCCAACATTCTATACTCTATCTCTCTCTCTCTCTCTCTCTCTCTCTCTCTCTCTCTCTATCTCTCTCTCTCTGATATTCCCGCGAACAAGCACAGGCTAGGAGTGTCCCATTCAACTGCACTAGAGAAAGAAGGAGGTAGAGAGTGTTTTTTTCCCAGGTTAAACAGGAGACAAAACAGCCCTGCGACATTTTTTTTTTCCCCTTCTCCGCCGTTCTGCGCATCGGGCGGTGCGAAATAAGTCCAAACAAACAAAAACGACCCCTCGCCCGCAGTTTTTATTCCTAGTGGCGCTGACAGGGAGGAGGGAAGCAAGTAGAGCGGTGCACAAGGGAGAGGGGGGGAGGAAGGAGGTATTTTTCGGCGCCGTGGCGCGTGACAGACTGATAGACGCTGTGGTCCGGCTCATAGCGAAGCCTCGCTTCTAGATGCGCTATCTATCCTCTCCCGTCTTCCACATACAACTTGCCCTAGAAATGAAATGCTTAGGGCGAAAATGGCCGGGGAGGCTGAGGATCTATCGCCTCTAATGTGTTTATGATAAACCTACAGAAAATGATACAGTCATGCGTTAAAAGTTTTAACTCTCATTAACGAGACTGAAGAGTCAAAACAGACACGTCGCTACGAGGGGAATATTTTGACGTGAATACGTCTTTAAATTTGCGACTATAGTGGAAGGCAATCCAGAAAATCCGATGATAATAAAATCGGGAGATACAGTTTGGCATTGCAGCTCCGGATCTATCGCCTGCAATACGAATTCAATTACACCAATTGATTTTCAAAGGATCAAGAAATAAAATGTTAAATTGAGGGAGGACTACGAAGCATCGCGCGCGGCGGGGGTGAAATTTTAAGTTCGTTTCGCCGCGTCTCTTAACTTCCGCGTAGTATAACTTTTGACTAGGAGAATCTACGACGCTCGTTTGAGTTTCAATCGATAGCTCTCGTCAAGATAAATCGATTGCGTGTATAAAAACATTTGTGTGGAGTGGTTATGCGTTTAATATAAAACATTAAGGAAACAACACAATTTCGGCCTATATTCGTCAAAAAGCCGAGTCGAAATACAGAAATTGTATACGGTTGGAAAGAGTACCTCAAAAGCAATCCAGTGATACCCATAACACCCCATATGATAGAGTGAAGCGGTGCCGGGAACGTAAAATAAACATCAAGGCGTCCGAGCGTGTCAACGTAGGCGTATTCACGCAAAACAAACGGCCGTGTCCCCAACACACACAAACCGAATATTTTTTTCAAGTGGTATATTTTCATGCCCTGAAAATGCTAGCCGACCTGCCGTGGCGTAGTCTGTTGGTGCGCCGCCAGTCTGTGCTGCGGGAGGTTCTGGGTTCGAGTCCTAGGTAAGGCATGGGTGTTCGCTTAAGTTAGGTCATAAGTTAGTTTGTAAGCCGTCCCCTGAGAAGCTTTCAGGCATAACACAGGGAGACGTTAATAAGCCCTTTACAATTATAATTCCTGCAAATGCCGATGAACATCTATACAATACCTATCTCGCCACTTCGTTATCTTTTCGGCCGATATACACGATCAGTCACAACTGGCAAACGGTAAACAAACATGACCACTGTACCGATCAATGTGGCGCAGTGGCTCTCGCATTCTGGAGGAGCCGAGTTCGATTCCCAGCCGAAATCGCTCAGAATGCCGGGATGGTTGTTTATAGCATGCCAGAGCCATTCTTCACAACCTGTCCATGTCTAATAGTCCAGGTGGCGACGAGACGTTTAGCTATGAAAAAATTACCACGTGCACGAGTTTACGCCTGAGCTGGAATGGAGACCGGGAAACAACACTGGGACAGCATTCCTCTCCCCTCTCCAACATATGCCGGTTGTTACAAAACTAACCTTCTCGGAGATAACAGTTTTACAAGTCAGCCATGCTTTTCAAGCCACTTCCCTTCTGCTACTCTTCGCGACGATAAAGTTAGCTATTTTAAATCTCTGCCAGCAGGTTTATTAGTCGCACGGAAATTTTAATATTACAAATTGGAGAAAGGATACAAGTGAGCTGAAATGAACTTTTAAGCACGACCTTGAAAAAGAGGGCCACTTTACCGTGAACAGTCTATACATGGCTTCTTGTTGTTTAGACGGGGCGCGTGTGTAAATAGTGATGTTAGAACTGATTCATTGTTGACAATCGGCTTAAAGATGTGGATACATCTCTGCTGTAAGATTCATGTAGAACGTAAACCCATTAATACCTATTAATGTTTACATATTTTATTTTATCCAACGAACAACAAAATATCATAGAACTTAAGCTACTTTATAAAATCGAAATGACAAGTTTTTAGATGATCGTTGGTTTTTTTTTTGTGGATGAATAAACGTTTATTTGAAAATACTCATTATATAGTCTACTTAAAAGCACAGCAACAAGCACGACATATATTTTGCAATATATTTTTTACGTCTTCGTTGGTTATCCCTCTCTATCTCTTTCTCTCATTCCTCCCTCTTCATCGAATCTCGCGCGCGCCAGGCCACCCCTGGACTTTGAATTTCTCTTACTCACTCTCTCTCCCTCCCCAGGCTGAAAGCTACTGGAGCGAGATAAACGGTGGTTTACGAGCATTGCGCAGTCCCCCCCCCCTCCCGGTGGTATACACGGCCCCTGGACCTAAGACGCTGCTACAAACTCGTCGTCTCCCAGCAAGCTGCACGCGGCAGAACGACCACCGACCTGCGCGTGGGCGGGACCAGCACGAATCAAACATGCAAGACTAAGGCTGCGACGCGTATTTTGGTGCCTTCGACGGCCCGACACACGCCCAGGTGAAAACCAGGTTCCCCTTCGTCAACCAGAAAAAAATGACGGATTGAGCAATACGTCGTGACAACTAGAAGCGAGAAAAGTATTTATTTCATCTCAAGTGCCTTCTTCACCTCGAACTGAAGCAGACGGTTCCTAAAATTACTCTACATCTAACACAAGAGGTCTTATATGTTTTACTGAGATTCCCTCGTAATTATTTCCAGTGATTTATTTAACAATGTTGCATAAGTCAGTCATGCATTCTCTATTTTATTTTCATCTTAAACGACTGCAGATGAAAACAAATCATCGAATCTGTTTCGCAAGCAATAATTTATTAATTAGCACACTAAATCAACAGGTGGCCGACAAGTGTCTTCTACCAGCTGATTAGATGAAATGTGCGGTGGTAAGGAAGAAAATGCAATAAAGTACGAAGACAAAACAGAAAGCACGAGCAAAGTGGCGCAGGAGTAAACCACTGGACTCGCAATCGGAGAGGCACAGGTCCGATTTCCGGCCCGGACATCCTGATTTATGTTTTTCGTGGTTCTCCAGAATCACTCCAGGCTAATGCTGGGATGGTTCATTATTACAGGCCAGGGCCCGCTCAGCTCTACCTACCTGCCTATGGGCTGTTCACAGTAAAATTAGCACCTTTCAAAGCCCTGCTTAACATCTACTTGTATGCACGTACGAGTTGCTGCCCAACATCCGGGCAAGAATGAAGAATAAATGGATCAATGTGAAACGTCACAGAATGCAACTCTTTACTGGCCATGGTAACTTCAAGGCAAAGTTACACAGCTTCCGACTCGTGCAATCTCCACTGTGCGACGTCTGTGGAGTGGACGACACAGTCCAACATATAATCATGGTATGTTTGAAGACCGAACACATCAGACAATGGCTGCATGGCATAGCAGAGAGAAAGGAGATCCACTTAATATCAGAAAACGTGAAGGCTGATAAAGCTCTCCACAAGATCTGGGAAGAGTTTGCCGCTAAGATTGGCAGAAGACTGAAGGACTTCGACAAGTGGCAAGGAGAGCAAGTTTCCGATGACCCATGATGGGGTACTCAGGTAAAGGCTTCAATGATATGAATTTCCGATGACCCATGATGAGGTACTCAGGTAAAGGCTTCAATGATATGAATTTCCGATGACCCATGATGGGGTACTCAGGTAAAGGCTTCAATGATATGAATTCGGAGTATCTCAGATTGGTGAGGAGGGCAGGTTTTACAGAGAGAACCGGTAGAATACCGTGTAATGGCACAAAATAATAGTGAATGGCCCGAAAAGAGAAGAGGAGAAAGTGCTGAGCACTGTCTTACTCATCAGAGTGCAGTTACAGTGCGGGAGGATGGAGGGAATGCCGGCATTCGGGCCGTAAAACCTGTATGCACGTTGTGTAGTCTTTCGGCTTATGTAAAATTATCATTGCCATGGGCCTCATCACTTAATTCATGCGTCGGTCGAGTAAAACTGTGACATTATTAGAAAAGGAAATATTTTACATATCTGCTCATTCTTACACTTCGATATGAAAAAAAAAAAAAGCAAATAAATAATTTAAATTGTGTCACAAATGGTTGCCTAACACTGGTTATTCGACGTTAAGATTTGGAACTACTTTCCCTCCATCGTTACCAACTTTACTGGGTGCATGTTAGTCAGTGCGCCCGTTAAAATATAAGCAGGTAGGAGCAGAGACTTTTTTTCTAAGGTTGATTTCAAAAAGTGCTTACTTTATAATGAACAACCTTTACCTACGAAATGTAATGGCAGAAACTTACAGGGATTCACTATTACTGTGAAGTTATACATACACACTAAACTGAGAATTTGCATTTTAATTTATATATCCCTACCTTCTGAGAACGTTTCTGGATGTTCGAATGCTTTAAAGAGTAAAATTAAAGTTTAGTTTCAATTGGTTTGGAAAGGGCGCATTATCGTGCTGCGGTGTTATACCTGAAGGCCTATCAGGGGACTCTTACACAGTGACTTATAACCTAACTTAAACTAACTAACCTAGGATTCGAACCCAGAACCTCCCGCACCACAGACCGGTGGCGCACCAACTGACTGTGCCACGGGAGGTCGGCATAAAGCTTGGTAAAAGCTGTTCACGATCAAGTGAGAACTACCTGCGTGTATTTTAACTGGGGCACTGAGTGGCACGCGCCCAGTAGAGATGGTAACGTTGGAGGGGAAATAGTTCCATATCTTAACGTCGAATAAGAAGTTTTAGGCAGCCATTTGTAATAACTTAGATCATTCTTTCACTTTCTTATTTTTTTATGCAGCGAAGTGTAAAAATGAGCATATTTGTGGAATATTTACTTTTCTAATAATATCGCAGTTCCACTCGACCGACGCATGAATAAAGTGACAAGGCCCGTGGCAGTGCTGATTTTACATAAGACGGGAGAATACACAACGGACATACAAGCAGATGTTGAGTAGGACTATCGAAAAGTGCTCCATTTTACCGTGAACCTGCTCGCTCAAGAATATGCAGTTATTAAGAGCGGCAGGACTGGAGCCGGTGTGTGGATCGAAGTAGATCCAGAAGCTTGCAATTCTGCCGAGGGAAGTTTGATCCTCCGCAGCTGGAGTCTCGCGCCCGCGCGCTTCTGACGACGTCATGGGGCTCCGGACCGCGGTCCACCGACGTGTCGAGCCGCAGCGAGGTCGATAACGGCGACGTTAGTGGTTCGCTGGTCGCCGAAGACGACGACAAGAGGACGTCGCAAACGGCTCCCCGAGTACCGATCGACGGCGAATGTCTGCGGCTGCCGCAGGACGTTAACTCGCGCCCCAGGGTCGCGTCCCGCCTCCTGTGATGTGGCTGCAAGGGTAGAAAAACAAGAGCCAGGGAAAATCTCCGCTTGCGGAAACACGGTGTAGAAAAGTATAGTCTATTGCCGGTTTCATTACAATTTTTTAAATCTAACCTTTGAAATATCATCCCACGATTCTTGTTAAAACGAATATTTCCTTTAGTTTATCCATCAGTTATAACATTTAATTTATAATTAATATGGATAAAACAGACAAGAAATAGGTGTGTTGGTAATGGCTAGGGATAGGGAAATTTCGCGAATTAATTTCGGGATAAGATAGACGTCAAACACATATATAGTGAAGCCACCTTCGTAATTGGATCACAGTTTATTAGACCCGCCCTGCACGCCTCTCAGCCAATAGCAGACTTGCAAGGAAACACCTTGCGAATCCCATGATTTCCAGGTGTGGGGCACCAGCCAGTGAGTACACAGGTGAGGCTCCAGTATGTAGAGGATTGAGGAGTCTAGTCTACAGGTCATTGAGCTCGCGAAATTTTCCTATCCCTAGTAATGGCTAGTAAGAAATAGTTCTTATGCAAAATATTATCGCACTGAGTGCGGTGCGTTTCCCCGCTGGTGTAATTTTCTACACTGTAAAAAACAATGGGAAAATTGCCTGTCAAGTGTAAAATTATATTCGCAAACTTGTGGATGAAACATACTTTTCCTTATAGGTAAAGAAAATTACCGCACTCTGGTGTAAAATTCACATGCATGGTAGTGGAAAATCCCATACACTAGTTGGGAAAATTACCTTACGACGCGTGCATCACTTCAGTATTCTCAACAGCTAAGTACGGGGACGGGCGGCAAAAACAATTCTTTAACACGCTTAAAATCACTTATGCTGTCACGCTGTCATCGTGGCGGAATGACTTGCGCATCGGCTTACCGTGATAGAGGACAATGGTTCGCGATCACCCACCAGCAAGTGTCGGGTAAGGTTTTAGTTACTATTAGTCAAAGGATACACATAATAAAATTAATTATCAGCACTAATACTCCGGGGTATTTATAAATATAATTTCATTATACGACATAGTTACTTCTATGCGATTTTTCCCCCACGTTTGTCAGGTGCTTTTCCCGTACAATTAGATGATAGTACTTTACTTGTTATGTAAATTTACTCTACATTTAAGATATAATTTTACCTTACAAGTAGAGGTAATTAGCTTCCCTTACATGTAAGGGAATTTTACCATAATTTTTTTTACAGTGCAGACTCTGTTAAGGTTTGTTTGCATGAGGCGGAGGAATATCCTGGAAGTATAACTTCAACCGGGATTCAGAAAAGTTGTAAGTGACCGTGCCTGGATTGTACACGGAGACGAAATGGAGTCGCAGCTGCTCCGATGTGGGCGAGCCCATTCTCTGATTGGGTGCGCGAGGCTCTTGTGGAGCTGACCTTGTGTCTGGTTGGTCACTGCATGCTGCGAATGGTTCCTCATTGACTCGGTTGCCAGCTGGCAAGTATGTTAAACACTGTTCACTATAAAGTGAACACTTTTGGAAGCCCTGCTTAAGATCTACTTGTATGCACGTTGTGTATTATTCCGCCTTATGTAAAATTAACATTGCCATGGGGCTCATCACATTATTCATGCGTCCATCAAGTGAAACTATTAATTTATTTAAATGTAAGTAAATATTTCACAATCTGCTTGCTCTTTTTTATACTTCAATACATAAAAAAAAGTACAAAACAAAATACATAATTTAAGTTGTTACAAGCGGTTGCCTAACACTTGTTAAGACATGGAACTATTTTCCATCTATCGTTACCAACTTTATGGGCGTATGTCACCAAGTACGCCCGTTATAATATAGGGTGAGTCCTTTAAAAGAAGCCTTGTGGACTGTATTTCCTCATTCCCTCGCTCCGTCTCACACATATCCCACGGGGCCTCTTTTAAAGGACTCACTCTGTATAATGCAGGCAGGGGCAGTGACTTTTTCCCACTTTTGATTTCAGAAGTGCTCACATTATCGTGAACAGCCTTTACCAGGCGGTGATCAGCGAACAGCGTTCCGAATGCTTGGCCTTTGTACTACTCTGCGGCTGCGTATGGAGGAGGGACGTTTGCGACGCGCCTGCGGAAACACGGAAAGGTTGGAAAGACAAAACAGGAAGTGACCTGCTTCGAAGACAAAAGAACAATTGGAGAACAGCTTCAAGCTGGCCCGTGCGTGCTGGCGAAACAGTACCTAAGTCCGAGCTGTCAGAAAGGGAATACACAGTGCCTCAGCTATGTATCACAGTGTTGAGAACATGTGGCGGGTTTGGGGGCGGAATGAAAGGAACGTACGCCATATGCAGTAGCGGGTGGTGTTTCTTTTGTATAGGCCGTTCACAGTAAACCGAGCGCTTTTTGGAAGCCCTGCTTTAGATCTACTTCTATGAGCGTTGTGCAATCTTCCGCCTTATGTAGGATTAGCATTGTCATGGGCATCATCACTTTAATCATGCGTCGGTCAAATGAAATTGTGAAATTATTAGAAACGTAAATATTATACACAGTCTACTTTTTTTTACACTTCGATGCATTTAAAGAAACAGAAACTGAAAGTAAAAAATTTAAATAATCATAAATGGTTACCTAACACTTTCTATTCGACGCTAAGATACGGAACTACTTACCATAAATCGTTACCAACTTTACTGAGCGTACGTCCCTAGGCGCGCTTGTTAAAATACATGCAGATAGGAGCAGTGACTTTTTTCTAAGGTTGATTTCAAAAGTTCTCACTTTATCGTGAATAGCCTTTAATATTCTTTACTCTGGGAGTGCGGTTCCACAAGCTAAGCACAGATAAGTCGAGAATTCCGCTTCCAACAGTCCTTCAACATACTGAAACACGTTATATGCACTTTCATTGCATAAAAAAAGAATGAAATATATTTTCAGAATGTAAGAACACATTAAGGTTCAAGCCCCACATACTCTCGATTGTGTTACCTATATATGTCTTCTCCTGCATCCCCAACGTACGCAAGAATTGTAAAATGTCACCATAGTTGGTCACAAATAGATATGAAAACAGAGGTATTTTTGTGAAATAAGTAACATAAAGAGACGTACCGCATAGTAAAGCACAGGTTAACGCCAGATAATTTACTTGCTACACTATTAATGACAGCCAGCCAAATAAGGAACAATGAGTATATTATACACTAGACCTGTTCATTTGCTGTCTGGGCGAGCGTAATGGTGGCGGCTAACATTACAGCCTACCAGACATATGTTTCTGGGTGACAAACAGTAGAAAAGGTTTATCGCTTGAGACGGGTTAGAAGAAAAATGTCAAGTTACGCCTGTGAATAATTGAAGAAGAAGAAGAAGAAGTTGGGACATAATTTTTCTCAAAACTAATCAAGCAAATTTTGAAAATTTTAAATTTATATATTTAGCCATACAAATTTTAAAGTTCCCTGAAAGTTTATTATACGGTTCGCCCGTGATTTCATTTAAAGATTTACGACGTAAAATGATAATGATAGCCAGCAGTTAAACTCTGATTGCTGATGAGTCAAGTGTAGGACCTCAAACAAATTGCTTCATAGCATTTCTCATAATTTTTTTTGTATGCTTGAGCTAATATTAAACTCCGTGTATAAATAACTTATTTTTTTGCAGAAGTTGAGGACGGTATACATTTTACTTGTTTTTACCAGACTACACTGAGAATGAATGAATGAAGAATCGAGGTCTCGAGAGCAGATGAGGGTGAAGCGATATGAGTATGGAGCAGTACCTTGAATGCAAGAAGATCACCGAGAAAACACGCCGACGAGAGGCTTCGTCCAGCACGATTGCGAACAATCCGGTGACCCGGCCGGGAATCTAACTCGGCTCGTCTTGGTGAGAGACGGGTAGTCTAACCGCTACATCACCGCTGCCCCGACGCCACTGAGATCTGCCGAAAAATGCTCGTAGTAGGGGAGAGAGTTCAGGGGTTGATGGAGCGGTCGGCAGCGCGACTCTTGAGTAGTTCATCGCCGGCCACCGCGTGGGTAAATCACGGCGAGCGAAGGGCGTCGAACACGGGACCGCGCGCCGCTTTACGAGCCTTGTTTACGAGCGGCCGTTTACGAGACAGCGCGCGCTTTGTGGCGCGGTCGGCAGCGGCTCGTGCTAACAGCCGGCCAGCGCTACCTGCATCCCGTCGCTGCCCTATCCACGCCCACCAACGCGGCGTTCGCCGTTAGCGCGGCTTGCAATGCGTAACGAGACAAACACGAATTAATTACGCGACCTGCGTAAAGGTTGTTCACGATAAAGTGAGCACTTTTGAAACCAACCTTAGAAAAAAAAGTCACTGCCCAGGCCTGCATGTATTTTAACGGGCGCACTGAGTGACATGCGCCCAGTAAAGTTGGTAATGATGGATCGAAAATAGTCCCATTTCTTAACGTCAAATAAAAAATAATAGATAATCATTTGTGATAACTTAAATTAGTCCATTCGTTTTATGTTTTCTTATTGTTTTTCTTTTTATCCATCAAGTCTAAAAATGAACAGATTTGTAACATATTAACTTTTCCAATAACTCCACACATTTTCTTGCCCGAAGCATGAATAAAGTGATGAAGTCCATGGTAATGTTAATTTTACATAAGGCGGAAGAATACACGACGTGCATATAAATAGATCTTACGCAGGGTTTTCAAAGTGCTCGGTTTACCGTGAACAGCCTATAGCTATGCAGATTGGGCTTAAAGTTCCGTCGACAGCAAGGTCATTACAGACGTAACAAATTGCTCAGAGTTGAGTTCACAGACTTGGACGGCTCTCAACAACGAAATCTTGAGAGCCGATGAGAGTGACATGAGGTCAGAATGGAGCAGCGCCGGAATACAAGAACGAGGGAAACGGGAGATCCCCGAGAAAACCCGCCGACCAGCGGTATTGTCCGGCAAGATTCCCACTTGCGAAAATCCGGGAGTGACCCGGCCAGGGATTGAACCCGGTTCACCTTGCTGGGAGGCGAGCAGTCTGACCGCTCAGCCACCGCGGCCCCTAAAGTTGTTCAGAGAAGCAAGAACGGGGAAGGAATGGGTCGTGGCCTGGAATAACGAACCATCCCAGCATTTGCCTGGAGCGAGTTCGGGGAAACATTGAAAATCGAAATCAGGAATACCGGGTCGGGAGTCGAACCCGTGACCTCCCGAATGAGAGTCTTAGTGGACTGACACTACGCCACCTCGTTCAGTTCTGCATACAACTTGTGGAATGCATGTGTTAGCTCGTACGATGTTAAACTGAGAACGCATGTGTAGGCATATGTGAGAACCGAGTTATGTTCTGCTTCGATAGCTGTTCAGAACAATCAAATGTTAAAAAACAATTTTTATAAAGTATTATAATATTACCTATTTATCGTTGTTATATTAAATAGTAATATTTAAAAAAAAAAGTATGACAAAGGAGGAAAATTAGGTACTTTTCGTACAGATCTCCAAATTGAACAAATGTGATACGTTAAGATAAAGCTAAATATAATTGTTCATGTAACTAGACTATCATCAAGATTACTGCTTAGGAGTTCGTGTTCAGGTTCGCCCGTATTTAAACTTGAAGAAATGAGATAAATTTTTAAGTAAAAACAGTTAGAAGTTAAAGTGAACACTTAGCACAAGTTGTCTTTTCAAAATTTGTATAAATAATTTAATGTCTCATATTTATGAATGTAATTTTTCGAATTATTGAGTATTTTTTATCGAGTTATCTTTGATTTGCCACTAAACCATAAAATATTCTCAAATATAGAAAATAATTTTGGCTTTTGAACCACCTTAACGCACAGCGACCAACTTTCAAGCAAACGCATATATAGTCCATAATAAGGTATTTTGATTACAATATGTACCAGCCAACTTAACAATTTGGGATACGAACGTGTTCACACGTACAATGTAAACACAGTGAACACACGCATGTAGTAGACGAGCTGAGGAATGTTCTGCCGCGATAGACGTTCAGACCTTCCTAGCAAGACAGACACTGCCCTGATAAGACACTGCGCTAATCACAGTGCTAAACTCAAGAATGAGGGTTTGGGACAGTTCATTTTCGGGGATCGATAGAAAGCAACCAACTTGATACACCACGTGTAGTACAATCAGTGCGGAACAAACCCACGATCAACCGAAAACCATTCCCATGCGCTGCATTATGACCAAACACACCCAGTGTGATCTGTTCCGGAGCTGAACTAGAAAAAGAGTATCAACAAAGAACTTGTAAACTAGCGACGCCATCTAACGTAACAGGCTAGAAACAAAATAAAATACAAATGCGGCCATTGAAGCAGGTTTGTGTATCCAGTGATAATATATCTGTGCAATTCCCTGACATTGAAGAGTTTTTTTTACACATCAAACCTTTATATGGGAGAGTAAGCCCTATATGCAGAGAGGAATCTAGTCGCCAATGCCAGTAGAAGCGATGGAAATTCGACACTAGATAGCTAACTTCGTACGCTAAGTCAAATGAAGTGTTGGTACCACTTATTTTATAAGTGTAGAAATCTAGTCGCCTATTGACCTCCCTAAATTATCAAACAGGGGAGATTTCTGCAAAATATCGATAACCAGGCTTGCGTCAGATGAAGATTTAAATAGTTTATTGCACATGTGGCATAAATCTACACATTTCTGCACTGAGAATGTGTTTATGGATTTGAAATTACACAGATACGATTATCTTGAATTTTTCTCACAGTTACGTCTTTAGAACGAAACTCGCGATTTGTATAACAGAGGTAATCGTTACATTGCAGCAACTAGATAGGGCAAAGTATAAAAAAATCTACTTACTAATGTAGATTTCAGTTGCTCTCATAGGTTAGGTATTTATTTATAAAATTTAACATATCAAACGTTTTGGGGTGCATGAATTAAAAAAAAACCATGTTGCATTTCTGTGAAAATAAGTTTATTAACCATGGCTATTTATATTTTATATTGTCAGATAGTCTAACAAATAATTACTGCGGTAAGATTTTCAGTCCATAAATTAAAAATAACCGCCTACAAAATTTTCCTATATGTTTAAGCTCTAAGTTACGCTTAATGTATAACACCTTGTAGAATGTTGCTCAAATATTTTGTTGCCTGTCCTTGTGAAAAAAATTACTTCATAAATTTCTGTTCACGACATCTCAGAAACGTTGAGATGTATATGCACAAGAATTTATGAAAATATTAAATAAATGTATAATTCTGTTGCTCATTCTCACTCCAGCTATTGCATTAAATAGTTTAAGCATAAGTTTTGTGAAGATCCACAAAATCACAAAATTCAAACCGAAATTTCGTTACTAGTAAAACTGAAAATACGAAAAGGGGAAACAATAGTGTCGAGCTGTGCTCGGTATGAAGAATATAACGACTCCTTTTCCCATGGCCATCCGTTGGCAAAACAAAACTTTAATATCAATCATCAAAAAGTGAAACATCTTAAAAGTGAAAGAAAAAAAATTCACTTGCAGTTCGTTTGCCTTAAAAGATAACTATTTCAAACAGAAAGCATCCTACGTGGATTTTCTTAATTAATGTTGCTATGTTATGACATCTTGCCGATAGTTTTATTTAATATATCCTTTTTTCGAAAAAGGTAACACTGAAATTTACATGCAAAAAAAAACGAAGATAAATAAATATTATTATTTTTTAAATAATTTTATGTAGCATTAATCTATGAGGAAGTCGCGTCGAAATGTTTTTTGTTTGGAATAGTTATCTTTATAAGTGACGCAATGAGAAAGAATTTCGTTTAACACTGATTCCCCATTTGAAGTTCGTGGCTGCCGAATTGGTAGGCATGGCCATTAAAAGACTGAATCAAAAGTGTTAGGCACACGTTTGTGAGTACTAAAATTATTTATTATGCTTTCTGGATTTTGAGTACATACAAGTGTAAGGATTAACACATTTTTATATGTAAATTTATTATAATTTCACAGTTTCACTTGACCAACGAATGAATAAAGAAATCAGGCCCACGACAAAGTTCATTCTACATATGGAAGGAATACACAATGAGCAAACAAGGAGGTCTTAAGATGGGCTTTCAGAAGCACTCACTTTACCGTGAAAAGTCTGTACACATTAGTTTAGTAAGGTATCTTACGTGGAAAAATTGGTTTCACAGAAATGAATCGCACTTGCTAAGTATTTGCTCCGAAATAAGGCAAAAGCCGTTACTGCCATTAATTTTTAATACTGGTTTTTGAAACTTTTAGACTTCCATTAAAACATTTAGCAATAATTTATGTCCACCGCAATATCAAACATGATTTTTTTTTTTTACTTCCTTCGCGCTGAAAGAAATAAATAGGCCTACTTCACAAGTAATAAAACCTGCAAAACCAGAGTGCTTTGATAAATTCGCATGGCCCCGGTGAGAGTTCTTGTTCTTCTTTCGCCAATAAGAGCATTCTGAACAGCTTATCGCACCAGCTGTGGAACTGTAATTTGAAATCATAAATAAAAGTGCATGTAATGCCATGACTTTACGCAGTATACTATTTGCATTCCAGCCAACAGCCAGTTCTACTTACAAGCTGATTTCTTCAGATTATACGAGTGCCTGGTGAGGAAGCTAAGTTAACAAGAGTTTCGAAATTTTTTTCCTTCCGAGAAAGGCATTTGGCGGCTCCTTTGCGACTGTTCTGTACCCGTGCGTATTTACTGATACGATAAAACGTGGGAGAATTCACACGTGATCTCAATTCTGATTCAGCTTGTGCTCGTACGACGAATTCCGTACAACACACCAGATTACGTTCGACTCCTCTGAAAACGCCTAAAAAAAAAAGCATACAAACGTTCCGAAACAACTGACGAAATTCCGATGAAAGAAAATGAATTTTCCCGCAAAACTTCGCCTCGGCCATTCTTCAAACAGACAATTTAGCATATAGTTGATTCGCGGTATTTTCGGCCTTTTCTGAAGTCCTGCTAAAGTTCTACTTCCAGGATATTCCTCCGCCTCGTGCAAACTAAGCTTAACGAAGTCTAGGAGATCACACCAGAGGGACAACTCACCGAATTCGTGTGCACTATATTGTAACAGTATTTTGTATAAGAACTATTTCTCACTAGGCGCTACCAACACACATGTTTTCTCACTGTTTTTTATTCGAATTATTTATTAAAGAAGCATTATAATTTATGGACAAAATATTAATAACATTCCAATTTAACAGGAAGAAAAAGTAACTTTTATGTTAACACAAGTATAAAATGCACGTGATAAATGGCATATTTAGGAAACAACCGAGCACGTCATGGATTGCGACATTTTCCAAAGGTTTGATTCTAAAAGGCCGAAGAAACTGTGAATGGACTATAGCTTTCAAAGCACTCGGAAAACATTAAAATATACATAAAACCACGAGTGCGAAAGCGGCCTACGCTGCATGGAAATTATGAATTCACAAATAATTACTGACAAATTTCAGCACTAAGTAATAAACTACTATAGGCTGCTCACTGTAAAATCAGCCCTTTTGAAAGCCCTGCTTAAGATATACTTGTATGTACGTTGTGTGTTCTTCCACCTTATGTAAAATTAACATTGCCATGGGCCTCGTCACTTTATTCATGCGTTGGTCAAGTGAAACTGTGAAATTATTACAAACGTAAATATTTTACAAATTTACTCATTTTTACACTCCGATGCACTAAAGAAACATAAAACGAAATAAATAATATAAGTTGTCACAAATGATTACATAACACTTTTTATTCGACGTTTGGATATGGAACTACTTCCCAGCCATCGTTACCAACGTTACAGGGCGTATGTCACTCAGTACGCCTGTTAAAATTTATACAGGTAGGAGCAGGGACATTTTTTAAGGTTAATTTCAAAAGTGCTCACTTTATCGTGAACAGCCTTTTACAATAGTTCGTTCGATATATATGACAAGTAGGTCCATGAGCCTGACTACAGAACCGCGTGTCTTCCCTAGCCAAAAAAAAAAAAAAAAAATCAAATAAACTTACAAAAAGTAGAGTGGTGTTTGTTATAGGCTGTTCACGATAAAGTGGGCACTTTTTAAGGCCCTTGCAACAGGCATTAACCGCTAATAAATATATCTTATCGCAGCCTCAGACATTAAATTTTGAGGGCGGTGAAATGTATATATACACTGTGTTTATTACTCACATTGCAATGTTCATATTAAAAAGCAGCAGGAAGATGGAACTTGGATGAAAGGAAAAATTTATAAGGGCCTTAAAAAGTGATCACTTTGCCGTGAACAGCCTATACATGGGAATGTAGTGACGTCCATCCCCCAGTGCGCTAGTGCACATCCTGTATACTCGCGGAGCCAGCGCTGTAATCGTAACTTCAATCTTGTCCCCTCGTCAGCAGAAGTCAACGCACACCAGCGCTGGGGTGCCTCCGCTACCCGTCATATTTTTTAGGGAACTTTATTTCTTTTTTGGTGTCCGTCCCTCCCCAGGCAAGGCTCTGCCCGGAACCCCTTCACGCGGCCCACTCCCCCTCTCCTCCTCTCTAGGAGCCGACAGTTTGAGCGAAACTCTTAACTCAGCGAAAATATTGGACAGTGACTGGCGGGCTGTCATCGGGAGTTCGGCGGGGTGCCCGCGCAGGAACCGGACAAGTGACAATTCCGGTCCTACGGCTCAAGATCTTGTCGTCGTTGGGGCGGTGAGTTCAGCGGCTGCTTATCACAGGGGTCGAATCCTGTCTTGGGTGGGGGGGAGGGGGTAATGCTAAAAACGATTAAGGATGTTAAGGTACGTGCGTGGTAAAGAATTTACTTCTCCAATATAACCATGTCAAACAAAAAATATTCAACGTGTAATTTCCTAAGGAATACTTGCATGTTAAGAAATCTTGCCTAGACGCACATTATATACATGTAATAACCTTAAATTTTACATTCTACAATAAAAATATAAATAAATGATTTTATAGTTTTTTTTTTAGTGGCAGAAATCTCTGAGAAAGTTGCGATGAACATATGTGGAACGATTATCTGTAAAATTGACGCAATGCGAAGAATTACTTTAACATTGATTTCCTACTTAAACTACCTGGCTAGAGGCTTCTTCGTAGACAGAGCCCTCAGGCGTGTAAACTTATTTAAGTACGTGTTCCACTTAAATGATTGTTACCCTGGCAGTAAGTACGGGAAGTAATACACGTAACCAAAACTTATGAGCGTAGCAATTTTCTTCATGCAATCCATCAAAAGGTCACAGTGAACATATGCTTACTGCACATGTTTAACATACGGAAAGCCCAGCACAAGGCGGCACACGGCATGGACTGCAGAAGGAACAATGCGGTTATTCGTTAAACTGAACAGTATTTCTGGAACGGCTAGTATTACAAACAGGCTGTCAGCCACTACGACAATCGCATCACACCCGCATGGGTCTGCGGTGTTGGGAGGAGGAGGTAAGTTTACTTCCTTCATCCCCTTCCACGAATTTGCGATGGTTGGGGGGGGGGGGTGGCTGGGGGAGTGAAGAATCAGGGGAAGGGGCGCACGATGAGACGGATCACTAGCAATTCCGACCAATGGCCACGCACGCCACCAGACGTGCTGGCTGGGTTGAGACCATTTCGTCTCCCCCCCCACCAAACTGTGAAGTGTGAGCGAACTAGCCTCCAGAGACTCGCTCGCGACACACCGATCACCTGCATCTATCACAACGCACGTCGTTATCCATCCTACGAGAACGAACAAATACTAGATCACGCTCAAAGTTAGTTCGTCGACGGCCGGCTCTTTCACATGGCCGTCAGCCCTCCAGGCGCGGTTTGAGGATACAGAAACTGAATATTGACGCATGAACGAGGGCGTAGTGTGACGGGACACTGGGAATTGCCGTAAACATTAAAACAGGCCCAAACTAGACCGTGAAAGCTGCTGTCAGGTCAGAGAAACTTGCGTCGTTCTTATTCGCAGGAAAATTTGCGGCATATACTGTATGTGTAATTTATTGCATTACCATTTGATGTAATAAATGATGTACAAGGGGGGAAATCCACAAGGCATTTCCTCCTCATTTCTGAATATAGGTTCATGTTCACATACAAGATGGGTCTAGACACTTTCCTCTGCCCGTGGCGCCGTCGTACAGCTGGCTAAGTAACACAACGATCACTCGCACACCGCAAAGAGGCATACATTTGACCATCTGCGAAATAGAGGGAGCTGCGACTAGTAGTAAATTACGTGGATTTACGTAAGTTGGAGCCATGATAAGGGGAGGGGGAACTACTCTAGAGCTACCTTGCGTCGAACCATGAAATTGTCTCGTGAAAAGTGGAGTGGATGTCTAACTGCTTCATAGCTTGAGCTAGAACGAGTCCAAATATACATCGTAATAACAGCTATCATCTGGATTCGACAAACCAAGATCCCGAATTATAGTACTTTTACATCCAGAGAACGTCGCAACTCCAATTATGGCTGACAAGCTGGGGATTGAAGCAATCAAAGGTCTTTGTTGTTGTTGTTGTTGTTGTTGCTTCACTGCAATATTCGCTTAGTTACGTCTTTCTGTCAATCGTGTATGCTTCCACGCGCGGCGGGAAAAGCGAAGAAGAGTGCGCCCACAAGCTGCGGACTTCCGTGTTCCAATATTGAATTGCTTTTCTGCCAACAGCGCTATCATAAACAACGTGAACATGATTTCAAGTCAGAACACTGCTTATATAAGTAAGCGTTTTGAGATGTTTGTACAGATCCTCTAACCTAGTTTTAAAGCCACTAGAATTTTATTAAAGTTAAGTCAAAGTATTGTGTTCGTATAAAAGAAAGGGTCTATTGGAAATTTATATGTCAACAAACGCATTAATTACTTCTGACCATGTGAGTTTGACAGTTGTATTGGACCAGGTCAAGTAAATATTCGAGACATGTTCAGAAGAGGAAAATACATGTCTACTTCATCTTTAGTCTCTATGCTTCCACCGAGTGTAAATATATGCATAGGCTATTCACGGTAAAGTGAGCACTTCTTAAAGCTCCCCTCATTTGAAATAATAGTCAGTAAATCTATTTTATTTTAGCCTTAACTTCAGAGTACGGTGGAATACATACACTGTCTTTTTTACTTGCATGGCAATATTTATTTTAAAAGGTGGTTAAAGGCTAAATTGCAATTCTAGCCGTGTTTGCCGCCTGTGCTAGCTCAACCGAGGACATAGGATCTTGCGCAGAGGATCACAACTAACTAAAACAAATATGCTGACCGAAAAAAAAAGGTACACTTTAATCCATCTCATGTATTTATCTGCTCATATACGTACTTTGAACTGTTGGTACACTTCGTCTGACAAGGTTATCTTTCAACTAAGATATATTCACGCTGTGCAAAGTATATTTATTTTTGAAAAAATATAATGGGCGGATCTGTTAGCTGATCAATATTGGAACAAATGTACGTGCCTGTGTTTCGAGAGGTCCTCCGGCCACTCGCCAGTCAATTCGCAGAAGACAGTTCGCCTCAGATAAGGTCCGGGTAACCAGACGTGGAACGGCGTGGAGGCTTGATTCCGCGTGAACATACTCACTCGCTGATTGGTCGCGCAGACCTGTGGGGAAGGGCAACGTGTCTCACTGGCTGAGACGGAAAGTAAATTACTAGGCGTTCCGACATGTGACGCCAGTTTGCTGACACGTGTGAGGTCGGGGCTCGCGGCAGGCAGGACAGGTTGTTTCGCTTCTGCATGTGTTCCGTGTCATGGCCGATATCGGCCGGACGGGAAATCGCGGAGTGCAGAAGTTCGGGCGTCTGGCCCCCGCCTGGTTGGCAACTTGGTATAGGCTGTTCACGGTAAAATGAGCACTTCTGAAAGCCCTGCTTAAGATCTACTTGTATGCACGTTGTGTAGACTTCCGTTTTATGTAAAATTAACATTTTCCATGGCCCTCATCACTTTATTCATGCGTCGGTCAAGTAAAACTGTCAAATTATTAGGAAAGTAAATATTATGCATATCTGTGCATCAAAAAAAAAACATAAGGTGAAAGAAATAATTTAAGTTGTCACAAATGGTTACCTAACACTTTTTATTCAACGTCAAGATATGGAACTATTTTACATCTATACTTACCAACTTTACTGGGCAAATGTCACTCAGTGCGCCCATTAAAATATATGCATTCAGGGGCAGTGGCTTTTTTCTAAGGTTCATTTCAAAAGTGCTCACTTTAGCGTGAAAAGCATTTATAGAGAAATACATGTTAATGAAATTCTGTTTGTTAAGCCAATTGAGAATACACAAACTTGGAACAAAAATTTAAGTGTGAGAAATGATACTTTCAAACTCTGTATATCAAGTCTGAAATAAAAATTTGTTCCCCAATAATTTTTTATTCTATTATTAACTTTTGTGATCTTTCCAGGAAACAGCGAGGTGAGTACGGAGCAGCGGCGGAATGTAAAAGGAAGGTAAACGGGAAATCCCCGAGAAAACCCGCCGACCAGCGGCATCGTCCCGCACTATTACCACACTGTAAACCATTTTTCTGATAAACTCCCAAAACTTTAATGATAGTATTTAACCTATGCCATGTATGGTAATAATACCACACATCAAGCTGCAGATATAGGAATGTTTAGATACAAAGTCAGGAATTTCCTTATGCATTTCACTGTTTCCTGAGAGGAACGCTGCAATGAATGTATAGGGGGGAGACATTACCATTCCTCATTTCTCACTAAGCATATACACTCGTATGGTAAATTTCCGAATGCTTTCTGAAGAGTGCACTTTCGAAAATCCGGGAGTGACCCCACAGGGAATCGAACCCGGCACGCCTAACCGCTGGGCCACCGCGGCGGGACGGTAAATCACAGAGACGTGAAGAAAAGAATAGGACGCTGCGCACGCGAACTGGGAATCAGCGATCGCAGTTACCGGGATGTGATGAGGTGGGTTTTGCGGGGTAGGCGACGCCCCCCCCCCCCCCCCCCCCCATCGGCCGGCGCCGGACATATCGCGCGTCTCCGGAGCAAAACGAACCTCGTTTGTTCGCGCGCTCGCCTGCCTCGGCCTGCGCACGATTGCCGCGAGAACGCTATGTGATGATCGTCCTTATCAGTCCCTTCACTTCGACCATACGTCACTGGAATGATATACTTCGGCCACTTCAGCATTTGTTGGGAAACGAACACGGCAGTTTCGATAGTATAGTGCATTCACGGTTTCTTCAGCTTTTTGAATCAAACCTTTGAAAGATTTCCCCATGTGTGACGTGGTTAGTTATTTCCTTAACACGCCCTGTGCCATAAGCGTTTCATATTTGTGTTCATAAAAGTTACTATTTTTTCTGTTCAATTGAAATGTTCTTTATATTTTGGCTATAAATTATAATGCTTCATTAATATATAATTTGAATAAAAACCGGGAGAAAATACGTACGTATGTAATGCGTAGTGAGAAATAGTTCTTATACAAAATACTGTTACAGCCGAGTGTGCACGAATGTGGTGCGTTGTCCGTCTGGTGTACTTATCCAGGCTTCGTTAAGCTTAGTCTGTATGAAGCGGAGGAATATCCTGGAAACAGAACTTTAGCAGGGCTTCAGAAAAGGCTGAAGTAACAGTGAGTGGATTATACAACACTCTTTACCATTGATTACAAAAAAAAATAATGCTTATTTTGTAATTAGTAGCTACAGCATATTTTTTTTTTTTTTTTTTTTTAATTCTCTATGCACTAGCCACACTCCCGGAAGATCGAGAGTTCATCTCACGGCTAGGCTAAACTCGACAATTCTGTACACACCACAGGCGCTGTCAATTCGCTATCGGCTGGTGCATTCATGATGAGTAGGGACACCCGAATTTCGCGAAAATATTTCTCGACCAGTTGTATTTCATAACACTTGAGCTGAAATCCGCTTGTGTGAGTCGATCATCTACATGTTGCGCGTCTTAAAAGTGTCTGCCCGCGAATGAGAGACGTGCAGTGTCGGAGTAACTGAATTGTAATTGACCAGTCAACCAATACAATGTCTTCTCACAGGCACACGCCGCCAATAAGCAAAAGGGAAATGTTCGCACGCTCGTAGGGTATTGAAATCTATCACGTGCGGGGGGGGGGGGGGGGAGTTCTTTTCGTGAAATCCGGGTGTCCTAATGATCAGCACTTCATCTTGTATGTTAGGGGATTTTCTATGTCCCTTTCTAGATTATTATTAACTAGTCCACAGTCCTCAAGTGTGTATTACTGAACCAGTGTTTCAATCGCAGAAGAAATTAAAAGCAGCAGAGTTGAAAGTCCATCAGCACCGCTTGAACTCGCGAAATTTATCAAGCCTTTAGTAAGCTTTGCAATTGGAGGGAAAAAAATTTCACGTAAAAAAAAAAGGGTTCGCTTAAATCCTGCAACTGTCAAAAAATTATTATTCTATTTCTTTCTATTTTGACGAACCTTAACCATAAAAGATATCACAAAGAACCTTTCCCGCCACAACTTTTGAGTACCAGTTGTTCCGATACGACGCGAGGTATCAGACACGATACGTCAACTAACCAATAGTAATTAGCACGTATGGCTCATTCCAACACTACTTCTGCGCCAGGAAAACTTAGCGCACACCGCGTAGCCACGAATATTGTGTGAGACACGGCATGACTTTATAGATATTTTAGTTAGGCCCTACAACTCGCCAATTGAGGGTCTTGGCGGTTCGGCGCCAGACATTTCGAAATTGAGTTTCCTCGGGGTGCTCCCATTCTCACAGTCATATGTTGTGGACATGAACATACACGATCAAAGTGTGCCTGTCACACTTCGATATTTCTCTTCAGAAGGCCGGTAGTTCATTCTGATGTCACCTGGCACACGTCTGCTTTTTAGTTACCGACTTGAATAAAAAAAAAGTAGTAACACGTACTTACGAGTGTAGTAGTTTACTTCTCCTAGGAACTTCCGTACTATGTACTACATCAAACAGTTGACACAAAAACCTCTGAATTTTCAACTAGCAAATTCTGAAATAGTAACACGTACTTACGAGAGTAGTAGTTTACTTCTCCTAGGAACTTCCGTACTGTGCACTACATCAAACAGTTGACACAAAAATCTCTGAATTTTCAACTAGCAAATTCTGAAATAGTAACACGTACTTATGAGTGTAGTAGTTTACTTCTCCTAGGAACTTCCGTACTGTGCACTACATCAAACAGTTGACACAAAATCCTCTGAATTTTCAACTAGCAAATTCTGAAATAGTAACACGTACTTACGACAGTAGTAGTTTACTTCTCCTAGGAACTTCCGTACTGTGCACTACATCAAACAGTTGACACAAAAACCTCTGAATTTTCAACTAGCAAATTCTGAAATTATTTGCCCGAAACATCCCGGGTGTGACATGATTGTTTCTGATGCTTTCAAGTTACGGTTAAGGCCGTGTCCCAACTCAGGTATATATTTGCGTACTTGCATCCTTGCATACTTCACTTATCCTTAGCACCTAACTTGATGAATTCGGACAGGCAGTCTTGTTGGCTTCGATGCCAGTTATTGGCCAGTTAACAACTTTAAATATTCATGTATTCCGACTAAGAATTTGATAATTGCTGAAGGTTTTAGGGGTTAAATAAAGTTTTAAATAATTACTATTTTTCATTTACATTAACATTTACTGTCTTGCAATGTAAGTGCAGACTGAATTGCGATTTTTATCTCACCTTTTGTAGGTTAAGAACATAGGCCTAATATGAATTTATTCCTTAGACTTTTTTTAAGATGAAACCTACGATAATTATTTACTCAGTTCAAAATTCTATGTCTACGAAGTAGTAATGTTGCCCTATTAAACTTTAAATCAAATAACGATGTCGGAAATCAATTGCAACCTACAAATTGCCTCTCAGAATAGAGGCATATATTCCACAAGTATGCGAGAAGTACACAACTTCGTTTTATTGTATACTTACATACTTCACTTGCAGTTCGAACAGCACTTGCGACATCACTTTCCGGGAAAGGTACGCACAAGTATGTACTTCAGGCGAATCGGACACAGCCTAAGTTGATAGATAATCCTGTCCTCGTGACGGCCCTTGACATGAGTGTAGAGCGCGGGAGGATCGAAGCACGGGCCACGCATGTACGTCAAGAGGAGGAGTGATGAGGGGGGCGGGGGAGGGGATGTCGAGGGAGGAGAGCGTGTCACCTGCGCTGCCTATTCTCGTCTTGACGGCCGTCCAGGAAGCGGGAGGCGCTGGCGTCCACGCGGGGATAGCAGCCGCTAAATGGGCCGGCGCCCGACGTCGCCTCCTCCCCCCACCATCCCCCCCAGGCAGGGATGAGGGAGGCCCGCCCTCAAACGGCGAGATGGCAAAGACGACGACAACCATCACTCACTGCCGACGTTGCGACACCAGCCACTGCCTTCGAGAGCTCGGGGGGTGGAACACATGCGACACCCAACTTCGCGCATTATAACTATACCCCATCTACGGTTACTTCGAACTTCTCTGTAGCCCTGCTGCACTTCTACTTCACTGATATCCCTCCGCCTCGTGCAAGCTAAGCTCAACCTAGCCTAGAAAATTACACCAGATGGACGGCGGACAGCATTCGCATGCACTCAGTCTAATAATACTTTGCATAAGAACCATTTATTACTACGCATTACCAACAGATCTATGTTCTCTCTAATGTTATCACATTATAGGCTGTTTACGGTGAAATGAGCACTTTTGAAAGTCCTGCTCAAAATCTACTTGTATACACGTTGTGTATTATTCCGCCTCATGTAAAATTAACACTGCCTTGGGGCTTGTCACTTTATCAATGCGTCCGTCAAGTGAAACTATGAAATTATTAGGAAAGTAAATATTTTACAAATCTGCTAATTTTTACACTAAAAAGCATTAAAAAAACAGAAAGCGAAAGAAATAATTTGAGTTGTCAAAAATGTTTACCGAACACCTTTAATCCGACGTTTAGAATTGGAAAGGCTTTCCCTCTGTCATTACCAACTTTACTGGGCGCTTGTCACTCAGTGCGCCCGTCAGAATATATGCAAGTAGGACCAGTGACTTTCTTCCAAGTTTGACTTCAAAAGTGCTCACTTTATCGTGAATAGTCTTTATTAATAAGTGAGATGTTATAATTTAGGAATAAAATATAAGTAAAAGTTCAATTGAACAAAAAATAAGGTACTTTTATTATGTCAACACGCGTATAAAACGGCTGTGAGACATGGCATATTTAGGAAACAACTACATACGGCATACATGGGGTGGTTATTCAAAGGTTCGATTCAAAAGGTGTGAAGAAGCCGCGAATATACTATACACTACAAGGTCGCGAGCACACGTCGGGAACGGACTGGTAGGAAACCCACCCCGATGCATGGCTTACGCCCTGCACGCACCAGCCATTATTATACTTAATTCCATACCTATAGGGACCCCCCGCCCCCCTCTGCCACCATCATATTGAGTTCTTGATTTTTCTAGTTAGTTTATATCTATTTTATACAATTTAAAACGTACCCCTATGCACAACTAGCCAATGACCACACACGACAGTGCAGACATTACAACAGAACTACGAAATCGCATTTACGTCACGATATTGATTTCGCCCAATTTGGCAGAATTATCGTGACGTAATGATGAGTCAATAGTTCCCTTGTCTTGTCTGTACTGCAGTGTAATGACATTAACTAGTCGTTCTACTTTCAAAATGTTCTTTTTTAAAGTATAAAATAGTTATATAAAAACCAATAATTCATATAAAAATGGCACTGTCACTGTGTAAAATGCTATAACATTTTAATATGGCATCACAGTCCGTGTTTAAAAAAATTTTCATACAAAAACATTATAAATTAATTTTAAAAGTTTCACACAAAACGTTAAACAAAACATACTTTTAACGAATTAATGGTTCGTGTGTAACGGGTGTTATAATTACAAAATTTACTCCGTAGCCATAAAGCAAAATTTTTGTTATTTTTTATTTTATTATTTTTGTGTGTGTTTGACAGTTTTTCTCAGTTTCGCTGAAGCGTGTGTAGCAGTAGGCGACATTCAGTTTGTATTGCAGTAGCTTCAAAAATATTCCATTAATTTCATTCATAAATAATTTTATAAGTTTGAAAAGACACCAGAAACATGTCTTAGAAGCAGATGAAAAATATTACACAGCTCGATTAAGCGGTTTAACACTCGAGGATACAGAAAAAGAGATGCAAAATTCAATGCAAACTGATTTAATCAACTTTGTTTTAACTTCAAAAATAGGCGCGTGGCTTGATTTTATAAAAAAAAAAAAAGAATGATTTACCCGCTCTTAAATTATTTTACGTCACACGCATTAACTTATTGGCTTCTGTTATTACGGTGTTGCATGTCCATAATTAAGTCAACTATTACAATTACTTGTTTTCGGCAAGCTGGTCTCACAAGTGAAACGACAGCGCAAGGTTTCCGATGTCGCTTGTTTGAGTCCGGCATCCAGCTGCGTTTGTTAACCCACTATAAACATTTTTATTTCGTGGTCAACCCACTATAAACACTTTTATTTCGTGATGCTCAGCTTTGTTACAGCCACATGACTTACAGTCAGACTTAATCCCGTTTATCATCCGAGCTATGATTAAATTCTCTAAACGACGAAACAGCGCTGTGAGTTTCAGCGAAGCGCGGAAAAGAGAACCGCTGCTAGATTATTTATTTTATCTACGACACGAACGCTGTAGACATCAAATCATACCAAACTATACACTATGGACCCCTTCAGAAGTTGAAGAAACTGTTTTTTTTTTTTCTTCCACGAAACGTAATAATTACAGTGCAAATGTTTAGTTTTCCTTTTCTTATTAACATACAAAACAGAACATTCTATCACAGTAGTTATTTTGCATTCCATGAGCATACTGTTAATGTCTAAAAAAAAAATACAATACGCCACCTAGCAAAACATTACATTCTGCCTGTTACAAAATAATCGTAAGTTGAGCGTGACACATACCTATGAAATATGCATGCTAGGTACGTGCAAACTGGAGAGCGTTGCAAGTTTCGTGAGGAAATGTTTGTCAAGTACGCGAACCTCTCTACTGCTTTAAAATAACTTCAATGACCTCTAGGCACAACTACATATAGAAATACTTATCTGCGACGATAGGAGACTCGCACGCAGACCTCAGTAAAGATAACAGCTTGAAAACTTGCAGCTCTACTCACCCGCAAAAGAAAATAAGAGAAGTGCATTAGTATTCAAACAATATTTTCAAGCATTATTAAAAACTAACACCTTTAACCGTACAGCACAAAGCAATACAACTTGGCTAAGGGGTCTACTAACCACATCTTAATCAACCTGTTCATATACGTGCTACCCCACGATCTTCCAAATAATTTCTAACATTCACATCTTGGTTTCAGCATGATTATTTAATTAGTGCAGCAGTATTCGTTCTGCGAGTCCTCTATATTTCCTCCAGAGCTGATAGTTGTCTAAAGCTGCAATTATCAAGCGGCTCGTCCTTCCGCAATCGACATTTTTTTTTCTCCTCCTTTGCCGTGGCTTGCAAATACTTGAGGAAATTTCCCAAGGTTCCATACTAATCGGCCAGGAGCTTTACAACGACTGCATTACGAAACCTTTCAAGAAAATTAGAATAATAAAAGGTACCACAAAAATAAAATTGCGAAAAACAGTTTCCTCTGCTCATTAAATAAAAAAAATAAAAAAAAACCTCCAACAGTATGGTTAAAGTTTGTATTTCACGACGAACGTTCATGTACAGAAAGGCCAAATACCACGGGATTCATGATTATTATGGATTATGAATCACGTTGTGTCCGACCATTTTCTCAAATGTGTCATAAATGTGTCGTGTTGTTAAGTGTGCTCAGTAATTAGCAGATTCGGCTTTCAAGCTAAATGGACGCGAGCCCTTAGCAATCTACACTCAAGATTCGAATCAGTGGAAAATCATTCATTCGTAGTGAAAATGGCTCCACTTAGAATCAGTGAAAAAAAATCACTTATTGTTTGAGTGGAAAAATTACGCTAATTGAATTAGTGATGTGAAAAATTCCACGGATTCTAAGTGGAGCCATTTTCACTGTGAATCAGTGGTTTTCCACTAGTTCGAGTTTAGAGTGTATCAGTGCGTTTAAGGTAACATTTCAACCCGGATTGAACTCGGAGTGGACTGAATAATCCAGAATGAAAATTTACTTTAAACACAACCGAGTATGGAGTGAGTGAGATAATCCAGTGCGCTCGCCGAGGTGAATTGGACTGTATAATCCGGATCGAGAGTTTACTGTAAACAGTGCCGCTAGCAACGAAAACAGGAAGGCGCCATTTTGAATACGGACAAGATAACCTGTTTGCGACATTTAGTGAAAGTGAATAAAATGCGCAGCGCGAAAGGGGAGCAGAGAAATGTGTGGTCAAAGAGAGAGAGAGAGAGAGAGAGAGAGAGGTAGAATATTTGCTGGGAATAATGCTGGACAAACAGATATTGAAGTTGCTAGATGGGGAGTTCAGTTAAAACAGTGAACCATTCATTGTTTACACTTTTCACACTGGCAAAATTACATTTAAGTACTATAACAGTGTACACAAGATTATTTACTTAATCTATGATCCATGGCAGATTGCAAAACTATTGATGGCCAGTTCTTCATATTAATAAAATCTCTATACCCATAACTTGGTCCCGTTTCAATCCGCAGTCAGTGTTGTTTGCAGTTAAGTAGTCCACTATCGAAAATTTTACCTTAAACCCTTATTTTCGATACGAGTTCACTCCGAGTTCGCTACGAGTTGATTCAAATCCGAGTTCGGTCCAGTCTGAAATTTGACAAATTTTACTGAAAAAGCACTAGTTGCCGCCGAAGATCCCATTAATGCAATCGAAAGGTGTGCAGACGCGCACGTGGCAAATCATTTGTCTATCAGTACTCTAACAAATTTTGTACGTTTACAAAAAAAAATCGTTGGAAACCTATAGTTTCCAAGAAAATCGTTTTTAAAACAACAAACCGTTTTCTTGTAAATTCTGCAAAGTATATATTTGTAATTATTACAAATGATAGGTTTGTTTTACAACTTATATTGGCGAGAAGTGTACATAAAATAATATTTTTTCTTATAGGAAACAAATGGGACGAATTAATAACAGAGAACTAAAAAAAATATTTCAAAATATAATTTACCAAAAAAAAGATACACCTTGCCAACACGGCGACTGGAGCCCACACCCTTTGTAATATTAGAACGCACCCTTAACCACAAGTCTAACTTGACTTACTAACGTGACACTTATTTTTATAGTAATTATAGGCTCAACTAACTACAAAATATCGAAGAAATTATATGATTAAGAAGAATATATTTATTTCATTTTAAGAGTTTGGTTGTTGAGTTGAAATATGGCTCTTAACGAGGCCCTGAGAGAGAGAGAGAGTCGATTAAAGAGTTCTGTGTTGCTAGGAAACATTAACAGTAAATGATAAATACGGTCGCGTTTTATTGAATTGTTTTGTTATGATTATTTGGAGTTGCTTTAAGTGTTTTACGTTATTCAAACTTGCAATACATTTATTTGTGCACGCAACTACACTTTACAAAACCCATAGTTTTTGCACAACTATATGCGGTTTCACGTTGTTGTGTGTCCGCCATTTTGCAGAAGCTCGTGGATACGGGTCTGTATAGTGCAAACGTTTCTTTATGTCTACCACAAACACGAGTTTTTTCAAGATAAATGTTTCTACTGTTACAAGCATTTGTTAAATTGGAAACAATTTCTCAGAACAAATTTCAATATTTTTTTTTTTTTTTTTTTTTTGGTCGATCGATAACCAGGCTACACAAATAAGACTGAATGAAATCCCACAGCCTCATCGAACGAAATTTCCTTTTTGCACGCCTGTTACAGAATAACTCACGAAGCAGTGACAGGCACTGATGGAGAAAGCTGGAAGCAACCAACTATCAAGTAGAGACTGTCGAGGAAATAGGCCATCTGATATGACCAGAGACCAGCAGAACACTGCAGTGCTGGAGCTTTCGCCTCCTTTACAAGCACACTGTCCGCACTCCGCCCTCAGAATTACGATACTGTTGATAAACGACCATATATTATCGACTGAAAATTGTGTTTAGACAACCATTACGGCAAAATAAGAATATGCTTCAACGGATTGACGGCAAGCATGATCATTTACGCTTTAGATTAGGATGTTATGTTTTGCAAGGATTCCGACCCACACAAAATAATTTCAAGATAATGGTGTCAAATGGGTTGGAGACATTACAAAAGCGAAATAATTGAAAATAAAAGAACGTTTCGAGAGGTGAAATTGCAGAGAACTTTCAATTACAACCGGAATGGACAAGGTTTTGTACAACTGCAGATTCCCTGGTAGCTTCTGAGGGCAGAAGAGGTGATCTTCACGACTCACCTTAAGAGAACGTATGTTTAAAGATACACCACTCGAGAGCCCTGGTCGAGATGCCACTGCTGTCCTTCCCCCCCCCCCCCTCACCTCAAATCGGTCATAGTTTTATTCCTGTCTCCGAGGGGAGATAACATTTCGTGTGCGCGTTATTCCTCACTCGCCGTCGTGTTTCCACTGCCATAAAGCTCGCAATCATCTCGCGCGGACTCGGAAAGAAACTGGGGTTCCCCTCCCCTCCCCTTCCCTCGGCACACCCACGAGGACGGAAACTCCCCTCAGCCGGTTAGGAGAACCAGGGTGGCGGCCAACCCCTTCACGGGAGCACAATAGATCAGAGGGGGCGGCCGACGGCTATAAATATCAAGTTATGGCCGGCGAAGCCGTTTTAATTTCACCTTATCCCTGGATCCCGGCCTCCCCCGAGCCACCCTCCTGGGCCGGTCTTTGAAGCGTTCAACCCCTCTCGAAGGGTTGGTGCGGCGCAGAGAGACACAGGGGAGGGGGAAGCGGAATTAATGGGAGGGGCGGCGTGAAATGCGAGCAGGCGAATCTCCATAAAATATGCCGTTATCGCAGGCGGCAGGCCTGTTGTTACCCCGCCGTCTTATTTATGTCGCTGTTTATTAAAGGAAGCGGGGCGAGGGGTAGGGGTGGTGAGGGTGGAAGGTGGCGGATCTGCGAGCTTCTGGCCTCGTCGACGCACGACGACACGTGTAACGCATCGCGGGTGGGCGCGTGTGCGTGCGTACTTCTGGTTGCGCTGCGATGCGATGCCGAAATTGCCTTCTTCCACGTCGAAGCCAGGCTGTTGGATCCTGCAGTTGGGATGCTGTGCCCTACAGAAGCGAGCGGGACACTAGCAGTGTACCGCAAACTTTTGCAGACTGCCGTAGATCTTCGGTGCTTCACGCCAACCGGACGACACCGACAACCGTGGCCACTGACTATAATTTGTAGGCCTGAGGTCGACAAACAAGAGCGATGATATTAGTGTTGCAGCCACTGTTATAGGCGTAAGTGGCAAATACAGCGCAACGACAGCGCCACCACAACAGCGGCGGCTGGAATTGCAGCAACTAAGATGATACGCCACGAGTTCATATCTGGTTAAACATTCCCCACTTCAAGCCTTTTATTCGTATAGTGACACCAATAATAAATTTATAAATGCATATATATATGCTTGATTTATAAATCCCTCATTCTTATAGAAGGCTACTTTGTATTCCTCGCTGCAAATGAATATCGGCAAAGCATACGACCACCGCCTGCCGCCGTGATTGGATTGGATTGCAAAGGGCTTATTAACGTTCCCTGAAGGCTAATCAGAGGATGGCTTACAAACAAACGTATGGCCTAACTTGAGCTACCGCCCATGCCTTACCTGGAATTCGAACCCAGAACCTCCCGCACCCCAGACCAGCGGCGCACCAACCGACTGCGCCACTGGAAGTCGACGTCACCGTGATTAGTCAGTGATTCACGTGACACCCTGGTAAGATAAGTCGCTAGGTCGCTGTCATCTTACTGTGATATTACCTCTATGGAAACTGCGCATATTATTCAACCATTAAGTTCTCAGCCAGTTGTTCCACGTCCGAGTTTGGAGTGAGTGAAATGAGTAAAAAAATTTTGGCGACTGTTAACAGCGAGGTCTTGAAAGCCGATGAGCGTGACTGAGGTGAGTGTGGAGCAGCGCCGGAATGAAAGGGTGGGGATACGGGAGATCCCCGAGAAAACCCGCCGAACAGCGACATCATCCGGCGCGATCCCCAGTTGCGAAAATCCGGAAGTGACCTGGCCGGAGATTGAACCCGGGAGGCCTTGGTAGGAGGCGATCAGTATAATTGCTCAGTCACCGCGTTCCCACAAAATTATGTAGACATACGCTTATACACCTCGTGGACAATTCGTTACTCCCGTTTGTACGGTATAGAACATGCCTTAACGGATGTGAACTGATGTGAACGATTCAACTATCAAGAAACAATATTATTCCCAAAAACACATGAAATAATTTTTGACCAATTTTGGTGGGGACCGTGGTTAATTAGCGCATATTGCAACACATTTTTCTCGACATAAGCACGTTGGTAAAAAAAAAAAACAAATAATAAACGCTAAACCCCTGCCCGAGGTACACAAATGCAGTAATTTAATATAAGCTTACTTTCTAACAAGGTCACTAAAATCAGAAACATAATTACAACGGGCCTCCCAAACTCTTGCACTACAGTAAGTATCCTAAAAACATTTTAATGCGGATTGTGAAGACGTAGATTTTTTTTACAAAAGACAAGTTCAAATACGTATGGCGTAACACTTGGTCACTAAAAGACTCTTACACTCAAAGTCGATTGCGGATCTCAGCGAGTCGGGAATTTTCGTATCGATATTCTCGAGGGAAGATGTGGCGGATGCCGGCGTGGTGGGAGAATCTCCTTGAGGTACTCCAGTTTGCTCCTTCGCCTTCTGTCCACCGCTGTTCTAACCCTGCGAAACTCTTGCTTCAGACATCATGTGACCGGTTACGGTAGGCCTGACATTTTCCCCGCGTAAAGTTAGTACAATTAAAGTTTTACCGCGCATCACATGGTTATTAGGCACATCAAATACATATTATAAAATGAAACACAATACGGAGTTGAACATGAACTTGTCTAGCAGTCGTCCAAAAAGGCAATGAATCGCCAAGCGTGATGAGGATCCAAAGGGAGTAGATCTGCTTACTTCAGAATTCTGGTCCAGTTCCAAGGTCAGTCTGTAGGCAAGTAATGTTATAACCACCAACTAACTTCTCAGAATACTAAGTAGTAATATGTAGCACAAACAACTTTCGTTTTAATTAAAATTCATTCACTTTCCTTGAACTTATTGTTATTTATCACCAACAAGTATTTCCTCTGACTGGCAAAAGTACTCGTAAACTTTGTAAACTTCAATGGAAGTTTTTAACTTATACAATGTATGGAAATAATACTACTTGTCAGGCTGAAAATATGGGAATGTTTAGCATCGCTACTATACAAAGTTCTGAACTTCCCTATGCATTTGACTCTTTCCTGAACAACTGTAGGGACGTTGCCATGCGTTTATTGGAAAATAATTTACCATTCACGCTTTGTCACTGTACGTATATACTGATATGGTAAATTTACGATTTTTTTTTTACAGTGCACGTATGAATGGGGCAGTTTTGGAAAATGCGAATAAAACTGAATCCTTCATGAATAACGGCCTAAGTCATAAAGAATGATACTCCCTTTTTCATATAACTGTGCATTATAAATTTAAACCTAGTACAAATGCAGGTCTCAGCGCTACTGATAGAGGGGAATAGGAGATTTTCGAGGGTATGTTGATCCTTTCTCCATGCTGTATGTAAAGCACTGTACTTACTCAAGCGTCAACTCTTTATACATTGGCTGCCATCTCAGTGAAAAAAAAGCCAATTCTACCCCAGAGCAGGTATCACGGAGTACGGTGCATTTTTTTTCCACGACGGGTTCTTATGATTCGCTCACAGTCCTCAAACACATGTGTTTGGCGTCTAGTCTCTCCTCAAATGCACTCGCGAAAATGTTCTGTCTCTATTGATAGGACGCCCGTTTAAGTAGCTGTCCGCTGTGGGAATGCCTTGCGATTGCGAGTATTCACTACAAACCAATCTCTGTGTATTCACAGGACTGCGTATTCAGAATCCCCTTACCGGCATAAAAAAAGAAAACATTTTTACTGCACGCGATTTTGAAAAGTAGTTTTAAAAAAAACAACAGGGCATTGTCAGATGGTGTACAGTAACTCCGATTAACGACAGAAGACAGTAGTGCTTTTCGGGTGTAACTGCTCAAATGAAGCTGATGATTTCACGAATACTGCGTTAACGTTTATACCGCAGCTACACATCTTAAGATTTATCTTGCAAGAATTATTCCGACAGTCATTACCGAGCGATAGCATACATGACTCGCATCCCAAAGTTTACCAGTTCGCTCTCAACTGACTACAATGGAAGAGGCATTTTCTAAATATTTTTTTCCCGTCCTATTTCAGAAAAATCTCAATATGTACTCCCTTAATATGAACATTCCCATTCCCTCCCGATTATAACGACGTTACGACTAGTTTCTGTGCTTGAAGGAGATAACGATTCCTAATGGTTTATTTGTTTCTTTTTTTTTTCTGTAGTATATTATTCATAGATCTAAGTTTCGAAACTAAAAAGGCCTATTAAAAAAGGAACGGGCAGTAATAAAAAAATGTTTCTTTTGAAATAACTCGCGCCATTACATACACCACGAAACAGATATGTTAAGAGACTGCCGATTAAAAAAATTAGTGTTTTCTAACGCCTTCCTGGTAGAGAAACGTCAAACCTGAGAAGAACTGATGGCAGGACTTTTTATCAGTTCATAGTTCATTTTGTGCGCTGAATGTCAGTGTAGTCTGCCTTCAGAAACCCGGGTAGTATAGATAGAACTCGCGTGGGAAACATTTCGTAACCAAACGAGAAACTCCCGTCACTGGAGCCGGCTCAAGAAGAAAAGCGCGTCGACAGCTGCCGCGCCAGAGGACGGACGCGGGACACAATTCACCGCCGAACCGAAACTTACCCTTCGCGACATAAATCTCGACGGCGGATTCGATTCGTGAGTCTCCAGTTGGCTTCGGGACCTGGGTTGGAGAAGTGCGTGCAAGGGTGGTCGACGTGGCTGGGTCCCGTGTTGGGAGGAGGGGGAGGGAGTAATACGACAAAACCCCGTGGGTGCGTTTGCACTGAAGCCGCCCTCCAACCAGCATCCAATATTTCACGTTCTTGTGACACGCGGAATGGCTTTTCCATCTTTGTGAGCGGGATGGATGCTGGACACCTGTGCTTTTTTTTCCCCGAGAGAGGGAGGGGGAGGGATAGGTAGGGGTTCAGGCCTGTCCTGGGAGGGGTCACGCACAACTAAGTGTGAGCCCGGTTGAGTGAGTTACGGCAGTCTGTGGGAGAAAGACAGCGAGAGAGACGTCTTTTCGGAGCGACGGAGAAAGAAGTGAGTTGGAGAAGGGGGAAAAAAGGACACAGGTCGGGGCGAGTGGCTGTAAAATGGCATGGGGGTTGGCGTGGAGGGGAGGAAGGTGGATTTTCCTCCCTTCTTGTACGCCTCCTTCCCTAGCTGCTCCTGATATTCCCGAACCAGGGAAGAGAACCGACCAGGCCCCTCCGGAGTAGCTCAACCTTCCTGTCTACTTCTCTTGCTGCGCTGATTTATACGATTCCGGAATCATGGCTCGGGCGGGGTGGTGCGGGAGAGGAGGCGGAGGGGGGGGGGGACTGTGCAGGCATACTACAGCAGCTTTTGGATATTTATTTTATACATCTGTTCCCCTTGACATAATGTCCCTCTATATATCTGGAGCAGGCAGGGCGCACACCACCTTTCTCTCTCTCTGACACGGGCCGGGAAGATAGAGGGTTATGGCGGGCGAGGAAGGGATGGATGGCTGGCAAGTGCTCGCTCCGACCCCCACAGCCCCCTGATGTACGGCTGAAGGAGAGGTGGCTCGCCCCCCTCCTAGGCCACCGCCACCCGGTTACTTCACACACGTACTCTTGCCAGCACCGGGCTCACAATCTTCGCGAGTTCAACCAGCCCTGTCCTAACCCCCGCCCTTCAGTCATCGGCACGCTCGCTAAGGGTTCGAGCCTTATCCCCGGGCCACGACTTAAACATTTTCTACACATCGCTTCAGTATTCATAACGATCGGATGCCCTGTCACTTTCAGCGCGGTTGAGTTAAGCTGAGAGATTTGGGTGGCTCCAAAAAACCAAGTCTTGAAACGATAAGGGTGAAATTACACGGGAATGGACCAGCGCCGGAATGCAAGGGCGGGGAAACGGGATATCCCCGAAAAGACCCGCCAACCAGCGACATCGTCCGGCACCATTCGCACTTGCGAAACTCCAGGAGTGACCCGGCCGGGGATTGAACCCAGTTTCTCCTTGGTGGGAGGCGAGCAATCTAACCGCTCAGCCACCGCGGGCCCCATGTCACTTTCAAGCCTTCCTAAGCAAAACTGTGTGATGCGAGACATTAACTGAACGTTTTATAACGGTGTCAGGTAAAGGAGTCAGGAGTCTCAGTGGCGTATCCTGTACAACAAAGAGGCACCGTACGTTGACGTCTACTCGTCAGCGAAGGCTCGCATCGTGGCTCGGGCATGGATTTTTGAGCTCTGACCTAGCACTGGTTTCGGTTGGCCAGGCGTAAGTTCGTATGAAATTGACGCCCTTGTGGACTCTTGAAAAATAATTAATTTGCATATCCTGGCCTGTACTCTATCACCTACAAGTTTGTCACAGAACACATGAATTTACACATCATCAAATATTTGCCATTGTAGTTGTTTACCAGACCAAGTAAGCGCCCAGTACCGGACGCGGTGAAGTAAATTTTAAGTTGTACATTAAATCTTTCACATTGAAAGCAAACAAACAAACAAAACAATAAGACTCGCTACATTTTGCTCAATGTTACTATTAAATAATCCTTCCCACGTCGCAATGTATTCGTGTTCTTTAAAATATGTTACAAATAAAAATACATTTTTAAGACAAAACTATGTATGTGCTTCAAGCTCCGCAATGTATAAAACTTTAATGTAAAATCTCAGATGTAATTTAGGGTTAATAACCAATAAATGTAAGATGTAAACTGCAGTTCACCAATCAACGTCGGTGAAACACAGTCTTGTGAATCTGGCTGAGAACGAAGATTGAAAAAAAAAAAAAAAGGAAGCAGTATACCTAGAAACAGGTAAATTTCTCGAATTACATGTTGGCTAGACTTTGCAGTATTAGGTAGACTGTAGGAACAGAAATTCGTTCATTGGTGTGTTAGTCGATCAGTTTCATCCAGGTCGTGTCTAATAAACTGTTATCCTTTTCATATGTGACTGAAATGTACACTTTATGCAGTTTCGCTTGATTTCAGATCAATTCGCGAAATTGTCCTGTCACGAGATGAACTCTAAGTGCAGAGAGGACGCAGGTTTCCTCGAGCGTACAGGCGGCAGGCCGCATAACAGCTAAGACTACCTGGTAGCCTATACCCGACGTTTGCAGGGGCCACTGCGTGATTTATAGCGTAGATGTCAACAAAAGAAGTAGCAGAAGCCTCGTACTGGTAAGAACCTTTGGCACCACAGTCCATATAAGCTTGCTAGTGCAGTTTTGCTGTAGACTTAGAATAACACCGTGCTGACTACGAAGCAGCGGGTCACAATCTTCAATTACATCGCATGGTTTAGACACTTAAGGTGGTAAGTATTCTATAGCGAAAAATTAAATCTCAGTTCATGGTAGGCTTCCATATTCCACACCTGCAGCTATCTTTTTTCATCAGCTGATAGATGTGTGAAAAGCTATATCAAAGCCATAATTCCTGTACCCCAAAACTGAATGACTGTTATTTTAATTGCATATAGCTGAGAGAGAAAAATCTCCGTGGTATGGTAACCGGATGGCATCCAAACACTGAACAGTCAGTAAAACATTGCAAGCCCGTATTACCCTGATAAAAAGAGGCGTAATTTACGTCTTCTGACACAAGGATACTATCATTTAACAATGACACAAGAAATTGAGAATGTCAAAATGTATCTTTTTTTTCCTTCGCGAAAAATCCAAGCACAACTACCGAATATCTCGTGGATGGAAGTGTTGGACAGCTAATTCAATACAAGTTCAAACTATTTTACTAACAAAATTTTATATTACACTGCAACAGTTATAATATTGATGTTTGAAATCGGTCAAAATCATCATCCGCGAATATTTTGTGGTTGAAAATTTATTTATCTTAATAAGTTCTTTCAATGCCATTTGCTGATATATTTATCTCGATTTGTGTTACTTCTGTATAATACACGTCATGTTAATTCTCTGTATTATGACGTTTGTATTCTAGGAGAGAAGTAAGGCACAACTTGTATCGTTACACTGATCTAGCATCAGGTTCAAGGAGTGGCTGTGATAATGAGAGGTAGTATAAAATCATAAAAATCAATACCTTGATGTTTGTGATTCTTCACTCAAACACTATATCACGAGACAGATAACGTGAATTCTTACAAGTCAGTGACACAAGTCAATTATATTTGTCTGCAAACTAGTGAAAATCATTACAATCTAATCAAATATTACTGCAGTGTTCAATTATTATTCACAGGAATTTTCAAGGGTTATCAAGTCAGGAATAGTTTGGTAAATGAATTTTCAGTGAGCAATAGCCTATACTTAAATTTCAGAATCAGTGATTAGCTTAGGAGCCTACATAAATAGTGTCGCCACAAATACACACCCACGTGTTCAAAGAAACGTGAATTCTTAAATGAAAAACGGTACAGCTGAAATCACTTATAATGTATAGACTGATTCTACCCAAAATCTTCCTTGCGATTCCAAGTTACCACGCTGATATTTAATTCGGATAATTCGAGCGTCTCTCATTTTCTTCCGCCCGTTGCAATGAATAATAATACGCCAGCTCGAACTACGAGTGAGAAAGGAAAAAAGCATCCCTTTGCTCTAGCGCAAGATATTCTCGAAGGTATTCACCTTGCCTCCCTCATCTGTAATAATCATGAGCGGCGACACCGCAACCCTACACTGGCCACACGGGCACCTCCCCCCCCCCCCCTAGGAGATGTCCCTGGACATTATCGGGGTAATTACGGCTGCGCCATGTCCGAGGGACGTTTCTCTCGAAGGCGGTTGGTTGGTGCAGTCCCTGGCCGGAAAGAAGACACCGCAAGCTGAGTGAGAGAAAGGGGTGGCTCGCAAATCCCTGGTCGGTCGGAAGAAGAGGGTTGGTTAAAAAATAAAAAAAAATCTTCTACTCCTTCTGGATATCGAATTCCGGCAAAAGTTTACTTCGACCAGCAGAATAGGTAATCTTGCAACAAGAATAGTCTTCCTACCAAAATCAAGTACGACTAGGTTTTTTTTTGAGTCAACCAAAACAAAACGTTGCAAATACTGATATATGAACAATATTTGAAGAGAAAGAATATATTTTATTTAAATGATACTGTACGCAAACGAATAACCCAGCAAAACCAGCACCTGAACAATATTTTATAAAGGCTTTATATGAACATGATGTAACTGGTCATTAAATGGCATCATTTCTACGCTCTTTGAATTACGGTCTGCTACAGCATACGACAAAACAAAATTTAATTTATTCACAGTTCTCAAGAATATAATTTTGTATTATCTTTAAACTTTGAGCAATGTATTTTGTATTTCTTATTTCCTGTAACTGTAAATAACTATTCAGTGGCAAATCACAACTACATGTATCTTACTTAGTAGACCCCGAACCTATGCAAATAAACTCAATGACCACGTAGTCTCATTACTAACGTTAAAGGTACGTAAGTAGCAGAAAACCTTTCTGGTACAATAAACGCATGTAGTGTATCTTGTTTCATTTTTTTCTTTTCATGTTCACCACCTAAACAGTGGGCGTCTAACATGAAATACTCCGAACTGGAAAATAATAGTAAAATTAAAAGTTAACATCCTCCTGGAATATAAATGCAGACAAACATGCTAAAAAACCTCCTCTCGTTAATCCAAGACCTCCATATCTGATAAACTTGAATGAGCCTCCTCACAGAAGTTAATAAATCAAAATAACTTAAATCGTGTAAGTGGTATGGCAGTCATTAAAGAACAGAGCCTGGCGGATGATAAACGAATCGTGACACACACATTCATAGACAATATTTTACAGACTTTATCAAACTTTCCTACAGCAGCTACTAACTAAAGTCTGTACGCTTGAATAAGCTGACCATAGAAGTCAAGTTACATTTTTACTCACGCATAACGATTTTATCTCAGGAAGAGAAAAGACACAGAGCAAATATAGATTTATAAGACGTACTCTTAAACAAACCGAGAGGAATCTTCGACACAGTTATCATAAAAGCAGACCATAGATAAAGCAGCGAAATTCAATCCTTAGCGGTTAGGGGGAGAGGGAAAAGCGATTCCTTAATGCTTTTAATAACGTCACGAAGGACAGTAATTGAATATTCCTTAGGAAGGGCCCCAAGGGAGCGGGGGCGTTGAAATTCTCCGGATCCGAAGGAGAAAAAAAAAAGACACTAGTTGTTTTCTCTCCTCTTTCGCCCTACAGTATTAGTGTCAACAGACACCTGAATTCGTTCGGACCACCCTCTCTCCGAGAGTGGACGAAGTAAAGAAGGCAGGAAGGGGCGAGAAATGGCAAGAGGAGACGGAGCTCGGCGGGCGGGGATAAAAGAGGGGCGAGCAGGGTAGCTGGGAGATGTCCCCCTGTTAATATCCTTCCAGTGACCTGATGACGTGTCGGCCGTCATTACCGACACGCAGACATTACGGGCGGCAACCCTCCTGCTTGGCTGATGCCACCCCCCCCCCCCGGGAGGCAGCGACCCCGCCGACCGCCACGCATTAAAAACAAAAACCTCTCGCCTCCTTCGTGAAAACTGAGGAGGGAAGTGAGTGATGAAGAGGGGGAGGTGGGGAGCGATGTGCGGCCATCAGTGTTTCTACCCCAATTCCCGTCAAATGCGGCTGCGGACACGGTACCCGACTCTCATCAAGACCAGGGGCATCCGCGGTGTCTGATGGGATGCGCTCTAAAACTGCCGGGGGGGGGGGAATAGCGTTAACTGGACACGCACATAGTTCCACCACAACGAATTATGCAAGAACCAGTGCTGTGAGACGATGCACTCAAATGTGTAGGGTAGGTAGAAGATATCACTCTCGAGAAAAAGAGAATATGTAGTGGCCGAAAGTGATTTTTGGTTCAACATCGGCAATTAACTTCCTTTCCTCGACAACACTGTCATGCGTGGCTCGCGTAGAAAATCTGAGTACTCAGCGTGTTCACCTTGTGATCTTCGATACACCGACAGAATTTCCTACGTTTGTGAAAACTTGACGCTGGACCTGCCTTCCTTCTTACAATTTCGACGAGGAGCCTGGCGGATGAGCAGAAGCGAAAGTATGTAGCACTAGCGCCATTTATCGGTCAAGAAACAATCCGTTGGCAGAAACATGTTTGTGTGTAAAAGGAACAAGACCGGCTTTTACGAGTGAACCACATTGTTACGTTTTTAAAAGAGTGTATGACTTTAGAGTAGGTAATTATAGTTGATATTAAACGTACATGTTGGGGTTAGGCGTACCCAAAGGTGAACACATTTAAATACATTATCGTCCCTGTATTGAAATCAATATCAAATTACATCTCGTTACATTTATTTTACGTCTCGTTACAAAATGTTAGTTACTCATTAAATCGGAGGAGCTCTCGTTAAGCTTACTTGGTCACGTTGGGTTAGTTATTATTATTATTTGTTATTAATTTACATATTTATCTTAAAGCCACTCTGAGTAGTTTTCTATGGTTCGACTTCACCTTGTCCATGCTGTCGTACGCTGATGTATAGACGCATGTTGGCGGATAGCACGTCCCCATCTCTGGACGTCTTACTGGCGCAGTGTCTCGACGACGAAAACCTCGTTCGCCGGGTTTCCAGCCGTAATATCTGCCACAATCGGCCTGCCTGGCAGGGTTTGTTTAGAAGCGCTCGAGGATTCATTCCACTTCTTTTCAGCATGTCTGTACTTCCGCAATCAAGCTAGCATGCCTGTTGCTGCACGTAACAACGAGAAGCTGCTAAGCCAGCAAATATTGCCCTGTGTGATTTCATGAATGTACGGTTGTGTTTGAGAAGGCAGTGGCAGGGGGCGTGTGTCGAGACGGCGAGCTCTGGTAGTCTGAAGACTGCAACTGGTGCCGCTGGAGAGACAGTGGTCCACTACTTCTCCTCCTCCTCCTCCTCCTCCTCCTCCTCCTCCTCCTCAGGGACGCATTTCCTTTCCAGCCGAGGGCTCCTCGGGCTTGCTATTCTCTTCCCTGTGTCCGCAGTAATTAGGTGCGCGCGGCACCGCGGTCATCGGAGCTGACCAGGTGTCGGTGTTGGTCAGTATACTCCTTCGCCACTCCACCCCGGATCCTCCGACACAAGTTACTCTCTCTCTCCACAACTGGGGCGAACCACTTTGCATGCCGTCCTGGCCAGGAGGGGGGTGGGGTGGGGAAGAGGGTCCGCTAATGGACGGGTCTCGAGCGGGGACCACCTCCGTCAACGCTCCAAACCCCCGGCCTCAATGACCACTGACGAACAGCCGTCGCGTCACTCGCCTCTGCGTTGCAATCCCTACAAACGACGTCCAAGGCTAATTGAGAACTTTTGAAAATAACCTTTGAAAAATGTCACTGCACATCCTTGCACATATCTTGAAGGACACAATGACTGGCATGCCCACAGTAAAGTAGATAACGGCTGATAGAATGTAGTTCCATGTATTAAAGTTGAATTAAAACTATTAGGTTAACATTCATGAACTGTTACATAACTACTTTTGTTTTCTGTTTTTAATGCACATAAATGTAAAAATTATCAAATTTGTAAATTGTTCACATTTTTAATAATTTCGCAGTTTCACTTGGTCAACGCATGAATAAAGTGATCAGGCTCACGTCAATGTTAATTTTACGTATGGTGTATGAATACACAATGTGCATACAACTAGATCTTAAGCAGGGCTTTCAAAACTGCTCAGTTTAGCGTGAACATCCTTTACCTGCAACAACAGGCGATAGATTTTTTTGCCAAACATATATCGAATTTCTTTAGAGCGTAATACGCTTTCAGAAGTAGTCTAATGTTGAGTTGCTCGCCGGTGAGGATGAAATGAGGCAAATAGAATATGCAGCAGAAGCAGAGTGGAAGGGCAGAGGTAACGGGAGTACCCTGAGAAAATCACACGGCCATCGTTGGCAACGTCCACCACGTTCCCCACGTGCGGAAATTTAGGTGACACCGCCGGGAATCAAACCCGGTACACCTTGCCGGAAAGCAAGTAGTCTCAATGCTAAACCACCGCAGTCCCCATGTTGCTGCTGGAACAAAACGTACTGCGTGCAGGAACTATCTTTATTAAAGTCGAATTTTATTTGGTGAAAGAACGGTACAAGGACAAACACAGACGTGTGATTATACGGCTGACAAGTCCCCTTCCGCAAGACCCAGAAGACTACACATTTGACTCAATTCAGCGTATTTATTAGCACGCGGTAATTTGATGTTCGCAACAGAACGGGTGGTGCCGTGTCAAACTTCGCTATGAAGAAAAAAAAAACACTCGAGAACAGTCGCTAGTACGAGAATTTGAACAAAAGTCTTCGAAACAGTCTGTCCTACACACAATATATACTGGTCAGGAGGAAACTTCTTATTAAAATGTGGAGTTAGTGTGATCTTATGTAAATATCTGTAGTTCTGGTTTTAAATAACCGGGGAATAGGATTAATGTTCACAACATAACATACCACATCCTTCTTTCTGAGAAGTCACATTTTCGTATCACAGCATGTAAGTTACAAGATTTACATAATGTATGACGGCCAATAGAGATTAGTAAACTTGTGGCACAAATCTAAATCTACACTGAAAGCACCGTTATTCACAAAATAATTACTTATAAACTAACTTATCACCTAACTTCAACTGACAACCATGCCTTACCTAGGATTCGAACCCAGAACCTCCCGCTCTCCAATCCGACGGCGCACCAACCGACTGCGCCACGGAAGGTCGGCTTGGACATTAGAATAAGTTATCTGATAATAAGTGAAAATTAATTACCGTTGTGATATGTGGAATATAGTAATTGTAATTCAAGAATTTTCATTGGATTAATGTTAGATTTTAGTGTTTTGAAGCACATTTTCCTAGTGAATAAGAGGAATTCGAGGAAAAAAATGAATTAAATGTAACGTGTTTGCGCAGCCAAAATCCAAAATGGAAGGGAATTGATGTCCAAATAAAGGTTCATATCCCAGTGACGAGGGCACAAATTACACTCTAAAATCGAAACAGTTAAATCAGCTCCTAATTAGCGAATTTGACGGCAGTTGTATGTGGAAACTTCCCCGCTTGAATCAGTGAACTTCTACTAATCGACTTAGTTGTTGGTATTCACTGATTAGACAGTGATTTCTACTGATTACTAGTGAATTGCACTGTGGCCTGGTAGTCACGTCTGAGTGCATTCCACTAATACGCCAGTAGATAACATCTCATTAAGTAAAGAATCAGTCAAGTAATTGTACTGATCGATATCACTGATTAGACAGTGATTTCTACTGATTACTAGTGGATTGCACTGTGGCCTGGTAGTTACGTCTGAGTGCATTCCACTAATACGCCAGTAGATAACATCTCATTAAGTAAAGAATCAGTCAAGTAATTGTACTGATCGATATCACTGATTAGACAGTGATTTCTACTGATTACTAGTGAACTGTACTGTGGCCTGGTAGTCTCGTCTGAGTGCATTCCACTAATACGCCAGTAGATAACATCTCATTAGGTAAAGAATCAGTCAAGTAATTGTACTGATCGATATCACTGATTAAGATTTAGAGTGTGGAATATAAAAGTAAAAACAAAATCATGTAAGAGCAACACCGGGTGTAAAGTAAAACTTACCATCAGTTGCATACAAGGAAAAGATGGCCAGCAAACGACACAGTCGTCTGAAGGGAAGGGAGGGGGGGGGGGGTAACGCCACACTAAAGCCGCTAGGATGTGCGAATGGAGCAGAGCTGTTCCGTGGAGAAGTTGGGAGGCAGGCCAGTGCTGGCCGGCGGATCAATCAATCAAGGCGTGGGGCGGGGGCAGAGGAAAGTAAGCGAAGTGAGCTAGAGGAAGAAGAGAGGCGGGAAGGAATAGGTGATGGGGAGAGAATCTCCCCTCTGGTCTCCAAGGGGCGGACGCACGGACCCCAGAAAATGACGACGGATGGTGGCGCGTAATTTCTTGATTGGTCACACGTGGATTGAGAGGGTCTTTATGAGACAACTGGGAGACGGTGGCCATCCAGCATAGAGATTGGGCCCATTCCTCATGGTGCTCCACCGTCCAGACACGCGATGGACTCCCCCACACCCCCTCCCCTCTTTTTCTCGACCCCTCGTCATCTTTCCAGGATACTTCTCCAGAGGATATCCAGCGTTGAAGGTTAATGTCCAGAGAGACGTTACAGAGGTGGAATAAAACATTTCCACGAAATAAATTCGCTGCATGAATAGATCGAGGCTATTTTTCACACAGCAAAGATACGTCAAGGGTGAATCTCAAACGCATTCTGGTGAATTGCGAGCAATAAGGACGTCATGGCACCGCATTAATCTAAGAAAGATGTGTACAAAGACTTTGTATCCACAGAGAACATATCCTCATTGTAAGCTTTCCTCAGTCTACCTTTGTCGCTCGCCAAGGCCTTCTTTACTCCGGTCCTTCAATATTTATCGTCTGTTCTCTTTCTCCCTCTCTTAATTCCAGTCAATAATCTCTGTATTTTGACCAACTTAGTGATTTATTTAGCAATGCTTATATTTTACGTGTCGACTCTTTTCGGTTGCAATCAGAAGACATAACCACAAATTACGTAACAAAAAGAAACACTATTATACAAATCTCACATATTCGTGTAACAACACATTGAAACAATACGTATAGCGTACTTATTCATACTGCAGACGATATAATGGTAAAATTAGAACAACGCGTTATACGACAGTCCGAGTAAACATTTATTTGTTATTAACTACCGCTTCAGAACTACAGCACTAATGTAGTTAAAACGTGTTTCTGTGCTATGCACAGTAATATTCAACTAGATACTATACAACTTGTGCAAAACGAAATTACTCAAGTCTCCCTGCAATATGATTAAACATAATTTGCCAAGAATCCAATTATCACTACGTAATTAGGCAGAATTTATTACTACCATCTCTTTCCTAAATAATCGACATGAGTTCCCCATACTGGGCATGAAATCACAAGTTCGCTTCCCCTTGTAGTCTGACCGGGTAAGGTCATATGTCCTACGTTTCTTAGTGAAGACTGTTTACGGATTAACATGGAAAAATGAGGCATGCAACACACTAATTATTTACCTAAATTGTTGAGAAGAGGTAAAAAATGTTTCGAACACTTATGTCACGAGAGACTTGCGGTTTATACTTCAATAACTGGGACAAGAATCTGCTGATTGAATAATTTTATTGAAACAAACCATGTCGTTATTAAAACAAGCCCCACGCTATTTATAGTTTAAAAAATCTGCAATGTGTCAGAAGAATATGTTCTGTGTACGTAGTTCGACTTCAAATATTTGCGTTACAACGGACTAACTCTTGAATAACACGAAACGCTACTGACGGATAGAAATACTTAGAACAGATGTTACAATTGCGATACACGATCACGGCCACTCGTATGTTGCAAAGCCAAACTATTTCGTAATATGGGCCTGCAAACTAATTATTATACACGCACATATGCACACAACTAGAGGTAAAACTATAACTATTTATATGATGATTTTGGAGGCGTAGAAAATTAACTTAGACAAAAACATACTAGAAACTGAGTTTGGTCGTGCTTATCCGAATCTCAATGTGAACGTTGTGGGTGCTATCCAAGCCAACTGAAGTAAATATTATGTTCCCTTCTCCCCAAGTAGTTGAATAAAGTTATAAGTATGTGTGCGTATAGACAACTTAAAGTTACCGTATAGAAGATTAGCAGCTAAAACTGAATTCGAAAACATCCGTTCTGGCTATTTTTTCGCGGGCAGAAAAATAATCCTTGGAGTTGAAACGTGAACTTGGGACTTGAATGTGGGCACGAAACGTTTTGTGATTGCTTTTCACGTTTAGGCACCACTACAATATACGCAACCGTTTTTTAATAACGTTTTTTTTTCTACGAAACCTCTACAACACACTTTATGCGCCAGCTAGGCAAAGCCCATTAAGTGATTTATTAAGTCTGATTCAGCTATAAAGGCAGCATTTTAACAGTTTGGTGACAGGCAGAATATGATATTCTCTGAATCTGGCTCGGTCCGTCAACACTATTTTTGTGTCAAAAAGACAAAACAAACAGCGTGGCTTTTATGTGCCAGAACAGTTCAGGTGAAACGATCCATCGTTAAAACAACACCACGTACTACCTTATAACTGCAAAAAAGTGACCTTCGTAACTGGGACAAAGTATATCTGCAGAAAAGCCAGAAGGGCACTACCCAGATGTTATATGTCTACTAGTTCACGTGATTTTGGGTATGGAGGAGGTAGCGGCCCCACCAGGGTCGTCGAAAGTCGAGAGATTTGGACGATTCTTAACATCGAGGTCTTGACAGCCGATGAGGGTGAAATGAGGTGAGAATGGAGCAGCGCCGGAATGTAAGGGCAGGGTAAACGGGAGATCCCCGAGAAAACCCGCCGACCAGCGGCATCGTCCGGCACGATTCCCACTTGCGAAACTCCGGGAGTGACGGGGATTGAACCCGGGTCGCCTTGGGAGGGAGGCGAGCAGTCTAACCGCTCAGCCACCACCTCCTCCCTCCCCTCTCACTCCACGAGGTGAAAGCTAGGTCCATGACGTGAACAGGGCACCCGGTGGAAGCTAAGCCGCCCGCTTCAAGGGTGCCGTGGAGAGTCCAGTGTCCAGACATTTTCCAATTTGCGTTGCCGGCACAAAAGGCGAAGGCGAGCGCGACACGAACACAGCGCGCGTGATGTGGGGGGGGGGAGGGTGTGCGGGGCAGGGACATTCCACGGCGTCGTCTTTTGAAGACCCAGAACAGACTTTGAGTCTGTGGGACCCGGGGGGGGGGGGGGCGCAAAGAGGACTGGAGGGTGTGATGAGGGGTCCCCTCGGGGCGGCCGATGGAGTGCCAGTGCGCGCACAAAGACTTCCTCCGCCGATCAAATTACTAGAAGAAAAGTCCTCGGCCCGAGCAGGCGCCCAGGAGAAACGTCGACGGCCGTGGATGAGACGAAGAGGGGGGAGGGGTAGTTAAAAGGAGATGGTCCGGGCGACTAATTGGAAAACGAAACTTTTAATTTTGAAACGCAATTTGGTCGGGAGACGTAGAAAGAGCAGGGGAGGAGGGGGGTAGAGGTGGATGCTGGAAACGCAGAAAAGGAGACAGTTGAAACACCGTCGAAACGAACACATTAACGGCGATACGGTTGGCGGTGCCGCGGGGGGGGTTCGGGAATAGGAATTTACGGCCGGCGATCCTACTGGAGGGAAGGCATCTCGCCATGATTGTCTTCCAGGCGTCGCTGTTCGTGTCGGTGTCGTCGCCGAAAAAGAAACGGTCTGTAACAAAAAAAAAAAAATCTTCAGCCGTACTAGTGGAGTGTGGTTGGCGCTGGGCGAAGCCTGCGGTGTGATGCTTTTGGGGGAAGGAAGATCAAGTTTGGGCACCCCGAGAAACTCTCAAACGTCTGTATAACGACGAAATCATCCTCAATGTGACTCCTTTAATTTACAGCACGACGTTGCTCGACAGTTTACACGAAGGTTTCGGTTTTTCGGCCCAATTTCTAATGAGCTCGTAGAATAAACTAGTTACAAAAGGTGCTGGCCAGAAGAAAAATTTGGAACACACGATGCTAATAACAAAATTGCAGATGATAAACTAAAGTACGGCAAAGTATTAATGTTAGTCAAACTATTTCATTTTACTAGGTTGTACACTCTGCAATGATACACGACACGACAAAAAAAAACAGAAATAGTTTGTTATCCAAAAAAGATGGAGTTCGAAAATTCTCATCGTGCTGACTTCAGAAGTGTATTGCGTTCGATTGGCTGCTCGGTTTTAATTGCCGTGTCGGTCGTCCACCATTACTATTAACAAGTTAAATTTCGTTCGGGACAGTCTCCAGACACATCCGAGGTGCCAAGTAAGAACAGGCTACGAGACATAGTACCATTCCAATTATAACCTCGCGTGTAGAAAACATTAAAATGTATTACAATATTTCTGCCTTTTTTTTTCCTAGTATGAATCAATCGTAAGAATGGAGAAGACTGGTTTGCCACGGGAGCAGATTACGGCAGTCTTTTTTTTTTAGCACGAGAGCTGCCGCGTTCGTCTTCCGGACATTATAATGCCAACAGATAAAAACACAGGCCTCACTGATCTCTTTCGATTCAAGCCATCAATCTGGTGTTGTTGAGTTAACCATGGACGTAATGCACACAACAATGTAACTAATCTCTGTCAAGTTTAATTTGCCGATTCTTTTAAGTTCAATTTGCCCTTTTTTTTTTGTCCTCGTACTTCGTAAAAACTTGACATCTGCGTCTTCTCTTTTTACGTGAGTACTGAAGAATGCAGGATGGTATTTATTCTTGCGTTGACCTCCAATGGATTCACGGACACGCGAGGTCTCGCGATTGGAAAAACCATTCAAAATAAAACTATAAATCGCCGTTAAAGTGGTGTTCAGAGTACAAAGACGCCTCATAATATATCGGCAATTGAACCAGACTTGTAGAGAAGGCAAAATTTTAGTATTTTTTGAGGTAAACAAAATATCCAGTGTTCTAGTAATAACGTTAACGAGAAAATTAGTAACATTTATTTTTACTACCTATAAAAAAAATGGTTCACGAAATTTCAAAGACAATCATAACTGCGAACAACTATTTATAAAATCTATTATCTCTTGGAGTAATTGAATCGATATTTAAAAAAAAGGATTTCGGTGTTTTTTTTTTATTTACCGTGACGTAAATAGTTCTCCGAATTTGATGGGTGTGGGGAAGGGGGGAGGGGGATAGACACATTATGTTAAAATTTATTAGCCCATCCTTCGGAAAACATTTCATAGAATCATCTGTGACTACAGAAAACATTGCAATAGCATAAATGTACGGCAAGGATGAGCATTTGCCATGGAATTACTAAGGTGTTAAATAAATAATAGGTCGACTGAATTAAACCATAGACTGCAAGTGTAAGACGCGTTTCTGCCGGCTACAAGAAGTGCAGGAGCCATGCGATGCGTGTATCTTTCTTGCTGTACAATTGGTGAAGCTCCACACAGCTGCGGTGCAATTGGTGAAGCTCCACACAGCTGCGGTGCAATTGGTGAAGCTCCACACAGCTGCGGTGCAAATTCGACCCCCGCGAATACTCGAGTCCACGTGTGGGAACCATGCCGTACCTTACCGACGGTCGGTCGTGCTTACTATAGGCTGTTCACGGTAAAACGACGAGCACTTTTTAAAGCCCTGCTCAAGATCTACTTGTATGCGCGTTGTGTGTTCTTCCGCCTTATGTAAAAATAACACACAATGACCTCATCATGTTATCCACGCGCCGGTCCAGTGAAACTGTGAATTCATAAGAAAAGTAAATATTTAAGAAATCTGCTAATTTTTACACTTCGGCGTATTAAAAAACAGAAAGCGATGGGGATAATTTAAGTTATGATAAATGGTTACCCAACAATTTTCATTTGACATTAATATATGGAACTACTTTCCCCTCCATCGCTACCAACTTTACTGAGCGCATGTCACTTAGTGCGCCCGTAGAAAAATATATGCAGGTAGGAGCAGTGATTTTTTTCTAAGGTGGATATCAAAAGTGATCACTTTATAGTGAACATTCTTAGCGTTCATACCACCCTCCCCGCTACACCACACTTCATCCTAACGAAGTTTGACAGCCACTTCCGCACTCTCACGTATATTCCATGAGCCACCATATCGGTAGTAGTAATCTCGCCCATAGGGGGTCACGTATTCATAACTGCCACGTGCTTCGTTCTCCCCCCCCCCCCCCCCTTCCACGCCAAAAAAAATTCGAAATCGCAATAAGCAACCAAGCTCTTTGCTAATGTGATGTAAAGGGCTTTTTTTAAGTCCCGCGGTTTTATGCTCGAAGTCTTAGCAGGGGTCGACTTACAGGCTAACTTATAGCCTAACTTAAATTCACACCCCGGATTCGTACTCAGAGCCTCCGCACTCCAGATCGGTGGCGCATCAACTGACTGCGCTACGGCAGATCGGCGGCTCTTAACTAGTCCTGCTTACTTAACATGAGCGTAAGGTTCACAATCCCTCGACCCCCCCCCCCCCCCCACACGCACACCACAAACACACGTCGGAAACACATTTAATACATTCCTGTGTGGTTTGGCTACAATATAACGTCGCCGAAACTTTTACAGTATTATGATTACATGAAAAACATAATTTTATCTTTGTTAATAAGCAATAAATTACTATACTAACGACAAAAGTTAAGATCCTTGCATACTTTGACAACGTTAAGTTCGACTGAACAACATTTTAGTGCTTCAGAGCCGCTAAACCACAAAATATCTCCGGGTGAGAGAACACCGTAATTCCTCCTTATGTACTTACGAGGCTTATACCTCTTCTTGGTTATTCATTGGCCCCTACTGCCCGACCTTTTTAGGGTGGGAAAACTTAGCACTTCTTACAGAACATTTATTTTTTGCGTGTGGCATACATGTCTCTTGTTAGAGAAGTTGTGGGTACGATTCCTCAGGTCGTACTGAGGAGATCGCCTTTTCAATCACTGCCGGAGCTCAGAGCGGAGGTAGTTCAGGCCCTTGTGAGGCCCTTAACCAACCAATGTAACAGTAATTTGGACTGACAGTGTGTCAGGAGAGGTTTCCCACCCCGCCCACTGCCCCTGAATGTACGGCATCCGTACACCCGCCACGACAAGGAACAGCCCGCCAGGTAGCCCCAGCATCCCGTCGTACCCTGCACTGAGGAAATGTTAACTCCTGCGTGTGGTTTTCAAACACACATGTTGCTGGGGAAGGCTGAAGTAGTTCACTGTGGCCTTTCTTAGTTCTTCGACCACCTGGCTATGACGCATAAAACGCGTATACCTACCACAGTTCATATAAAACTCATTTTATTTCTCACTGGGGCCGCCTAAAGAATGATCAGAACTTTGTCCTGGTAATCCACTGGCAATTCATAACTATCTCAACCCGAGGGAAATGTAGCTGCACACGTTGCTTTGAGGAACCTGTAAACTCATTGGTGTAAACGTTCAGGCGTGGGGTAGCTAACTGGTAGACCACAGGCTGAAATACGCCAATCTTGTCTCTTGAAACTACACTACTTGAAGATCAAAGAAAAATCCCGATCTGTCACCACGTCGTCCATCAAAAAGTTTGCCAACACTGGCCGCCAAATAGTTGTACCGCTGGAGGGCCTTCTCTCCGGTAGCGTAGTGGTTAGACTACTCGCCTCCCACCTAAGCGAATCGGGATCGATTACCAGCGGGGACGCCCCAGGATTTTCGCACGTACGAATTGTGACGGACGATGCCGCTGGTCGGCGGGTTTTCTCGGGGATCTCCTGTTCCCCCGACCTTGCATTCCAGTGCTGCTCCAGGCTCACCTCACTTCACCCTCATCGGCTCCCAAGACCTCGATGTTAAGAGCCGCCCAAATCTCTTCACTCACTCCCCGGTCATCGCGTATGCGAGGAGAGGAGGTTGAACCATGGAGGTAATAGATGATGGAGTGGCAACATCCTATCTTCTCCACGTTTATCAAGTGAAGCCGACTCCTTGCCTGACTTCTTTCAACTGCGCATGCGCACACCGATTGTTTACGTCAGCCGCCATCTTACGAGTGGCAAAAGTTATATAGTAAGCAATGTAAAACACGCACCTTTTTGCCACTACTAGCCCTGTCCTTGTCTTTCATCTTTCGGCTTCACTTTCGTGCCTCGGCTTCCACTCCATAGACTAATATTTTCATGGGTCGAACTCGGGACACCAGGAAAACTGCCCGGAGGGGGGGGGGGATGGCGCAAACAGCTGGTTCGCCGACGTACGAAGGACGTCCACCTCGCAAGACGCGACGTCGCTGTCGTATCCGCACTGCGGGAAGACGAGGAGGCTGGTGGGCGGAGGTAGTTCGGTGGCCGAGGTTGGGAAGGCGGAGGGGGGATGCCCGTCCGCCATCCGGGGCGGAATGTAAGTCGGCAGCCCTTAATACCAGTCCGCCGCGGCCGGTAATTGCGCACTTCGGATGCTGATGTGACAATATATCGGGCCGGTGGTGTTGCCGGAGGGGCGAAGGGGGGTAATTCTACGCTGTATTGGAGCGACCCACCTTCCACATCACCGGGGCTGCGAGGGGGAAAGGAAAGAAAATGGCGTCAGCGGTGGGAGCCAGCGAAACTAGCTCTCTCCCCCCTCCCCAAAAACCTGCCTTCGTCTCCACCGACCATCTTTTTTATAGTACTTTTGCTGGGACGCGACAGAAATTCTAAACACGTGTGCGGGGATTGGAGAAAATTGTAGAGGGGCGCGGATACGAGAGAAATTCCAAACACGGCGGAGACTGCGAATTCATTAATGTGTTGCAAAAAAACAATGTGAAGGGGGGGGGGGGGGAGTGCGAGACTCTGCGGATTGAATGATTAATATTTCAAGACAATGATAGTCCTCGTGTCACACTAATTTCGACAGTGAAATTGCAATATCGACGAACAGCAGCCGTAATAACGTCAGGCTTTGAGTCCCCATGTTAGTTGAATTCGACACTCCACGATCATATGCATGTGTCTAAGGCAAAAATTATCATTTTTTTGCTTGTTTTTCACCCTGTTAATGGTGATCAATATCTGCTGAAGATTTACGAAATTTTTGTCACACCCAGAGTTACAGATTTTGTGTACGTTTCACGATTCGACATTTTACATTTTCTAAAGCGATTATTGCTTGGCTACTGTTGCTGATGACTTTTCTATGTCCACCGGAGGGAAGAAACGCCTATTTCTTCCAGGCACTTTTCACTTGAGAATGAATGGATGCAGTGAAGCCGTAACAACTGATAAAGTTATATACCTAGGCTATCATTTATGCTCCTTCTTTAGCGAAAATTTTTTGCTGGGTCTTTTGAAGTGGAAGTTACGGCAAAACGTGGGTTAATATAAGACTGCGGGCGTAGTCTACATGTTCCCAAACTGGACATTTTGGAAAGTCCGGACAATATGTATAGCCTACATTTATTTTTCAGAATAAGAAGCCAAATGTACGTGGTTACCAGCAGGTTTTATTTCTTCTGAAAGAGAGTACTCAGTGTACATTTCAAAGTATACAGTTTAAAAAAAAGGGCCCTAATGACAACGTACTGCTTGCGTGGCTGGTTCTCAGGAATTCCGTGGGACAAATACTGGTAAATGAGTAAAGAACAAAAACAAATTGATATTCTGATGATTAAAAATCCTTTCTATTCCAGAGTTCGCCAACACTGTAATATATGTTTTAACAATAGGGTAAATGTTAGGGAAATATGGTAAGTGCAACTTCTCTGGCTTCATTTGCGTGGGTGTAAACGTATGTATGTATGCGAGTATAATTATGTATATTATATATGTGTGCACAAAAACAGGCCAGATTACAAGATTTCATAGATATTTGTAAATATCTGATTTTACAACTGTACCCAAATGATTAATATACGTTATAAATATTGTAAATCTCTTTATATAATATAATGCCGACAACATATTGCAATCGATTAAATTTGCGTGACAAGACTAGAATATATATTTTTTGATACTCATGTTCTTTGGAAAAATAAGTCAGACAACAATTTCCCTAAAGAAATTATTAACTACAATAGTTGTGTCTACTGCAAAGTAAATTCATAATTAAATGTAAAGGAAGTTGAGTATACTGTAGACTGCAGTAATCAATAAAGATTGAGAACCAAATTATCTTTGGAATAGAAAATTTCACGGTGAACAATAATTGAGATATACGCCGAAGAGTAATAAAAACTTGGATTCCAGTCCAGTAATGAGTAAGTCCACCTTCTGCACCGTAGAAGTACATAAACACGCCGGGGCATGGACGCTGCGGTCATCAAAAGATTTGTGAAGTAGTCTGTATACAATGGGCATCGTTACCCCTTACAAATGGTCCACAATTCAGTATTACTCCCAGTTCGTTCAAGATGTAACATTCATGTTTATTGAATTGTCAGAAAATTTCGCATAAACAAACTCCTGCGAGCCATATCATCAACATCATCATCACCAGCCAGTTGAATCATTAAATGATGTGGCCTCTAGTTAGGAATTCAGGCAGAATTTCAACAATCTTCTCCAGGTAGAATGGTCTTGGGCGATTCTCTGCCGGCTAACTCCAGCAACCCTGCGTGTGTCTTTGTCCCAACGGTCTGGTGGTATTCCTCTTGGTCTCCGATGATTTCTTGGGCTCCATTCCAACACCGTTTACGTCCATCTTTCATCTTTCGTCCGAGTGACATGGCTGGTCCATTGCCACTTCAAGGTGGCTCTCTTCTCCAAGGTGTCTTTGACTTTAGTAACTGATTTAATGTATATTGCTTTTTCTTGTCTTTTCTAGTAAAACCCAACCATATGGCAATGCCGATATGCGCGCACGATGTTGCGGCCACCAGCTGACATGTGGATGAATAGATGCTAGCATGTAGATTTGGGAAGCTAAAGCCCTTTCATCTATAAACATAACAATTAAATAGCCATTTCAACACTATAACATTAAATTGAGCTAAAATGTTTACATTACCCGTAGTCAAATATATTCATGTATAAATCACCCGCACTTACAAGTGGGGCTAACTTCTTTCATCAGGACTGGATTGTTTCACAAGAAAAAATCTAAAGTATTCAACTACTTTGGATCCCAATATACTAGGGAGTGGATACCCTCTAGTTGGAAGAAATGCAATGCAGTCAGGAACCCGGGCATTAGAAAGACTTCGGAGTTATTCCAGACTCGACTGCTGGCAGAACTTTTTCCTCGCAGATACACTTCTTTTTTGTCGTCCTCCCATTAGGTCCTCGATTCTACGTTCGCAGGGGCAGTGAATTCTCGAAATTAAACCCGCTCCCTAATCACCGATGGCACGGCATGGTCTAATCGGCCACGTAGCTGAACTTTGCAGACGCAGAGAGGGTCCGAAATGAAATCGGGGGCACGGAACAGACACCCCATCTGCGTCGTCAACGAACGAAGGTAGCAGTCGAAACAATGAGACCAGCCGCGGCACGTAGAGTCTAGTCAGATGCAAACCTTCCTGTTCCCTCCCTCCGACCTTTTCCCATTCCTTCTTTTTTTTTTTTTTTTTTTTTTTTAATCAATTGTCGAGCAATTTACTTGAGTACGTTTGCGCAATTGTCAACGACTAGCAGGAGGTTGTGCAGTTGGTCTTGGACGGGGGAGGGAGAATTGCCACCCCTCCAGGGACTTGGGAAATGCTGTTAAAACGCTCCGAGTACTCTGTTCTCCTCCCACGACGACCTTCTCCCCCCGACCACTCAAGAAGGGGCGCGAAAAAGCGGGTGGGTTGGGGGTGGGGTCTATCACCACCCTTGAGTTCATCGCCTCCGTATCTCCTACGCCACCCTCCTTGTCTTCGACCCCAGCTCCTGCAGCACCCCACAACACCTTACCACAACATGTTACCGCGGGTGCGACCCATGTATCGGAGAAGCAACCCTCCCTTTTCTTAACATTACGCGACGTGCAGTCGTAATAGGAGACCCGAACATATCAGTTTTCTGTAGTAATACATATTTTGCAGTGCTGTCTTTCTTACGAAAACCGCCACGAAAGAAGAGACAGGATCATCCTAATCTACATATCTAGCACGAAGTCGACGTTATCCTTCTGTTAGGTACTTGAAGATAGTACGGGGATGGAGTGCGCTCTTTCTTAAACAGCCATACTTGGTCCCTTGAGTACTTGCCGACGACTACATACTTAAACTGACGGAAGACCAAAATGGGTAAAGATCAAGTTACCTGACCTAACGAAAAAACGTTCACTTGCGGATAGGTTGCAGCGTTTATCATGGTTCTCAGTCCTCAGCGAAGTCGGAAGGTTGCTATCTCTGAGTCCTCAGAATGCTCTATGACTGAATGGATCCCATGTCTTGAGCACACCATGATGGGTTAACACGCTAACAAAAAAAAGCAACAACATATGGTACTGCAGTGTAAAAAAAAAACAGTTGTGTAGAGAACCCTGCAGTACTTTCTTTGTCGGAGTGCCGTGTTCCTCGCCTACTAGAACGATAACTCGCCGAGACTGAGAAATCTAGCAAGTTATTACGGCGAATAGTAGAACTTCAAAACTTATAAACTATATGAATGCTGTGAGTATGAAACAGTAAAAATGCTACCAAATTGGTAAAGTTATTTTGAATTCAGCGGAAGCGACCTCGTTGTAATCACACACTACCGATTATTAGCGAGACAGAACTTCAAAGCTATATCGGTTTTATTTGTACTGATCAACAACGAATTCCTCTGACTCATGCACTGACTGTACGACGGCATTCTACTGATTCACCAAGACTTGAAGCTTATTAACTGAATGTTTAGTACAATTCCACCTTCTGAACTACTCATTTAACTGGGCAATGACTTTGGTGGTCTTTAAAACACTGTTTACACACGCCCTGGGAAACTAAAACACTACATTCATTTCAACACTAGAGTCGTCGAATCTTGTGCAATCCAGTCGTCTACGGACAGAGAACAACAGCTGTTTATACACTTACGTTAGGTTTTGAATACAAAATACATTAGCATCATTACGTGGATAACACGAAAACAGTGGGCTAAAAATACATCAACGTCCTGAACTTTCAACTTCTTCAGCGTAAGTTCGGCCTAAGTGATTTGTTATCCTTTCTCACGCAGCGTGTAAAAAAATATGGGCTGTTTCACGGATTATTGAGCCTTTCTGAGTCCTGCTCAGGATCTGCTTGTCTGCCAATTCTGCATCTTCCTGACGCGTGTAAAATTTAACATTTCCCTGGATCAGAACAATTTATTCATTCGTCGATCAAGAATGAATGTGGCGTTGTCAGGAACTAAAATGTGTTACTAACGTGCTAGTTCTTACCGGAATGCGCAGAACACAAACAGAAAATGAATAAAATTCTTGCTCACATATCTAAAAGTGATACTTTCAATACGACGTTAAGACGCGAGAAGAATTTTCCGACAGCGCTGTAAGCTAAACTGAGAGCAAGCTAGGAAGTGAATCTCTCAAAATGTACACAGTAACATACAAGGATTGTTTTCCAAAAGTTGATTTCAAAACGAGAGAATGAACCGTGAAACAGCTACGACCTCCGAGAGCATGTTCTCGATGGACGTCGACGCAAACGTGTCCCGATCACGTGACGTGGACGACCAATCCAGCGATGGTTACAGTTCAATGCCCTGAAAGGCTCATAACTTACGAGTAGCGAGAGGTTAAGAGCTCACTATATCAGAAGGTTCCGTCGCTTTTCGCCTTCCCGTACAAAAAAAAAAAAGTGCCGCGTGAAAACCTCAAACTTTCAAGACGTTAATATGTTAATGTTATTTGTCCATAGCTCCAGATAGATGGCTGCAGCTGCCCATCAAGCATGTATGCCCTGCTTGTTTTATTTTTTAATTTAACGGCCACACGTTCCGTATAATCTACGGCGAAAGTCTCGGGAAACGATGGAGCTCTGCTCCATCGAACTCCGGTTAACGGCGCTGATCGGGCCGATGGACGCGAGGCAAAGCAGCGAGGTACGGCAGGTAATTGGCCACTCGAGGGCTCTTCTCCCGCACGACCTGTGACGTAATAAACAGCTGCATCGCGGGGTCCCGGGGGGAGGGGAGGCGAAGATGGGGGACCATTACGACGTTCCGGCAGGGGGATGGTGGGCCAGTGTCTTCGGTGGATTGGGGGGGAGGTGAGGGGTTATATCTGATCAGAGGACGCCGAGGAAGATTTTTTTACGTGGGAGGGAGAGCTGGGGCAACACCAGCACAGCACACGCGGCGGGCTATTACCGGAGACGGAGATGGTCCAGAATCCTCCCGCGAGTTGGGGAAGCTGGATGGAGGAGTCTTCGTCAACGGTGGTCCACCTGTGCTGGCTCACGACCACGAGTTAGCGAGCAGCACCTTGGCACGTCCTCACAACCTAAACAAGCTCGCAGTCTGCGGGCAAGCAGGGGCGCGGAAACGTCGCCATCGACAACCACCAGCTCACAATGTCGCCGCGATCAACGTGGGTTCACCCTCAGGAGGCCGTGGGTTCGTTGCGTCGAGCTCCTGGAGTCCAGCAAGGGAATGCTGATGCACTTACGTTCTCTGCGCTTATCCTTGCTATTTCCGTACACGTGATATTGATATCGGTTGGTGCATAAAGAAAAAAATCTAGTGTAAACCAAGCACATCCCGAAGATATTGTTCCACCCTCCCTCCTTTTCCCAAAGAAAAAAAACTGTTTCTCCTAGACAACATTTGGTTAGCGTCGTTGTCGCTGGGTTGTTTGTTAAAGGCTGTTCACGACAAAGTGAGCACTTTTGAAATCGACCTGAGAAAAAAGTCACTGCTCTTACCTGCATGTATTTTAACGGCCGTCCTGGGCGACATGCGCCTATTAAAGTTGGTAACTTGTAGGGAAGGTAGTTCCATATCTTAACGTCGAATTAAAAGTGTTAGGCAACTATTTGTATTAACTTAAAATTAATTCTTTCGTTTTCTGTTTTTTTTTTTATGTAGCGATGCGTAAAATTGAACAGCTTTTTTAAATATTTCCTTTTCTAATAATTTCAGTTTCACTCAAACGAAGCATGAATAAAGTGATTAGGTCCATGGCAGAGTTCATTTCACATAAGGTGGAAGAATACACAATGGGTATACCAGTAGATCGTAAGCGGGGCTTTCAAAAGTGCTCATTTTACCGTGAACAGCCTGTACCCAAGAAACCACTCTGTGAACAAGGTTACATTGGTGCTGCCAAGTGTCTTTCCAGGAACTAGGAAATTTTAAAACTACTAGAAACGTGTATTTTGATGTGACAGTAGTCGTGATGCGAACTGCATAGTGCATGTACATGTAAGAAATGTTGCGTCTGACAAGCTACAGGCGAACTTTCCCACTCTACCCAACCTTATCCATCTTCTCCAGACACACGACAGAGCATTCCGTAATGTACTGCGTCATTTGTCAAAGTTTGTCTCTTAGGCTGACGAGCAGGTTGTAGGAGGTATGAGAAGATAAGGCCATGTTGTTTGCTTGCACGTTCCACGTTCGTTAGCGCCGACATGTTGTGCTGATTGATAACGTCTACTGACACGAGAAATACATACTTCACATATCTTAGAAAACGCAACGTTTATTTTCTAAACGGCACGACAAAAAAAAAGTGTTAGGCCTGGATTTATATAACACGTCTTCGTCTTCGCAGGGGCTCTGAGCTTGAAATTTAAACACTCGGCCAGTGGTTTACAGACATAAGAGAAGCTAAGTGTTTTAGAACGTTGTAGTTCACATGAACCAGTGTTTCAAGAGAACAGTGCACGCGCTATCACCTTGCCAACAAGTCATCTTAAACGACACGCCATTTCACTGAGTGTATTCAACACTACTGCCAAGAAAAGCTAGTCGTCTCGCCATGCTCCTGACATTAGCTCTTTCCAACAAACAGGAACCACTCGATACGCGCCTACTATAATTTTCTTAATACCTTTGTAAGCATAACCGTACGACATTAAAAACAGACTTCGACTTTTTAACTACGAGATTTTAACGTTGTTCCATTAATAAATCACCAAGATCGGTAGAAATAATCTATGAATCTTTATGATTTATATCGAAGGAACATCCGAAGTTTAAAGAGTACCTTTCAAGAAGTTTAAAAATTGCTTTTTGGGATAAATATTTATAATTATAACGAGTACATCAGCACACCGTAAATCTGAACAAGAAAAAAATATCATTTAATGAAAACTGAGTAAATGAAGGGCTGAAAACACTGATATTACTTCTGTTGCCCCAGTTTCTCAATTTTGCCAGTGATTAATATTGATTTGCAATTCGTTAAAATACTCCAAGTAACTATTTTTCACTTATTCCTCACTACTGAAGCGGAAATAACTGAATTTTAAACTATTCTAACATCACTAGTTGAGATTTAGATTAAGTAAGTTGAAATAAAAAAAAACAGCGTGAAGGCATTTCTGTGCTAACAGTTTTGAGTCTTTAAGTTCTTAGCAACATAGTGCGAGTATTTCACAAGAGAAGCAATGTCCAATCATTGGATACGGTTTCGTTCCTTTCGCGTTTCCTCGGAACTATTAGTGAAGGACATTAGTCGTAACCAAGACAATGTTGCTGAGGAATTCCTTCGTCGCCTCTTGCCCGCGTGGATAGCTGGCTAACTTCTCATAATACCCAAAGCCTCGTAATTCAAGAGTTGAACGGAACCGCAAGTAGATATATTTTCCTGTACACAATTCTTGGCAAGCACTGCTTCTTTCGAGACACTCAAGCCAAATCCGTGGTTTTGGTAAGTATTGGATGAACCTTCCGGCGTAGGTATACAAAAAAAAAACATGCCGTCACACGACTACTCTTTGTTGAAGGGGCGACGATATGAATACGATGCAACATATTGACCCACATGCACATTTCCAAAACGGTACTCCAAGGAAGAAGGTAAGCAGCGGAGGACAGCTGTTTGTATCCGCCAGCTACACCCCCTCCCACCATCCAGCACAACCACTCCTCCACGCTCCAGAGCAGTGGACCATTCCAAGGAGAATGCAGCAGCCAGCCGGGCACTCTGTCTTATTGGCGGTGATAGTCACTGGAATGGGCACAGCGGCCGCTCCAGGCAGAAGGTGTGGTGTGAGGGAGGGGGTGGGCGGGAAGAGAGAAAAGAGGGGGAATGTGTCTTTCCACTCTTCATTAAGCGCCTTTATTACTAACTGCCCGGCCAATGGAACGACCTGCCATTCAGGCCGACCCTTAACCATTTACCCCCTCCAACCCGCACGCACGAATGGCACCGGCCATTCGGGCAAGACACCCCAGAGAGAACCAGTAAGGAGGAAGAAAAGAGGTTGGGAGGAAGGGGGAGGAAAATATGTGGGGATCCAGGTTCATTTCAAGCAGTGACCGGAATGCCTTCACAGCAATGAAGTAACTCGGCGCACCAATCGCGCATCGCGCAGCAACGCTGATCCGAATCAGTGTGTTCAGACACGAGGTACCCAACCTTGTGAATTAAAACGACATGACGTCCCCTAGCAATATATTCCGGGCCATTTGACTGTTACAGCTATCGAACGGATTCAGTATGTTCCAGTGACTTGAATGAGTGAGTGAAGAGATCTAGGCGGATTTAAACATCGAGGTCTTGACAGCCGACGAGGTTGAAGCGAGGTGTATATGGAGCGGCGCCGGAATGCAAGGGCGGTGAAAACGGGAGACTTCCGAGTAAACCCGCCGACCAGCGACATTATCCAGCACGATTTCCACACGCGGAAATACGGGGGCGACCTCGCCTGGAATCGAACCCGGTTTGCCTTCGTGGGAGGCGAGTAGTCTAACCACTACCTCAGCGTGGCCCCTCCAGTGACTTGAATACAAAAAATAAAACACTTAAAATTATCTGCAACATTTGACGCCTATTTTTTTTAAAATGTATATCGAGGCTAATGAAAAGTCGAATAGCTTCATAGATTTACATAAAAAATCACCCGCATTAATAATACATAACACGACTATTTATTATAACACGCATTCAGTTTGTAATTTTGCTCCTTGAGTTTAAATTATGCCAACGTATTAAAATGCAATACTATTGCACTGTTCATGAATCCAACGACCTTACATACGTTAGACAATAAAAACGATGTAATTTTCAAAATATTTCCCCTTCAAAACGATAACAAGACAAGGTTTTGCCAAAATCAACAGGGGAACATTTAATTAGAAAATAATTTTCGTATTTGCCTCTTACAACATAGTAGCAATAAACTATGCTGCTCATATTACAGTATTATAAAAATAACCTATACCGTAAAATAGCAAAAGCTAAATTATTCAAGATTTTACCTACACTTTTATCTTATACATTAACAAAATTGTTAAATAAGACTTAACATGCAAAGTATTATTAATGCAAAAGGAGATATGTCTACATTAGTACAAATGTATGCGAAATAAAAAATAACATGTTTAAATCTTAATGCCAGCCAAGCACACTGCCTGAACGAGAAAACTCAACACTCAGAAGACCCTTGGCCTAATTTAACGACATGTTTTCCATGGGTATTTTCTACTACGGTGTGCAAATGATGTTGATTTGTTGTTGTTGAGCCGAGAGATTTAGGCGGCTCTTAACAACGAGGTCTTGAGAGCCGATGAGGGTGAAATTAGGTGAGAATGAAGCAGCGCCGAAATTCAAGGGCGGGGGTAACGGGATACCCCCCCCCCCCAAAAAAAAAAAAACCCGCCGACAAACGGCATCGTCCGGCACATTCCCCACTTGCGAAAATCCGGGAGTGGCCCGGCCGGGTATGGAACCCGGTTCGCCTTGGTGGGAGGCGACCAGTCTAACCGCTCAACCACCGCGGCCCCCAGGCGATGATGATGTTGGAGTTGCGTCGCCCAAAACACGTGATACATGGGGCATTAGTTGTCGCACGGATGGAAATGAGAATACCCTGGACACGCGACGGAGAGGCAGTTGCCGATGGCATGCCTCGAGTTTACCCACCCAACCTTGCAGTAAAGCCAAGACGCAGGGAGCGAACAGCATGTCAACAGTTGGAGGCATTTGAACAAGGTCTCGTAAGCGCGACTGCACGAGGCCGAACGACCGGTCGTGTGGGCCGTGCTGGAGATGGAACATCCAGTGTCTGGATAATGCCTCAAGTTAACTGTGACACGCAGGCTAATAATCCATCTTTTAAACCCCAAGATTGCTACAGCGTCATGGAGATTAACTCGACATACGGGCAGTAACCGTTATCATTTCCATGAAATAATTTGATGACAGCAAGAGAACAGGTGCTGTGGTGTTTACAGATGTTTTTTCTGTAAACGCATTATCCAGACATACTCAGTGTTTCGTCTTAAAAAGTTCAATTATGTGGACCTCTCTTAGGATTCACTTTAGACCATAAGTCGTATGTATGTTTTATCCTTCTCTTTTCCTGATTAACGCGGCCTAATTAGATACATCCCGAATTTAAAATTGCCGAAAATCTATAAATACGCTGAAAGGAACTTTCACGCACGGCATTTTTAACGTGCTGACTTTATCGCGAACAGCCCACAGAGACATGTATGACTCCATGGCACGTCGTCGAGTGTGTGTCTGTATCGCCTCCGAAGGAAGGTACACTCCATATTGAATCTTACGTTGTGCTCCACTGTAACAATGCCCTGTCCCCATTTGTTAGCAATGTACACCCCAATGTTCATTTGCTTAGTATATACGTATTTTGGCCTGAGTAACTGATTTCTGCAACGTTTTTGATAACTCCGTCAAGATATTTCGATTTCTCTGCCCACCAGTGAATTGTCACGAGACGAAGAACATTTACAAAAATAACCCCAATGACAAACAGCTCTAACGTTTGTATAAAGAAATCTAATTTTTCTCTCGAAGAAATTCATGGTAAAAATGTGGACGCAATTAATGTAATAATAGAAGAATTATTTGGCAAAGAAGGCTGGTTTTCCAGAAAATTTAACAAGCTTATTGACATTTAACTTTGTCACACTAGCCAACCTGGATAAAATATTTATTTTACTAACACACTCATACTTTGAATAATATGAATGTTTAGTTACACAATTTGCAGTCAGTTTATTTCAACTGGCACAAAAATCTACACATTTGATACGTATATTAAAACATATCTTCTAAGTTTTCTGTCTCGCAGAACTACCATGGATGGCTTCAAATACTCAGAAAATGTCCCCACTATCAACTGCATGGATATGAGACCAGTTCTCAGTGATTGATGTTAAAAATTAATTTCAACAGTACTGAAATGCGATATCTCAGTGTGGAACATAAAACACTTTAAAGGGCAAACCTGCGGCTAGTATTTTCAATTTTAGTATATATATATATATATATATATATATATATATATATATATATATATATATATATATATATATATATATGTGTGTGTGTGTGTGTGTGTGTGTGTGTGTGTGTGTGTGTGTGTGTTTTTAATTGGCTACTTTTTTACCAAATCTTTTAAGCTAAATTTTGAACGAACTAAACTGTGGCATCTGCAATAAAAGAAAAGAACCCGTTTTTGCTACCGCACTCGTTATCTTATCGTCTGAAAATTATTTCTGCTCCCTCGCGGATTAACGAACGAAACTGCGAGACTATTTACGGCGCATGCATTCTTACCCAACGCAGTTCAGTTCAGGCCAGTGATTTAAGATGAGCTTTCTTCGTAAAGGCTGTTCACGATAAAGTGAGCACTTTTGAAATCAACCTTGGAAAAAAGTCAATGCCCCTACCTGCATATATTTTAACGGGCGCCTTGAGTGACACGCGCCCCGTAAATTTGGTAACGATGGAGGGAAAAATAGTTCCATATATTAACGTCAAATAAAAAAGTTTTAGGTAGCAATTTTTGACAACTCGAATTATTTCTCTCACTTTCTTTTTTTCCTTTTTTTTTAATGCATCTAAGTGTAAAAATGAGCAGATTTGTATAATACTTACTTTTCCTAATAATTTCACAGTTTGACTTGACTGTCGGATGAATAAAGTTAATAGGCCCATGGAAATGTTCATTTTACATAAGGCGGAAGAATGCACAATGTGCACACAAGTAGATCTCAAGCAGGGCTTTCAAAAGTGCTCATTTTACCGTGAAAAGTATTTAGCAAAGTATACCGCTTGCTGTGACCGCGACAGCTGAAAAGAAATTCACGACTTAGTCTTGTCACTGACCTTCATCTGCTAATGTAATCTGATGGAAGGAAGTGTAATATGGAATTTGCAAAGACATTGTATAGCGCTGGAAGGCTAAGTTGAGAATAAGTGACATTATTATCACCATTCAAATATATGCTAAAATTCTAATTAATTAAAAAGGTATAATTTTTTACCCCCAACCCATATTCAATATTAATTTTTTGCAGGAACTACCGCGCCTAAAATTCTGTCGCTTTACAGGCAGGTGCTATTCTCGTCTAAGCCCCTGGCCGACATGGTAGCTGCTAGCCAACAACAGACCTTTAGGTCGGTCAGTTCAAAAACAGCCTAGGATGAGACTACAAGACGATATCCACTGACGACAGGAACTGCTCCGTTCTTGAAATGTAGCCAACCACAGAAGGAATCGACGACAAACACGTTAAGTTACCCAAGTTTGACCTTCACAGGAGACCGAATTAAAATGTTACATTCAGGATGGCAGTGTTCCATTATCAAACTCGTGCGAACATAGTTCAGTTCACGAGCTGCAGGCAAATGCAAGTTGATGGCTCGATTTGATTGTGTTTCCAGCTCGTAAATTTATGTAAGATTTGGTACGTGGCGTCTACAATTCATCTTCAGAACTATAAAATGCGGTTTCGTGAATATTGAAACTACATTTATGGATGGTTTTAAGCAACATAAATGTTTCATGTTAATGATAAAAATTTGTTTTTCTAATTTTTTCTAATTTTTTTTTTATTTTTTTTTATTTTTTATTATTTTCATTTTCAGATCTGTCCGAAGGAGGTGTCGCAGTGAACTCGCATGTTCGAGAGGGAACGGATTAGACTAGCGTCCTGGACATCCGGAGTGACCAGTTTTCCATGGTTCCCCGAAATCAGTTCAGGCGAATGCTGAGATTGTTCCTGAATACACGCCATAGCCGATTTATTCTCCGCATCTGACAGTCCGAGTAACTCATTCCGCTTCAAATGACTCTACTGTCGACGATGCATTAAGATCATGCGCAAATAACATAGTTTCAGGTCTGGAACTTATATGAGAGCTCAGAAACAAGCTCTATGGTAACTAACCTCAGAGGGGAAGGCATATTGTTTGTTCTTTTACACGGAAACAATCTGAGAACAGCCTCAAAGTAAAATACGGAGAGGGCGTACAGTTAATAGTGAAGCGTTCTCTATCAAAAGGGCGCTAGACGTATGAGTGCAGAGTATGCTGGCCGTGTGCACGATGCATATGTGCGTAACTCTAGCAGAGGTCTGTTCGCACAGCTACCAAATGGAATTATCACATTCCGCAATTCACAAACTGTTACTCACGTGCTACTCCCTTAACTTCTAAAATACCAACTACCTTGAATATCTGATTCCCATTCTCATCTATTATTACCAATATCCCTCCCTTCTTTTAACTGGCCATCCAGTCTAGCTACCAGCAGGGGACAGGCAAGGGTCGGCGACCCTTCTTTAACGTTTCATGCGACTATAAACAACCTGAAATATACATATTCATCTCTTTGAAAAAATTACAAATATATTAGAGACGCAGCAAAAGTTTTGAAGTTCTTCAGGAAACATTAAAACCAATCAATTAAAAATCTCATGAAATATTACAGAAGAAAAATGTGTGACCACTTCCTGCAAAGCTGAAACAACTTACAACAACAATGTGAGATTTTCGTAACCCATCTGCTAATGCAACAGAGGTCAGTGCACAACAATCAATACACACTTGGTCTGCACACCTCGTACCCAGAAAAAAATACTGCGGTTCGACGGCTGCTTTGACAGTATTAGTGAAGTACACGGCCGAGTATTTGGCCCGAATGAACGCTGTTCGTGTCACGTTCAGGATACAAGGTGGCAGTGCCGTGAGAACATCTCTAACTTAGGAGGGAGCAAGCCTTTAGACGCCTCTCTTAAGAGTGGGATGGACCCCCCCGCGTCCAAGGTCAAGAAGCGAGGGAGCGATACGGGCGACACTAACAGCGCACGCCTAGCGCCTCATCGCTCCTACGCGCAAGGCGTGCAGTGTTTCCGGCGTGACGCTGTACTGTGCAGATTAGCTCTGTAACAGTCGGGTTTTATTGCACTCCAAGAAAGCCCACATACGTCCGTATCTTTGTACTTCTCTCTTGCCGCTTAAAGAAACTGCATAGGCAAGCTTTACAAATGCGATATTTGACCATTTTCACGAATATTTTTCTCCAAGAATACACTTAATATTGTTTCGTATCTTTTCTGACAAAAAGTTGTATTTGCAGAACATTTATTTACCGAGATACGCGTATTCGCGTAAACAACTATTTCATAAAAAAAACGCGAGAGTCCATCTCACTCTTAAGACATTTTACTTCTCTTATAAATTGCATTTTGATGCGAGCAGAACCTAAATATTACCTGCTGCTCAAAAGACAGAGATAAAAATTTAACCCAAAAGTGCTAGTATTATAGTCCATTCACTGTTACTTCCAACATTTCCGAAGGCCTGCAAAAGTTCTGCTTTCAGGATATTCCTCCGCCTGGTTCAAACAAAACTTAACCAGTATAGAATATTACACCAAAGCGATAACGCACCGCATTCGGACGCACTTAGTGTAATAATATTTAGCATTAGAACCATTTCTTACTAGGCATTACCAACACACATGTTTTATCACTGTTTTTACTCTTATTAATTAGAAATGAAATATTATAATTTATAGGTAAAATATGAGTAAAACTTCAAATTCAACCAAAAATTATGGTTCTGACATGTATAAAATGCTTATCGTAAATTACATATTTTATAAATAACTAAACACGTCATACACGAGGAGATTTTTTAAAGCTTGGATTCAATAAGTGCAAAGACACCGCAAATAGACTCCAAGAGATCACATATCAACGTTACTCGGTGAACACAAACAATTCGGGTGCCCATTCATTCTGTTTCTGGCAGCGCCACTTTAATACATTTATGGAGGAGCGACGTATATCTCCACCCCCCCCCCTCCCACCATGTTGTTTCACCACTGCAGAGGGGAGATTGAACAAATGTAGGGCAACGAATCGCTGGAGAAACCAATTGACTGAGGGAACGGAACATACTTTGTTTATAGCCTAAGGAGCTTAAAAATTATAATGGTGATTACCTGCGCAATTCCTTTATGTGTATCAGTGAGGTGTGAGCGTATTTTCCGGCAACCGTATGCCTGAGATGGATGATAGCCGTTCCCGCGTAAAAACAGCGGCGCTCTGTCATCGGGAGCACTAGCGCCCCGTGTGTTGGCGTGAGAGCAGCTGACTTTCGAACCGAGTCGGTGGAACCCCTGCATCCCCACCCCCGCACTTGATGGCAGCTCTAAATTTACACAAACCGCGCCGGAATGTACCTCCAGTTGAGGCGTCGAGCGTTAACAGCGCTGGACACACCTCGCGACGCCTTTCGATGGCAACTGCTCTGGCGCGCTCGTTGTGGCCGACCCAAGGCTTGAACTGCTGCGAATTACGAAATTAATGTGAGTAGGTTAGGCTAAACGTCTCGCTGACAGAGAGGTCATGAGACACGGAGCAAGTGGCTTAGCGAAACAGGATCGAGGAAAATTATCGGCCATGGCCCATAGAAAGTAACTAACCCAGCATCCTCCCGGAGCGATTTCGGGAAACCATGGAAAATCTAAATTAGGAAGGTAAAACCGGGATTCGAACCCGACTCCTCCCAATGCAAGTCCAGTGTGCTACCACTGCGCCGCCATGCTCGGTGAATAAGTAAGTAACCAAAGTTTCAGCTACATCAGTAATTGTTGCCATGTGGGAATTTATTCTGTGCAACCCAAATTATTTCCCTTTTTACTAAAAGAAGAGTACATTTTGCTGCAACGACAAGGATTCATTTTTGTTCTCCATCGAATTTTTCTTAAATTGTAGTTTGCTAGTTTCTTTTAATGTAACCGGTTTTTATTCCCCTTCGGAAAAATGGGAATCGGGTGACTTGCATATTCAACCAACAGTAACTCACGTCCAAAACAAATTAGATACCGCATACACCCTGTACTTGGCGTGATTTTCATTCACGACCACCAACACCACAACATGATATGAAAACAAAAACACAATTCAAAGTCGGGTCTTACTAAACAAGTTGCCACATTAGCGTAGTGACTTTCTGGTGCGCTTTGTAAACAAATACGCTGGAGGTCACCAAAGTTACAAGTTAAGTTCCTGAGTAACACCATAAAAAATATTCAAATAACTTGGAGACAAATTTACATTTTCAGGTTTCATTACGCTCTGAACGTGTGCTCCGCTTGAAATTAATAGCAGCTTATTGATTAAAACAGTGATTATCTCCATGAGATTTTGGAAATACCACTACTTCAACGCAGTTGGCCTCCAGTTGTTTATGCTAATCCCCCGGTATAGGCTGTTCACAGTAAAATGAGCGCTTTTGAGGACCTAGTTACTTTTTCCTTTCAGAAATTTTTTTTTAACCACCTTTTTAAATAAATATTGTTACGTAAGTAATAAACACAGTGTTTATATTCCAGTGCACCCGGAAGTTAACAGCAAAGGCTGATGTAAAATATATTTGTTGACTGTTATTCCAGATGAGAGAGCTTTCAAAAGTGCTCACTTCAGCGTGAATAGCCTATAGCAGCATTACGTAGGCAATACAAATTCTCGTAAAAAGTATTTCACTGACTGATGCCAGTTGTCTTCTCTGCCATGCTGTGAATGCAGACAGTGTGCTCTCACTCCGCCGATGTAAGAGGTCGAAGAAGGTCAACATTCAAGTGGTGGCATTTGCGACTTTCAAAACAGAGGCATAATGTTTATTCCGACTTTCATTAGACTGTAGCAGTATGGTGGTGGTGGTGGTGGTGGTGGTGTAGCAGTGTGATAGCACTGTGCTTGATGTTGATGTGTTTGGGTCCCCTGCAAAGTGGGACATTCTCTTGATAACATTTCACAGCATTAAAAACGTCTTAAAACATCGTACATTTTCTTATGTTACTAAACATAGGCTTAATAAATGAACACACTAACACTGCATTGATCAAAATTCTTCGAAACGTAAAAAGGAAAATTAAATTACGGGCGATTTCAGGTGCACTAACTCGAAGCAATACCAAGAAAAATAACCAAACGATATGCACGTGAAAGGGACTATATTGAAATGAAATATTTCGTTCATTCTCCTGTTTACTTCCATTACTTTAGTATGTTTGTGTATTTTCGTTTCAGTCGTATACCCGTGCCAGACAAAACGTACAGGCGAAACTTTCACAGTTACCGTGCGTGGGCTCAGTACCACGTATTACCTAATCGGCGCTAATAAGCAGAGCCATACGCCGATGCGCGGGAACTATCATCCCTCGTCAGTAGAGTGTACGCGCCACTTTCAACTCACTAAGCGAGGAACGAAGTCATGAACAATCTTGCAACGATAACCCCAAACAATCAAAACACTAAGCGATGCTACAAGCCCTCTAAAATATTCATATGGACGGGTACAGTAGTGCTTTGAATGTTTGGGGTTATCGTTGCAAGATTGTTCAGAACATCATTCCTCGCTTAGTGAGTTGAAAGTGGCACGTACCTCTACTCTCTCTCACACAACTCAATTTCAACCACGCCGACCCCAAACATATTATCCAAACACAATAACAGTAGACCAAATAAACGAACATCTAGAAGAGTTGGGGGGGGGGGGGTGCAGTAGTTCAGACCACTCACCGTCCATCAAGGCGAACCGGATTCCATTTCCGGCGCGGTCACACTGATATTCGTGTGCGGGAAACGTGTCGGCCATTGCTTGTCGGGTTTTCTCGAGGTACTCGCGTTTCCTCTCGCTCTTGCACTCCGTAGCTGTTCCATCTTCAATCTTCACGTCATTTCACCCCCACTGATGCTCAAACCTCTATTTTAAGCACCGGACCGACCGACACCTATCGACTTGACTCGACTATATGACGTTCTCAATACACTCAGAATCCAAACCCAAGACTTCCTGTTAAGTAAACAGAATAAGTGACCAAATTATCCACAGAATGACACAAAATTACTCTCGACAATGATTTAGAAAATATAACTTAGTTCCTTTCCGATAACTGAGTGGGGTCTTGAAGAGTTACCATTTATGGTAAAATTTAATATATTTTGGATTAAATCGTAATTCACTGAGAATTTCATTATGGTCACTCCATATTATTGAAATGTAGTCATGAGTGAATTTGTGATACGGTGAAAACATCAAATCAACATAATTTTAGCATGGAGTGTTCAGTACAGTTCATGGCGAATTTCGGCGTTAGTCTGACATCCCACGAAACTACTTTTACAACATCTCCGCTCAACTGAGGCGTATTAACGAGGCGTGAGCATGCTGCCTGGGAAGCGGCGTTTGGCAGGGGCTGTACAAATCTGCGAGTAGCCCGACAAACCAATAGGCTGCCGACAGGTAGTTCGGCTCCGCGAATGAGACTTGACACCGCAACAAGCTGTAATCGGCGGAGACTTGGAATTCGCGAGTTCGGTGACCTATAAATAAAAAGCCATTGTCAGACTGTCAAATTTTTTTTAACGTCAAACTGCTTCCGATAAGTATGCTCAAATAAAGTTGGACAGTTATGGAGTCATCGAAAAGTCATAAACACGCCATTTTTGTCTGAGAAAGTTGGATTGCTGCAGTGTCCGTCAAACATTTGAAAATTCGACCGGTGCTAAAATTTAATTGATGTTTGACGGTCTCAGCCAATCAGAATCGTGCACGACAAAAATGGACGCCAAGAAACTGAACATAACGAACAATTGCTGGAAATGAAGTAAGTTATGAAGGTAATTAATTTATGTAGAAGCTGTCTAGACATGAATGCTATTTTATGTGAATATTGCACATAATATTACGAACTCAGAGGCATTTATTTCATTGTGCAGGAAACATATCTTATAAATAAAATTATAATTTTGTAAAGAAACGAAAATAAAATACAACATCATTATATTTCTTCCTGTAATGGACTGCTTGGAAAAACCAAAACAATATCTCACTACGAAAATAACTTTTAAATAATATTTCAAATTAGACTGCACCAATAAAAAAATTTGACAGTGTGACACATTTTTTAACACATTCAAGATTATTGGGTAAAATTTGTTGGAAGGAAAAATCTGATGGCCTTATTATGTCCTCAAATTTTACTGTCAAATATAGTTGAAGGCAAAATTTTGACAGTGTGGCAGGGGCTTTAACTAGACTTCATAATCGTCTCGGAACATTCCAATCGTTATTGCTTGTTGACTGGCTGCCTCCTCAGTAAGGACTCCCATGTTTGTTCCTTCTTCCTTCGAGGACTAGTTGATAGACTCGAACAAAGGAGTGTGCACAATCAGCAGTCCAGTAGCAGCACTTGAACAAACGTATATGAAGTTTGGCCTGTCGCCGAATGAATTAGCCAGTTTACCTGGTCGCAGCCAAACGGTTTTAATTCACACGGAAATTATTACACAACAATTCCGCAAGTCTGCCGGCATTATTTTCGCGCTTGAAATCGCCTGTTAAACGTAAATGAAATTATTTAAACGATACGTTCTCCGTACTTTCTTGTTCTTTTCAATATTATTTACTTTTGCCACGTATAAAAATTAACACTGTCACGAAAATAATAGTAGGCCTATCCACCTGTCCATCACTGTGGGTAGTACACTAGTTACAAATACAAATATGTTTGATACGCATACGCCAGTTAATTAAACTAATGTGTTTAAAGTGTTAAGGAATCTACTTAACGCTTTAATACCCACTATAATTTACGTCTTTGGGTGTGGCAAACAAAAAAAATTTTAATGCGTGCTGTACTAAGTCGACACAACGCTTGTTTCGTTGTCACGGCCAATGAGCTGTAGGCTGTATGTTCAGGGACAGTAATATGAACCAATTATGTGCTAGACCACTAAGACGGTTTGCGAATAATTTACCCACAGGTGAGATCATTGGTCATTGAGCTTCGCTGTGTGCAGTACAAACTAAAAATTACCTACGTAATGTACACACTTGTGTACCCACTAGGTCTGAATGGGTTAAATGGCCAAAACGACTAAGTACAAAGCTTTAAAATATAAGAGTTAGGGGAACAGTTATAAAATAGTCCACTTTGAAAGCACTGGCTAAACCAAGCAGCGTCTATGTCGTAAGGAGCGTTGCGTAAAACGAGTCAGCAGGGTTACTGCCATCTAAGGGAGTCGCGCGGACTAGGCCGGCCGAGGCCTCCACCCGGTATTGATCGCAGGCTTCAGGGCGCCGTGACAAGGTGACGGACGGCTGAGTGACAGCTGAGTGATGGAAGCGCGACAAGGCACGCTGCAGGGCCGCCAACATCGCGGCAACACGCTCGGCACTGCAGAGAGCGGCGCGAGGCAGGCAGGCCGGCCAACAGTTCCCGCGCCGCTGCAAGCGGGGGATCACGGAGGCTATTAGGTCGCGATTGCGATGACTGCGCGTAACAATTAACACTTAAGTATACGTGGCTAATTTCAGATAATCGTGCTGATTAAATATAAGTTTCTTTGTTCCTGAAAGCTTAACACACCAACCTATTTTTTTTTAATCTATTAGTGTATTTGATCATGTAACTACAAGAAAAATACAACAAAGTTATAAAGGTATACACACATACGCACCGATATAGATGTATATTTATTTATTTATTTAACTAAAGTAAGCAGTATTAGGTTCGTAAATCTTGTATGTAAAGACAACTCAACCAACACAAATGTCGTTTCTGCATTTGGAACACACAATAATCACAAGTTCACGACATGTGATGAATAAATTGGCAATTTCTTGTAACAGGCAGAGCTGCTACGTTATATAAGCATTAGCTGATACCTTTCACGTGGAAGTGATTTTTACTACGGACCTGGTAACAAAGCGTGCCATTGGAAACGGCGTCACTGCGGTTTCGTAATTTTTTTTTTTTTTTTTTTTTCGAGTTGTTTGAATTTAGGAAGGTAAAAATGAACTGCGGCACGAAAATGTTTGAACACACAGTATGGCATTGGAGATAAGCATATGCATATTTAGTGCGTTGTTAATATTAGTGGGGTACGAACTTCACCATCAATCGCTCAGCTCTGTTGGTAAAATTCACGCTTATAGTATGGTGATTTAATGTTATGCTAGTCACACAGCCCCGACGAGCGCGACACGTCAGCCCCGTCACGACCTTGCAAAATTAAATTGTATGTCAAACTTTCCCTAGAATGGCAAATTCGCGGCTAAAAAATTGAAAATTACTACATTTAACTGTTGGAAATAATAAGTTTACAATTGTGTGCATTAGCGATAACACGTTGTCACTATCACGTATTACAAAGTTCCCGTCTGCCCACTGTCTTTGAAACTAGCGTAGTTAATCAGCGCCTTCTAAATGGTTCCGAAAAATTCTACTCTTCGTGTTCAGTAAACGTTCGGGCTGTAAATTCGAGCCGGCGGGGGGCGGCGAAACGGGGGAGGGGGGGGGAGGCCGAAAGGATACCCGTCGGGGAGCTGTCTCGGTCGGGGGCAGAAAAGCTCACCACCTTCCTAGGAACTGTGGATGATGCTTCTGAATAAAAATTTGTAGATTAAATTACGGGCGCCCAGACAATCAGCCGCCCTCCCACAAAAAAAAAAGTGAATTTATATAACTTATAGACTGTTTTTTTTATTGTAGTAGCCATAATAGAATTGAACATCCTAGATGGCTGTGCTGCTAAGTAGGGTTAATGAAATTAATTTTAAAAAAAAGTCACATTGAAAATATAATATGTTGTGTCGCGGTTGCGGTTTTTGTCGTGTCGTACTGCGTTTGTCGGGGCTACGAGACTCCCGCATTGTGTCCTTACGAATACCTCAAATGCATGTACAAAGTTGGCATTTCGATGGCTTTCGAAAATAACCAATTTTAGTGGTCTGTTGTTTCTGCTTGAATCCTGACCTCATGATTCCATCAGTGGTGAAGCGCCTGTCTGCCGGAAACGCATTGCTCAGATTAAAGTGCACTTGAAAACCCGGACCTCAAAGTCATAGCGACACTCGTCCAATTCCTAGAAGACAAATATCCCCACATCGGGTTATAGAGTTCGTCAACCTCGCAGTACTCCATGCAGCATCAACTTCTGCCGACACTGGACTGCAAATACAGCTGTTACTTTTAGTGAACATTGTTATGAATGCATAGAAGAGCCCTAACTGGGAATCCACACATAAACCCGCCAGCACAACGTCAGGAATTGCGACAACTTATTGCAGCAACCACCGGGCGAGGCCGCTTGCAATAAAAAAAAAAAAACCCTGCACCAGCCAGCGATTGAGGACATGAGCGCCTAAACGACGCACCGATATAGGCCACTGTAAGGCAGAGCCCAATGCCTTTTCAATCTTAGGCTCGCTTCTGGGAAGGCCAGCAGATGGGTATGTTCGGTGGTCGTTAACCGATCTGCAAGATGCCACAGCCTCCGGCATCAAGATTAAGGTGGAGACAATCCACAGCAGACTATAAGTAACAAGGCGTAAAGTATCCATAATAATGTAGTTTTAACATAATACATCAGTTCTAACAGTATATATTACAACGTTGTATTGTCTGTGTCACATAACATGATTAAAACCATTCATTTACAGCAAGCTCTACCAACTATCATTCATCTACAAGCTACGACCCCTAAACCCATTAATTTATGATTATGGCCGTAAGACGTAATTATAACAGCTTGACGTGTCGTAATCCATTCGCGGTGCCATTCCAGCACATCTTTACATCAGCAACGAAATGCAGTATCATTTACAATCAACCGTATTTACGAGATATATCTTGTGCGTATCTCCCGAGCCGCTTATGCTTAACCATAAATGCGGGTCCGGCAGGCTTCAGCTTCTTGTCCAACACAGTCAAAGTTAAGTTGGTAACTGAAATCCAAATAAGAATAAACTACACTTTGTGAAGCGTCCAAGTCTTCTTTCTCATATTTTAATTTTTAACTTTTAACTCAAAAAGAAACACGAACACGAAGCAGCGTCTTTATGGTCGCAGATTTGACTTGCACGGTTCTACAGGTGAATTGTGATTGGCCACGCATAAGTAGGTTCTCGCAACCAACGGGCAATGCGAATACGGAAATTGCAGTAGTTATGGGCCATGGTTACAAGTGATTGTAGCAAGCATCACTCTCTGATTGTAAAGGCTGTTCACGATAAAGTGAACACTTTTGAAAACAATTTTAGAAAAATTCACTGCCCTATTTTAACGGGCGCAATGAGTAACATGTGTGTAGTAAAGTTGTTAACGATGAAGGAGGGAATAGTTTCATATATTAACGTCGAACAAAACTAGTTCGATAACCATTTGTGATAACTTAAATTATTTCTATCTCTTTCTTTTTTTTTTTATGTATCGAACTGTAAAAATGAGCAGATTTGTACAGTATTTACTTTTCTAATAATATCACAGTTTCATTTGACCGACGCATGAATAAAGTGATGAGGCCCATGGCAATGCTAATTTTACATAAGGCGGAAGAACACACAACATGTATACAAGTAAATCTTAAGCAGGGCTTTCAAAAGTGCTCGTTTTACCGTGGATAGCCTGTAGCAAGCATCAATCTTTATAACGTGTTAATTTAAATATTTCTGGTGTGGTTATGGTAGTTTCAACTGTAGCACGGCCTTAATGGGAATATACACACGGTAATAAAATAAGAAAACAAAGCAGGGTGTAATCGTGAAACCAACTACTTTTGGAATTAGAGCTGATCCCAAAAATAAGAATAACAGTCGACTTGAAGCAATATATACAGTAGTCTCAGTTGCAGAACTAGAGTAGACAGCGGAATGAAACAAAAAAAGTCTCATTGTGACATTTTTTAAGAATTTCCTTCGTGTATATTTTTTTTGCAAGAAACCTCTACAATAATGTATCGTGTAGTTAAGCCCTTGTCTGCATGCAAACAATCCATGTTTTGAGGACACATCTGGTGCGTAATCCTGTAGCTACGATACATAGAGTTTTGCTTTAGACTGGGAACTATTTCTGAAATACGTTTAGTTATTTTGCTGTGAGTAAATCCTACTTGATAGCACAAACAAGAGTGATTATAAAATAACTTAACATCGCCTTAAACAATACGTTGCTACGTTTTCAATTAACTTAAAACTGACCATGTGCTCGGGAGAAAATTTGGAGATAGTCTGTAATAACTTGATTAATACAATGCATCGTTATACCGACAAATCCCCGAGAACTACTCAAGGGGGGGGGGGGGATGAATTGCAGTAAATTGTAAAAATTCCACGATTTGGGGTACAGAAACAGCTACGGGCCTGATCTTCACTACTGCCTTGGAGAACGTTCTTGATATGCAGCATGAGGCGACGATAGATAAATTACGCTTAGTGATTCGCCCGTTTAAAAGGATCCGTGTCGTGATGCGGCGAAAGTGGTTCGCAAAGGTGTTACGTGAATATCAAGCTGGCATCTTACCTGGCTCGCGAACTTGATGCGCCCGCCAACTGGCAGCAATCTGGCTCATTGATGGCACGAAGCACAATGGCGAACGAAATGTGGCGAAATTCCCGAGCGCATCAAAAGACGGATCGTCTGTGCGCACAGAGTATACAGACGGGTGCACTGCGTTGTTTCCGTACATTTACGGAGTAGTGTTGATAAAAACTATCCACAAATATTCGTAACACCAGCGACTGGTATTGCAACTACCGAATCTTTATACAAAAAACCTTTCGTGTTATCGGACCCTTAAATTTAAATTCTGATTACATTGATTTGGAGAGTTAATATTGTTTGGGGAACTAATTTTCTTTTCTGGAGTAGAAGTGTTACGTTTCATAAAGTTTACATCTCGTGCAAAATTATTGTAGAAAATGAAGTTCTAAATAATGAGTTGAACGCGAACACTGAATTTACTAACTTAACATTACATTACATGATTTACCCGTTCAGTAAAAACTGTGGTAGTACTGGCATTTGTAAACGGTACAAGTTTAGTAACTCTCGGCATGTTATAGCGTATTGCAAGAATATTTTAATTGGCAAAGAATAGTCACTAACACTTGTAAGTGCGGAGAGCACTTCATGAGACCTCGTAAGTGTTCGTCCTGATGCAATGAAGCTACTGAAATGCGAAGGGGTTGATTAGACCCTTAAAAATATTCAAAGAGCATGATTCATATTTATGGATAATGTACCTCTATATCTACACAACTTTTCCTCAACGGTTTGAGTTGATTTTCGGATATTTTCAACATTATATCGTAGACTTTTTTCATGTAAAAACTCACACAACATGAAGCCATTGGGATAGTTTGAAGCTCGTGAACTGACAACAACGTTGTTTTGACTCTGGGATAACTCTTATAGAAAAACCAAAAACTTTTTGAAGGCTGAGGCGTCTTTTTAAAATGCAATACAACGACTGACTGTCGAGTAACTAATTTATTTGCAAAAGCAAAACTGTTTGAGTTAAGTGACGTTGGTCTACTATTAATATTTCAAATGTTGAAAAAAGTGACTTGCATAGCTATCTGAGAATCGATTTTTTAAAACGTAGAAAAAATGTAAATTATTTTTATTGAACATGTTTTGTAGTGATGAGCACAATTAACTCGCATTCGACACGTTGCAAGTTCGAGCCCATTGATTTTGAAGTTGCTGATGATTTTCCATCCACATTCCAGGTGAATATACTGTTACAGCCTAAACGCTTGCGCGAGTTTTTTTTTTTTTTTTTTTTTTTTTTCCCCACCCATTAGACTAAGGTTCCCTTTCAATATGTAAAGCGTCGAAACTAAAAAAATTAATTAAGTAAGTAAAAAAACAAACAAACAGTTCAGCGATTCGACCTACTTAAGAAAGTTGTGCGTTGTGTGATAATTTTGCAACTCGGATATAATTTGGCGCGCCGTGGAAGGTACGGAGTCAATAACGAGCACAGAAAATAGGGCGGCATAACACTTTAACACATTCAAGGATAAATAGATTCTTACAAGACAGCAGCATCAGCCAGCGAATAAATTGCATCAACCATAGTACACAGACGACTGTGAAGCCTGGCCTAGGATACTGGTTACTCGGCTGACTGATATGCCTAGCAGTCACCATTAAAGTGCATTAAGGGAAGTGAATATATATTATTATAGCTAGTTCATATTTAATTGAACCTTTTTGTAAATATACCATTGAGAAAAAACCCTACTAGTATATACACATAATTGTTTTGTGAATACTGGCTACAACGCTTGCAGTTAAGTCGGCAGTTTTTGAAAAACGAAGTATATATAGGTTATTCATGGTGAACTGAGCATTTCTGAGATTATCGTTGAGGATGATCTACTTTATTTTACCCATCATGTATGATTCCACCGTAAGATCAATATTACCCTGGGCCCATTCATTTTATTCATATGACGATAAAAGACATTAGTTAAATTTCTAGCAACATAAAATTTCCACTTTTAATTACTTCTTACAATTCAGTGAATAAAACAAGTATAAACAACATAATGTAATTTCAGTCCCCACAAATTTAAATGTAACACTTCCAATAGTGCGTTAGGATAAAGAACCATTTCTGCCATATCAATGGGAACATTGCTTCGAGTAATTCGGTCACGGTGCCAGTCAAAATACATTCAGTTAACAGCAGGGAGGTTTTCCAAATATGTCGTATTTCAAAAGTACTCTCTACTATAGGCTGTTCACGGTTAAGTGAATACTTTTTAAAAGGCCCTTCTAAATTTTTACTTACACCCAATTTCTATCTCCCTGCTGCTTTTTAATATAAATATTACTATGTGGCCACTAAACACAGTGTAAACATTTCAGCACTCTCAAAAGTTAACGCCTACGGTTGCAATAAGATATATATATTTTTTTGGTGGTTAATGCCTGTTGGGAGGGCCTTAAAAAAGCTCACTTTACCATGAATAGCCCATAACCGTCAACAGTCTACAGTCATGACTGTTAACGTCGTAGTAAAATTGTAAAAAAAAAAAAAAAAAAAAAAAAAGAATGTATTTTGCTCGCGGTAATAGTGACATAATGCAAAGTTTAGCGGCACGTGTTACCTCTACAGGCTTTGTTTATAAACGCAACAAGAAGAATGCACAAGTGTCGGAGCAGCATTTCCGAGTGTTACCGTCGTCAAACAAGGACGCGAGTGGGCGGGCCGGAGTCGCGTAACGCAGCCACCGCTGCCTGCCGAGAAAATCGCAGGACCTCGACTGGCTCAGCCAAATTAACCCCAGGAGGGGGGGGGGGAGGACAGACGCCCCTCTGTCGGCGCTGCATTCCCTCCCGGCGAACGACGTAATCGTCCCAGCGGCGGCGCAGCGACCGCACAGGAATGCGTCTTAACTGTTATTGTTATGGCGTCGCCTGGCAGCGTCTCATCTAGCAGCGGCGACGCCCCCGAGGCTTGGCGTCCCCGCACCCTTCAAGCACCGCCGCCGCCGCCACCCTCGCTTTCTCCCACCGCCGCCCATCTCCACCCTACCCCATCGTCGATCAAGCTACATGTTCGAGGTAACATCCTCTGCACTCGTCGTCAAATTTGCTCGCCTCAGGAACTTGTTTGAATTGCGACATCTAACTGGATCATATAGACTACCCAGTTATAGTTTCTAAGAAAACGCCTTAAAATACACCGTTATCTAACACTATGATTGAGGTGGTGGTAGTGATGATGATGATGATTACTATTACGACGGTGATTAATGTTACATGGTCGCCAGTGATGGAATGATGGATGATTCTGAAGCGGTTTATCTATGAGCAATTTTCTCATACTATAACGTCCTCGCAGTCTACGAGACGTTAAGCCCTACCTCCTAACTACCTTTTTACCTTCCTACCACCCTACCTACCTACTTACCTTGTTCCTACTTATCTACCTCCCTACTTACTTCCCTACCTAACTACCTTGTTCCTACCTAACTACCTCCCTACTTACCTCACTTCCTACCTCCTTACCTACCTCCCTACCTACCTACCTCCCCACCTACCTTGTTCCTACCTACCTACCAACTTACCTACGTACCTATCTACTTACCTACCTACCGACATACCTACCTACCTACTTACCAACCTACCTACCGACATACCTACCTACCTACTTACCAACCTACCTATCTCCCTACCTACCTACTTACCTACCTACCTACTTACCTACCTACTTACCTACATACCTCCCTACCTATCTATCTACCTACCTACCTCCCTACCTACCTATCTACCTACTTCTTCTGTGAACCTCGTTCCTCTTATTCACTGCACATACTCATGGCTAGCTATGGCACTCACCTCAGTCGAAATGTGATTTGGCGAATTTGGCATGTGTATCGCATGTGCTGCCTTCATAACCCCTATACATAACTCGCGTGTAGCCGTGAATGAACTTGTATGCTGTTAAAATACACTTCAATGGCACGCTAATGTAGATCAGGACAAACGTTTTCGTGTTACTAGTAACTGCTAAAATACATTAATTAGATAGTTGAAGAAAAGTTTTTAATAACAAAAAAAAGGTATTGCCTATTATTAAAAAAGCGTTACAAAAGTACAGCGCACGTTTTTATAATTGATACGTAGTGTGGCCTCAATAAATACGTCGGCATATGCTATGGGACAACGTAACTTCGGAGTGGCAGTTATAATGGCGAGAGTGCAGACTACATCTTATAGCACGACAACAATCCTGACCAAGACGGCCCCCTTAACAGTAACATAATCGATGTCCGACCCCGGGACCTTTCATACTCACACGCGGTGAAAAAAAAAAAGTTAGGTTCGGCACTGCGCTACCAAAAGGCAAGGACGGAGAGTAGTCCCCCCCCCCCCCCCGGACCATTTGCCCCACCTGCTGTAACCGCAGCCAGGTCACAAATGCAACGCCCCGCGGGCACCTGGACCTGACAGTTTAATTTGGGCGCCAAGTCCAATCAATTATCAGATACACGCGTGATTCCTGCCACGCGCCTTTTCAACGGCTATCCCCTGATACAAATTATTCCGGTAGGCGGCCGGGGGTACAACCCCTCCTCCCCCCCCCCTGCAACCCACGGGGCCAGAGCAGACACACGCGATAATACTTGGCGCAACCCAATTACGTCGCGGGCAAGGCCCTCTCCCGTTCCGATGGGAGGCGCACATCGGTTTATTGGCCACTCCGGTCCAGCGAGACGCTTTGATCCCTCAAAGGACCGCCCACGTAGTGGCACAGTCCGTGGTTAACACCGCTATGTACTAAATTATTATATTCCGCGAATTCGTTGTTTGTACATATGCGCTTATATCAGTAAATAAATACTCTGGGAATACGAATTTTTGCCAGAGAATATAAAAACTTATAACCTAATGCCATATAGTTTTACTGTTATTGTACAAACTGTAGTAAAGAAATCGTGAAACGGTGCCGAAATAAATGAATTTCTGGAGCCTGCGTTTGCAGTTTTCTTCAAATCTACACTCTAAGAAATTATTTGTACATTTACCATATCAGTGTATACGTTTAGTGAAAAAGCGCGAATGATAAAATATTTTCTCATACGTCAACGATAACATTCCTACACTTGCCCAGGAGAGAGTAAAATTTGAATGGAAATTCTCAACTTTGTATATATATTTTGTTAATTTCAGCCTGATACTTGTTACTATTTCCATACATTGTATAGGTTAAAAACTTCCATTACAGTTTAGGAAGTTAACCAGGAATTTTTTTTTTTACAGTGCAGGAGAAAAGTGAAACTAAGCGCCTGTAGTTAAATGTGTGAACTTGAAGATCTGATCAGCGCGAAGACGGAAACGCTGCTAGCAGGTTCAGCGTCTTTCGCGTAGGGGCGACGGGGCGCCAAGCGAGCGTGTTAAGAGTCGCCCGTATCGCTCCCTCGCTTCTGGGGCCTCGCACGCGCAAAGCAGCTTCTGGTGCACAGCAGTGTTGACGACAGCCTGTGCGGCGTGTCAATAAAACGCAGGCGGCCCGACGTTACAAATCCGCCGCGTTGTCTTTAAGCATGGCGAGCTTCGAAAAGACCCGTTCGACATTTTGCTCTTCACATTGAAGACGACACCAACGCGAACACGCGAATTTGTCACTACTCTGCTGAAATGATACCAGACTGCTTGGCAAGGTTCTAAGAGGGAGGAAACAGCACCGTATTCGATCGCATTACAATGTTTCCTGTACAATCGTCGAAGGTCATTTTCGTCAATAAAAACTAAAATCAAAACTGGCGTCCCCCCCCCCCCCCCCCGACGTTAAATCACAGTTGCGTTAATGGATCGCATTCGTAATTTGATTGCAGTTTGTCCATTGCCTTCACTGACAAAAATGGAAACAATGAAGTAGCCCACACAACAGAAATAGCTAAATATTAAAAACGAATACATCAATGCCAGTATAACAAACAACAAAAAAGGGCACCAACAAATTGTTCTGCTAGCAAATAGCTATTAAATGAAAACCAAGTCAATCAAAATTATGATATAAATAGAAATTAATGAAATGGGAGTAAAAAAAATTATTTACACCTCAGAAATACTCTTCTGCGCACGGCGTGCATGTAATCGTATAAAGGAAGACAACTCCAATTAATATTACAAACCTACAAAAATGAGCTCATACATCTATCAAAGAATGATTTATCCCGGAGGACATGGAACGACACGAAACAAAAAAAAAAAAAATCTTAGTTACAGACTAAAGAAACCGCGAGAATTACAAACAGGACTAAAGCAGTGGAGTGCGTGGAACAGCACAAAGAAAGAAGCACGTCAGGACATTTCGCGGACAGATATCGGTTTGTAGATGAGAATATATATATATATATATATATATATATATATATATATATATATATATATATATATATATATATATATATATGAAACTCGTACATGTACGTTGAGAGTTAACTTGCATAGCAAAAATACTAAAAATATGTGTGATGAAATGAAAGAGCAAAGACCTGTTAAAGCGAAATGACGCATAGTGATAATTTTTCACGGCTGCTTGTTCCTGAAACATCGTTTATGTCCTTCTGCTTCCGACAGTTACTAGTAATGTGCAAACAATGGATCTCTTATGGCACTTGCTTACTTTGCCATAGCGGGAGCTAATTATGTCTGATCCGCGAACCATTCGTGCTCATAGCTCCCTCCTTACCCTTGTAAACCAACATATTTCTGTGGCTATTGGAAACAGTGCAATGTTTCATTATGTAACTAATAAGAATGTTTTACCACAGCCTCACTTTCCAATTGTGGCTTCATATTTCACTCTATTGAAAAGTTATTAGTTTTAAGCTGTTAGTTGTATGGAATAAGTGACCAGCATAAGTTCACTGCGACGATTTTGCAATCACTATTTTTTTTTTTTTTTTTTTTTGTATTCCAATCAGAATATTCATTTTCGAAATATGGTATCGTGAATCCTGCCACTCTCGGTACAGACAGACGGGAAAATATTTTTACTCGCCAAGTTTCGCTGCTGAAGAAGCGCGACTTCAGCAGCGTCCTTCACATTAACACGGCGATGCTATGGCGACAGCCGGAAACGATCGCCTGACGCGAGAGAGAGAGAGCGAGAGAGAGAGAGAAGGGCCACTATAATACATTCACGGTTACTCACAACTTTTCTGAAGCACTGTTCAAGTTATACGTTCACGATATTCCTCCCTCCGCTTCATGTAAACGAAGATTAACCAAGTCTAGAAAATTACACCAGAGGGACAACGCGGTGCATTCATGAGCACTATTTTTTACTACGCATTGCGACGCTCTGGCTATAGAGAGTTGCAAAAGGGGCACATAAATCTGCCCAGCATTACAAAACAGATTAATGCAAAAATTGGAAAAATCCAAAACCCTTCAAAAGCAAGGTGTCAAGAGCATACCCCAAAATACCAACAGCAAAACACATGAAAAATTTGCACTTTGTTTATTGTAACTTTTTTTTTTTCTTTCTTTAAAAATAATTGACATGCAAAATATATAATTTTCTCTCCTCCAACACACATACATAAAAATCCAGGAGCCTCTTATAGTGAAATCTAGAACTAGAAGCACATATCATATATCAATTACTTTGTATTGAATAATATAGATATTTCCTTTAATCTTACAGAAAACTCATCCTCATATATTTCGTCACACTTTCACACATCAAAGTTACTTTTATGTTTAGACAATTCTTACAGAAAACTCTATAATTTATCTAGGCAAATATTTTACAAAATCCTCTAGAATGATTTCAAAAGGTATGTCTTAGTTCCTTTTAATTAATTTTATTTTCCTTGCCAGAGGAAAAACTAGTTCTGGCTCAACAAACAAAAGAAAGTCGGAAAACATTATTTTTACTTGATTTAAATCTTTCACAATGATCGTAAATTTTAGTTTCATTTATTTTTCTCACAAGTGGAAAATACGTGGATATGAGACCTCCTGTCTCATCATTACCAACACGCTCATCTTCTTCCTCTATCTATTCATGTTTATTATAAATGAAATGTTATAATTTATAAATTAACAATGAGTAAAAATTCAATTTAAGAAAAAGTGTGATACTTTTATGTGAACAGAAGTGTGATGCATGGCATGTTTAGGAAACACCCACACACGTCATACATGGGGTGTTTTATGCAAAGGTTTGATTCAGAAAGTGTGAAGAAACTGTGGATACACTATAGCGAGGGCCATCCGTAGGTCGGTAGACGTCGAGAACACACACACACACACACACACACACACACACACCATGCAGGGTCCGACCTCGCCACGTTGGTCCGTGTGAAAATGGAAGGGAGGGACTGGCCGCGTCTCTTGTCCACGAGGATTTGCCACGTCATTAATAAATAAAAGAATTAAGGTGAGGATGGGAAGTTGAATGGTGAGAGGGTTGTCGGGGGGGGGGGGAGGGGACAGCCCGGGACCAGGGCAAGCCTGGGTGACGCAGCAGACCCGGCGAGCTGCCTGCGAGGATGACTCAGGCCGCCCCGTGATGGATGGCTTGTCCGTCATATCGGCCGCGCACTTCATCCATCTCGCGCGGGCCCCCCCCCCTTCCCCCCCCCCACAACCCCTCGTCCAACACTTTCGGGCGCAACAGCCGCCTAACTCGCCCCCTCCCCTTCCAAACCCTCGAAAGCACCTGGCCACGCTTCACCCGACAAGGTAAAAAGGAACATACCCTCCACCACACTTTTTACATTTCCCTAGCAAATAAGGTGCAGTGGGACACTACCCTTCATCTGAGGAGACACAGAGTCGACAACTATACAGAGCGACACGGCTAGGCGGTGACTTTGATGTGGGCTTATCCATTTTCTGACTGACTGCGTGATACTCTGAGAGCAGGCCTAGTGCCTTCTGCATGCTGCAAAAGATTGATTATTGGCGCAGCTGCGTGCTGGTCTGTGGATTACCAGGCGTTGATTGTCGAACGGAAGTTCCGACATGTTGATGGTCGGTCAGTAACGCCATTTTGCTGGCGTGTGCGGCTGGAGTTCGAGAGCACAAGGGACTGTTTCGTCTATGTCACTCTTAAAGTATGCTATGATGGAGGTAAAGGCAACTGCAAAACAAACAACCTTATCTACTGTTGTGTGCGGAACTTTTTTTTACCCCTTCATTCCGACAACGCGGTGTCAGGATAGCAGCATGTAAATAAGATAACCGTTAAGGGCAAAACAACAGCCAGAGCTGAACCCAAAAATTAAATTTCTCACCCAAACAAGAATCTACACAAAAAAAATCCCTTTATATAACAGTTAGGATTCCCGACCACTGGAGAAAATGGCTGGAGAATACTTGTAATACCTATGACTTGTTGGGAATTGGGAAGAGTATTAGAAACATATTTGTATGAAATTTCTTGCTTTTTGACGATACACGGGTGATTAATATACGTTCTTTAATGCATTAATGTCTGTGGAAGTCCAGGGGTGACGGGAGAAAGGGGTTACACCATACTAAATAAAGCTACACTCCTATAACACAGTTATAAAACATGTGGGCTACAGCCACCCCAAAACAACGGGTAGGAATCGAACCTACAATAATTTGATTTTTATTGCGGATTGCTTACTGCGTGGTCTTATACGATTGGCAGATGGCAGTAACGTGGTTTTAATGGACTGCCGGTGTCATGCGTGTAGGCTGCAACACCAGTAGCCCAGTGTCCAAAAAAAAAAAAACACGAAGGCTGTAAGGGAGGACGAAGGTTGGGATAGCTTCGTTCGCCAGCTGTCGATCTGCTGCAAGAGCTGGGCCCCAAGAGGACATCCCGGGCAAAAAAAATCCTGCCGCCACCATGGACGCTCAAGCAGAGCCTTGGCTCCTTACAGCCTGTTATATCTCCCTTTTATGTCCTCATCCCCCTCCCCTTTCCAGCGTTAAACGTTCCCCTCTCAACCATGACGCCGCCAATAGCATTTACATGGGGAAGTAGCAAAATACAAAATTACAAACTTTGCTACCTTTTCAACTCAAAAACGAAATAAAAATATAAAATTTTAGAAGGCTTATTTGCAATCAAATTAATTTCACGTCTCATCTTCTTAGCTAAATATTTCAAAGGGCTCCAAAACGCATAATGTATGTAAACACGGTTACGTGAAACATTTGAACAGCTTGTGAATTGTTTGCGAGTTTATTAAATTTTCGACTTCAATCTGGGCACATTAAAATTATATTGTTCCAAACTATTTTAAGTAACACAAAAATTATTTATCCCAAGTCAGTTACGAAATCAAATACATATATCACGTTACCAACAAAAATCACATACTTTTTATATCACTTGAGAGACTCGACCCAGAATGAACAGACAACGAATTGCAGTTCTTTCAAGCTTACACAGTCATGGAATAAGATTGATATTATTAACAATAATGCAAGTACTTGGTGAAATCATCATCTTTCATGTTAGAAGGTTAATAAGACATACACTAAATAATGTTTACGTCATGAACACATTAAGTAAGTTACACAAAGCTTCTCAAATTAAATACACGAGGTAGAAAAATTAACTACATAGCAAATCGATTGATGTACCAAGGAATGTGTGTCGAATAAACAGGAAAAAAAAAATGTTAGCTTAATGGGCGTGACGCCTGTTCCGTCAAGATGGCGCTATGGAACGAGAAGTGTTTCCATAACGGAGTCTAACTGGGTATTTCAATTTACACACATAAACATCGCATATCGTAACACAGGCCACTCTTACGTTGAACTATAACTCGTCATTTTTATTTTACATATGGCTTTTATAAGACGTATTATACAGGCTCATGTGTGCTTTCAACGATCGCATTTTGTAGCACTGACTGGTGAATAGATGTAGGCCTACACGTGATATAACAAATTAAACTTGACTCCTTTTTTTCTCAAAAAACTTATGAACTACATTTTCGTTTAGAACTTCTCAGGCCTTTTTTTTTTTTTTTAAATACAAATTCTCTGCGAAACACTATTGCAGGCGTGTTTAAACTTTGAGGTCACTCGCGCCGCAAAGTGAAGCAAGCCTATTTGTCTGTCCCAATGACGTATAGGCTATTTACGGTAAAATGAGCACTATTTGAAGACCTCTCATTTGGAAAAATTGACAGTAAATATATTTTATTGTAGTCTTATACGTTTATCATAGATTACCTTGAAATATATATACACTGTGTTCATTAATTACATGACAATATTTATTTTAAAAAGTGGTGGACGGATAAAACAATTGCTGATACGAAAAAAGTAACTGGGGCCTCAAAAGTGCTCACTTTGCCGTGGATAGCCCATAACTGGTTGAGAGAGGCAGGTAGTCATTAGAAACGAAACTCTAATATTACTCGTCGTTACGGGATCTATGAATGAAATGGTTCGGCCGGTTATGAAAGCTATCGGTAGAATATGTGGGCCAGCGAAGTTTGCCAATGTACTTAAATATCGGCTTTCGAAACGCACACATCTCGCGATTCCCGACGACACGAGAACTCCCCTTAATTCGCTGCAACTGAAATGTGTTTACAGCAGGGGTTTTACGAGAACTCGCCACTTATTTCTCGACATCCTGGCCCTTCTCACCAAACATGTCGAGCTGGTCGCCTGAGCGTGCGCATTCGCTCACATACCGCATAATAAAAGTAAATCACGGTTTCTTCCGGCGCTCACGTGGAGAAATAACTTGGAATGAAGCAATTCTTACTACACGGCTCCTTTTTTTTCCTTCAGACGCGCGGAAAAAAATTTTCTATTCGCAAGAAATGGAAAGTACTACTACACACTGACGTTTTGAACGAAAGCGTTTAATGTTTATTCAACATTTCCTTTCCACGCACATTGACAATACACGTGTCGTGTACACGTGGGCACAAAAACGCGTTGCTTTGCATAACTTATTAATACAAGTGATGCTGGAGCAGTAAAGGACTTAAACATTACGACGTGGGTAAGTGTTTACAATCCAATCGCTCTCACGACACGGATTAAATTTTAAAAAAATTTCTGATCGCAAATCGCGTTACGACCGGGGCTTTTGTCGCTCTGACGTCGCAGGAGTCACGATGCTGATTGGCTGGAAAATTATTATTATTTTTTTTTTTTAACGTCGCGTACGTCGCGCTATTGTGCTTCCAGGATAAGGCAACGCAACAACTGATGCGACCTGAGCAGTGCGGTCGGCGACGAAAGCGAGGGGGAAATACAGGCCGATGACTGGGCACATCCACTCACGGGGAAAATAGATGGGGGGGGGGGAGAGAAGGGGCAGATGGAGGAAGAAAGACCACGGAGACGTGCCAGCCGGTGTTTTCAATTTGAGCGACTCGTGAGAAAATGATCCCGGAGACGCAGTCCAGAGGAAAAGGGCTTGACTGACGGACGGCATTATAAGAACACCGCGACTCGCTAGCTACCTTCCTCCCAACCTTCCCCTGCCGCTGGCTCGGTGCTGACGGCTAAGGGTGGGGAGGTAATTAGGCCCACACAATGCTCACCTCGGCACCGCGCATCAATTATGAAAAAAATCACCCAGGGAGGGAGGCTGCCTGGCATCCCCCACCTCAGCTGCGCATCAACCGGCGTTGCAGCGCAGACTAGCCAACCCCGCGGTCGGCCGTCACTCACCGACCAAAGTCAGCGACTTTCAGTTTCCGTGGACATCCTGCTCATAGTATGTCCATGTTTACTTCCGAATTTTCTGAAGTCCTGCTCAAGTTCTACTTCCAGGGTATTCCTCCGCCCCATGCAAACACAGCTTAATTAGGTCTAGAAAATCACACCAAAGGGACAGCGCACAGTATTCGTGCGCACTCAGAGTAATGATATTTTGCACAATAACTAGTTCTTACTAGGCATTACCAACACACCTATTTTATCACCGTTATGATTCACATTAATTATAAATTAAATGTTACAATTATTTATATACGCTATTCACGGTAAAATAACCACTTTTAAAAGCCCTGCTTAAGATCTACTTGTATACACGTTATATATTTATTCTTCCACCTTATGTTATATTGCCATTACCATAGGCCTCATCACTTTATTCATGCGTCGGTCAAATGAAATTGTGAAATTATTAAGAAGTAAATACTTTACAAATCTCCTCGTTTTTACGCTTCGATGTATAAAAAAACAGAAAGAGAAAGGAATAATTTTAAGTTATCACAATAGCTACCTAAAACTTTTTATTCGACGTTAAGATATGGATCTACTTTCCATCCATCGTTACCAACTTTACTGGGCGAATGTCACTCTGTGCGCCCGTTAAAATATATGCATGCAGGGGCAGTGACTTTTTATAAGGTTCATTTCTAAAGAGCTTACTTTATCGTGGACAGCCTTTAGAAAAACCTAATTCATACCAACATTCGTTACTTTATGTTAACATAAGTATTGCGGCGCCCTCTACGTCCAGAAAACGCAACAATACGTGTGTCCAAAAGCCCTAAGTTGCCCTGAAGTGAGTGGTGCAGAGAAATAGCAAAGAGGCGCCAATTCAAAGCTAATCTATAGCAAAATACCTGAACTGTGATTGAAAATACTCAATCAGTTTAACTCCTCTTTCTAATTGCAGTGTGATCTTACTTCAACTACTCAAATGGTAGTAAAACTTTTTACTGTAGAAATATTTAACAGGAGGTTACCATTGGTTTTTCAAATAGAAAATTCATGCATATATTCTCTGAGATCCATTCAGACTTCGCCGCAGGCTGAAAAGCCAAAGTAATCAGTAAACAGTATTCAGAAAACAGTGCTTGATATACTTTTATTAAATCATGCACACTGGCAATATCTTCCAGTACCAAAACGTGTGCAAGGTACTGAACAATATAATGTAGTAAACAATGTGATGTACTGAACTGTAAAATAACAGAAATTAATAACAAGGTGGAATATCAATTCATTTCTTTAAATTCTACATTTTGGTCTTTAAAGATCATAATGTTAAAAAAAATTACTAAACACTTATTTGTTTATTGCCCATGGCAAAATTCTTCAAGAAGACTGGACAGTTCCAACTGTCATTTGCAAGAATTGATACTTGTAAATTGTGACAAGTTTTGTAATATACTATGACTTTCATTTGGTGAACAATCTATATATTATTATGAGAAACTATATATTAGACCATAACTTAAAGATCATCAAACAAATACGATAGTAATTGATTATACAAGCAATATTTTAAAATGTTATATTTATTACTTGGCCATAGCCACCATGATGAAGGACATAAAAAACATTATTTGCAATCAAACAAATACAGTAGTACATGGGTTATACAAGCAGAATTTTAAACTGGATAATTTCTCTATTTGGCCACAGCCAACAATGTAAAATGCCATTAAAATTCATATCTTCAGACAATACAAATACTGGCAAATGCTAATAATTTAATATGACACAAGCAAATATTTTAAAATGAGTAGTTCTTTACTTGGTCATATCCACATATGCTAAAAGGCCAATTTTCATTTCAATTAATAACTGATCCTTTCCCATCTGGCCCAACCTTACCCTCATGCCAGTAGGGCTTACAGTTCGAATATTCAATAAAAGTTCTCAAAGTACTTAACTGACACTGCCGTCTGATCACCGCGGAGGAACCATCTATCTCGAGTGGCTCTCCTGGGCAAGTATTTATACGAAAGTCACCAAAATTTTCATGCACTGAGCTCGGGCAATAAGATCAGTCTCTTTCATGCGAGTCCAAGAAACGCCACCAGCACACAAAATCTCCACAGTGGGGTGAATTCAGGGGGCGCTTCCAATGAGCGACGATTCTGTCCCGCCACACCTCCTGAAGCCTTGGTTGCTCGGCGAATCGCAGGGCGCCTGGGAGTCAGCCGCCCGCACAGCACCGGCGAGCCTCGCGGGTAGACCTTGATCAGTGCGCATGCGCCGGGTCGCTTCGTGTGGTAGCCGACTTGCGGAGCTCAGTCGGCCTTGGAGGCCTGCCGTGCGCTGAATTTACGTCCATCCGGGCAATGAACTCTTCAACTGAAAAATACCTCTTCGTTCGTCGCGGGCACCCCGCAGAATTCTTCCATATTACGCCAAAATGCAAGTAAGTGAGGAATTCAACGAAGACAATAGCGTAGTTAGAGATTTTTAGCAAAAAGACAAGTCTTCATAGCCGCGTGAATTCTGTCCAAAATGGGCAGCGTATTTTCTTGACAGTGATTACCTCAAAAATTCTTTGAACAACTTCCCAAAGTGAGTAATAATGTTTGCAACTAGAGAAACGTGCGTCAGAACATTTTCTGAACGAAAAAAAAAAAAAAATTACTTACTAATAACTTGAGTTCAAACAGGTGGCAGGTTCTGTTTTTACTTACTAATAACTTGAGTTCAAACAGGTGGCAGGTTATATTTTTACTTACTAATAACTTGAGTTCAAACAGTTGGCAGGTTCTGTTTTTACTTACTAATAACTTGAGTTCAAACAGGTGGCAGGTTCTGTTTTTACTTACTAATAACTTGAGTTCAAACAGGTGGCAGGTTCTATTTTTACTTACTAATAACTTGAGTTCAAACAGGTGGTAGGTTCTGTTTTTACTTACTAATAACTTGAGTTCAAACAGGTGGCAGGTTCTGTTTTTACTCGTAACAGCAGAGCAAAGAGAACGGTAAATTCACTAAGAACCAACATTTTTAAAGTCACAATTTGAGCAAAATTTCATTTTGATCGTGTCAGGAAAGGGGAAGCGGGGGATGGTTGAGAAAATTGAGTCACCCCGTCTCAGTATAAAACACTTGTGATGCACATCATATCTAGGAAACAACCAAACATGTCATATGTGGGGTGAGTTTTCAAAGGTTTGATTTAAAAATGTGAAGAAATTGGGAATATACGATAGGCCTAAGGAACCTGCTTCAGTTGCGGAGTGTTGCTGCGAGGACAGACAGGTTTCGAATACGTTTGCTCCGTTATAGTCAATCACCACGTGCAGTTGACGTGCAGCGATGAAGATCCTGATTTTTCCTCGAAATCCTACGAGTTCAATTAATCCTCCTCCCTTTTACGAAATGCAAAATATCATGCGGAAGTAACCCGCGTTGTTCCAGCATCCTACGTGCAGGACATCGATATTTGTCGAAATGAAAAAAACTCAACAGCAGCAGAAACTACTTGAAAAAGAAAACTGTAGCATCTATTAATTTGTCCTCGGCTGATTCCATTCTAAACCTCTGCGAAACATGATATTTTAGCTCCGTTCCCCGGGCCTGGAAAGACATGTTTAGTGAGCCCGTCATGAGGGACGCGACAATTACACAGCAACGCATGTATGTTTTCATCAGGGAGAATGGTGTGTCACAGTTTCATGGCATACGAAGTTGTTCTCAATGTCACAGAATAACTCAGCAGGTAGCAGGGGATACTGCAGTTTCTGAAGGCCAAAAGACAATTACATGGGTAAAACAGGTAATCTCATACTGGAGACAAAGTCAAGATGAAAGGGTGGGTTTTACTGTACGCTATATCTTTTCGAAGGTTCCTAGACAAAATAATGGAAAAAAATAGATAACATTGCTCATACTATAGGCACGCATGTGCATAAACAATGATAACTGGCGGATGTAGGTTCTCCACGAGAAATTCAAGTTGGCAACACAAGAAAACGTACTATTCAAAGTGAGTCCTAACGATGTTATAGGCTACAGCTTTGAAGTTGTCAAATTTAAAGACAATATTTAAAATTAAATTTTATTTTTGGCATTGGACTGTGGATGTTTGGAGTATCAGATTAAAAGAATTTCAACAACTTCAAAATATTTCATGAAAGTGACTGGACTTGCAGTACCTGAGAGTTTTTTAAATTATTATTTTTTGTTTTGCGCGAAAGCACATTTGTTTTTCTGGCGAGACAGGCTCCTCGTAAACTTATCGAAACTAACTAAAAATATCAGTTTAACGGTGTTGGGGCCAATAAAAAACTATTATTTTATAATTGTACCAAACATTGTTCAACTCGTACGCATTATACGTGAAGACATTTTCTTCAAAAAAAAATTTTTACACTTCATATTTTTGGAATAATTTGTTGTCAAATACAAAATTCTCGTGTTATGGTGCAGTCATTATAACAAATACTCACTAAGTTGTGCACAAGAAAAAATTTACAACATAAACTAATGCTGCGGTCTATTGCTTGGCGTATATGTAATCACCAAACAACAGTTCATACATTTAAAAAAAACACAGTTAAAATGCAAAAATATCTTTATGTTTGACAATTTTTCATACGTATGGTTTGTAATGTGGTGATTTACATGTGTGTTACGCGGTAGCCCATACGATTCGTCTACTTTATACTTTTTTTTTTCATCTGTACAACTTGGTGTTTATTATAATGGTTGCAACGAAACAGAAGAATTATGTATCTGACATCAAATTGTTTAAGAAATAAAGCGTAAAAATTCTTTATTCGAGGAAAATGTCATTACATGTGATGCGTACATGGCGAGCAATGGTCGGGACAAATAAAAAAATTATTATTTTTTTGGGTCCCAGCACCTTTTAATTGATCCTTTTAGTCCCGCCATTTTCAAGGTATTTGCGCCCCAAAATATACTAAATAAAAATGTATTATGCTTGTAAGTAGGCAACACGCCACACATATGCGCCATTAATGTAGCCTAAACATACGTGATTTGAAGTTCGTACTTATGCATTATTACTGTTCAAAGTAAATAAGGAAGATATTGTATTTAGTTTTTTGAAAACGATTTCCACGTACATATGAATATTTGGTAAATGTTTAAAAAGTATTCCTTTCCAGTATGAGCATCATCCAGTAAAAGTACGGCGAATTTAGCTATTTATCGCATCTAGGCAAAGTCAGTTATTTTTGTTTTCTTTGTTGGATAAATTGGCAATTTTATATATATATATATATATATATATATATATATATATAACTTCACTTCGCACCTCACACTGTTACAGAGTTCTGCAAAAATTGCCGCCCCAAGATATCTGCCGCCCTATGCAGGTGTCTTAGAAATTGAAGAGGTGTTATATTATAAAAACGATTCTAAGTGAAGAGTAATTCCAGTTTGAGTTTATGCAAAGTCATATTTTTCATGCCTGCATATCGTGGAGACTTTCGGGGGAAAATGACAGGAAAGAGAAAAACATAATCCCATAGGGAAATGAGTGTTTGATAAATTCACTCAACATAATACACCCGATAAATTTGTTCTTTGGAATCAGATTTGTCACTAGCTTACTGTTTGATTCAACACTTAAGAGTGGGATGGACCCCGCGTTTTTTGTGAAATAGTTTTTTTTTTTTTTGCGCGAATAAGCGTATCTCGGTGAATAAATGTTTTGCAAATACGACTTCTTGCGAGAAAAGAGGGGGAAAAAAAAAAAAACAATTATCTATGGCCTTTTTTTTTTTTTTTTTTTTTTTTTTACTTTTGTCATATTAAGTGTATTCTTGGAAAAAAAAATCGGGAAAATGGTCAAATATTGCCTTTTTAAAGCTTGCCTATGCAGTTTCCTTAAGCGGCGAGACAAAAGTACAAAGATGTGGGCCTAGTTTAGCATGTGGTCTTTCATCGCGTGTAATACAACCCCGCTGTTACAGATCTAATTTGCACAGTAGAGCGTCAGGACGGAAACACTGCACGCCTTGCGCGTAGGAGCGACGAGACACTAGGCGTCCGTGTTAGTGTCGCCCGTATCGCTCCCTCGCTTCTTGATCTTGCCCCGTGGTGAAGGGGGAGGGGGGTGGAGGGTCCATCCCACTCTTAAGGGTCATGACTTATATTCAGTGACACCCACGCAGGACACAAGTCTCTTTTTAAGTGAGCGGTAAAATAAAAAAATGATATTCGATGAGGTAAATGTGTAACTGGTTTAACCACAATGTCGACATCGTGTGGCGTTAGCTATGAATATTGGGAGGTGGCGAATGAGTGCGGTAGAAGGCAAGGACAGAAGACTAATTACTTTACCAGAAAACTAATTGCTTCACCACTATTCAAATAGCGAGGCACATTCGCACCAGGGGAAGGCTTCTTACAAGGCGAAATGTTCATGCGGGAAACGCCATGTGAGGCAGCCGAAATATAATCCTACACAAGTTTCCCTGTGTCACTTCTTGGCGGGAAATTAACGCTTCCTGGTTATGATTTCAGAGTTCTTTCGCGACGGCGGGCAATTCGACGGAGCACGGAATTGTTAACAAAGATTCCGAGAAACGGTTTGTCGAAAAGAATTAAAAAGTCACGACGGACATCGTGAGATGGAAATGATTGATTGACGAAATAAGAACATGGAAAGGGGGGAGGGGGGTTCACTGGTCCTAGTGAAATAAAAGAATACAAGAGGAAAATAAAGGATGGAAGTGAATTACTTTTTATCGCCGGGATACGGGGAAGGTAGGTAAGGTAAAGAATGTAAAAGGAGAGGATAGAAAAAGGTAGAAATGGGGGGGGGGGGGGGCTGACGTGAGTGAGAAAGAAGGAATAGTTTCTCATCACGAGAGGAAGGAATAGTTTTGATCTGTTCTGTTCAGCAGTGATCGTGTTCGGAGGGAGGAATGCGGGGGCCGGCGGCCGAACAATAGGCGATCGGGCTGCGTCACGCGGCCAGCGACAGCCAATCAGCGTGAGTGACGTGTCGCGGCCCGAGCTCGCCCGACAAAGGCCGAGTAAGAGGCGACGCGCTCCGCTGAGCACGAGACGAGTACTTGCTAACGAGCGAGCACTTGAGCACTCGCGTTGCCTGCACGTAGCACGTAGCGCACGGACAACGCGCTTGCCAAAACAAGCCTTCCGCTCTCTGCACGTACGTGCACACGAGTTGAAAATACCACGCGTTATTCTGGCAGGGACACGTTCGTACAGCGCGTATCTAAATTACACCGACAAATTTCAGCTGCAAGTTACGAAAAAAATGGTGCGGATACGGCCGTTTGTTCCGCGTGAATACGTCTACGTTGACACGCTCGGACGCCTTGAGGTATTTTTTACGTTCCCGGCACCGCTCCACTCGATTATATGGGGTTTTATGGGTATCACTGGATTGCTTTTGAGATGCTCTTTCCAACCGTATATGATTTCTGCATTTCTACTTGGCTTTTTGACGAGTATAGGCAAATATTGTCTTAAGTTTCTTAGTTTTTTACATTAAACTCATACAATTTCACCGTTACCACGCCACACAAACGTTTTTTAAACACGCAGTCGATTGAAACCTAAACGAGCGTCGTAGCTTCTCCTAGTCAAAAGTTATACTACGCGGAAGTTATGTGACGGGGCGAAACGAACTCAAAATATCGCCCCCCCCCCCCCCCCAATCACTCGTGCACAATGCTTCGCAGTCCTCACTCAACGTAACCTATTCTATGATCCTTTGGCAATCGAGTGGTGTAATTGAATTTTGAATATAGACGATAGATTCGGAGATTCAATGTTGCTAAACTGTATTCCCCCGATTTTGTTATCATTGGATTTTCTGGATTGCCTCCCACTATGGTTGCAAATTTAAAGACGTATTCGCGTCAAAAAGGAGGTGCAAACATACAAGGCCTGATCAGACGTCACGGCAACTAACTATTTATCTGCCGAAAACGTCCCAACACAGGAAATGTACTATACACAGTTGAAAGTGTACAAGTACGTTGTAAAGGTGGCACCACATGGGGTATGGATGCAGGGATGTCCAGCAAGGAACAAAGACAAACATGGCTGCTTGAAATCACCGTTTGATACGTTCTCGTACAAACTGGATACACTCGTGTGAACGGGCACGTATCGTGCGTGTACGAGCTGTTTAACATCCTTCGAAGTAATCTACGAGGTTGTCCACGGTTCGTGGCCAGCGATGAGGCAGGCGGGAAGTACCATCGGCTGCACGAGATCCGTCAACGCGAGCCACCACCTCTCGTCGGTCGAAATGCGACGATGATGTCATTTAGAAGAGAAATCGGGGTGATTTTTCAAATGTTCGACTCAAAAACAAAGCGTAAATAAACGGCGAATAGACTATGCGATGTACATCCACGTCAAAGTAAGAGGCGCGTCTCTTCTTCTCCGTACTTATCGACAGCTCTAAGGCTGTATCAGGACCCGCCTCAAGTACATACTTGTGCGTACCTGTCCACGGAAGTGGCGTCGAACGTAATGTCCGAATTGCAAGTACACAAGTAAGCAAAGTTGTATACTTATCACATACTTGTGAAACATGTGCCACCATTTGGAAAAGCAATTTGTAGGTTACAATTGATTTCCGACATAATTATTTCATCTAAAGTTTAATAGGACAACATTATTACTTCGTAGATATCAAATTTTGAACTGAGTAAATACTTATCGCAAGTTTCGCCTTAAAAAAAGGTCTAAGGAATAAATTCGTATATCGCTTACGTCCCTAACCTACAGAAGCTAAGATAAAAAAAGCATTCCAAACTGCACTTCTATACAATAACGCAAGACAATAAATGTTAATGTAAATCAAATTGAAATATTATTTAATGCTTTATTTAACACCTAAAACCTTCCGCAATTACATATACATTAAAAGTTGTTAGCTGGCTAATAACTGGCACCGAAGCCAACAAGACTACATGTCACAATTCATCAAGTTTGGTGCGAAGGGTAAGTGAAGTATGCAAGGATGCAAGTAAGCAAGTATATACCTGAATTCGGACACGGTCTGAGACTGGGGTCTCGGAAGGCAGACGACAGGGAACGAGGGTATAAGCTGTTCACGCGTTAAAATGAGCACTTTTTAAAGTACTGCTTAAGATCTACTTGTGCGCACGTTGTATATTCTTCCGCGTTATGTGAAATTAACATTTCCATGGGCCTCATCACTTTATTCACGCGTCGGTCACGCAAAACTGAGAAATTATTATAGAAGTAAATATTTTACTAATCCATTTATTTTTATAGGTCGATGCATTAAAAAAAACACACAACGAAAGAAATAATTTAATTTATCACAAATGGTTGCCTAACGCTTTTTATTCGACGATAATATATGGAACTATTTACCACCCTTCATTACCAACTTTACTGGGCGTATGTCACTCAGTGTTCCTGTTTAAATATATGCAGGCAGGGTGAGTGACCTTTTTCCAAGGTCACTTTATGCTCACTTTATCGTGAACAGTATTTTACCTGTATTCGGCGGCCGGGGCAGCGAAGCGTGGCTCTACGTCGGGTCTAGCAGCAGCCCGCGTGGCAGATCGGCCGATACGTCGACGGAGGCAGGCCGGAGAGGGATGTTATCTATTGTTTCGCGTTATGAGGAGCCGCGCGCCGCGGAGACCCACAATGAGCTCCGTGAGGCAGCATCTTCGTGTGGAGCCGGGCATCTGCCGCCCCGTCAGGCCTCTCTTACCTCCAGGCATGTGTCGTACCTGGCACTCGCCACCTGCTCCTCCCCAAGGTCACTATATACACCAGGTGAGGCGACCGATCAATAATTATAAATGCTGTCCTCGTTAAAATGAGCACTTTTGAAATCAACCTAGGAAAAAAGTCGCTGACACTGCCTGTATATATTTTAACAGGCGCACTGAGTGATATGTGCCCTAGTAAAATTGGTAATGATGGAGGGAAAATTATTCTATATATTAACGTCGAATAAAACTGGCATGTAACCATTTAAAATTACTTAAATTATTTATTTCGCGTTATGTTTTTTTGTAATGCTTTGAACTGTGTAAAAAAGCAAATTTGTGCATTTTTCCTTTTTTAATAGTTTCACACTTTCACTTGAACGACGCGTGAATAAAGTGACGAGGCCCATGGCAACGTTAATTTCATATAAGGCGGAAGAATACACAACGTGCATACAAGTAGATCTTAAGCAGGACTTTCAAAAGTGCTCATTTTAATGTGCACAGCGTATACTTTACGCTACTGTTATTGAGCGAGGGAGGGAACAGATCTGGGCGGCTCTTCAAAGCGAGGTGTTGAGATCCGATGTGGGTGAAGCGAGGTGAATATGGAGAAGCGCCGGAACGCGAGGTCGGGGAAACGGGAGATCCCGGAGAAAATCCTCCGACCATCGTCCAACACGATTTCCATATGCCAAAAACCCTCAGTCCAACCCCGCCGGGAATTCGAACGCGGTTCGCCTTAGTGGGAGGCGAGTAGTCTAACCATCACACCACCGCCGTCCCACGAGGGTGTTATTGAAATTATCGTGCTCACTATATATACATATATCACTATATACATATATATATATAAACATCTACGTAACTCTACCAAACGTTTTAATTTGTCATTTGAATTAAATTTCAACAATAATTATACGTCGAAATAATGATAACCTCTATAATTATACTTATTTTAACAAACTGTGTTGATATAGCTCTTTTTTTTTTTTATGAACTAAATTCCCTTATGTTAGTGAGTTATAGTTTGGTTTTGGTAGCATAACTGCTCAATATGAGTGGACATGTACGTTGAGGCGTGCATGCTTCATGTAAATATTGGAAATACGATGGACAATGTAATACAAAACAGAAATGTAGGATGCCGTCTGTCCTTACTGTTGCAACTTATTGCCAAAATAATAAACGGCCTATTTGCATGTTTCTAGAAATAAAACACCGAAACAATGGTAGGTGCTGCCCTGCAGAAATAAGCGAGATTTTTATAATACAAGATAACAAGACAGCTAAAGTACTTTAAAAGCTGTGCGGTTTGGAAAACTAGCTTAAAGCTGGCCTCGCGTGTGTATTTGGTGTAGCGGAGGCAATCGTGTTGTGGGGTTAAGTAGTAAATGAAAGAAGAAAGCATTGATTTTGTACTACTGTGAAGTATGTTGCTAGTAATTACATATTAAAATGTTAAGAAGAAACAATTAGTAAAAGTTTATTATTAATCAATATTTTAGCGTATTTCCATCCTCTAGTTATTTCACACAGCATAATTGATCAAAAAATAAATAAAGAACAGCAAGCAAAACTATCATAATAATTACTACGACTGTGAATAATATAACATTAGTACAGTAATGTTTACAATTATTTCTAATAATATTTTAGCTATGAAAGTAATTATTTTTATAACTAAAATGCATCTGCATAAAATCAGTTATTAAAAATACTTGTTAAAAATAATTTTCTGTTGTTGAATTTATTAGACCAATAAAATAATAATGATAATCTTGCATGATGAAGGGTGATTTTTTGTAAGATGCGTTTTATTTTTTTAACTTCCAAGATTAAAATACACTTAAATTTTAATAAAAAATATACTATGATTATTTTATGTTCAAATCATTTGAATAAGCAAACTTCAACAAAATATTCTATAGTGTTTACTTCTTGCATATGTAAACTAAATCGTACTTTACTGAAAATTTCGGTAGTGTGTGTACAAGTGCGTAGCGAACTGAGTGTGTTGTACAGGCGAGCACAGTGCTTCGTTGTAAGCAGTCGACTTGAGAGTATGGATCCCGCCACGGGCGGCGTCATGGGCGAGCATCGACGGCAAGATCACGCACTATGCGTGGGCATCAGTCTGAATGAGCCACGCCACGGCACGACGCGGGAGGAACTGCCTGGCGCAGGGCGTGTGACCGCGGCGCCCCTGGTGGCCATCGCCACAACGACAGCGGGTGGCAATTGGCGGGAACTGGCCTGATGAGTTAGTGTCGGCACGTGACCCGGCCAGTGCAGGTACAGTCGGGGGCACGCTGCGTGACGACCCGGCTCCTGCCAGCAAAACAAAGGGAGAGCTCTCTCTCTCTCTCTCTCTCTCTCTCTTTCTCTCTCTCTCTCTCTCTCTCATCGACGATGCTAACAGCTAGGAACATAGGAACAAAACGACATTTCTTAAGGGAGAGTTTGACACTGGTGCGCAGTGTTCCAAAAGGTAACTTTTATTTAAAATTTTAAGCTACGTGAATAATAAAAGATAAAAATTTTACTTAGTGACGAAATTATTTTACATTTGATTTATGATTATTGCAATTATCGTGTATTTAAAGTAGAAAACGTACCTTTCCGACACTAGCGCCTACCTAGAGGCGAAAATTTTGTCTTCGCTAAACTTTTAACATTGATCTTCCCAACCTGTAGTAGAAGTAAGAACCTTAACGATGTATTCGAGTGGACACGCTTCAAGCGGATGTAACAGCAATCGCCACTGCCTTCACAAATTACTTGCAACTATGGTTCGTGTGACGACGATTCATATTTAATTCGTCGAATGCTTCCACTTTAAAAATATTTATTAAGTGAAGTCCCATAAAACCAAATTATAAAGGTCAGAAAAACTTGCGAGGATATATGGCTGCAAAATTTTTTTATGGTAGTTTCTTATATGTCATGTTTATAAACAGAAAATAACCTCTCTAGAGGACCCATTCGTTGCTCTCTTTGGAGCGGGGATAACGTCAGCTTATCGAGACTATGAAGAGACAATGGTGTGTGTAGCAGTTCACGTCATTGATAAGATTACATAACTGAAAGTGTTAAAAGGCACAATGATGCTACGACCCGGTTGAAGGGGGGGGGGGGGCGAGATACGAGACATTTGACAAAGTATTATACCTTCACCAATAACCAAGCGAAATTCAGAAATTGTGAACTAAGATTTATGTGGAAAGGGCTACAACGCGGGCGTAAAACTGCATTTGTGGTTCTGCAGCTACTTGCTTAGTTACGGAAATTGCGAACAAAACTAGTTTGCGTAGGGAAAATTTTTACCGCTAGGTGCGCGGTGTTCCGAAAGGTAACTTTTAATTACATTTTTAATCTACGTGAATCGTAAAAGAGAAAAAGATTTTACTTGGTTACGAAGTTATTCTATATCTGATGTATGATTATTACGATTATGTTTTTTTTAACGTTCGAAATAAGAGAAAATCTGGTACACATGCGACACTAGCGCTAGTTAGGTCTAATGGCGAAAATGCTTGGTTGCCAAAACTTCTAACAGTAATCTTCCCAACCGGAGTAAAAGTAACCCTAATCAAGTTTAGAAAATGACACCAAAGGGACAGCACACCGTATTCGTGCGCATTCGCTTCGATAATATTGTACAAAATAACTATTTCTCACTTAGCATTACCAACATACCTCTTTCTCACAGGGGCCGCGGTGGCTAAGCGGTTACCCTGCTCACCTCACACCACGGCGAACCGGGTTCAATCTCCGGCCGGGTCACTCCCGGATTTTCGCAAGTGGCAAGCAGTAATCGTAACAGACGATGCCGCTGGTCGGCGGGTTTTCTCGGAGATCTCCCGTTTCCCTCGCCCCTTTATTCCAGCGCTGCTCCATACTCACCTCATGACCTCGCTGTTGACAGCCCCCTAAATATTTTCGCTCAGTTACTATTATTCTCCCAGTTTTTATTCATATAAAATATATAAGAATTGTTACAGTATATAGGTAAATTATACATAAATGTTCAATTTAACCAAAAATACGATACTTTTTCGTTAAGAGAAGTATAAAACGATTGGGATGCATGACATATATAGGAACGAACTACACGCGTCATACATGGGGGGGGGGGGGGGGGAGATTTTTCTAAAGTTTGAATAAAAAAGTGTGAAGAAACTGCGAATAAACTAAAGAAACCATTATCTTAATGTGTCTTTTAGAGCGGAGGTCTGGCTATTTGGTAGTAGCCTGGACACCTGACTGATGAACCGGCGGAGGTCTGACTATTTGGTAGTAGCCTGGACACCTGACTGATGAACCGGCGGAGGTCTGGCTATTTGGTAGTAGCCTGGACACCTGACTGATGAACCGGCGGAGGTCTGGCTATTTGGTAGTAGCCTGGACACCTGACTGATGAACCGGCGGAGGTCTGGCTATTTGGTAGTAGCCTGGACACCTGACTGATGAACCGGCGGAGGTCTGGCTATTTGGTATTAGCCTGGACACCTGACTGATGAACCGGCGGAGGTCCGGCTATTTGGTAGTAGCCTGGACACCTGACTGATGAACCGGCGGAGGTCTGGCTATTTGGTAGTAGCCTGGACACCTGACTGATGAACCGGCGGAGGTCTGGCTATTTGGTAGTAGCCTGGACACCTGACTGATGAACCGGCGGAGGTCCAGAGTTCGATTCCCGGCCGGGGCATGGAAGAGAATCTCCTTACCGGGTCCGAGTCTGGGTGTCGCATCGTCCTTTTCCCCTACATGGTACGGAAGGCAGTGGCAAACCACTGCAGCTCCACTTCGCCTCGGAAACCATACTGGCACACCACGGGTTTCGCCCACGCAAAGCTGCCAAGCTCACATTCCTGAGCAACCCGACGCCGAATGTCATCAGACAGTTGGCAGTCCTGTCGCGACGGTATACGAGTATAACTGTCGGTTTGCCACGGAGGAACTTTGAGAACATTTCCTAAGAACCGCGCCAAGCGTCCTGCGGTATCATACTCACCTCTCTTACTAAGGAGGTCGTGGGTTCGTTTCCAACCAGGCACTCGAGAAGTGTTTTCCAGCTACACTCCAGGCGAACGGGAAACCATTAATAATTATGAACAGTTCTGTTAAATGCATTCAAGTGAATAACATTGTTTTATAAATTTGTAATATATTACATACTTGGTTGTTATGATAGGAAAATAATAGTCTAAAAAAACTAAGACAACAAAGGGAATTTACCATTTAAAAAACTAATAAAACGAGCTAAAGAATTTTGACAACATTGATACATTAGTTACAGTTGTAAAAAATTGTTTATGTTATTACACTATCATAAATAATATTTCTTCGGAATTTTTTCACTCCGTTCGGCTCTACACTAATTTTCACTTTTGAGGCGAAATTCAAACTAACTTACAAATAACCCAAAAAAAAACTGTAGCGAACCACGCCAGTCACTTCAAAAAAATTAGTTGAAACCAAACTCTATGTTACAATAACTGTTGAAATTTGTACGTATCGAGAATTTTAGTGAAGATTCTTGTGTTTAAGCTAAAACAAAATTCCCAAATAAGTGAGTATTCTCATCAAGTTATCATGGATATCGAGTCACGAAACCACAAAATACCGTCAAAATTTATAAAATTAGTTTTTGTCCCTTTAGTGGCCTTAAGGTCTTGAATAGCTATGTCCAAAAATTCGAGTGACCACGTATCATAAGCTTGGTTCGCAGCTCTGGCCGGATGTAAACGAAGGCGTACGGGAGCGGACCGCACGTGAAAGTGGACCTTGGACAAGGGCGCCTTCAGACCTGCTCGCCACGGTCGGGTGTCTCTGCGCGCATGCGTCCTCGCTGTCCCCGGGCATCACGAGAACAGAATGTGACAAACGGCGACTTGGGAGCAGCGACCGACACGTTCCCAACACGAGACAAAAACGAGCAGGAAGAAAGGCGAAAGAGTTCCAGATGTCTTCACCTGCCTTTATTCCCCTACCGCAGACAGTCGATGGCAGCGCGTGTGTTCTGGGCCGTGAAATTACTGCCAGTTGTGTCCAGCAACACTTCAACGCCGAGTTGAAAGAGGTCCAAAGAAACACTGAGTTTTTTTTTTTTTTTGGTGTGAAAAGAAGTGGGAAGGGGTTGGGGACTGATCCGCTATACAAGGCCCAGCTGTTTCCTGCCCTCAAAATTGGGTGCGATTTTCAACTCGATGCGAATGCTGAAAATAATACGCAGCTTATTTAACCACTATCGCCGTAAAGGCGAGTATGGCGAATATCATTCACAATAATTCATCAGATCATAAACAAAACAGACCAATCAGCAAAAAAAAAAAAAAAAACGTCGTGAGATAGTATAATGGGAAATCTTCGCAAGAGATACTATCACTTAAAGGCTGTTCACGTTAAAGTGAGCACTGCCCCTACCTGCATATATTTTAACGGGCGCAGTGAGTGACATGTGTCCAGTAAAGTTGGTAACGGTGGAGGGGAAAGTAGTTCCATATATTAACGTCAAACAAAAAGTGTTAGGTAACCAGTTGTGATAACTTAAAACTATATCTCGCTTTCTGTATTTTTGTAATGGATCAAAGTGTGAAAATAATCAGATTTGTACAATATTTACTTTTCTAATAATTTCACAGTTCCACTTGGCCGACGCATCAATAAAGTGATGAGGCCCATGGAAATGTTAATTTTACATAAGGCGGAAGAACACACAACGTGTATACAAGTAGATCTTAAGCAGGGCTTTCAAAAGCGCCCATTTTACCGTGAACAGCCTATAGACTAGTTTTAGTCTAAATACCATATATAATATTTTCGGATCGTTAAAGATCCTGAGATCATCACTGAAGTCATCAGTCAGACATGATATACAATATAATAAACGCCGTAATGTCTAACACTGGGCACGGTGTACAAACACGTATGTTATAACCTAAAACTCTTATCGCCGCTCATGCTATGGCTAAACGAGTAGGAAGGACTTAAACAAGAGTCGAATTGCAACACACACATCGCATACACTGCAGCCGACCGTCGAAAATGCATTTCCTCGACGACTTGTAAATATCTGTTTAGTAATACAAAGTAGTTCTCAAAAAAATAAACATTTACGCGCAGATAAAAGCTGAGCTTATTCTCCTAGTACTAAAGTTCAATACACAGTAAAAAAAAATACTGTAAAGTTCCTAAACTGTAATCAAAATTTTATCCCACAAATAGTACCTACAAAAAACTGAACATATATAGACTATTCACGGTAAAGTGAACGCTTTTTAAGGCCCTCCCAACAGTCATTGACCAGTAATAAATATATTTTATTGCAGCCTCAGACGTTTACATTTGAGTGTCGTGAAATATATACACTGTGTTTATTAGCTACATACCAATATTCATATTAAAAAGTGGTGGCAAGATAGAAATTGACTGAAAGGAAAAATTTAGCAGGGCCTTAAAAAGTGCTCACTTTAACCGTGAACAGCTTATATCAGGTTGTAAATATAGAAATGCGACTATACGAAGTAGAAACCACACTTTGTGTTCGACACTTTCCTAAATAAATGTAGAAACGCTGGCACGGATTTATGGGAAATCTTTACCATTCATGCTTTCTCATGTACACCTATGCAAAAATGTGTGAAATTTGTGAACATTTGTATATAGAATTTTAAAAAAAAGAACAACTTTAATAGTTGCCACCTGAAGCAGTGCCGACGTGCAATGAATGAGACTGACACCAAGTGTAGTTGGCTGCCCTGACGAAGGGCATGCTTATCGGTCGTAGCATACAGCCTGACGATGAGAGGATCGACGCAGCGCTAGAATGGGAATAGCAGAGCAACGGGAGCACCACGAGAAAGTAGCCACAACATGCCTGCCTCCGCCTAAACACGAACAATATATTTCAAATCAGATATCTTATACTATTTGAAGATACAGTGGATATTCTTCTAGGGGCGTAAATCGACTGCAATAGTAACTGATACCACGGAGCAGTGCACGACACTGTATAAGACACCGTTAATCAGTAATATCCGGTCACTGAAACACCCATGCTTGTTTTGGCCAAGTGTAGAATTTGTTAGACCAAACAGTTGGTTTTCCGCAGATTTTGACCCAAAAACAAGGTATCATGAACTGTTAAGTTTTGTTAAACGGGGAAAAAAAAATTTGCATTTCCAAGTTTGGACATCCTGCAAAATATTTCATAAGAGCAACAACGTATTTGTCCGGTGATATCCATACACGAACATTGTGATAAACTTTTGTCTTGGTGATCATTTGTAGTTTCGTTATCTTTCTACGTAAAGCAATATACGCTGTTTCGATTTTGGACAGCCGGATCGATCTATTTTAGGGCGGCTAATACGGCAGATAATTAACAACTGTAAAGGAAATTTCACAGCCCCACGTTCTTAGTTTAACGCGCATTGCTTTAACTTTATGGTAAACTGTTCGTTATAAAACCAAGAAAAGCCATTCTCTTGACACGACTTAAAATTCCATTACATTGCGTTTTTCTAATGTAGCCTACTGGCTTCTTAATGCACAGACTTACTGTGTATGTACATATTATATTTGTTTTATAAATTAAAATCATACTAGAAGTAAGAACAGTTTCAGATTTTATAAAATACATTCTCAGTATCCACGACAGTAAAGCTACATGCATTTACAAAAAAATTAATTAAAACAAATACCTTCAGTAATTATGCTAGATGCCACATGGCTTTGATTGCACGCAAATAAGCATTAAAAAACGTAACTGAAAGTTTCCCCGAAGACGTCAGGTTGTGAGAAGAACGAGAAGAGGAAGAAAGGGGGACGTCCTTCAACTCCTCAAGATCATGTTTGATTAGGCTCCTGCGTCTTTAGGTGCACATGCACCTGGCGCAAAAAATGCAGTGTGTTTGAAATACACGAATCTGTTTCCACGTGAAAAAAAAAAAAAACAATTCAGTCAAGAGCGGAACACAACTTTAAACGTAACACATTTAAATACTACTGTTAAACTCTCTAACACTGCAAAGAAAATTAAAAATTACAGACTGTTATAATTTTAAATATTCGTAGTGAATACGTGTGAAACTAGTATAGAGCGCCACATAGAACTTTGCTATGAACTTCCTCCAAATATAGTTACAGAGTTGACACTTATGAGAGATGTGATATGCGCCTTGAGAGCCGATGACGGTGATTAAGGTGAGTATGGAGCGGCACAGGAATAAAAGTGCGGGGGAAACGTGAGATCCCCGAGGAAACCCGCCGACCAACGGCGTCGTCCAGCACGATTCCCACATGCGAAAATCCCGTCGGGGCGGGCGGTCTAACCACTCAACCACCGTGGCCCCTTGACGCCTAAAGTCTCGTAGTAAATAGTATAGGTACGGCGGAAAGCCTGTGCGTTACTTTGAAGCATTTCGCGTAGCGGCGACGGGACAGTTTGATGTATTTGTCCAAGTCGCCCTTATTGCTCCCTTGCTTCCGGGCTTGAACAGCTGAAAACATGTTACGTGAGCCGGGCGGGACGTGCGACTGAACTGCGCTTCTGCACCGCAGGGTGTTCTGTGGCGCGGGGTGGGAACGCACCAGGGCAAAGCAGGGCATGGCCGTGCAGAATCCGAGCGGCGAGCGCGGCTCCCAGCGTGGGCATCAAAGGCGGCCATAAATCTCTATTCAAGCGAAGGGCGATCATTCCTCGCCGGCCACATCCTTATTTGCCGGCTACCCATCCGTCCATCCATCAGGCGGCTGCCGCGTCCGAGCCACCTGGTCTTCGAGCCCTGCCTCGCCCCAGCTTCCGCTCTACCGAGGTTCGAGCCCCGTCGCCAACGGCTTCCTTACGTTCACCACGCCGCACAGCATCCCTTAACACTCCTGCTTAAATGTATACAGGAAGATTCGCAATTAGACCGACAAACTTCGAGAGGTGATTCTTCATGAAAAAGTAAAGAGAAAACATATGTGACATTTTACACCTGAACTGAATATTAAGGGAGTTATGAGCACATAAAAAACGAGGTTTTAAACCGTATTCGTGCAAAATATCGGGAACGAAGTAAAATACAATGACAACTCTCGAAACATGATTGTATGTTATCGGGACCTGCAACGTAAGACCCAATATTTTACACAAATACGTTTTTTTTTTTCATACCTCCCTTAATATTCGGTTTAGGTATAAAGTGTCTCATACGTTTTCCTTTTACTATGTCACGAAGAATCACCTCCCGAAGTCTGTCGGTCTGGTTGTGAATCATCCCGTATAGACTATTCACGGTAAAATGAGCACTTTTGGAAGCCCTCTCATTTTGAATAAGAGTCAATTAATATATTTTAGTGTGGTGGAATAAACACACTGTTGTTTATCACGTACGTGGCACTATATATTTAGAAAGGTAGTTAAAGGACAAAATATGACTGAAAGGAAAAAAAGTAACTAGGACCTCAAAAGTGCTCTCTTTACCGTGAACAGCTTATAATGGTCTGTTAGCGGTTTCTTCGCACTTTTTAAATCAAACCTTTGAAAAATTACCCCATGTATGACGTATTTGGTGGGTTCTTAAATATGGCAAATATTAAGCGTTTTATACTTGTGCCGGACATAAAACTACCCTATTTTCTGGTTAGACTGAAATTGTATTTATATTTTACGTATAAAATTATATAAAACTTAAAGCAGTATACAAAAATTTAAGTCACGTACTTATTAAGTTTAAGATGGCACAATGCCAGAGCTGAAGCAGATTTTGTATAATTTTAAGTTATATTTTCTTCTTTATTTTTTTTGGAGGGTATTATTTTTAATGTTCAAAAGCCAAAACTGCTTGAATACAAAAAAAAAACGGTCGCATAAGTAGCGTCGGACTGCAGACGCAACGTTGAAAAGTTCAAATTAACGAGTAGGTTAGTGTGAACACATGCTAAGGATAAAAAAATATTATTGGCCTGAAAGCAGCAGTAGAAAGTAGGAACACGCCCGCAGCCCTGGACAGTACTCGGAAAGTATAAGAATTATCGATCCATGACGATAGCGAAGATGGACACCAAAAACAGGCTCGTCACATCTTAGGCCATGTTAAAGATAGGCCCTACACTGGAACCGCTAAACGAACATGGCAAAACACATCAAATGACAATGGGCTGCCAAAACTAAAATGGCCAAAAGGGCTGCAAGCCACACTTACCAAAAGCGGTGAAAGTACAACATTTACGACGGTTCAAAAAGGTGCAGCAGAGATCAATTTTTTGAGAATGTCACGCAATGTTTTAACGACGTAGAAGAAGGAAACGAGACTGGCGGAAGTGGTCGTAGACCAGGTATCGATTCAGGTAGTTATGGCTACAATCGATATAACAATTTACGATGATAAAGAAAATAGTCACGTGATTTAACTTTAACGAACTGGCCAAATTAAGATAAACAATTAGTAAAATATTTCAACATAGTATAAAATTCTGAAAAAGGTATTTTATATAAAAAATGTCGTTTTGTTGATATTGTATCTTTGCCAATACGTAGATAATTAATAAGGTACACGATCTTGGTTAAAAGTTGCAAAAAAAAACTTTAAATGCATAGAACTTTACCAAAGTTCTGGCCAATAAAATTAATTGACAAGACAAGTTACAAACACGGAAATTACGCAGAATTACAAATATTATGACACAAATATCAGTAAACTAATAATATAAATACCAGAATAACTTACTAGGTCACAGTAACAGTGACTACTTGAAAACGAATTAACAATATTACCACACCAAAGTACAAGCAAATGAAGTGGCCGAACCGAACACTGGTTTTCGAAGAAGAAGAAGAAGAAGAAGAAGAAGAAGAAGAAAAAAAAAAAAAAAAAAAAAAAAAAAAAAAAAAAAAAAAAATAAGGCAAACAAAAGCGAGAGTCACAAATCGTGGCACAACCCTCGTTAACGTTAGTTCTAATCATGTATAGGCTGTTCACACTAAAATGAACACTTTTGAAAGCTCTGCTTAAGATCTACTTGTATGCACGTTGTGTATTCTTCAGTATTATGTAACATTAACATTGCGAAGGGTCCTTTATTCATGCGTCGATCAGGTGAAACTGTAGAATTATTAGAAAAGTAAATATTTCACAAATATGTTCATCTTAACACTTCGATGGATAAAAAAAAAAAAATAGAAAGCGAAAGAAGTAATTTAAGTTAACACAAATGGTTCCCTAACACGTTTTATTCGACTTTAATATACGGAACTACTTTCCATCCATCGTTACCAACTTTACCGGGCGCGTGTCACGAGGCGCGCCCGTTGAAATATTTGCAGACAGGGGTAGTGACTTTTTTCTAAGGTTGATTTCAAAAGTGCTCACTTTATCGTGAACAGCCTTTATTTTCTTATGGCGCGCAGTGTTCCAAAGAGGTCACTAAGTTACGTAAATGGTAAAAGAGAAATATTTTACTTATTTACTTAGTTATTTTATTAATTTGCTTTATGATTATTTTACCGTAGAAAATAAAGAGAATCAGGCACACATGCGATACTAGCGCTCACCTAGTGGCGAAAATGTTTAGTTACCAAACTAAAAGCATTGAGCCAGCCAAAAATAGCCTTCCTGCTTGTTGTGAACACTGAGTCGGAACTGAAAGAGATCTGTCAGTACAAAGAAATGGAATGGCGTGGCGGTTACCTGGTTGGGGGGTTAATCCGCTCTCTGATTGGCTTATGCCTGGCATAATGCATCCTGGCGTCGTGGGTCAAGTTCACAGAATGAGCGGCTGTTTCACTTCTGTAATATCAAGTATTATATGAGCACACTCTATGCCCGAGTTTTTAATTTCAGCCGGCGTTGCGTCAACCAATGTGATTTCCCGATAAATATGAAAAATAATTCTCCCATAATTAATAAACCTACTCGGAGCTACACTGAGAGAAAATTGAACAAAATAATATTTGTTTGTATAGGGCCAAACATATAATTAGTTACCCTAACAAAATATATTGTTAAGCAAACAAAATTTTAAAAGCAACAAAATTACTTTTGTTCGTCTAACAAAATATATGTTTGAATAAACAAAATCTCTGTGTTGGGCCAAAAAAAAAAATTAAGACCGTCAACTAAATATTTTGTTGAATAAACTGTATATATTTGTTTGGCCACTCATTTGACTGCTTTCTTTCGAAAATATAGCTCGAGAATTTGTTTGTATTTTTTGTGACAATTAAGATAGTAACCGTGTTTGTTAGTGCATCTATTGATGCTTAACAATCGTATAAACACACTAATAGAACAATTCAACACGAAACTGACCAGCAAAAATGTAAAACTTGGAATATTTGTTTGCACGCGTTGCCCAATATTTGCAGTATATCTATTTAAAAGCTTTCCGGCGGCATCAATTTTCGCATTAGCCAAGATTACTAGGGTGTAGCGCTCGGACGCAGGTGATCTATGTTCAAAACTCGGTCAAACGTGAAAATTATTTTTATATCGACCCAAACTGTTTAATTTACGTGTAGCCAAACAAATCTTTCGTTGCACCAACTAGATCCTACAGTTTGGGGCAACCAAATGAGAACAACAAAATAATTCCATTTCCCCTACACAAACAAATAATTTGGTTGCACCAAACGAATCTTGTTTGATTCAATAAAATCTTTTTCTCAGCGTGTATCGGCGAAGGCCACCTGCAAAGGTCTACCTTTTGAAAATGCTGCCAGTCTGATTCCAGATTTCCACCGTTCAGAAACACTCTGGGATACACGAGCGATCATTTTGGGAAAGCTAAAAACGTCGGACTGTAGTAACTAAGCGCATGTGATATAGGTGGACCCGGCTATCATCTTAGTATCAATGAGGGCCTATATTTACGGAATTTCCAAGTACCGTAAGAAATCTTAAGAACGCTGTAGCGAATGCGTGCCCTTTTCCCTTATAGTTAAATACCTGCGAAATTTGCGTTATTATTTAAAGACAGGCTGAACTGCAAGTTACTGTGCGTTTGACAAACTTCAGTCATTGGCCGGAAATACGTCTAGCAAGCATTGGTTCAGCGGTGGATTGGCCAATCTCTTTATAAGGGTGAAGCATTTAGTCGACGTTGATTAAAGTGTAGTGGCCAATGAAACCACGGACCGTGCTCACTTGTTTATAAGCCAGTGGAATCTATCCTGTCACCGAAAGATAACGCGAATTTTGCTCGTCTCTACTTATAGCATATAGCTCGTTGGGTCCAGTATTTCTATGGCCTGGGTAATGAAGAGGCGACTTCAGTGGAGAAGGTGCGAAATCGTGTTAGGCTTTTTAATGAAGAACTGCTGGTTCATATTTGGCACAAATATTATATTACTGTACTCACAGGCATATGCCAATCTGATAGCTGCAGCCACTGCATTTGTTTATCTCACCGGCGGCCCTGAATGCGATAATAAAAGCAGCAATACAGCTTAAATCATGAATCGGAGCTCTTAAGTAAAATTTTTTCCCCTTTACAAAAGTATTCGAGAAATGCTAAAGGTTTGCACAGAAATAAAATTAAATCCGCTTGTGCGAAATTAGGCAGAGAATTAAGTACAGTTTATGCCGGGGCTAAGTTCAGTTGATAAACTGCTATGGATTAACGAACCAGCGAAATGTACTAAGTGCACTGCCTGGGACATGAACTTCGCTGTTTATTAAATAAATCATCGTAATCGTAGTTGGGATACAGCGGTGTATATTAATGTAGTTTAAGTTTAAGTAACCGATAAGCAGTGGAAACCGATTGCAGCGAGTTACGCGCTGCACATTCATAAACTTATCTGTCCCATAGCGTACTCGAAGCTGAAAGGAAATAAATAAAACTGCTTGAGGCAAAAAAAAAAAAAAATATTTCAACACATTTCACAACAGGTAATTAACAATTAGATGGGCATTCGCCATTTCTATGTAGATGTCTATCGTGGAAAAACGACTGAGCACGAAAAAAACAGAACAGCAACTAATTATGAAAAATATATGTATATATAATTAACCAACAGATAACGCATAGAAAACAACACAGGCTAGAAACCTACTTGAAAAAGTTAGAACAACACTGACGAAATAAGTAGGAATAAAATGGGACAACACAACAAAGAAACGCACTCAAACACAGTATTTTTACCAGACACGACAGAATACAAGCCAGGTATGCTGAATCAGGAATATATATGCACAAAGCCAGAAAATTCAATGAAGGAATCGATCAAATAAGACACGACAGCAAACTAAATGCGGAAAACTAATATACTACATGTGAATACGAAAAAAAAACTATATACGACCAACAGACAACACACCGAACACGACACAGGTTAGTTATCTAATTACACAAATAAAACAAACACAACGGAAAAAAACTCGCGTAAATACAGTAGTTTTTCCAAAACCGACAGAATGCGACATTTCGGGAACTGCTATTAAGATTTGTTTTGTGCTCAGTCCTGTTTTTCCACGACAGACATTTGCATTGCAATGGCGAATGTCCAAAAACCTCAATCTAGTCATTCACCCCTATTGCACTATTCATGCAAAGATCGCAGGTAATTAACAAGATAAAATCCTCATGACACTGTAGGTTTTTAGAAATTACGTATGTGTTTTATTTAATATATTTCATTTCTATTTTTATGAACAAAAGGTGAGGCAAAGTAAGAAAATTTGCAAAATGCTTCGGGTCAAATAACATGCCCTCAAGAAATTAACGTCAGGTATTTTTACCGATTCAGCAATTAATGATTCAGAATTGCAACGTCGGTGGCAAGGAAGCTGAGTCACGCATGTTAAGGAATCTCAAAAAAAATAGGTGTGAATTACGGTTAGAAAAGTGGAGTCCAACCCATGCTTTCTTTAATGCCATTCAGGCGTGTTAACCGTTGGGTCAGTTTGTTAAAGACAGCCCGCGAAAGGAAACACTGGTGCATCTTTTCCCCCCTGTCACACCGATGAGTAGCATATTGCACAACGGGGGTCGCTGATAACGTCCATGTCCAACATTAATGGCGCAGACCTCGAGCCATCCGTGTGACATGATATTAAATTACTCATTCTGTGAAGAGGACCTACGGGGCTATGTCACTTCTGCGCAAACAGGATGGAGAGGAGACCTCTCGAATGTGAGTCACGCACGCTAACCGCAAGACCTCTGCATACGACCTCTGCACACGACCGACGACAGCCTGCAGCGATGGTCATCTAAAGAAACCCCTCGCCAATCGCTCTATAGTCACGTCCCAGCGATGGTTAGGAGAACGGGGTTAAGCGGGTGGAACGGAGGAAAAGGGACGAAGCGTTATTTCCTCGAAAGAGAAGACAGTTGGTGACCGCATCGCTTTAATTGGCCTCGAGACAATGCACGGGGCGGCGCGCACCCTTATTAGTTCCAGGACCTGCCGTGGTAAGGGGGGGGGCGGAGGTCGGGGAGGGCGGGAGTGGCCATCAGGTGTGTTTAATGGCGGCCGTTACCGCGGGAAGGCACGATCTTCGACATCACCTGGCCGATCGCGCGACTACTTATGGCCCGGACATGACCCGCATGTGCCTTGCCCCCACCATCCACAACGGCAATTCCGTGTCGCCAATTAATACCGGAACTGCCCCGACGGCTTGGACACGCTGCAGACAGAGGGCGATCCACGCGCCAGTCACCCGGCCATTTCTTCAGTCCAGGCACAGAGAACGTATGAATACAGAGGTGCAACACCTGTGTATACGGCGGAACTACCCCAAAACGGCGCCGGCGTCCAGCAGAATGTTGGGACGCCGTTCGACAACCTACTCCGCTGCCGGCAGCCAAGAGCCAATAGGCAATCTTTCGCAGCGTGAAGTAGCCAATTGGGCGCAAGCCGGCCCGTTCCCATAGGTAACCGCCGCGCCATTTCGTCTTTTGTGTATTTACACAGCCCACTGCCGAGCGATAGCTTGTCCTCCTCCCAACACAGCGATCCCTGTTCTCGCATGTGGGAAACGTAGAGCATACGTTGCCGCTGAGTTTCCTTGGGGCGTTCAGTCTCGATAGATCAAGACGCCACAAACCTAGCCCAACGTGCAATGTTGTAGCGCCCAGCTACACACAAGCGGATCAATGGTTGGTGAGGGGAGGGTTAAGCTCTCCCCCCCTCCTTTCTATGCTTCATTTACACTGAATAAAATAATATAATTCTGAAAAGAAGTATATATAATACCTATAGTCCTAATGCGAGTTTAGACAGACAATACACTTGAGTACTGGCATTAATATCTATAATACACTCATGGTTACTTCCATCTTTTCTGCAACCCTGCTAATGTTTACTTTCAGACTATTCCTTCCTTATAAAGCTTCAAATAATCTAGGAACTACACCAAAGATAGAACGCATCGCACTTGTGAGCAACTATTTCTTACCCGACATTGCTAATATACTTATTTTCCTTCTATTTTTATTTATATTAATTGTTAATGAAATATTAAAATTCATTCATTTAATATAGTTAGTATTTAATTTAACCATAAATGAAATGCTTTTATATTAAAAAGTATACAGTTCTTGTGATACACGACACTTATAGGAAACAACCAAACATGTCATACGTGGTGTAATTTCTTTAAAAAAAAAAAAAAAAAAAAAATCTCATTGCAGATACTGCGAATGCAATAAACTACAGCACTGAAACTTAATGCTTACCAGAAAGCATTTGGTTAAAACGTACATCGCACTGCCTCGTACATCAAAAGGCTTCCTCGTTAATGGGACGACCATTAATGTAAAAGTAATACACAGAACATATGGGGGGGGGGGGGAAATTGTATTAAATGACTGCTTAAAAAGTCGGAATGAGCGATTCGGGTACGCTTTTAGCGTTACGTACTTCAGTCAGGGCAACTCAAAATCCGAAATAATTTTCTATTTCCAGGAACGCCTGCACCATGGAGCCATTTTGCTGAAAACGCATACCGTCCTTATGCGAAAAATTTAACAAAGTTAGGAGTGTAGAAACTTTACGTATAACGTTCTATTTTTCCCTGACTCGTAGAGGGGGGGGGGGGGAAGAAAATGGAAAGGAAATTTTTTTAACTAATTTAAACAGCCGTAACTGAAGGATCAGTAAGTGAACCTGACTTCCGCACGAAAAAAAAAAATGAACTGATTAAACGTGCTATCACGACATTATCAGAAAAGAAGCTTCAAACATAAAAATAATGCACACATATGAAGATGATATATTCTTAGATGAGAACTAGTGGCTGAGCCCACTGACTGAAAATTTCTAACACTGGTGTCAGATGTGGGATAGAGGCATTAATTCAATAATCGAATTCTAAAATAGGGCATACAGTAGTAATTTGTAAGAAAAACTTATTAAGCAATTTTAGTGGCAGGCCGGAAAATTAGGAATGTTTCGTAGTGAATGATTGATAACTATAGGAGAATGTCGTCAGATATGGAAGTACTGGAAGTAAAATAAGTCTAATATCACGCTGTCGATCTAATTACTGTCATTTTAAGTTAGGACTTTACAGTGGTGACTGATATTTTGTAAGTATACAACTGACACAAACAAGAACTATCTATTGCGTAGGACCAAGCTAACATTTGACTACGACAACAACCAGAACAGCGGTATCAGGTGAGGGAAAGGTAATTTTGATTTAAAAAAACTGTAACACATAGGATTCTGATTTCATACAATTTATCAGCAAGTTAGCTAACGCCAACTATGTAAAGGGTCTCCACCAAGACTCCGCGCAATTTCCTGGTTTTAAAAAGGCGCGTGAGAAAAGTGGGGCGTTATGTTCACGAACACTTTGTCCGAGGTTGTGTTACATGGAACGGTCCCCACAGTCGTTGAGAAGAACACTGTTGTTGAATTCAGTTGCACTTAAAACCTACTCTATGAACTTATAAATGTTTACAACTGCAAAAAAAGAATGTAATCGATTAAACATAGAATTTTCTGGCACTTCGTTACTTTCTGGAAGCCTCTTCGAACAATACAGTAGTGCAATGTTTTCACTAATCGGTACGCAACACTTACATTATCCTGTGGTAAAAACATCGTCTGTGTTTCAAGTCTGAAATTCTTGAATAATACACGTTCCAGAAGGCAGATTTGATCGCAGCACACACACCACACTCACACACACACACACTCACTCACTCACACTCACACACACACACTCACACACACACTCTCACTCACACACACACACTCACTCTCACTCACACACACACTCACTCACTCACACACACACACACTCACTCACTCACTCACACTCACTCACACACACACACACACTCACACTCACTCACTCACTCTCACTCACACTCACACTCACTCACACACACTCACACACACTCACTCACACACTCACACACACACACTCACTCACACTCACTCACACACACTCACTCACACACACACACTCTCTCACTCACACACACACTCTCTCTCTCTCTCTCTCTCTCTCTCTCTCTCTCTCTCTCTCTCTCTCCACTGCTTTCCGATGTAGCCGTGCGATGGAAGATTGCCGCTGAACTCTTGAGTACTTATCTTTGTCACTGGAAGGACGCTGAGTGACGTCACCACTGGCAGTAGGGAACAACGCAACACCTGGCGACGAACCGCGGAACTAGAGACCAGGTGCCCCTCGCTATACGCAACGCGAAGGACAAGCGTACTAAACGCCGACCATCACGGCAAACACTCGCAGGATCAGTCGCCAAAACACGCAGGTGAGTTGGAAGAGGAAATCGTAAATCACTGGCTCACCAGAAAGAGGACTGTAAAAGGAGAGAACCGGTCGGTTTGTCCGCTGCAGCAAAGACTAAACAAGGAGATGCAATGAGCTTAGCGGGAGCGTGAAGTTCTACCGATTATTGAGCTGTTCCGCGGGGAAGAATAATAGACGCCCCACAGGCACGTTAAATTCTCTATGACCTGACTACGCTTGAGATGAGTTTCGTCTGACACTTGGGTTAACAGTGGCAATTAATTACGTGAGACACTCGTATTTATCTAGATGAGTCACCATTAAATAAATACCTATATGTCTTACAAACGTCAATAAAATTTAGGACACAAAATTTTCCATCATACCCGAGAAAATACTTTTCTCGCCACTAGGATTACACGGTATATATATATATATATCTTTAAAATGGCAAACCCTAATATCGCCTTGTTTTACTTACGTAAACAAATTAACATTATCATCGCCACTGTTATTTATATAAATTTGTAAAAAAGAAAAAAAAGACTAAATACAAATTGTACTGCATTTTATACAGAGCTTCCAGTGCATTTAAATCTAAGGATTTTTTCCGGACTTGATTCTACGTCATGAATGCGTCCCTGTACAGTTAGAATTTGCGATTGCAAAATGGCCACAGGGCACATTTTCTTCATGGGTACGTAACATTGGGTAATATTAGACATTTGAACAAATTTTCTGGAGCTATTGACGCCTAATCTCTGTTACCATGTTCACACATGCGGTCTGCCTTGCGAAAGTCTAACATCATGATGACCTCCATTGCTGAGTTGATCGCTAAGGAGTTAACGCAGCACTCTGTATTGACAAGTTTGAACCAATGACTGCTCCAGCCCTACTTTTCGGGCAATATTCATAAACACTGGGTCGGCGACGTTTAAGAGTTTCGGAGCCCGCTGTAATCGCGATGCCCTACGTTGCCTCTCGTGTATCTGTACGTAACCTCGCACGTAAGAAAAAGCTCATAATTAATTACTTATTTCCCGCAATCCAGGTATTTCAACTTCGCCTGGTGGCGGCAAGTTCATGATTCACGGGAGGCGGTTTACATCCCCCCCCCCCCAAAATCTTATAACGAAAACAAGTAGGCCCTATGTTTTGTCTGTTTTATTAATTTGCACCTAACCACCAACGAATCGCATATGACTTTACGCAATACACTGAGCTATATATTTAGAAGAAACTGGAGTTTCGTAACAGGTGAGAAACACAGGTAAAGACAAAAATCCGTCGGATTGAATATGGCTTTCATTTCTATACTGTGATCCTTCCTCCTCAAAACTTCCTTCCCTCCTCCGCCCTCTCCCGACATTCACCATTTGTGAGGATAGGTTTGGCACATCCTGTATAGCTTACTTGTCGTGCGGGTTCGCCGTTCTCACGGGACGACGCAGCAGACAAGCCGATTTCGCGACTCGATGTGGCACAATGTGGCCTTAAACCCGGCCCCACATCCTTCCGAGACCTGCGACCCAAACACTGCGACACCTGAGACATCATCAGGATGTGGGCGTGTCCCCCTTCCTCTGCCGACAGCAGATACACACGAGATGTCTGTCAACCCCCCACCCCCCTCCCCGCAACCTCCGGTCCTTCCTGTTCCCAAGGTAACCGTCCGACAGCACGTAACGACTGTCACATACAGGTACTTCCAACTACACTGGCCTCTGCTAATAAGTCCTCACTATGTGAGGTATGTGGCGTGGATGATACGGCACGACATGTATCGACGGACTGCCCTAAAATTGAGGATCTAAGAGACTGGTTGCGACGAGTGGCAGGACAAAGAGGATTGCAGTTGGAAATGAGAAGAGTTAAGGAAAATCTGGAACTCCACAAGTTGTGGAACAGATTTGCAACAAGCGTTGGGAAAAGGTTCGAGGAGTTTGGCCGGTGCAACCGGAGCATTCCGATGACCCATGGAGGGGAGGAGGGAGTGCTCGGATAAGGGCGTTAACGTTTCAAGTCAGGGAATAACCGATTGGCGAGGAGGCAGCAGGTTTAACTGAGAAAACCGGCAGAGAGCCGTGCGAGCCCAAGAAAGAAGGTACGAGGCACTGAGACAGAAGAGGAGAAAGTGCCGTGCTCTGTCTACTCACCAGAGTACGGTAGCAGTTCGGGAGGGTGGAGAGTGTGCCGACCGGCCTTCGGGCCGTTAAACCTGCCTCTGCTGATTAGCAACTACTATCTCTTCCAACTTATAATCCATACGAAAGCAAGCACGCGTTAGAATGTCGCAGTATATACTGTTCTGATCTCTAGTCTCCTTGAATTATGAGTTCTGACGTCGCAAAACTGTGCACAGACGACTACAGACGACGTGGCCGTATTTTAGCAGGCATGGGACCATTTGACACTTAACGTAGTGCTCGTTAACTGTAACAAAAGCCTGGGGAAATGTCACGTGATCACTCACTTGTTAGCAGCGATCTAGAGTCCTCTGTGTGCTTGAACGTTAGTTATCTGTTCACTGAAAGCTGTTCCTAGTGAGTAGCGAGTTTTATCTTTTATCAGGTAGCACGTATTTGGTCCTTACTACGTCGTAAAAGTGTATGTGTGGAAAAAAAAAGGGGGGGGGGGAGGTACACATTGAAAAGACAGCAACTCGAAGACCTGTAAAACGAAGAAGAACTAGGAGGCATCAAGTGCGCTCAATGGTCAACCTTTTAGTCGCCATGATTTACGGCCAGTACTGCCCAGGGTATATCGAGAATGAGTCACGTAGTAATTTGCCAGTCTGCGTGTTTAAAAATCCTCAGGGCGTAGTTCATTGGCTGCTGCCCAAGAGAATGGCTAGTTTTACCAAAGTAAAAACAATTACTAAAACACACCAGAATCAGAAAATTGCAAGAATTTGTAACGCTATATATATATATATATATATATATATATATATATATATATATATATATATATATATATATATATATATATATATATATATAAAGCATTTGGGGAATACCATATAAAACAATAATGAACAAAATTAAGAATCCATTACACTAACCTCAAAAAATTTGGAAAATAAATATACAGAAACCGCGGCGTCTGGAGTGCTCGCCTCTCACCAAGACGAACCGTGTTCGATTCACGGCGGGATCGTGCCGGACGCTGCCGCGTTAGTCGGCGGGTTTCATCGTTTCCCCCGACCCTTGCATTCAGACGCTGCTTCACCCTGGTCGGCCCCCGAGACCTCGTTGAGCGCCGCCCAAACATCTTCACGCCACAACACAGTCCAGTCTGCGAGGGAGGTCCGCGCGATAAGTGAACTCAAGCCCCCCCCCCCCCCCCCAGCCACCAACGCCGCTGCGGAACAAGGCCCGTCGCACGCGAGCAGGACAAACAAACACGACACCGGTGAAGAACAGCAGGGGGAGAGCAGAACGAAGAAGGAAGAGGGGCATGTCATAAAAATTGCGCAAATATGTTCCATTTGCGGCGGGAAGTGGTGGCAAGCGAATAAAAATATATATAAAAAAAAAAGCTCTCTCTCTCAGCGTGACAAGCATGTACAGAGTGTCCGCCGCAGCAAGGCCTTGTGCACACGTCTCGTAATTTATATTTCGCGGCCGGCGTCCGGCCTGGGCATGGTTGTCGTGCAACGTGAAGGGTACTGTTAGTGCAGTCCCTCCCTCCCCCCCCCTCCGGCTGCATGCAACTCCCGACGTCAGGCTGTAGGCACGCACGCACGCAGCGCCGTGCAAGTGCAGTGATTGACAACGCAAACAGCAGTCGCGCGCCGATATAGTCGCCGCGTCGACACTGTGGAGCCTGGTGTCTCAGGAGAGCCGAGTGTCTTCCCTAAACACACGCCAAAGTTTCCTAACATTTCCCAAACATCACGATTCCCCCGTGGTTCTTTCAGCAGCCTAAATGTTTCTTTCCCTTACAGACATTGTAATCGCATTTATTACTGCGAATTATTTAAAAAAATATATAAAATAAACCACCTCGAAGCCTTAGGGCGTACCACACGCACACATTAACACTTCCAACACTCGGCAAAATTACGACAAGACACATGCGATAAATGCACACACACGCACGCCATTTATTTTGTTAATTTAATCACCTAGAGCTCATCAGAGGTACTAGTGAATGGTTGTTGATGGAGTGGAGAGTTCTGGGCGGTTCGCAACAACGTAGTCTTGAGAGCCGATGGGGTGGAGCGAGGTGGACGTGAAGCAGCGCCGGAATGCAAGCGCGGGGAAACTGGAGATCCCCGAGAAAACCCTCCAACCAGCAACACCGTCCAGCACGATTCCCACGCTTGAAAATCGTGGAGGGACCCAGGCGAGAACTGGACCCGGTTTCGCCTTGGCGGGAGGCGAGCGCACTAACTGCTTATGACATCACCGCGGCGCCAGTTGTCGATGGCCCTTTCTACATCTTTGAGGGCATGGGCATATTCACGGCCAACTACGGCAACAGCGAACCGATTAAATAATGCTTATCAGTTTATCTGTGGCGTGCCAGGGAGAGAGGAGAGCAAAGGGACTCTGTGGACCATAAACTAAAGATGAGGTGTACTGATCTCGCTATCTCCGTGTCACAACATTGAACTGCTATTCTGCCAACACGCCTAGGGAAAACAGCACTTTTTGGATGCTAGGTTAGAAAACTTATTTGGAAACAAATGTTTTCAGATGTTTTTATACTTCGTCCAACCAATTTGTAATGCAGTTTGATTAAATTAAAATTCGTAAAGGTATTTGATTAATATATAAAGCACCTGTCATTTAAAAATTAAGATATAAACAAAAAACACATTCATCAGTGCTGACCATGTGACTTTGACAGTTGTGTTCCTTTGAGGTAGGTCAATGCTGGGTACATGCGCGGAAGACGAATGAGCGGTCTACCTCATCTTTAGTCTATGCTGCGGACCGCCGAAGCTGTGTTCACTGCGCATGCGTTTGCGCCGGCCATCATTACTGAGCATGCAAGTTTTAACTCGCCATTTTGCAGCACAGTATCCCGACCAAACAGTACTCCTGAAACTAACTCGAGTAGCGGGAGGATATGTGTTTTAATACCTACTTTAAACTACCTTATGGTACTAGGTGAATGAGCGTTTTACCTGTTTTAGCAAACATAGGATGATTGTTAAATAAGCGACTTGACTCATTTTCACATGCGTATGTGCACTGGTAAGATTAATTATACTCAGGTCGGGAACAAAACGAGTTTCCTTACGGGACAGTTTGACATAGCGGACATCCCCGCCACTAGATGAGCACTGTTCCAAGAAGGTCGCTTTCAATTATAATTTTAAACTACGTGAATAATCAAAGCGAAAGGTTTTACTCAGTTGCGTAGTTATTTTATATTTGATTTACGATTGTGGCAATTATTGTGTTTTCAACGCAGAAAAAGAGGAAAATCCGATACACATGCGACCCTAGTGCTTGACTAATGGCGAGAAATTTTAATTGGCGAATTAACGCAGTGTGCTTTCCAACCTGAGTAGAATAAATCTTATTATAGGCTATTCACTGTCAAGTGAGCACTTTTCAAAGCCCTCTCATCTGGATAAATAGCCAATAAATATATTTTATTTTAGTCTTAGAAGTTTATTTCCGAGTGCGGTGGAATAAACACACTGTTTTTATTACTTGAATGGCGATATTTATTTTTAAAGGTTATTAAATGATTAACAAAATTGGCTGAAATAAAAAAGTAAGTACGGCCTCAAACGTGATCACTTTACGGTGAACAGCATATAGTGTATTCACACCTGCGACGGTCCAAGGGCGCTTATTAAGTTACTTGGTTCACTGCAAGATGGCTCCATAGCTAAAAAGAAAGCGATTGCAGAACTATCTCGAGTTGCTTCAGGGAAACTACCTCGAAAAAATTCGCTGCTAAATCATTCTTCAATGATTTAGTTCCTTCCATATCAACTGTTTAGCACTTCTCGAACAAATCTCTGGTAACAGCTCCCTGCCCGCAACCACGTGTATTTTAACGGACACATCTCCCGGCATCATCCCAGTAAGTTGGCAACCATGAACGTTCGATGACTTTGCGTCATGATAAAAGTGTTACGTTTAAATTATTTTTAAATTTGTGAACCTCGAAATACATTTCATTATATTAATTTTAGTTTAATGCGCTGCACACAGAGGTAATAACTGGCGGGATAGTGTAAACTATTTACGGTCGTGACAATTTCGCAGTTTCACTTGGCCGACGCACTTACAAAGAGACAGGGACGATGGCAATGTTAATTTTACAAACAGCGCAAAGATACAAACTAGTAGGTCATAGGTAGGGTTCAAAAAAAAAAAAAAGTCAGTTATCCGCGAAAAGCCACACTGTTCTTTTATGCAACGCTATTACATCACAACAGACGTACATAAAACCAGAAGTAACCAGTTTCGGTGGCCACCAATAGAAATATCACTCACCCTTTTGGTAAGATGTTGAGTTGCTACATCGCCGTAGCTATGGCAGTCTGTGTTGCGGTAAGATGTTGAGTTGCTGCATCGCCGTAGCTATGGCAGTCTGTGTTGCGGTAAGATGTTGAGTTGCTGCATCGCCGTAGCTATGGCAGTCTGTGTTGCGTTAAGAAGTATATGTTACAGCCAGTGATATGTTTACCCCGCTGTTTCAGTTTTATGTCGTTAACCATCTATACTGCACGTTCACAGAAGTGCCAGTAAGTGCCAGTACAGCATTACATAAGCAGAATAAAGTGACACATTCTCTTGTGCTCCTAAAAAGTTTTACGTCAGCTTTAACTTGATTGATTACCTGAAAACAGTGAAAGAGCAGGTAATGTGGAAGTATTTTTTAAATAAAATTTAAAAAATATGCCTTACCAGGGTTGTTTTTCTTTGAGGCTTGCTGCATTGCGCAGAGGGAAATAAAATCGGGCAGCTTAGAGACACGACTAAGCAACCACGCCATCAGGGCAGATTACAACGCTGCCCCTCCCCACCCCCCCCACAAACAAAACCCTTCAACCCTTAAAAACGTCCAGGGCTTCACAAAACACCGCGTGCTGGCGAAACGGTTGAATGACAACGACAGGGTTGGTGGGAGCTTAGCAGGGGTAGGACGCGCGAAAAATAATGATAAAAAGAAGAATTCCGCCGTTGAAACTAAAAACTTGTCTCTGTTACGCTGGGAGGGGGGGATACGGTGACAAAGAAAAGAGCGAGTGGAAGAAGTAGCGATGAGGCAGGGAGGAAGAGGGATGACGCGGTGGAAGAGGGAGTGACGGGTGTCAGCGCGCATTATTACGGTCCTTGTTTCAGCCTTGTTCCTAGCGTCATCCCGCCAGACAGACAGACGGACGGACGGACAGCCGAGGGGGGAATTGACAAAGCTTGACAAAGAAAGGACGGATATAAAAAGAAGTTGTAACACAAAAAAAAAAAATAGGAGCTGGTGGATTCTGTCGGACGGGCAGTACGGGCGGGGCTGGTCGGCGGAACCCTGGAGTAGGCTGCCGTGCCTGGATGTCGACGTCATACTACTCATTTGTCGGGCCGGGCGGTGACGGGCGGACAAGAGATGTCGAATACGGAAGGCGTGGAGGCAAAAGCGCGGAGAGCCGAAGAGTCCCTCCGACGGCGCCGCGGAAGAAACGTTAATTGCCGTGCTGTGCTGCTCAATCCGTGTTTCCAACTTAGTTCACAACAAGAACACGCAATGACGTGGCGTGTCTTGTCCTTCACCTCCTCGAACTACTGACGACGACGTACAAACAAGCTAAGATTTCGTGGATGCCCTCTTCCGTTCGGAATTAGTACGACCTCGATCTTTAGTTCCTGCTCTCGGTGTGTAAACGATAACTCCCAAGGCCCTCCCAACAGGCATTAACCTCTAATAAATATATCTTATTGCAGCCAAAGGCATTACATTTTGAGGGTGGTGAAATATATACACTGTGTTTATTGGTCACATTGCAATGTTTATGTTAAAGAGCACCAGGAAGATGGAAATTGGATGAAAGGAAAAATTTAGAAGGATGTAATTTACAAAAAAATATACACTTTGTCAGCACTTTGTACTAGAACCCAAAACCCCCTGTAATATTAGCCGGCGCCTTTAACCACAAAGCCTACTTGACTTGTGAAAGTAGGATCTATTTTTACAGTAAATAAACCTGCAAGTACCTACAACATATTGATGAAGTTATTTGGTTAAAAAGCAGGGGTACATTTATTTAGTTTTAAGAGTTCTGTTGTTAAGATATTTGGATGGCTCTTAGGAACCAGGTATTGAGAGCCGATCTAAAAGTTCTGTGTACAGTAGCTAGGAAACATTAACAGTTCATGAATAATACGGTCACGTTTCATTATGATTATTTGAGGTGTTTTAAGTGTTTTACGTTATTCAAACTTGCAATACATTTCTTTTTGCACGCAGCTACACTTTACACCACCCATAGTTTTTTGCAGTTACAGTATAGTCTGTACGGTTTTACGTTGTTGAGTGTCCACCATTTTGTTGAAACTTGTGGATACGAGTCAGTATAGTACAAACATTTCCAGAGGTATAGTACAAACACGGCCCTTGTAGTTTTACAAACGAAAAGTTTTACAAGAGAAATCTTTGTAGTGTTACAAGCATTTGTAGCATTACAAAGAATTTCTCAGTAAAAATTACAAATGTTTTTATACCATAGCGTAGGCATTAAAAGAGAATGAAACCTAAAATATTGCGAGCAAATGAAAATATATTTCTTTACGATCGTAAAAGAGAAACTAAAGTACAAAATATTTTGTAAGAGCGAGAGATGTGTGAAATACCACTCGGAAGTAAATAATTAATTAAAACTTACAATTAATGTTCCGTGTAATGTTCAGTTCAAAGGCCATATTGACACTTTTTCCTCGATAAGGAAACTGCGAAGTCAATAAACGAAATTAGTTTCTCGTCTAAGCAAACTTAGAAGAGAAATAATGGATTTTCTGCAAATGGTGAAGATAAGCTGTTCACGATAAAGTGAGCAATTTTGAGGCCCTAGTTACATTTTCCTTTCAGCCATTTCTTACCCTTTCATCGCCGTTTTCAATAAATATTGCAATGTGAATAATAATCACAGTGTATATATTCCACTGCACTCGGAAGTTTCTGTCTAACGCTAAAATAAAATATATTTATTGACTATGATACCAAATGTGAGAGCTTTCGAAAGTGCTCATTTTACCGCGAACAGCCTACACCTACTGATGATTCAGTTGCTGGCAGCACGCGCACATTTTACGTTACCTACTCGTCACTCGTACAGAACAAGTACTTATACAGAAGAGAAACAAGAGGTCTGCTAATTGGCTTGGCTATATTGGTACCGTTTCGTGTCCAATTTGCTACTTCATGATCAGATTAGCTAAGCTAGAGCCTGGAAAGTTTTACCTCTTGCCACTCCTGGCCAATCGCAGGGAAGCTATCAGTATCGTTATAACATATTCCGTGACTTTCCCACGTATCATGTCACATTTTCCTGACTAACATACGCGGCAAATATTAAAAATAAATTTATGATTGTCCTAAAAATAATACGATTTTTTTAATGGATAGAACGAGCATAGCCTTCCTTCATGGAAGTTTTCCTATGTAGTAACAAATGTTATAAAATAGCCTACTAAAAAAAGAGCATCAATATATAAAAATGGTGCATGGAAACAGGTGGCATAGATGTTAAATACTAGCTTCTTCAGGGCTAGAAAGAGAGTTACGACACAAAGACAAGAAACAATACATACAATGTATCAACTGAATGAGAACCACTAGAAATGTTCGAATTATTATTTTAGTTAAGTAAATATTTTATTTAAAAATCTTAGTCTTAAGGTGAAAATCATATTTTCCACTATGGCAATGCTTGCTGTAAAAAAAAACTGCCAAGGAACATGTGTAATGATAGTTACGAGTACACATACAACAGAATTGTCCACAGGCTTACAAATCTTCCGCACTTATTAAATACATTTTCAGCTATTTTATCTACATTCCCTGACCTCACACAAATTTCCTTGATATTTCCCAGACTTTTCCAGGTTTTCCCTATTTCCCCTGACACTAGCTACCCTGTAACGACATTGCGCCGGGTTTCCTGTTTGTCAGGCCTTCTCGTTTGGGCATACGGGTGGAGTTAGCGATAAACGCGGCGGCAGTTTCGCCTCTGTATGCCAACCCTATTCTTTATCCATACCTTTCAAGCACACGCACACAGGCTGTAGATGAAACCAGAAACTGGCGGCAGGGCGTACTCACCTGAAAAGAAAAGAAACAATGTCAGTTCACAGGTTATTAAATATTTCTGAGTACATAGTTAAAAATAATCACACAGGAACACTACCTATGCAAAAGTGTACATTAAACTCGCTATTAATATTTTACAGCATCAGTTTAAATTGAAGAATAATTATCAACACCAAGTGTGTCATTTAGCTAGGTAAATAAGCGACCACAAAAATTATAAATAAATATTGCCACAATACTAATAAATATTAACGCGAGTATCCACGAACATTCCCTATTTCAGTACTTTAAATTTACCTTTACAACCGCATGTGTATTTTCAAAGGTAGTTTTGGCTGTTTCTAATGTTTAGGATTCAGCATTATTTAAACTTCGGAGATTACCTTCGAATGAAGATTGGAAGTAGTTTAAAACTTAAACGTGGTGCATTAATATTCGTACTGAATGAGTAGAAATTTTGTTATAGCTTAACTACTCGACACAACCATGCAAGAAGGATATTTCAAGGAAGCTGTTTGAATGCAACGGTTCGAATAAAATTTATCGGATTTACTGATTATATTTTGTACACGGAACTTCAAAGAGGTTACAAGACGACTTTCGATTAAGGCTGTGTTCCAAATAGCCAGCCCTCACACTCGCACTTAAACTTACACTATCGTCGCTCGCTCTTCTCAAAATAATGGTTACGGTCTGCAAATCGATTGTTATTCTGTATAAACATAATAATATTCACTTAAAAACAACAATTTATTCATTAATATTTACATTTTAATCAACGATGGATTGATTAGTAGGGATGATGACGGGGATGATAGTATAATGTTTGAAGGGAGTCGGGTATAAATTTTATCTGAAATCAGCTTGAGCTTGGAATTTTAGCACCGTTTATTCTAAAATTATAAATTAATAATTTCCGAATTAATACATATATTAAATATTTACTGAAAATACTTTACAGTGAAAGATTACTTGATCTTGTGGCATCCCACTGTTTTCAGATAGGTAGTATTGATTTATAAATTCGTAAACTGTAATGCATAACCCGAAATAGGCCTATAATATATTTGTCTACGAAAGTAACACGAAGGAGAATGTAATTAAGGCAGTTTATTTATTTCTCCTGATGTTAGGAAACAAACAAAAGAATGGAGGTTGTTGCGAGCGCGATTAGAGCATGCATGTGCACACATTCGTAAACAAACACTCTCACTCACTCCCGAAGAACATTTGGGACAGTATTCTCTGACGTCAATGCCGAGTGCGAGTGCATGAGAGTGCGCATTTCTTGCCATTTGGAACACGAGCTAGCTACACCTCGAGAACGGAGAGTAGAGCGGGCCAGGCGGCTACCAATAACGGGGACTCGGCAACCGTTAGGCACCGGAATGCGTGGGCGGGGGGAAAACGGAAGATCCCCGAGAAAACCCGCCGACCAGCGGCGTAGTCCGGTACAATTCCCGCGCGCAAAAACCCAGCCGAGAAATGAACCCGGCTCGCTCTGGTAGGATACGAGCGGTCTAGCGTCACCTCCAACAAGGCTATGTTTCGAAATATTCAACACTAACTTACAAAATGCAATTTGTTATAGGCTGTTCACGGTAAAGTGAGCACTTTTGAGGCCTTATATACTTTTTTCCTATCAACCATTTTTTGTTCATCCGCCGCTTTTTAAGATAAATATTGCCATACAAGAATAAACACAGTGTATAGATCTCACGAAAGTTAACGTCTAAGGGTACAATAAAATATATTTATTGGCTTTTATTCCAAATGAAAGGGCTTTTAAAAGCGCTCACTGTATCGTGAACAGTCTATAGGTGCTCTATATGACGATGGCATACTTTCCTTTCGTAACCAAGTAAAAACGGAATAACCAGCGGAGGTGTAATAACGATGAACCATCGAAACATGGTCAAAGAACACATGCCTCCTTATATTTTAAGAGATATGTGGATCTTTGTAGAAAGTATTTTTCGCCGATATAATGTGTTTAGTTAATGAAATCTTCGCGTTTATCGGATATAATGGGGCAGACTTATGCTTGCAGTTCATCTCAGTTGGAAGAAACGCGTGCGTGTTTAAGCGTTAGCGATACAACAGCAAATAGTGCCTTCGAAACAACGTACAAATGCCCCTGTAACGTTTCTAACACACGTCGTAAAAAAAAAAAAAAAAAAAAAAAAAATCAGAGCGGAAGCTTCGGGTATCCCGTTTACAAATGATGACAGTTAGTACACAAAGCACGGTTAATATAATCGAATTTCGTTTGTTTTGACACTGCCGGCCTTGGAGTACAAGCTTCCCGTTTTAATTAACCTGAAGTAAAGTGCACGCTACTGTAAATACGAGTTTGAAATGTTCACAAACAGGCAAGCTTCCTGTTCAAACTCCGGCTTACCCGAACTTATTCCGCACGATCGAACACCTCAAATAGTTTATTCACGGTATTGCACGTTTTTTTGAGTCCAATATTTGACAAATAACCCTACTAATAAAACGCTGATTCCAAAATGTGTAAATCAACACAATAATTTCACATTTCTGTTAACATTAAAGCACCTCTTTTCTTGGTGAGATGAAACTTCCAGCTATATATTCTTTATAAATTCCAATATTTACTACGCAAGCCTAGTCATTATTTTTTTGTAAAACAGGAAAAAGCGAGCTATGTTGGCAATGGATAGCAAAAATTAGTTATTAGGTAAAATATTATTAAACTGAGGTTTCGTGTGTTATTTGTAAAGTAAACGCGTGTCACCGACAATTTCGCGTTTTCAGGTAAAGCTGGTGGAAACACATCTCAATTTATGTTTAAAATATATTAATTTTTGACTGTCTGTCCCGCGCTTACATACAGCAAGTAGTAGTTTCCCCACTTGGTGTATTTTATAGACTTCTAGCACGCTTAGTTGACACATGGAGGAAGGATACGTAGTGGACAGCTTGTAAGTCATCAGGACTTCAGGAAAGTTGAAAGTAACAAGTATATCCTATAGTATAAAGGTTTCGTTAAGGACGAAAGTGACACGAACATGATTGACCTTATCGCATTTGCACAACAAAAAACATGTGACCATAATATTGCATTTCATCATAAATTGTATCAAACCGTGTTGCTACCAGGATTTTCATAACTTCGTATAATCATAAAAAATACCCGTTCCGGCCTCTTTAGTTTCAGAAAGATAGACTTTATAGACAACAATACAGAAACTGGCACACTTCAATATACGAACTAACGTTGTCAATCCCAAGAATCACAGCGGGATGTGCAGGATTTCTATTTCTACCGTGATACCCACAGACAGGATCCCTTAGTCAAAAAGATGGAGTGTTTGCGGTATTTGGTTTCCAAGTTGCAAAATATGTATCTAGAACTTACTCGGAATAGATACTGGGTGGTTTGAAACACCGACTAGTACTAAAGCTATTTAGTGCCCCGTAAAATATTTTTTTTTTATTGAAAAAAAGTTTATTGGCTGTCACGAACTACTTAGTTGACAGCAACAGCACTTATATAATCCACAGTAAAACATTTCGCTGAGAATGCAGAACTACATCCATCTTCTGTCTGGACACGACGCCATATTTGCCTGTGTGCGGTTCTTTGCGTCAGGTTACGAATTAATTCACGAGGGATATTTTTAAGTGGTTATGAACGGATCATACAATTTCTTTATTCCCAGTAAGTAAACGTTACACGTGAATTATTCCAGACAGTTGCCCTTACATGAAGTGAAGTGTGCAAGCCTTGTTGTGTGTGTGTCGCTTATTAAATTTCTATTACATGCATGCTGAAGACAGCGCTTTAACGTTGATCAAGGTAAGCGTTATAGTGACACGCTGTGCTCGCAGTTGATGGGTTCAAGGTTCGAATCCCACTCGTGACGACTTTTAATTTAGTTTTTGATAGTTGTTAGACTATGACTTTCTACAAAAGTCCACACGCCTTTGTAAACCTCACTAACCACATTGCTGCTGTCATCGTAACATTTTCGCTGCGACTAACGAACACGTTATTGCTGCGACTAACGAACACGTTATTGCTGCGACTAACGAACACGTTATTGCTGCGACTAACGAACACGTTATTGCTGCGACTAACGAACACGTTATTGCTGCGACTAACGAACGCGTTATTGCTGCGACTAACGAACACGTTATTGCCTACAAACACGCTCAATTTATCGGTGACAACAAACGTCATTTTGTTGTTTCCACTACATACTGGAATGACAAAAAAAAAAAAATTTTGTTGGCACCACAAAATCTTTTGTCATGTCTATATTGACAAAATAAATATGTGACCACTAACAAAATGTTTCTGGTTAGCACAAAAGTGTTTTTTTTTTCTTCTGTGTATTTCATTACGGGCCGCGTTTGTGTAGTGGTTAGACTTTTTTTATTTATTTTATTTATTTTTTTCATTGACCTTACTTAGCAGTAGAGCCATCCAGGGTGTTAAATTCTATCATGACTCCTACAATTTAATAAACAGTATATTATTTATACAGATTCACAATTTTTTTTTGTGGGAGGGCGGCTGTTCGTCTGGGCGCCCGTAATTTAAGCTACAAATTCTATTTCTATTCAAAAGCATCATTCACGCTTCCTAGGAAGGTGGTGAGCTATTCTACCCCGACCGAGATAGCTCCCCGACGGGTATCCTCCCCCCCCCCCTCTCCCTTTTTTCACTTTCAACACCCGCGCCGGAAACAGACCAAGGACCGGGATTCCCACGAATCTGATCGCGCGACCAGACGCCGTCGGGCCCACAACAGAGCTAACTAGCCTTTCGGACGGTCCCTCATGGCACCCAACGGTCGAATGGCGCCGCCCACAAACCCGAAGGCCCCCAACTCCCTCCCTATCTGTACTATTCTATTTTGTTCTTTTTATTTTTCCCCTCGCCCATCGTTCTGCTCCAACCTAAGCATCCTCCGGGACATCGAAGGTACCCCTTCTGGACACCCAGGCCTTCGTTTCCCGGCGGACGAGGGAATGAAGCTCCGCTCCTACAGACATCAACCAACATATTGTCACAAATTACATCTTTCCCTCATTTATATTTTCTTCTCCGCAGTTCCTTCCGTTCTTCTTTCATCCCTTTCAGGTCTTGTCTTTCTTTTTCTCTTTTTTGCTGCTTCTCCTCCTTTTCTCTCTTCTGTTGTTCTTCTACTTTCCTTCTCTGTTCTCTTCCCTATTTCCTTTCCTCTTCTTTCTCTTCTATTTCTTCTCTTCCTCCTTGCTCTTCTATTTTTCTCCATATTTCCTTCAATTCTTCTTGCATTCGTTTCAAATCTTGTGTTCTTCTTTATAACTTTTTCGTATTTGGAGCTTTTCAATTTTTCTTCCCCATTGTTATTCTGCGAAACTTCAATATTTACTGAAAATTCTGTTTCTTATCTAAAAGAGAGAGTTATTTACAATTTTTATTTTATTTAAACGATAAAACATTAGACAAACACAAACACTCACTCAAAAATTCCCTTAGTTCCAGCACACACTCATCCGCTCCCTAGACTACTCAGTTAAATCATTATTCATAGTTTTTACTAAATCATATATATTACTAATACTTTCATTTATTATTTCTACAGTTTCCTTGACATATATATTATGTTTTTGTAATGGCCATTTGTCATTAAAAGGTTTTAATTTATGTTCTAATTCTTTCCTTTCTTCTTTAAACATGTCACACAAGAATAGAATATGGTATACCGTCTGAGCTCCCTTTACACATTGACAACTGTCGTCTTCAATTTCATTTATTTTAGCTAAATATTCTTTAATTTGACAGTGTCCCGTTATTACTTCGAACACATTATTATTTATATTGCTTTAGTGGTTAGGCTGCTCGCTTCCCACCTAGGAAAACCGGGCTCGATTCCCGGCGAGTTCGCTCCCGGATTTTCGCACGTGGGAATCGTGCCGGACGATGCCGCTGGTAGGCGCGTTTTCTCTTGGATCTTCCATTTTCCGCGCCCTTGTATTCCGGCGCTGCTCCATACTCACCTCACTTCACCCTCATCGGCTCTCGAGACCCTGGTCTCACCACTCGCCAAACTCTCCTATTTCCCCGCCGTCTTTGTTTCGCCGCTAACCCCACTCGCGCGACGGCAAGTGTTCGATCGACGACAACCCAGAGTCGTCGTCCATGGTTGCAGCCTGGCCCGCATACAGTAGGTCCAGGTGGAAGAGTACGCCTACACTTCGTTTACCCTAAAAGCGAATGGCCTAATGTCGTTTGTCCTACTGCGTTTATCCTATACGCGTTTAGCCTAACTTCGTCTAACCTGATTTAGTTTGGCCTAACTTCGTTTATCCTAATTTTGTTTAGCCTAACTGCGTTTAACCTAACTTTGTTTACCATAAAATGTCAATTTTTTAATATTCTTGACAGGAACTGTATTTGTCCTAACGGTGTTTGGCCTAATTTCGTTTCCCCTAACTTCGATTAGCCTAAATACGTGTATCCTAAAATCTGAAGCTTGCGATTCGCCCTAACTGCGTTTGTCCTAACCTCGTTGACCCTAATTTCGTTTAGCCTAACTTTAGGGCAAACGCAACGCCACCGTGTGGAAGGGCGCACAAGAGCTAGGTTAGGGGGGTGAAGGAGGGAGGGGGGCATCCGTCCACTTCATCCTGCCTCGGCAAAAGGACAAGGGCGAGTGTAAGCGGGACGTCATAGCAGGGGCCCGCGCGGCGCGAAGTCCATCCACCCACGCCACCAAGCACAATCCGTACTCGACCTCCGCCTCGCAGGCAGTACGTCGTCGCCCTTCTCTTCTTCCTTCTGCTGCCGCCACGTCGCCGCCCGCACATCCTCGGCCACCTCATCCGCTCCCAGGGTCCTCGCCAGTCCTTGTCGCTAATGCGCCACTCTCCCGAGAACCTGGTGCGGCTAACATGATTTCTGTTTCGCACGGTATTTTCTAATCACTCCAGGCGAATGCTGAAGTGGTTATTCACTCCAGGCCATCGCCGATTCCTTCCCTGTTCCAGCTGCTGTGGGCAACTTGCTCCATCTCTAAAGACGAGGCGTTAAGCACCTCCTACCTGCCTACCGCGCGAGATGTTCTCAGCCCAGCGCCTGGACGTGACTGCTATGCAATGAGCACCGAATCGGCGGACAAATGATTTGGAACCAACGTCAACCTGATTGTACCGCCATCTCCGGTTTTTCGGTATAACGTATGACTTACTCAACGGGAGTTGAGTAGAGAGGTTTTGGTCGGCGTAAGGTCTTGAGCGGCCGGTGAAATTGAGGTGCCAGTGGCAGAATGCAAGGGTGGGGGGAAACGGGAATACCACGAGAAAGACCCTGCCAAGAATCGAGCACGGTTCGCCTTGGTGAGAGCCGAGTAGTCTGACCACTACACCACGCGGCCTCCACAGACTGATAGAGTGTACAGAAGAGAAACATCTCCATGTGACAGTTCAGTAAAATACAATCGCGCATGTTAGTAATGTCGTACGGGATCGTTATAGCTGTATTTAGTGCGTTTACAGACGTTCTGGAAATACGTACGGTACGCATCCTTGGTGTAGCGGGTAACCTGATTACCTCCCGTACGCATCCTTGGTGTAGCGGGTAACCTGAATACCTCCCGTACGCATCCTTGGTGTAGCGGGTAACCTGAATACCTCCCGTACGCATCCTTGGTGTAGCGGGTAACCTGAATACCTCCCGTACGCATCCTTGGTGTAGCGGGTAACCTGAATACCTCCCGTACGCATCCTTGGTGTAGCGGGTAACCTGAATACCTTTCGTACGCATCCTTGGTGTAGCGGGTAACCTGAATACCTCCCGTACGCATCCTTGGTGTAGCGGGTAACCTGAATACCTCCCGTACGCATCCTTGGTGTAGCGGGTAACCTGAATACCTCCCGTACGCATCCTTGGTGTAGCGGGTAACCTGAATACCTCCCGTACGCATCCTTGGTGTAGCGGGTAACCTGAATACCTCCCGTACGCATCCTTGGTGTAGCGGGTAACCTGAATACCTCCCGTACGCATCCTTGGTGTAGCGGGTAACCTGAATACCTCCCGTACGCATCCTTGGTGTAGCGGGTAACCTGAATACCTCCCGTACGCATCCTTGGTGTAGCGGGTAACCTGAATACCTCCCGTACGCATCCTTGATGTAGCGGGTAACCTGAATACCTCCCGTACGCATCCTTGGTGTAGCGGGTAACCTGAATACCTCCCGTACGCATCCTTGGTGTAGCGGGTAACCTGAATACCTCCCGTACGCATCCTTGGTGTAGCGGGTAACCTGAATACCTCCCGTACGCATCCTTGGTGTAGCGGGTAACCTGAATACCTCCCGTACGCATCCTTGGTGTAGCGGGTAACCTGAATACCTCCCGTACGCATCCTTGGTGTAGCGGGTAACCTGAATACCTCCCGTACGCATCCTTGGTGTAGCGGGTAACCTGAATACCTCCCGTACGCATCCTTGGTGTAGCGGGTAACCTGAATACCTCCCGTACGCATCCTTGATGTAGCGGGTAACCTGAATACCTCCCGTACGCATCCTTGGTGTAGCGGGTAACCTGAATACCTCCCGTACGCATCCTTGGTGTAGCGGGTAACCTGAATACCTCCCGTACGCATCCTTGGTGTAGCGGGTAACCTGAATACCTCCCGTACGCATCCTTGGTGTAGCGGGTAACCTGAATACCTCCCGTACGCATCCTTGGTGTAGCGGGTAACCTGAATACCTCCCGTACGCATCCTTGGTGTAGCGGGTAACCTGAATACCTCCCGTACGCATCCTTGGTGTAGCGGGTAACCTGAATACCTCCCGTACGCATCCTTGGTGTAGCGGGTAACCTGAATACCTCCCGTACGCATCCTTGGTGTAGCGGGTAACCTGAATACCTCCCGTACGCATCCTTGGTGTAGCGGGTAACCTGAATACCTCCCGTACGCAGGACCTTGACTCGATTTCCAGCACGACTCCGGGGTTTTCCTGGACGCTGGTGGGTGTGTCATGGGGTTGTCAAACCCTCGTGAGGTTATTGAAGACACCTGGGATAAAGTCGTGGCATGCCTTGATCGAGAATTTACACACTTGTAATGTCTATGACGACAAACTTTTCGTTTTGCTGGGACTTTGTTTCTCTGTACAGATTACCATATTTGACATAACCATATTCTGCATGTTCCAGTCTAATGAAAAAAAAAAAAAAACTGCTCCCGTGTGTGAGCAGCCGGTAACAAACGGAAAACTCCCTCCTACACACAATAATTTCAGCATCTTGACATGTGGGATAAGGGACATTAACCCTTCCTATCACAGTGATATATATATATATATATATATAATTTTAGGCGTTGCATTGGATGTTTTTGGATCGGTACTGTACCAGTATCACCATTACTCTCCGTCGTCACAGGTCGCGGGAAACGTGCTAGGATGTTATTGAAAGCAGCTGACCGTAAGACTACGTAAAGTAAAGAGACTGCCTATGGAGCATTGCGCCCGACTATACAACGCGAAGAACTCATTAAAAAAAAGTGTGTACAGACGCCATAAAAATGGTCAGAAAAGTGCGATTTATGCTGTATATGAAAGAAGAATGTATATATTTTGCAACATTATAAAATATTTTACTAAAACATAGTTTTAAATGTAAAAAAAAATCGATTTAAATAGTTTCTATTTTTAACAAAATTTAAGTATATTTCCATTCTGGATGCTTCATAAAGCAGAACTTGCAATAACTTCGTCATGTAATATCGTCATAATGTTTACAATGAGTGTATGTAAGAAAACTGTAATAATAACGTAGAAAATAATCTTTATAATTGATTTTATGTGCGTCCATTTGTCACAAACATCTATGGCTGAAACTGACGTAAATAAAGTTAATTATAAAATTGATATGATACGTTATTACTATGATTTTATTACATATTATCACTGTAAATATTATGACGATCTTTCTTGAAGAAGATTTTCTTGTAAATTCTGCTTTCCAAAACATTCAAAACGGAAATGCGTTAAAATTGGTTAAAAATGCGGGCTCGATTTTTTTACATTTAAAATGTATATTTTAGTAAAATATTTTATAATGTTGCAAATTATATACATTCTTGCTACATATACATCATAAATCGCACTTTTCTGACAATTTTTATGGTGTCTGTAGAACGTTTTTATGAGTTATTCACATTGTAGAGCCATGTGCAGTGCTCCATAGGCAGTTGCTTTACTTCAGCCTTAACAACGAATGATAGGTATATGTCAGACATGAAGAGGACTTTTCTTGCTGCAAAGCAGCTTTCTTCCATGAGCAGGGTACACCATCCAAACCACTTGCCGTGCCGCGTCCCACAGATAGGACACTGATTGAAATGGCTTGAATATCAAACACATATATCAGTTCTGGCAGTCTCAAAGCGAGCTCGCCCTGCTGGAGTCGAGCAACAACCAGAGGTGCGTCGCATTTCAAACGACGACAAGCTGCGACTTCGACGGGGAATTGGGTAACCAAGAGAAAAAGGAAGGGACAAGAGCGAAGCCATATGGTCCACGGGGTGCGTGGCGTAACCATGGCGACGGCAAGCAAACAGCCCGGCAGCGCCGCGCCTCGGCAGCGGTGAGAGCGGGAACTGACGTCCGTCTCGTTTCCTGACGCGGCGCTTCAACTGTCGGCGTGTAAGCCGCACTCGCCCAGCGAGTTTGAATCTGGCGCGGCATTTTGCGAGGCGCGCTGCAATTTCCTGCAGCCCCCCCCCCCCCCCCACAGGGCCATAAATAAACGTACAAAACAAAAGAATCTAATAGTCAAGGAAGAATGGTTTCTCGCCAAGGTAAAAGGTGTTCGTGATAAAGTGAGCACTTTTGAAATAAACCTTACAAAAATGTCACTGCTCCTACCTGCATATATTTAAACGTGTGCACTGTGTGATATGCAGCCTGTAAAGTTGGTAACGATGGATGGAAAGTAGTTCCATATCTTAACGACGAATACAAAGAGTTAGGTAACCGTTTGTAATAACTTGAAGTATTTCTTTCGCTTTCTGTTTTTTTTTTTATTCATAGAAGTGCAAAAATTAGCAGATTTGTGAAATATTTACTTTTCTAATAATTTTACGGTTTCCCTTAAACGACGCATGAATAAAGTGACGATGCCCATGGTAATGATAATTACACATAAGGCGGAAGAAAACGCAACGTGCAAAAAAGTAGATCTTAAGCAGTGTTTTCAAAAGTGCTCATTTTACCGTGAACCGCTTATAGTTGAAAAGTTGGAGCCTATGCGTAACGCTGTGTCGTCGTTTTGTTTTTAAGAATGGATCAATATATTATAATTTTTTTTAAAGCTGTCTCCGTACGAATGTCTCCATTCCAACGGCAAAATAGTTCCAAAAGAAAGCTGCCAAAAATACGGCTGAAGGCTTTTCCTGCACTGTGATTTCGCAGGAAATGCATGTGTCTGTAGTCATTATTGTTAAGTCCGTGATTAACACAAATAGTTTGCTTTCAGGTAAGTGGGTAATTGGGCTTAGCGTCTCGTCGACTTGGAGGTCATTGGGGACGGGGCAGGTTCCGCAGGGGGGGGGGGAGAATTGGGGAGGGAATCGGCCGTGGCCTTTGTCGGGGGCCCATCCCAGCGTTCGCCTGGGGTGAGTTCGAGGGGCCGCGGAGGGCCGAGGCGAGGATGGCCGGGCCGGGGAATCGAGCCCGGGTCCTCCCGAATGCGAGTCCTGCGCTCTACCACTGCGCCACCTCGCTCGGCATCCCGCCACGGGGCATGCTGCTGGTGACGTCACGCCAGCATGGCGGCGAGGCGCGTCACAAAAGATACCAATAACTCACTTGATTCGCCCTGAGGGATCAACAGTGCCGCTCCACCGCCGGAACAAACCACGCCCTCCCCCCCCCTCCCCCCGGGCCGGCTGTTGTTTTTACAAACCCGGTTATTTCCAATCCCGGTTGCGCGGCAAATGGAGCTGAACGCAAAACTGAAACAACGAACCGTGGCCGGACAGCATAATAATAATAATTGTTTAAACTCGTTTGCGCGGAGCCGTCGAAGCGATGCGAAAAGCAGCCGAGCCACTACGTACAATTATTATTTTTTTTTTTTTTCCAGCGCGAGGGGGCCGAAAATTTGTTTTCACAGTTGACCAGGTAGTAAAATGACGAGTAATTGGAGACACTGCGCGCGATGCATGAAAGCGAAAACGCGAGGGGTGCACGGGGGATTATTATTATTTTTTCTTGTAATTCAGGCGATGAACTCATTACCGATGGCTTTTAATTAACCTGCGGACTGTTCGCCGCAACCCCCCCCCCCCCACACCCACCACCCCCCCTTTCGGCAATTGATCACTTTACGATAATAATTATTATAATGATAAACGTCGTGCGCGGGTAAGGTCGCGTGTACGCGACCACGTGGGGTGACCTGGCGAGCTGGAAAAAAAAAAATAACGGCCATAATTTCGCAACGGTTGCCCGCCAGAGATCAACTCTCGAGGCCACTTTGTGTTGCGAGTCGCGTGTTGCTGATGCGATTTTTGATCGCTCGACTATGAAATTGCATCCCGCGGAAAATTTAATCGCGGGAGCGTTGCAATTGGCTGCACCTGTAATTCGCGCACGCGCAGTTGGCTTTCCCCGCTATTAATGCCGGAACAACTCTGTTTTTTTTTATTATTATTACATTTCTGGACTACCCTTTACCTTTGTGGTTTAGTCGTCCTGTCATTTTAGTATCTCGCGATATTTCATGCTGCACATGAGTTGAAATTAATTAGTTCACGATAATCAGTGCGCATTATTATTCTGATTATCGTGTTTGTTTCAACTAGGAATTTGCGTATCAAGTATATTCTATAAAACGCCGATTGTGAGGTTTTAAACTGGACCTTGTTGAAATATGCGACGCATTATTTACACAAACATTGGTAATTACCACACAAAAACACTTTGCGATTAATTACACCTGAATAGTCTACTTTACTATTTAAACACAACCAAATTGCAGCAGGATGTAATAGGATGTAATTACTGACATTTCGAGACCTAGTTTCGCGATTGTAATAACGAAATGTAACTTTTTTTTTTCCCCCTCATCAGAAAAAAGGTTGTGACCACTTTATTTGAGATAATGTGCACAGAAAATTGTTAGGCCTCGTTCACTACCACCTCAACAGTTATCTCAGTGAAACAGCTTCGAGCTCCAACTCCTTTAGTGATTCGCCGTACACCAGGGCGCTTAAATCACGGCGTGGCCTACCAAATTCTTTCCATGAATCACTTCTTAGAATTTATGTGTAGCGAGAATCAGGCGTGTTTAAAGTTACGTGGTTTCAACAAAAATAACGGCCAAACAACATAATGTGCATAATTTGTAGTGAATTCCACGTCTTCTACTATGATCCACGATGTATGAATATTAAGAGTTGTGCGGACCTGCAAGTTTTTTGTGAAATAGTTGTTTGCGCGAATACACGTATCTCTGCAAATAAATGTTCTGCAAATACGACTTTTTGTCAGAAAAGATTAAAAAAAACAACTATCTGTGTCCCTATTGTTTTACTCTTGTCATATTTAGTACCCTATATTCTCGGAGAAAATAATTCGTGAAGATGGTCAAATATCGCATTTTTAAAGCTTACCTATGCAGTTTCCTTAAGTGGCAAGAGAAAAGTACAAACATACGGACGTAGTTTAATCTGTGGGCTTTCATCGGGTGTAATAAAACCCCTATGTTACAGATCTAGTTTGCACAGTACAGCGTCACGACCGAAACACTGCACGCCTTGCGCGTAGGAGCGACGAGACACCAGGCGTGCGTGTTAGAGTCGCCCGTATTGCTCCCTTGAATTTCATCATGGGGATGGATGACAGGATGGCAGAGGCATCTTATACTGCCGATTGAGTTGCCCGACATGCATTTGTAAAGACATATAAAAAATATTTTTATTCAAAAGAGCTGCTATAATTTTCTAACCGGTTGCTTACTGTTTTTGTAAGGATTAAATTTTAACTAGAATGCATTCCAAATGATTATTTCTTTGGTTGGGAGTTAATTATTGGCTATGGGTGGTCCAGGGAATGTAACAACATCGTGGTTCAGTCTCGAAAGAGAGATGGGAGCGTTTGTAGTTTGAATTTTCATCAAATCAACGCAAAGCATATTCCACCCTCAAAAATTCCTTGAAAAAAATTCAGGTACCGGAAACAATGCCGCGGAAAAGACCACCCTGGTTTATAAAACTTCAATGGCAAAATTTGACGTAAAGCAGCGAAGAGAATAATGCATTTCCTTAAATTTACAGTCATCACTGACCTGCAATACCAAATTTACAGTCATTACTGACCTGTAATACCAAATCTACAGTCATCACTGACCTGCAATACCAAATTTACAGTCATCACTGACCTGCAATACCAAATTTACAGTCATCACTGACCTGCAATACCAAAATTACAGCCATCACTGACCTGCAATACCAAATTTACAGTCACCACTGACCTGCAATACCAAAATTACAGTCATCACTGACCTGCAATACCAAATTTACAGTCATCACTGACCTGCAATACCAGAATTCAATCAACAAGGCGATTTGATAATTTTTTCAGAAGTTTAAAATAGCCGTGGGCCCACCTAGACCTCCCAAAACTATCATCATTCCGAACCCAAAAAAAAAGCTCCCATGTTGTCTACGAAAATCCTGACTACAAATTCAGGAACGAATTTTAACACGCGGATGATACTATAGCACTGAAAAAGTCCCCATAAAGCAGGCAAGACAGTGAGTTATAAGTTTGTTTTCCATATAATCCAGGAGCATCGTAATGCACACAGGAAATGTTATGAAATAAAATATTTGGATATGGAATATGTCTACCCACATTTTCCTGGTGGACCCTAACTACCAAATTTTACCAGGATATCTCGTTCTGGCTATAAAAACCCAACATGCCAGTATTGCTGCCATCTGCCATCTGCCAAATAGAAACATCCACCTGAGAAAGCACTCAAACATGTGGCCTCCAGGTGTGGAAAAAAATGTACTTCGATTCCCGCATTGCCATGGACTAACGAATTTTGAAAATTGCCAGTGACGATACATTACCCCCGCTGAAACAAACTACATCCGCTCTTGAAAACAAGTGATAAATTTGCGCGCGCAAAGAAAACACGATCCTATAGCTGTAAATACACATTTTGTCATCAGTATCTAAATCTGAAAAATGTAGTCCGTACTCAGCAAAATAATGACAGCAGGCGCAAGTGAGTCGATATCCAAACCGTCGAGATGCCGCATATATAGTTCTAAGACTGTTCACACTATAGATTAAAGATGAGGTAGACCGCTTATTCGTCTTCTGCGCATGTACCCAACATTGACCTACCCCAAAGGAACACAACTCTCAAAGTCACATGATCAACAGTGATGAACGTGTTTGTTTATATCTCAATTTTCAAAAGACAAGCACTTTCAGCTATTTGAATTTAATCAAACTGCACTACATATTGGTTAGAGGAAGTATAAGAAAATCTCTAAGCAGTTGTTTACTAATCATTGATTCAACCCCAAATCCCACCCATACCATTCTTGCTAGTCGTGTTGGCAGAAAGGAAGTTCAATGTTGGGACACAGCGATTGATTATGCGAAACCAGCGAGATCAGTCTGCCTCATATTTAGTCTATTGTTCACACAGTCTCTTTTGTATAATCTTGAGCTTACTCGTGGCAATCTGGTACGGAGTCTCTCCTCTATACTCGAGTGTGTGATTTATCCAAGATGTCACAAATATTCAAATTGATAATTATAATCACTTAGAGATCACCAGATCCATATATGAAGTTTGTCACACACGTTACATCCTTACGTGATCTCACACGTATTAACCGGGACATTTTGTGGGGAAAGTACTTTAATTCATAGACATATATAATATTTTGACGAGAATATGTTAACTGAGCAATGCCTACAAAGTAAATGTCGCGTAAAAATCACTGTACTAATACGGCAAGTAATGTCGGTTCTCCTGGTACGAAATTAATTTTGACTACAGCAATGGCGAATGCAGTACTTTCACAAGTATGCGGTAACAAGTGCGGGCTAGCGTCAACACTCCTTAGGTAAATGATTATCTTGCTACGTACCAGAAAGACAACTGTAGGCGGAAAAAAAAAATTTGTTCGATATAGACATTGTGGCGGTAACGTGATAATATGCAGTGACAAGATATTTTTTTCTCTTAATATAAAATGAGTTCTTGTAATCAATAACCTCGCAGTTTTATGAGCCAAAAATCGACGAAACTGGTTTTTAGTTAAGCCAACGTGCAGGATCTGCTTAATTACGTGGGTAAAATTCCTATGTTGGAGACGTCTTTTAATAAATCTGCCATGTCTTTTATAAATACTGGTAAGATGCAACTTCTGTATCGAAACACATAATGACAGAAACAAATGCCTGGCGTTGTGGTATAGTAATTATTATTTAACTGGAAAATCCTCGAAGTTAAATAAAATACAAGGAGAAATTATACCATGCACTCATTCGAATGAAATTACGCCGATTATACCGAGTGCAATGCAGATTACCCACTTTCAGCACTAGAATACTCTCTAGATCGTTGAACCAATGATAACCTGGATAGTGAACGGATGAAATAAAATTATCGAAAAGATTGCGTTCCTATCAGTGCGAAAGAGAACACCAGATGCTAATTCATAGTAAATTGGTCAGCAGCAGCAGATATCTGGTCTGGAATGTTATCCGATTGCTTCTCGGCGTGTTCAAAGTAGAAAATAATTAATAAATATTTTTTCGCCTTGTTCATAATGCGCCACGCTTGCGCGAGTGCGCAACGCCCCGTCCTCCGGGAAAATGACTCATGCCAGGCCACGGCCGGACAACCGTCACAGTTCCATCACAGTCGACTGTCCATGCATCCTGCCATCCCTGTAAAAACACGGCAGCCCGGATAATTCACTAGAGAAATTCAAATCCGGGGAGACTATTTAAGGCGGCACAGCGCTTCTCCATTTGATTCAAAGTTGAATGTACACTGTTACAAATGTCCGCAATTTTTACGGAATTTTTTATACGGAAATGTAGAGTCAATACACGGAAACGCGATTCGTAATGACAAAAATCAGAGCTGGGCTCCGTAAATACGTAATACGGAAAATCTCCGTATTTCTTATAGTTTCGGGTTTCGGGAGCGGATAATGCCGAATCTACACGAAGATTTCTTAGCCGCTGTAACAACTATTGTTATGTGTCGCTGGTCCGTTGCCGTGCCGTTGCCGTGCGAGCGGCTGAAGAGGAGGACAGAAAAGTCGTTATACGTTAGCGACGGCGGAGGCAAGGCAATGACGGGTTTCGAGTTACGGACGCGCGCCTCGGACCCTCGTTGTATTGTTTCCAGCTTTTATCTGAAGACTGCTCTAGATTACTGACCTCATTCCCCCAGGCGCGACTCGGGTTGCGTTGAAACTTCGAGATGGTCAGAGGAACACTATAAACATTGCGGCAGGCCTCTGGGCCGACGGTTGAGTTGAGTTGTAGTTGATTATTGAGTGAGTGGCCGAGTTCCGAGCGATATAAGAACGAGCGGCGAGAGAAGCGGACCAGCGGAAAGTAAGTCTGCGACTGCGAGCATCGAGCAGTGAAGGGTGCGGCTGGCAGGCTGGACTATTGGACTAGATGCGTGAGTGAAAGACATTATAAATGATGGCAACAAATTGACTGAACACGTGTTAATAATGAGTATGAGTTAATTGACTGTGACCAACAGAGACAATTAAGAAGGACTTTAACTAGCGGAGTGACTAAATTAGTAATAAAATTTAGTTTATTTTTGCTTTTTTAAGACCTCCATCACTCACAAACTCAGATACGCCCCTCAGGCGTCCTTCGTGTAATACTATAATATTATTGTTTATGTGGCAGTTAGGGTATCCACGCCAGTTACTTAAGACATATTTCCTCAAATATCTAAAATCATCACCCAGCGTCAGTAAGAGTCAGCAACGCTTAGAATACAAAAACATGAGTAGAAACTGAGTAAGTTGCTTACATGTCTTCTCTGTAAATTCCGAAGATATACCTACACACAAGCGACACGAGAAGGTCGCAAGTGAGTGGTTGAGAGTGACTCGGATTCAAATCTCGATCAGGAGTCAAACTTCGTGACCTTGTAAAATAAACACAACGCGAGAATTAAAGATTTATTTGTTTTAATTTTTTTTTTTTTTAACAGGACGTAAAAAGGACTAACTAGGAATTTTAGGGAGAGATCGTGAGAAATTTATGGGAAGTTATGGAAATTTACGGGAAGTCCGTCTTTGAGCAGCAATGTGTCTGCAATTTACCTGAAGACATTTTAGAAGCACTTTTCCGTAAAACTAAGGAAAATATTTTTAACAATGCAGATCAGTACAGCGGTGTTCTATCAGGTGGGGTTACATTCGCAAGTAAAATGGCAGTCTAGAAGAATGTTACTTAACATTGAATGATTTTTTTTATTTCTGTGTGGGTCACTTATTTTTTCCAGTTTCAGCCTCCACACAGTCTCCTGATTTATGGGCTTTAATCACGCATTTTTATAAAAATGCAATGGATCATTACCAATATTCCGCACATAGTTTTCCCGTATCTGTCAAGTTAGTTATGATGAAAATGATTTCCAGATTCATGCGAGAATTCATAAAAATATTAGTATATTATACTATACTGAAATTATATATATATATATATATATCAGAAATTTGCATATCAAGTCGAGTATCAATTTTCTTTTTAACAAGTACTAATGCAACAGAAAACAACAAACATGTTTATGGTACTTTTTGTACACCACAGTCACTTCCGATTCACACAGCCACGCACCGGTAACATATATTCATTTTTGAAAGCTGCACGGAACATTTTGTAGCTTGAAGTACTCTTACGAAACTAATGGATATACGATTTAGTATTAACTAAGCGATTAATGGCTTTTTTCTTGTCTCCGTATATACTCAGAATACGTCTGATTCTGTTATGTTGGTCGATTTGTACACGTGCCTTAGCGATCAAAAATTGTTATGTGGAAGCCTGAAACAGTCCGGCAGTTATATTTCGAGAAATAATGAGATGACTGGAGGCTACAGGGGACATTTCAAAATAACACGGGACTGATCGTAAATCTTCTCTCTTTCCTTTTCGTTGACGCGGCAGTTGTCATGTAAGTCGTTCGCTCCCGAAAATGAACACTGCTGAAGCCCGTGAGTACACAGCGGACCCCAAAATGGGTCTTGCTGCTCTCCCGCGCAGTTCAGCTGGTTTAACCTTCACATAAAAGTATAAGGCTGATTTTTTGTTGGAATTATCGAGCCGCTAAGTATTATTTTCGTAAACGAAAAATTTAACTCGTACACGTCCGTAGAAAAGGCTTTCTAGAAGGAACAACTATTCTCGACACAAAAATTAAGTGAAGGCTGTTCACTATAAAGTGAACATTATATAAATGAACCTTAGGAAAAAGTCACTGCCCCTGCACGCATACATTTTAATGGGTGCACTGAGTGATATTCGCCTAGCAAAGTTGGTAACGATAGATGGAAAGTAGTTCCATACCTTAATGTCGAATATAAAAAAATGTTAGGTAACCATCTGTGATAACTCAAAATTATTTCTTTCGCTTTCTGTTTTTTTATTCATCGAAGTGTAAAAATGAGCAGATTTGTAATGTATTTACTTTCTTAATAATTTCACAGTTTCATTTGACCAACACATGAATAAAGTGATGAGGCCCATGACAATGTTAATTTTACATAAAGCGGAGGAATACACAATGTGTATACAAGTAGACATTAGGCAGGGCTTTCAAAAGTGCTAATTTTACCGTGAACAGCTTATACTGCAACAGGTATTTGCGTATATATGAGGTCAGACGGAATTCGACCGACACACTTCACGTGATAATTCCACACGTAAAATCAAATGGGAAATATGTGGGACTTTTGTTCGCAAAAAAAAAAAAAACATATAAATTTTCTTTTCCATCTAAACTGAATAATAACGGAGATTTAAGCCACTAAAAAATAAAAATTTTAAACAGTAATTTTACGAAACATAAAAAATTAAGTGAAATTAAATTATATTCTTCGAGTAGTGTTTCATGTTGTCGGGATCTTGAACTTAAGAGCAAGCATTTATTAATACCCTCCTTGGTAGCAACCCTATTAAAGCAGGCAATTTTTTTTTTTTTTTTTTTTTTACCTTCGGGAAATATGAACGTTTTACGCTGGTTTATCGAGCAGTGCGGCCGAGTTAACAAAAATTGAGCTCTTTTTGCAACTGCTCAGGAGACACCCTTCTAGTGCAATAGGCGCACAGAATTTTCGCTGCAGCGATACAGTTTCAGATGCGTAGGCAATATCAAAACTTCCAGTCTGTAAGCTTATATATATATATATATAGACACTCACACATATGTGTACAGTAACAATATGTTACTTTCGCGCACAGTTCATATAATCGGAAAAGCCATGTAATGGAACAGTAGCGACTTTCACAGTGAGAAAACTACGTCATTCGCCTGGCGTGGTAGCATCGGGAAGTATTTTTCGGTAATTTTTAATATTTAACCCTAGATTTATGTTGCAAGTGGCTCTTCCATGCCTCGACACTTAGCTCCTGCAATTATTTAATCATAGCAGTGCCCAATTAGACCAAAAGTAAGACAGTTTTTGTAGTTACAGATGCCACAAGATTAAGATCCTCGCCTGGACCGCTGTACTACGTGCGGACATGTAACATCCGGTCCAGGAGGTTGCAGAAGGAAGCGGGCGTAGTTTACAGCCAAATTTGGCTTATATGCTTCGCAATCCCCATTCCGATGTTATCATTATAACTTCGCTGTTGCTAGCCCTCCCCTTTGTGATGGCGCGCGACCAATCACGGGTGACGTGGATCTGGAAAATGATTACAAAACGTGCTCTCTGCGTGCATTGTTATTCACTGTACGGATATTACACAACAGTACATAGCTTCGACACGTGGACGTTTGGTCAGTTCTATGAATATAGTTGATCATTTCCCAATTTTCCTGGCCTGATTACTGCTTTTGCAGCTCGAAGGACATGGTTCGTAGGTAAACCGAGATTTTGCCCTGAATCAATCCCGGTCTGATCGGGGAATTACTTAATACCCTCTTTCGAATTTTCCGGAGGGTAAATAAATATCCATTTAGAACGCTCATTCCCTGACTTTTTCCTATTCTCTATATTGTTCCCTTGACTGCTGACTAACTATTACGTTTGTAGAGATTTCGTCTTTCGTTAGTAATCAACCTTTTCTTAGCTTAACCATTCTAATATTTACTACTATACTTCCGCCTGTCTGTAGAAAAGCCACCTAGACTCGGACGTTTGAAAATATTAATTACTGAATGTTTTTATACAGGCTGTCAACGGTAAAGTAAGCACTTTTTAAGGCATTCTCTTTAGAATAATAACCAATAGATACATTTTATTGTAGCCTTGACACATTAACTTGAGAGTGCGATGAAATGTGTACACTGTATTGATTACTCACAGGAAAATATTTATTTATTTTAAAACGTGAGGGAGGGTAAATATTGGTTCGAAGTAAAAAAGAATAACTAGGGTCTCAAAAGTGGCTACGAGATAATTATCAATCAGTAAGTCCAGACACGCTCCACCCCCGAGCCTGACGAGAACCAGAGTGGCGGCGCATGCGCAGAGGGATAAACGGCGAGTGAAGGCTTCACGTTGTCCCGTATGAGCACGTTGAGCTGCGGCGCTTGGCGGCCGGCCAAGCGACATGCCGCGTCGCTGTCGACGCCCCCCAGCGACCCGGGTAATGCACTCCCTCGCACCTCGAACCAGAGGGGCCCACACGCGGCTAAACCCTGCAGGGTTGTCGCCACCAGTTCTGGACATGACCCTCCCCCGCCCTCTACCAACACAGTGTTGTAGCACTCCCCTTTCTCAAGCAACTGAAGGCGAGGGAGACCTGTCTACGTCTTCTGCGCGTGTCCATAACACTAACTCGTCCATCACCAGTCAAAACTGACGAGCGAATTTCTTCACGTTTGAATTTTCTTCAACAGATCCACCCTCATATATGAACCTCGCTGTATTCGAATTGCATTCATATTAGCTCATATAAAAATTACGATCGTTTCAAAGCACTTGTTTACTTATAAACAGTGTTCTAACACCAAATTTCGATAGTGTTATTGGGGCAGAAAACAAGCCCAATGTTGGAGAAAGCCGTTTGGTTACTGCTCATCTAGGATGTGCGCTCTACCTCGTTTCCCCTTTACGCTCTGCCTCTATGATTATGCATACAACAACAACAACAAATAAATTACAAATTTGATCAGTGACCGGCCATTGGCCATAACTGAACTCTATAATATTTTGAAAATTAAAGTTAATTAATGTACTTCCTATATAAAGTTATTCATTTCTCTTATCGGGTAGTAGCCGAAAAAGGGATCTTTGGACATCTTTTTAATCCCCTCTCCACCACATTGATCCTAATTAAAAGTCGTGAACTCTGTTACGTAATCTGTTAAATTATATTAAAATCTTGTTTTATTTACGGGGAGGGGGTTTAATTTTGAAGGAAGTTTTTAAATTTTTTTTAAAGGTATGAAAGAAAATACATTTTTTATATAATTAAAATGATTGAGAAACCACTGTCACGAGAACATTTCTACAGAGGAGAGGGTATTGGGATGATGATTGATGGGTTAACATATAAATGAGGTACTATCGTTTGCATGGGCTTCTAATGGATGTGACTTACAGGAAGGCGGCTGTTCGTCCCGGCACCGGTGATGCATACAGGACGCCATCCAGCTAGTGTATCCAACTCTCGCCCAAGATATCCACGGTTCGACTCCCGGCGACCTAGAAACAACTATCGATAGTGCTCGTTATCAGTGACCTCCAGGAACAAGCCATCCTGGGGATCCTGTGGGTGGCTGATGGATCAGACCACGACCGTTGAACCACTAGCTACAAAAGTACTCTACGGAAAACATGGTTATCTTACAGGCTCAGAACAAATCTTTCATCTCCATGCATGCAGCGTGAGAATATGAAATAATCGCAGGAAAAACCTCCGGCACAGAATATTCCGCTCTCCGTCGCAGAAAACAGGTGCAATCCTCTGGCATGTGGTTGCAAGCAGTACAAGGTGCAGTGCCCAGATTTACGACCGCAGAGAGGGAAAGAAGTGGCCACCGGACGCTAATGAATTTGCCCGAACATTCTCGGCAATCATAGCAGATTGTTATCGTTGCTGGAATTAATAACAGCTCCACGATGACAGCGAGGAGCGGTTTACGGTCCTGTGGCGAGCGCGGCAAACAACATGTCAGTTTCTACCCGCCAAGGTCCGATGCACTCGGCTCTTCGCAGCTGGCGACACTCGCGCGGGAGTTGATCCTGGCGTACTGCCAAATGACCACGCGGATTCGCCAGAGTCCCTTCTTTACAAGGACGGAATATCAGTTAGTCTTCCTTTCGCTCGAAGCCAGGATCAGTTATATCAACAAGTGGAATGCCATTCTCTGAAAGGCAGTTGATAAGCTACTACCGACTGATGAATCAATCGAATGAACTGGGCAGGTAGGTTGGGCTGGACGTCTCGCCGACAGCGAGGTCATTAGTGACGGAGCAAGTTGCTCATAGGAAGGAGGAACGGGGAAGGAATCGGCCATGGCCCGCAGTAAGGAACGATCTCACCCATAGACTAAATATGAGGTAGACGGATCTCGCTGGCTGCGCACAACCAATCTCCGTGTCCCAACACTGAACTGCTTTTCTGCCAACACGTCTAGCGAAAATGACGTGGATTGGGCTTGAGTTTAGAACACAGTTTAGTAAACAAGTGCTTTTGAGATGTTTTTATACTTCCTCTAATCTATTAGTAATACTTTTTGATTACATTCAAAGTGGTAAAAGAATTTTATTAATATAATAGCGCTTGTCATTTAAAAACTAAGATGTAAACAAACACGTTCATCACTGTTGACCATGTGACTTTGGCAGTTGTGTTCCTTTGAGGTAGGTCAATGTTGGGTGCATGCTCAGAAGGCGAATAAGCGGTCTACATCATCTTTAGTCTATGATCCCAACATTCGCCTGGAGTGATTTCGGAAAAGCATGGAAAACTGAGACCAGGATTACCGAACCGGAAATCGAAATCGGGGGTACTACCAAATGCGGGTCCAGTGTATTACCACTGCGCCACCTTGCTGGGTCAAATAAACTGACTTATTGCAGTGTAATCAATATATCATTATAATCAGTAACCTGGCACTGAGTCACTAGTTTTCAGAGATTTGGCTCCAGTTTCATGATTCCTGGGTTAGAGTGTTAATGCGAACTGGGAAACAAAACACAGTAATAGTATCGAAATCATCATACTATCCTGTCAAACACGGTACGGGATCGTATAAAATATTGTTCCAAGTATTTTCAATGGCGGTGTTTCCATATAGAGGATCCGGTCTCATCAGACATCAACTTTCCTGCATCCTCGAAATGTTAGATTGGATGCCGTTAATGTCGGTGAATGTCTGACAGGCCAACTGGCCATGGAGCATCTGCTACAGACTGTCTGTTTTAACACCGCGGTCCCAAGCTGTGCCCAAAAAATATAGGAATGTAGGAATGTGAACGGTACAATTCCGTGCCATGCCTGACCAGATATTATAAAGAAGCATTTATTTGTACAGCTGATGTAACAACAGCTTTTCAACCAGTGGCCATAATACAAAAACGTTCTGAAAAGGAGGAGGTTAGCAGAGAAACCTAATACTTGGTCCCTGAAGACAGCCACTATCCCAAGACGACCTGACAACCACGAAGGCGGAAGGAGGTGTAAACAGTCGTCTGCTTGTCCGGTGCAGGTTATATAGTTCCTGCCTCTACGCCATGAGAAGGCAGGGCTACTGTGGGACAGGAACTCACTACACGTAACCCAGAACGCACAAGTTGATGAAAACTTCCTTATAGCAAATATTTTCTAGCGTATCCCCTTTGACGGACTCCAATCTGAACTGGATAAATCTGACCGTAAGTATCCTAAAGACTCTCATTCCAGAGTGGAACAGAACTGGAATAAGGTAACCCCGTCCACCTTGAAAGTTAGACTGGAAAGTAGGAGCTAGATAAAACATTTTCCCAAATACCGAGTGTACTTAAATTAGTTCTTTCAAGGCAAACCGGTCGCCAAATGAACTAACGGTTTAGAGGTCCTTCAGGTGTTGGAGGTTAGTGTTATTTTCGATGAGTTGAATGATATTAACTTGATGTATAGTGTATACGAAGTGTTCTCATGGGTATATTTTTGCATGTCATGTATATATTTTTCGTTTACGTTTTGTCTATATTCTTTCATTTTTACGCCTCAGTCTGTACAAAAAAGTTTATTGGTGATGTTTGGTAAGGTCCTTCGAAGGCTGGTTTGTATAACCCAAACAAATTCGAGGTAGTGGCTATCATGGCAGATGATGATTCGGCAGTTTGCCGATGCCTTCCAGATTAAGAAAATTCAAGAGAGGACACTAGATCCTGTTCTGAACTCGAGAAGTAAACTTGATTTCCACTCCTGGGCAATATCCGATCCTGCCGGGAAATCGAAACACAGTTCAGATGACCCGACAACTGGAATTTGTACATTTATTCAGTGTCAAATCTGAGGTAGGCTTTTTTTAACCCGAGTGCCGTATTGACTGGAATATTTATTTGTCCAATTATATAATCCTATTAGCTCTGTCTGTCTGTCCGTTGAAATTCAACAAAACTTCCTCGGATTTTGCAGAGCGAATCCTCAGGGTCAAATACAGGTCAAGTTCTAATTTCAGCAAGATCATATTACGCAATCATGATTTTTGACACAAAAACTCATTTTTAAATTACTTTCTCCTACAAAAGTTTTTTATTAATGCATAGAGATTGTTGCATAGAGACATGGATGTAATGGAATATCATTTTTGTTTACTCTAAATGTCTCGCTTCAATGCTGAGTTAAATAGTGGCTAGAGCGATTCCAAGTGGGGCCACAGTGGTCCAGTGGATAGAGAAATATCAAATATGTTTTTATTTTATTTTCAGTATTTGTATGATAACCAAATTCTTTAACATTGTAAATATTCTAGGCACATGATCATACTGACCCCTAGTATAAGAATGAGAGCAAGTTAAATCAGTCAGCACATAAGCGCAATACTATTTCAATAAAATGTTCTACTGGTGTAATTTACTGTAAACAATTCTCTTGAGAAACCTCAACTCTTGGTCCCAAGCAGTGGATGTGCGTAATCTCAAGCCGAATTGCTTACGCCGCATTTGCATAACATTAGAAGAAAGAATATTGTTATTGTGACGGGTACTAAACAGAGAAAGTGAAAAGATCAGAAGAGAAAGAGAGAGAGAGAGAGAGAGAGAGAGAGAGAGAGAGAAAGAAAGCTGCGCCTTTAAGCACATTTCTTTCCCCGCAGTTTTAGGAGCAAATGGCCTTTGAACAAATTTGCCTCAAAAGACGAGATTCTTATTCAAAGTTCTAAAACCTGTCTCATGACAATTATTGGCTTGCTCCAAAATAAAATTGGCAAAAAAAAAAAAAAAAAAACGAGTAACTGTACCTGAATTACAACCAATAATACTAGTTACAGTGTTATTTTAGCACGTTCTAGTTCTAGGTTTTGTTGCCAGGTTTAACTAAAGGATAAATCAACAGTTGTGGAAACATTTCCAGAGATATACAGACTGAAATAGTATTATGTGAGAATATGTATAACATCCTTAATTTCCTTGTTAGGAATATTTAATATTTTCGCAAAACCTACGAAGTGCAATGCGCTGTTCGAATGCATGCGTTACGTTGCGTGAAACTGACTATAGTAGTAATCTCTCGCTTCACATAATCTGTGACGGCGACATTTCAAGAACGTATCCAAGATCCATGGAGTAGGCAGAGGTGGAACCATTCCACAGCCTCAGCTCATTTTATATCTACACAAATCGACTAAACTTTTTTCTTATTTGTGGGGCACTCAAAGTCTATTGTATATGCAACTCATGCCTTAGAAGACTGCATGGTATCTGCATTCTTTATGTCTATCACATTTCTTAATATAAAGATTTCTTCAGTAGTTTTAGTAACACGTAACATCAATGACTTAACTAACTGGTAATGTTTGCTAACCACTCAGTAGTTTTTTCCAAAATAACTTAACAAAAATACATTTCCAGATATTATATACCGAATATTTCCTTATAATGTTAAGCCAAATGTTTTAGGTCCTTTCTGTGTATTTATATTTTACAAGAGTTATCCAACTACATCTACCTAATTTCCGACATTCACACGAACGTGATATATACAAAAATTAGATTTGTCATGTTAGCTTAACCTGGTTTTTTTTATATATAGCCTATATTTCCATAGTCTTATATTTACATGAATTGAATGGCTGATAATGCACCCTCCGTTTATAGTTTTGAAAACAAAAATACTTTCTCATTCAAGAACACTGGTAATATCCTGCACTGCTGACGTTTAGAGATAAAGCATACTTGTGCCAGTCTTCCACGAAACCAAACTTTTTTTTTTTTTTTTTTTAACGACTGCATGTCGTTTCGCGACCTCAATTAATTTAGCGACACACGAAACAGGGGGAGCCCTGAGGTTCATATGCTTCGCCTCTACCCCCATCATACTTCGACATTTCCCTGCCATTTCCAGGGAGGAAAAATAATTAAAAAAAAAAAAACACATGCCACTTGTCCCCGTTTCAGTCCATTTGATCTCGTCGCTGACGCGTCCGATGAAACCCAACGGCGTGGAACTGAAACGACACGTGATGTTACCTGATCAAGGGGGGAGGGGGGGAGTGGTGACTTGTGGGGAGCCGAGAGTGCCTCAAGACGAAGGATCAAGTTGAGTTTCTTTACCCACCCCCCGTGCGCTGTCTCACCCACCACCCTTTGGCAACACGCGCTAATCACCCCCTCCGAGCTCTGACAAGCTGTCACAAACAGTCGCAGGCGGCAAAGCGGCATCAAACACAGCTCCAGTCAGCCCCCGCTCAGTCTAACCCTTCCAGTTCACATCCCTCCTCCCCCGCCCATCTCCCCCGGCCAAATCCAACCCCCTGAGATAGCAACTAGAGTTTCAGCTAGCTCATCACAAGCGTCTTCTCAGCAAAGCCACTGTGAGGGCACACCGCCTCGACACAACGTCTTGTTAATCAGCTTGAAACGTCTTCCTTCCACAAGTCGTTAGGAATAAGAATAAACTACTGTCTGCGATTCGAAAACAGACCAATCAGAACTACAGTCCGGCTAGCTTCCGGCCATATTAAAAGGTTCTCGAAAGTAGTGAGAGTAAAACAAGACCAATAACAGCAGCATCTCAAAATTATTCGAATTTTCATTTTTACGACGTCCTACTGAATTACAGATTCAAGAAGTTTCAAATATCTATTTTCTATTTATATTACCCCATTCCACTTTAGCCGATTGTTTTCCGCTTGAAAATAATTTTCAAAAGTCGTACAGTAACATTTTTAGAAAATTAAACTTTCACTTTCTTTATATGCATTAAAATAATACCTTAAACTGACTGCTTCTATGTAACATCAGAGAAAATTAAACCAGTTCACAACAATGAGACAAGGGGTCCTAAACGACACATATTGATTAAATTTAAATGTCAAAAAATAAATGAAACAGAAGGAAAGACACTGTTAAAGAAAATATGCGAAATGTTTCACATATCTGGCGCTATAAAAATTCAGTCAACTGTTTCATGTGCAATATTTTATTATATAAACAACTTTAGGTATCCCACTTTGTTTAGTGGTGGAAAAAATGTCCACTTTTCCGTAAATTGCAAACACGCAAATAATTTGGTGAAAAACTAATAGCTTACAGTGTCTGCAGAACAGGAAACGTCTGAAAAAAGAAACACACATGAATATTGATCCTGCGAACACCCTACATATCGCGAAGTTTCATAGTACGTGTCATTCAGAACACGCCGGTGATGGGGGGGGGGGGGGGGGGAAATTCGTAAGATTACGGAGGGAACAGAAGTGATGGGTCGGATGAATCAAACGCGAAAGCTGTCAGAACTTAACGGATGCCGCATTACAGCGGTTGTCCGTATGCATGACAGGCAAGTGGCGGGGGTGTTGTTCGCATCTTGGGAAAGGCGGATGGTGTAGGCATTGGCACGCGAAGAGAGAGGGAAGACTGAACAGATGGGCCGGTAAGAGGCGGTGGACGATGTGTGCGGGGGAGGGGGTACGATCATTTTGAAGGTTTGCGGTGAGAAATGCGGTCCATTTCCCGCGGATGGAGACAGATGCGGCCTCATCCCGCATTCAGCATGAGGGATCGCCGTCATGAGGTGGACACAGCTAGGGAGAGAAGCTCGCCTGCGTCTTGCCGCAGATCGATAGAGTCCCCTCTTCGCATCTCAACTACCCCCCACCCACCATTTGCCCGCGCAACATACCCGCCGTTTCCACAGTCCGCGCGGCGTATTTTGCAGTGCGAGTCCGTCCGCGGGGGGGCGCATCAAGTACCTGTCGCCGCGACGTGCCGTCGCGTCTGCCCCGCTTCCTGCTATAAGTCCGAGCACACCCCAGCGTCACGCCTTATCACGGGCAGGGCACATTGCAAATCCGCGGATTCAGGACCCAGTTTGTACGGACTCGAGACGGTGAAATATATTGCCACTCTAGCTCCCGCCCGCACAACAAACCGACTATTTAAGACTACTCTCGGATTGGGATACACACTATTCGGAACATTATTTCGTTGGGTCTCTGCAGCGATCCCGGCGACTAAAGGCTGTTCACGATAAAGTGAGCACTTTAGAGATGAACCTTAGAAAAAAGTTACTGCCCCTACCTGCACATATTTCATTGGGCGCACTGAGAGACATTCGTCGAGTAAAGTTGGTACCGACGGATAGAAAGTAGTTCCTTATTTTAACGTCGAAAAAAAGGGTTACGTAACCATTTGTGATAACTTAGAATTATTTATTTCGCTTTCTGTTTTTTTAATGCATCAAAGTGTAAAAATGAGCAGATTTGTAAAGAATTTACTTTCTTAATAATTTCTCAGTTTCATTTGATCGACGCTTAAATAAAGTGATGAGGCCCATGGCAATGTTAATTTTACATAAGGCGGAGGAATACACAACGTGCATACAAGTGCTCATTTTAGCGTAAACAGCCTATAGCAAGTGTATGTGAGTAAGTGAAGAGATTTGGGCGGCTATTAACAGCGAGGTATTGAGAGCCGACGGGGGTGAAGCGAGGTGAGTATGGAGCAGCGCCAGTATGAAAGAGCAGGGAAAATGGGAGATCCCCGAGAGAATTCGCCGACCAGCGGCATCGTCCGGCACGATTCCCACGTGCGAAAATCAGCGAGCGACCCCGCCGGGAATCGAACCCGGCTCGTCCAGGTGGGAGGCGAGTAGTCTAACCACTATACCACCGCGGGCCCCTAGCAAGAGTACGTGTACTACCACCATAGTCAATAAGGTCGTGTACTGGCACCTCGAATGTAGGCAGCAACGCACAACATTGTTCCCGTAGAATACGCTACTTTATTTTTCTACACTTGACTGGTCTCTATTTTGATCTTCTGAATAATAATCTCTATATTAATTTTCCAAACCATCACGAATCATTCTTCATAACAGGCAGTAGTAAAAATGTATTATCTTCCCATGAATTGTTCTACACTTGACTGGTCTCTATTTTGATCTTCTGAATAATAGTCTCTATATTAATTTTCCAAACCATCACGAATCATTCTTCATAACAGGCAGTAGTAAAAATGTATTATCTTCCCATGAATTGTTCTACACTTGACTGGTCTCTATTTTGATCTTCTGAATAATAGTCTCTATATTAATTTTCCAAACCATCACGAATCATTCTTCATAACAGGCAGTAGTAAAAATGTATTATCTTCCCATGAATTGTTCTACACTTGACTGGTCTCTATTTTGATCTTCTGAATAATAGTCTCTATATTAATTTTCCAAACCATCACGAATCATTCTTCATAACAGGCAGTAGTAAAAATGTATTATCTTCCCATGAATTGTTCTACACTTGACTGGTCTCTATTTTGATCTTCTGAATAATAGTCTCTATATTAATTTTCCAAACCATCACGAATCATTCTTCATAACAGGCAGTAGTAAAAAATGTATTATCTTCCCATGAATTGTTCTACACTTGACTGGTCTCTATTTTGATCTTCTGAATAATAGTCTCTATATTAATTTTCCAAACCATCACGAATCATTCTTCATAACAGGCAGTAGTAAAAATGTATTATCTTCCCATGAATTGTTCTACACTTGACTGGTCTCTATTTTGATCTTCTGAATAATAGTCTCTATATTAATTTTCCAAACCATCACGAATCATTCTTCATAACAGGCAGTAGTAAAAATGTATTATCTTCCCATGAATTGTTCTACACTTGACTGGTCTCTATTTTGATCTTCTGAATAATAGTCTCTATATTAATTTTCCAAACCATCACGAATCATTCTTCATAACAGGCAGTAGTAAAAATGTATTATCTTCCCATGAATTGTTCTTAGTGTCCTTTATCTTCTCACCATTTTGACAGAAACTGCAATAATTCTTTTTTTAAATAATGCAATTTGCATTCAATTTCCTTTCTTTGGTTTTATTGCATTGCTATTTTATTAGTTCAGGAATGTTAAACTAGCATTTCCTGGTGAAAGTCGCTGAGGTGATATCCCCAATGACTAAATTTTCCATTTTGATACCTCACATTTTGTTCCCTCCAAGTATTGAGGAATTGTGTTAAAATTAAGGCTACATCTACTTCACTACAAATAATAACTGCTTGCTTTCATCTCGTAAAGTTGCAAAAACAAAAGTGACAGATGTTCACAACTCTATAGAAGAGAAATTTTAAAGATTTATGAGGTATATACGCCTACACTCCAAATTTTTATTGTAATCAAAGTTTAAAAAGCAAATAAAAAAATACGACATATCATTAGTGGTATCATCCTAAGGTCGCAGTAAAGAAAAAATAATTTATTAATCTATACTGCTGTCCACACATTTCGCTATCTAAGTATGCGCTATACTATTTTTATTTAAACAAATAACGATTATTTTACTTACATAAAATACGAATTTTACTAAACAACATTTTAAATTTTATACTGCTTAAAATTACAAGAATTAAAAAAAATATATATAGTCGATGAAAAAATTAAACAAAGAAAGTTAACTACCGATTCTTGAAGTCTGTTTAAGAACACGGCGAGTAAATTACATTTAAAAAATAATCTACAAGACTATACATTTATAATATGGTAAAGTATTTAATTTTTTTTTTAACTGAAAGATATAGGTAAAACATTTTTAATTATTATCCCAAGAAACATATTTGATACCTGCATTTAGCCTGGTTTACCATGTTTGTCGAGATTTTTTTACATGATACCCAATCGTAAAAACAGGGGTAGCGGAAAAGCTTAGTTTCATAATGCTATGATCCGCCTTCCACGCCCCCGACGATGCAATACGATCACCTGCCTCCACAGCGAGGAACCAGTTTCTCTCATGAATTGCTCCTTATTTTTCTGTGTACGTATTTTCCGGCTCAGAGTAGTACATGCTGTCTCGTAAATTGTTGTCCAACAGCCTGTCGCCACGTAGATTCATTGATTTGGTCAGTGTTTAACCATAGCGTTTCTGGTAAAAATACAAAACGGCAGGTGTAGTCCATTCACAGTTACTTCAGCCTTCTATGAAGCCCTGCTAATGTTCTACTTCCAGGATATTCCTACGCCTCGTGCAAACAAAGCTTAACAAGTCTGGAGAATTACACCAGAGGGACAACGCACCACATTCGTGCGCACTCAGTTGTAACTATATTTTATAAGAACTGTTTCTCACTAGTCATTACCAACATACCTATTTTCTCCCTGTTTTATTCATATTAATTATGTATGAAGTATTATAATTTATAGATGATATATTAATAACATTTCAATTTAACAGAAAAAAAAAGAGTAACTTATATGAACATAAGTATAAAACGCTTGTGATACAGGGCGTACTTAGGAAATAACTGAACACGTCATATATGGGGAGATTTTTCAAAGGTTTGATTCAGAAAGGCCGAATAAACCGTGAATGGACTATATTAGGGCTTGCCGCGGCGTTACGTGCGCCGGCAGACGCAATAACTGGACGAAGACGACGCCGACGACGGCCGGAATTATTACCCAGCAGGCCGCTTGTTATATTATCAGCGGCTCGGAAGACAATCCATCCTGTAGCCTGCCGTGCGCGTCTTCCTCGCAGGACTCGGCGCGGCGCTAAACAATGCGCGCGCCCCTGTGATCGATGGCCGGCCAGGGGATCCATCTTGCCTGTCACAGACACCACTTTGGGTCCGGCCCCGGACACCACCTCCCCCCCCCCTTCCCACTCTTCGAAACCACCCCCTCCCGGGGCCCGGCCCGGCCTGTCTTACCCCGTTTGTGCCATTGTCCGCCGAGACACTGGGGGTCGACAATGCGACTGGGCAGGCTCGCGTCCCCCCTGGCCGCTAGGCGACCCGCGTGACGCCGCTATTAGCCGCCCTGAAAACATTTCACACCCACCCCTTCTACAAACAACGTCCGGGGGAAGCACTAGCGTTTTTTTCCACAATTCTTAACCTAAACATATTGGAAATGTTTTACCCTCTATAGTTTCCCCCATAACTTAACATTTAAACACGTTTAATTCTGAGTTTCCCGTTACCGATCCGAGAAACGGAGTTTTCGTAACTCCCGTACTGTAAACGCATAGTGCTGCTATCTAGTATTTATTTCCACAAACGGGAGCGACTAGCGATGAATCGAACTCGCAAGCGAGTTGCCCTGCCTCGTTCCTTCGGCAGGGCAAGCAGTCGTTCTGTTTGCGTCCTCCAGTCCACATTTCCTTGGAAAGTAATGAAAGTGTTCGGGAGAACGGGAGTTTTCTTATTATAATTTGTAATATGCCCTCTAAATAATATTCAGTTTTGTTATTACATTCATTTCGTTTCCGTTTTACAACTAATGTAAATTATTATAAAACTGTTAATACATGTGGAGGGTAAGCAAAGTTGGAAGTTGCGTTTGTTAGTAGAAATTGAAAATGGAACCACGGTCCGGCACCAGCAAATGTTATCTGAAACACTCAAATATGTGGGGCTATTATAATGCTTACCTTGTAAAAAAAAAAACTCACTACACGTCACTTGGGGGAAGATTTCCTTTTACCGCTGGCACTCAACACACTCTATGATGTAGCGACTCACTGCGCATCTACCAACACCCGTAAATTGTTAAGCGCAGAAACAATACATTAATCGCTGATGCACGACAACAATTTTCATTTTGCAGTAATTCTTTGGAATAGTTTTATTTCGAAGAGGTGCATTTCAAACGCAGTCTATTTCAGAAGAACGGAAATCATTCCGGACCAAGTAATGGAAACTTTAAAACAGTTACACGTATATGTATTGTTTCAAAAGATTATATAGGGCTATTATAATTTATACAGTGTTTCACTAGCAATTTCTTGTGGTCGCCAAAACTTCAGATTTCTTGTACCTTCTCTACTATATTCGATCATTCATTGTCAGTTTTGCTTCTAATACGAGTTCATGTATCTTCGGCCAAAAAAAATCTGTATTTAACAACACTTATAATGCTAGCACGCCACCGAAGATTTTGTAAAAGCTTTTCGCGGTTAAATGAGCACTTTTGAAAGCCCGGATTAGGATCTATTATCCTCTCATTTTGTGTCCTTCCTGAGTCTTGCTCAGAGAGTGTCTCGAGTCTTGAATAGTTCTGCCTTCTCGGTGCGGTAACTATTACGCAGGATCTGTTTCCACTTCGGACTGACATGCCTCAGTTGTGCACCTGTCACTTATACAGAGAAATTCTCAATTAGACAGACAAACCTCGGGAGGTGATTCATCATGAAAAGTAACAGGAAAACACGTGTGACACTTTATACCTGAACCGAATATTAAGGGAGGTATGAACCCTTAAAAAACGAGGTTTTATATCACATTCGTGCAAAATATCGGTAACGGAGTAAAATACAATGACAAATCTCGAAACATTATTGTATGTTATCAGGACCTTCAACGTAAGAGCCGATATTTTGCACAAATACGGCTTAAAATCACGGTTTTTGAAGGGCTCATACCTCACTTAATATTCGGTTTAGGTATAAAGTGTAACATATGTTTTCCTTTTACTTTTTCATGAAGAATTACCTCCCGAAGTTTGTCTGTCAAATTGAGAATCATTCTGTATATATTTTGCGGTTTTAATTTACGTAAGTTTAGTTCTTTACGACGAATGAGTTTTGGGTGTACATAGTATTCAGAAAGAACTGTCCAACCACAGAATACTGAAATACCACATACAGTAGATTCCGAACTCCACTCGCACAAGCCAGGAAAATGACCTCACTTGCCAGAATAATGACAGGGCGTCATTCAATGGCCAGTCTGCGCTTATGACAGGTACACATGACCCATGATAAGTACTTAATATCGCAAAGCCACAGTTTCTCACATGCTGTATTATAAGTTCATTTTTAAAAATATTTTTATAAACATTGTGACGGAATTAATTAAATACGGAGTGTAATGCAGGATTAAAATTGTGTTACTTTTTATAGATCATAGAAGTAATTTTATGGCGCTAGGCATCAACTTACTAGACGCCGGCCAAATCGGCAAAGAACACTCCACATCACGACGCTGCTGGAAGAGCATCAGGCAGCCAATCAGAAACAAGGTTGCGTCCAGATTAAAAGGGCCGCTGAACTGTTTCGCTTCATACCTAATCACTATGTGCCCCAGCGGAGAATCAAACCAGCGCTTTAAAGTGGGCATCCCTGTCCTCTAAGACACTCGAGCGGAATATTATTAAACGAGAGCAGACGACGTCAATGACGACGAGGATTTCGCAGCGTGAACACAATACTTTATGTATAAAAAAATACAGGAAACAAAAGCGTATCGAGAAACCACGTGTTTTGGCTTTGTTCAGAAAGCAAAAAGAACTTTCGGAACACAATAATACGTCTGTCGCGAATTTGAATTCGCGTTGGTGCTCGTCTACACAAGTAAAACCATTGAGCCACAACCCTTCACCCAGCCGCATCAGAACTTCCCGCACCCCCTCCGCTGCCAAACGTTAGCAGAGCAACCCGATGAGTATGAGTCATTCTCCCCCCACCCCCCTTCCCGCTTCTGCTTTTCCACACAGCCCTGATACAGTCTGATTGAAACCCACCCCTCGTGATTGATAGATGCCATTACTAGTGACGTTTTAAAGACTTGCAGCCCCCTCCCATCCTCGCTTTTAATGCACGGATCGGCAGAAATTTATCGATGATTCTTTTATGGCTCGAGAGAGCTTCGTCAACCCGACCAGCCAGGGAGTGGGGAAAAGGACTTGGCCGACTATTATTCAATAGGACGTTTGTCTTTTAAATGGACTCTTTTTTTCTAAAGAAGGTTTCTAGCTGGTGAAAAGAGAGACAGAGCGAGAGATAGAACTACTCGAGGTTTGTGGGGGCGCAGCGACGTGCAGGGGTGTGGATTAATACTGTGACTAAGAGAGGGGGGGTGAGGGAAGGTTGTGGGCGTGCGAGAGAGAAGGGAGGTGGCAAACATGGTCGGGAGAGACGGGGGAGCAAGAGAGGGAAGAAAACGGTTAGGAATAATAATAAAAAAGAGGGCTGGGAAAGAAAAGGGGTAAAATTCTCCCTACATTAGGCCGGTAATAAATCTCGCAGTGAGAAAGAGAGGGTAAGGTTTTGGCCGTGCCCCTTCACCCTCGCCCCCCCCCAGGACCCTCGTGTACTGCGTGTTGGTCTCGTTGCTGTATGCAAATCCCGCTACCCCTCCCCCTTGCCCTGGCGACGACTCACCCCCCTGTGATATATGGCGCACCAAGTGTCAGGACGGTGATGCATTGGGAGTTCTGGGACACATTTCAGGCCAGACCCCAACTACGTGACGGTCTAAGAGTGGGCCACCCCCACCCCCTCTTTTTCCAGCCCTGTCGACCCCCGGAGGGCGAAAACAATGGCAGGGAGCGGCGGAAAACCTGCAAGAGATCCAGCCGCCAGAGCTCCTCTCGCATGTATGTCGCGCAGAGCTCGCATTCATGCCGCAGTCGTGATGAACACGTTGTTCGGCCGCATCACGCGCCTTCCTCGGACAAAGGACGTCCCAGGACAGCTGTCGCCGCGACGTGCATACTTGCCGGTCGTCGTCGTTTGCACCACCTTCACCTCGCGTGCAACCCCACATTCATACCTACCACTCCACTCCCTCACATCTGAAATAATTCTCAAGCTCCTTCAACACTCCATTCACATCACAGCGGACTCCTCCCTCTACATCGGCAGTTTTGAAAATTGCTGAACACCAGTCATTCATCCCCAGGCAAATATACCCATCGACCAATTATAAAATTACTAGCTTCGAAGGGGCCACGGTGGCTGACCAGTTAGCCTGCTCGCCTCCCACCAAGGCGATCCGGGTTCAATCCCCAGCCGGGTCACTCCGGATTTTAGCATGTGGGAATCGTGCCGGACGATGGCGTTGGTCGCCGGGTTTTCTCGGGGATATCCCATTTCCCCCGCCCCCCCATTCCGGCGCCGCTCCGTACTCGCCTCAATCCACCCCCATCAGCTCCTCACTAGCTTCGACTAACGTAAGATGTTTTCATAGAGGACAATACGAGCGCGAACATATTCAGGTAAATTGTATGCGAGTACTTATTACGAAGCAGGAAGAATAAACATTTGTACTAAATGAGCTAACTGAGAAAATGATTATTCTGTTCGATTATCTCGGTAGATCTTTCCGTATTTTATGAATCATGTTAGCGACGGAATGTTTCGTATAATTTTTTAGTACAGTGAAGAATGCCTACCCAAAAATATTCCTATTCCCCTTACGATGATGACATACGAAATATCTATCCGGCAGGTATGTTTGCTCTGTAGAATTTAAACTTTTTTTCTGGGCGTGTAAAATTATGGTGCTCTCTTCTTTACATCTCGAGCCGTTTTTATTTTGACGTACAAGATAGTGCGGAATAAGGTGGAAAGCATAATCAATGTGTAGTTATTGCCATAATTCATTCCATTTAAAATCAGTGCATGTGATTTACCGAACACCGTAATAAACTTACCAGACAAACCCGAGGTAAAGTAAAATCGCACGCCACGAGTGGTACGCGAAACCAAGTCATGTGGTAAGAAACCGCGCTAAAAATAGCTAATGTAAAAAAGTTTAAAATTACCTTTTGTTCCCTTAAAATACCACGTTTCTCCTTCAAAAATCCCCGTTTCGCCTTCAGAATTGTCTTTTATCCCTCGGAACCCACGAAATTCACATGAACGTGCGAAACAAATGCTAACTCACTGCACCCCCCTCTCCCGTCTTCATTTAGGTGGTTCATCTTATTATGATGATAATAATAATTAGGTGCTAAGTGTAGGAAGAGACGGTCATTTAGAGTAACATCAGTCCAGGAATTTCTATTGTTAGGTTTAGAAAAAGGAATAACCTTTAGACGACCAGTGCAAACTAACAAGCATGCCTACATTGGAGTGAAGTCAGTTATCTTTTCATGCAAACCCATCCGTTTGATTATGCACATTTTGGATTAACAAAAATTGATGACATATCTTCAATATAAGATTTGTTTTTTACGAGTTCAACTTTGATTAGAAAGAGAGTATTAGTAAATAGATTTTGTTATCATTATAAACGTACACGCAGTCGTATTCAGAAAGTAATAAGTTCCACATATGCTCAGTGGACCCTACGCAGTCGTGAAGCAGCGGAATTAGAGATTTTACGAAACAATATTCTGTGTTAATTAAAATCTGAGCCTCAGAGCCGCATCCTACATAATTAGTGCAGAGCCCCTAACAATGTTGAAGAAGAAGAAATTGGGACGGCTTCTAACATCGAGGTCTTGAGAGCCGATGAGGGTGATTGAGATGAGTATGGATCACCGCCGGGATGAAAGGGCGGGGAAAACTGGAGACCCCCTTAGTGGGAGGCGAGAAGGCTGACCGCTCAGCCACCGTGGCCCCAACAATGTTGAAGAAGAAGAAATTGGGACGGCTTCTAACATCAAGGTCTTGAGATCCGATGAGGGTGATTGAGATGAGTATGGATCACCGCCGGGATGAAAGGGCGGGGAAAACTGGAGACCCCCTTAGTGGGAGGCGAGAAGGCTGACCGCTCAGCCACCGTGGCCCCAACAATGTTGAAGAAGAAGAAATTGGGACGGCTTCTAACATCGAGGTCTTGAGAGCCGATGAGGGTGATTGAGATGAGTATGGATCACCGCCGGGATGAAAGGGCGGGGAAAACTGGAAACCCCCTTAGTGGGAGGCGAGAAGGCTGACCGCTTGGCCCCCGTGGCCCCAACAATGTTGAAGAAGAAGAAATTGGGACGGCTTCTAACATCGAGGTCTTGAGAGCCGATGAGGGTGATTGAGATGAGTATGGATCACCGCCGGGATGAAAGGGCGGGTAAAACTGGAAACCCCCTTAGTGGGAGGCGAGAAGGCTGGCCGCTTGGCCCCCGTGGCCCAAACAATGTTGAAGAAGAAGAAATTGGGACGGCTTCTAACATCGAGGTCTTGAGAGCCGATGAGGGTGATTGAGATGAGTATGGATCACCGCCGGGATGAAAGGGCGGGGAAAACTGGAGACCCCCTTAGTGGGAGGCGAGAAGGCTGACCGCTCAGCCACCGTGGCCCCAACAATGTTGAAGAAGAAGAAATTGGGACGGCTTCTAACATCGAGGTCTTGAGAGCCGATGAGGGTGATTGAGATGAGTATGGATCACCGCCGGGATGAAAGGGCGGGGAAAACTGGAGACCCCCTTAGTGGGAGGCGAGAAGGCTGACCGCTCGGCCCCCGTGGCCCCAACAATGTTCAAGTTTCTTCGCCTTTAATAGTTACAAATATGATATCTACTGACAACACAAAACAATGCCCTATGCTGTATATTTCCGTAAAACATAACATGTAGATTCAATATGGCGCGGATTGGCTCTTTTTAATGCTGGAGGACAGTCACTGCGATATACACTTCTCAGAATCGTTTAAAAACTTGTTGACAAAAACTATCGTTGTGACATATCGCTTCCGGGAAAGCAATCTAAATCGACGGCGATGTATCGCAAATATCATGACACGGAAATTCAATAAAGTTGATATCGTAAATATTGGTCACATTCATATCTCAAATGTTGATATTGCAAATATCATTAAGATTGCTATTGCAAAGAAATCCGAATATCTTTATGCCTAATATGAAATGCATTTTCTCAACGACTCAACGCAGAGCCCATTATTTTTTTGGTTAGGCCACGGGTGGGGAAGAGTAATCTCATCATAGTGTAGTATGCTATAGTTAAGGCTGTTCACGATAAAGTGAGCAATTTTGAAATCAACCTTAGAAAAAAAGTCACTGCCCCTGCCCTACATATATTTCAGCGGGCGCCCTGAATGACATGCGCCTAGTAAAGTTGGTAATGATGGATGGGAAGTAGTTCCGTATCTTAACGTCGGATAAAAGGTGTTAGGTAGCCATCTGTAATAATTTAAATTATTTATTTCACTTTCTATTTTTTTTTTTTTAATGCACCGAAGTGTAAAAATGAGTAGATTTGTAAAATATTTACTTTTCTAATAATTTCACAGTTTCACTTGAACGACGAATGAATAAAGTAATGAGGCCCACGACAACTTTAATGTTACATGAGGCGGAAGAATACACAACGTGCATACAAGCGGATCTTAAGCAGGGCTTTCAAACGTGCTCATTTTAACGTGAACTGCCTATAGTATCGTCATCATCGCATATCGCCAATACTGCGACAGGCGAAACATTGCTGTTGCGATATTTTACAGATAGGTCTATTGTTTCGTGATCGATACATCGCCACATCGCACAGCCCTGCCGCAGCACGCTGCGGGCCAGCGGCCGCAAACGCCGCGAGCATTTCTACAGTTGAGAAATAATCCGCTGCGATACGCTGACGGATTGGCGGCCGAGCGGGGGCCCGCTGTTCGAGCGCTAATTTCAAATTAAATTTGGGATGAGGGTGATGCGAAAGGGTAAAAGGTCGGAAGGGGGGCGGGGGGTGCGTCTCCTCGGGGCCACCTCGAGAGCGACGTGACAGCAGGAGGAGCACACCAGGGTCGGCACCACTACGTCACCAGCAGGCGCCGACGCAATTACCCTCGTTCCTTTGTCGGCGGGGCAAAGGTTCTACCGCGGAGGGGTTGTTGGTGGGCGGAGGCAAGGCTAAGTCCATGCACAAAGTTGCCGGGGGGGGGGGAAGGAGGAGGAGGAGAAGAGATCTCTACGGCACGCGCGCAGTCACACCCCTCGGCGAATATAGTCTATTCCACGAACGAGTGCACTTTTTGGACAGAATCTCTTGCGTTGGCATACTGCAAGAGAGTCAACTAGCTGAATGTCTTCTTGTTAACATCTGTGGCACAGGGAGACACCGCTATTACAGTACCATGGACAAAGCTGTATACGGGACTTACTTCAGAGCCGTCAAAAAAAAAAGTGCACTCTTTGGTGGAACAGACGATACTTAGGCCGAGAAATTGTTGCTACCATGGGGGGGGGGGGGAGGGGCAAATAAATACGAGAACGCGTGCTGCTGATCGCATCGCCTCCAGTGGATTTCTCTGCGGGACAAGCGTTACCCCCGCGGCAACGTAATTTTAATTCGCATCCTCGCAATGGACTCCCTCGCCCACCAACCCCCTGCCACAACAAACAATCTGTCGGCAGACGTAAAAACAAGGTATTTCCTTAATACAGTACGCCTGGATTTCTTAAAGGAATTATACCCGACAGAGCTCGGAGATGCAATGCGGCCACAGGTAAAAAACGAGATGTGGGACGATAATGTACTAACTCCAAAACGTGGCAAATTTTCCACTCAAAACGTAAAAACGTAAAAAACCATAGTTATGTCAAACATTATCAATCAAAGACGTTTTACCAAAAAAAATACACAAATCTCACTTTAAAAATGAAAACAATATTTACATGGAAAAAACAGTTTTTTTATGTTGAAAGAAACAAAAAAAAAAAAAACTAAAGATTTCCGTGGATACAAACGCCGGATGAATCTTTAAAGCAATTTTTTGTTGTGGCTATGTAGTGCTAACGTTCTGGTCCGGCAACCCTCGACTCACATCCGTTCTTTTGCCGTGGGAGCCAAGAAGGGATACATTGCTGGAGAAAATTAAATACGTGTACAAAAGAACATTCCACTGCTCGTCCAGCACTCTTTTTAAACTGTTTTACCTTTACATATATATGGGAACACCCAGACTATAGTTATTTCTGTCTCTTCCCTCCTTTTCTCTCCCCCCTCTTTTACCCTTTATTAATCTAGTCGGCCATGCCTTCCCCCCAAAAAGAAACCGAGTTGTCCGCTGTATAGGACCTGATGTGCAATTACCTATACAGCTTTAGGAATAAAAAAACCTTGTTTGTGCTGGCATGTTTGTTTTTTCCTTTCCGCAGTATTCAAAAAAGTGGCATTATGTCAATCCGTGGTCTTCCAAAGCTACTGCAGTATAAAAATGACGTCGTATTTTACACAGAACTGATATAATTTTGTGTACTATGGTCTTAATGTATCTAACGGGATTTTCAAATATGTATCATGCCTTTTTTTTTCTTTTTTTATGTTCATGTTTTCTTGTAATGTTCAATCAGTCAGGACAGCGAGTAAATTTAATAAATAAAATTGTGACGGGTGACGTCAAGTCACTGCACGTCTTGGAATAATTATCAACTTGCAACTAATTAAAATTTATGGGGTGGACCACGTCTCACACACCCCTCGAATAATTAAAAAAATTGTGGACTAGCAGGCGGACCTCGTCGACATTCACCCATTCAAACAAAATACTTAACTGTGTTTGGTAGCGGTTTGTGCGGCGTACTGTCCAATGCGCACGAACACTTTCACACGTTGATTTTGAGGTTTAGAGACCTTCGACGCGACTTGAAACTCTAATGTATCTCACCTGTGATCTGCTCGCCGGCTTCGCGTCACTTTTAAAAGAATTAGGAAAACCTGAGGTTGCCGAGGAAATAACTGCTGTTAATGACCGTGTATATTTCCACGTGCAGCAGCAACCCGAGCTGGCAGAGAAGTATGCAGCGGACTGGTGTTTCAGCGATTCGTCACCGGAGCGCAGCACCGTCGACGACAAGCACTGAGAACTGCCTGCCAGGGTGCGCCGGCCGAAACAGTGACGCCTGGTTACGCCGTTTCCGGCAACTTGGTCAAGAGGCCGGAAGTTTTATGACATACTGCAATATTATTGGTGTTTGGTATTTAAATTAGTTAGGACACCCCTCCACCCCCCCCCCCCGGGGAAAATAGGTGTCCGCTGGGTCGGTTCACCATATTTGGTAACATCAACCGCCTTTGGTTGTGATTAGCTTGATCCCTCCTAGGAGTAATTGAAAGTCCAACGATTTTTTGGAAATTCGGAGTTTTTGAGGGGAAATTAATTTGATTGGTAGCGCAGGAGGGCGGACCTGTGTATTTAATGCCGGTGCACGCTGCCATCGGGGTCAGTTCAGCGACCTCGAGGGGCAAGCTTCTACCAGAGATAAGTAGCATTCTTATTTGATACACACATGTAGGCTCCTCAAGCGAATAGGTCCCTTGCGTCACTTTGGCGTTAGGTGAGGGCCATGCCGGCCGGAATTTTTTAAAAGTGTTTTTAAAGTTTTGCGATATGTTAGCCTTTTAGTCAAAAATTCGATACTGTTACCTTCTGTAACCAGGGATTTCGCAAACGTATAAGGAGAATGGTGACCATATCGTGACCAAGATGTTAGGTGGTTGTATCCACTCGTAACCACTTTGGACCATTTGTAACCGAAACCACTTGTAACCGAGACCATTTGTAACCCAAGGCAATAATTATGGTCCTATCATGTTGTAACCCAGTAGCGAGGCTCTGTGTATTGGCGAATGTTTTAAAGAGAAAACTTTATGAAGCTTAGGGCTTTTGCAAAAATCACATTTACTTGCGGGAGTTAAGGCTGGAATTGCTGAAAAGTTGCTCCTATCCACTTGGGATCGCGAGTAATCATGCGTAAACAGTGAGGTCAAGCTCCTTTAGCGATGACCAGGAATGTGTTACCAAAATGGTTAGTTCCTGGTGTATGAAATAAAAATTATTTCGTAATATCAAGAGTAAATGTAGTGCGACAGAAATAAAGTCACAATTTTGTAATGATGGTATTTTGGGGTCACTTGCCCAATAAATTTTGTGAAGGCCTTTAGTTTTTTATTCACTAAAATGGCCAGAAAAGGGCATAAACATAACCTGTATGAAAATATTGCTGAATAACAGCGAATGTATTTGGTACCTAAGTATCTGTTTGCATTTTATTCTATATTTTGGCAACCTGTCTTTTTATGTAAAAGTTTTTAGTAAATTTGTTATATATGGGAGAGGAAAATATTGTTCACTTTTCAAAATGCAATGTAAGAATAATAACATACGGAAGTTTTTTTTCCACCTGTACGAAATATGAAAGGATTGAACAAAAAAACTATAACCAAAATAAAGAGTATTACCACACTTCTATGTTTATGTTACAAATTGTTTATAACTATCATGTACCCTTACACTGTACAGAAAAAAGGGTTTTTTACATGGCTTTTACCAGTTGTTGCGTTCTGATGGCTTTGATAGGTCTTTGCAAATCCTGCCTTGCTACGCCCTTGGTTTAGGACGCAGCAAGGTCGGAAAATAAATATACAAAATCATAAACAATTAATATTATAAATAGTAAATTTATTGTTATCCATTTCAGGAAGAAGTACAATACTCTAAGAAATAAATTTTTAACATCATTGCTGGAACAAGACACGAACTAAGCGAAAAATAATATTCTATCTCGGTTTTCTCATAACCACATATTACAACTCTTCTGAACTTGGACCGAAACGTGATAAAAGTCTGAATCGTTACGTGGATTTTTGTAATAATAACGAAGTCGGAAATCGATTAAGTGTGTGGGCTAAAGTTGTCCGTATAACAATGTGAACCAATGGCACTGGCGTACCGCGAGATGGGATGAATATGGTAGACTGACACCGTTGTTACAGCACACCGTCAAGTGGCAGTGGTAACACTGCGGTTTCAGATTCCGCGCCCACTGCTGTACACGCCACGCCCGGGAGCGCTCAAGTTACCTTCTCAGTAGCGTACTACTCACCTCGTGCTCAGGCGAGACAGGCCGAGTCTGACGGCCGTCGAGCTGCCTGACAGGTGACGTGACAAGCCGAGACACGCTGACGTCCGTGACGTGACAAGGGGGTCGCTGGAGTGCAAGGAAAAGAGGAGGATGAGGGGAGGGCACGCCCCTTCCCTAACAGTCCCCTTTTCAACGTGCGGCACCCTCCTCAGGCAACTGAGGCGTATGGGCAGACATGCCGCCCCAAGTAATCCTGGCACACCGGAACTTTAAACATACAGTCACCGACAGCTGCAACGTAAATTTCCAGAACATTTTGACGTTTCTCTTCTGAGAATTGTATCAAGCCAGCTTTCTTTGTAGCTACATTTTTAGCGTGTTACTATCCCGATAGCTCTGTGATCACGCGGGAACAAAAGAACCAAGAATCAATATTAAACAGGTTTCTTTCTCAACACTTCATCCTTAACGTTAATATTATACATCTGGGAAAACAGTCTTAAGAAAAAAAACATAGCCAAAATTGCATTTACAGAATTGAACTAAACTATACCGACAAATTTCGGCAGTGATTCCTCATACAAAAAAAAAAGGGTACACAATATTTATACGACATATAATTGTAGGTTATAACCAAAGTCTATTCTGAAAGTGTGTAACCGCCCTTGAAAGTGTGGCTAAAGAAAATGTTTATTATTAGAAATACTACCAGAATAAAATATACATCTAAGTTTCTGGATAACTATGCCGATATCAAACCCAATCCATAAAGAAGGGGGGAGTTGGAATCTCATTTGTGCATTTCAAAACGCCAATTCGGCATTTTTGAGTTGTTCCCAGCGGATATTAGTCTTCTGTAGCCATATATGGTAAACAAAAAGTTGCCTTATGATTTTACCCAACACGTGATGTTCTAAGATTGCATCGCATCACCTGGCACATAAGCGTGAGTAAAGAAATTTGGGCGGCTGTTGAGGGTGAAACGAGTTGAGTATAGAGCAGTGCCGCCTTGAAAAAATTCTAACCAATAATATACTTGCAAGGAAATGAAGGGCCAATCATGATCAGCCACATTCAAACTAGAACTGGAATCTTACTTGAAGCAGCAGCAAAATAATAAGTGGCATTGGCGACAGTATGCAGTCTACCCTATAGTACTTAGGTAATCGATTACGCAAATTTTTCCTATCTTTATGATCCGCGATAGCAGGAGACAGGTTCGCAGGCCACACCATGCCGCGCCTTTTCACGTCCAGAGAAAGACATTGATGCAGGCCAATCAGGCTCAAAAGCCTCCAGGACAGAGCGCAAGGTACCCTGAAATTCGCATTTGGCAGCACCTGAGATCGAATTCAGTAAAACTCGACTAGGGATCTATCTTTCAAGTCGCACCGCGGCAGGTGAAACGAAGGCCTTACGAAGCGCTAAATTCCCCCCCCCCCCCCCATCCTCTCCCGAAAACGTCATTAAATGAGAGACGAAATGGAAACGGGTCGTGAAATTAGTGGGCAAGGCAAGAACGGAAGATAAAATATAAGGTGAGTGGATAATAGTTTTTAATAATTACTGAAAACCTGGAACAGTATTATTTTTAATGCAGTGATGTCTAGGTCTGAGAAAATAGGTTTAAAATATTTTTTAGCTGAGTTCGAAACCTATAACCGATTAACTTTTTTTTTCTAGACTACCTTATTCTAAGTTTTATGTGAAGTTAAGGCCCGAAGGTAGGGCGGGATTTTATTGCGTCTCAAGGCTAACCCCTTACGCCTACTAGGAAGGAAAATCATGCAAGGAGACAGGCATCGCGGCAAAGAAGGAATGGACAGCCATGGCCTGCACTTTGGGGCCATGACTACCTCCCTAAGTGGACTTAGAGCTGGTCTTAACTAGGAAAGAGCTAGGGAAAAACCGCCTAGAGAGAGGTAAAAACTCTTGCGACAGAGAAGTAAAAATTAAAAAAATTATTGCATGCATTAAATTAAATTAAATAGAATTCTACAGGAGACAGAGTGCTTGGAAAACATGCTCTTAGTTAATAGAGTTGAAAAGACTAGTAGAGAGAGGGTGGGACCGATGAACTGTTCGTATTTGAAAATAGATAAAGAAATACTGGTTTTGTTCCGTAACAAAATATTCAACTGAAACGTTTGTAAGGGGAGGGGGGGAGAATAGAAACTTCTTCCACAATATTCACGCTAAGGGAGGTCGTGGATGAGACGCGACACAGATTGGAAATATTTGCAGGCATCCAGGACACGTGCAGCCATCTTCAGGTCACGCGAGACATTTTCAAGGTCAGTCAGTCCCCCGGAGACGGCGCCAATTATACGAAATGCCGGAACTCCATCGGGAATTAAGGCGCCCGCCCGCCCGCCCGCCTACCTGGAGCTATTTTGCATGTTTCAACGCTAGGGGCCACAAAAGCATGGGAATCAAATACCCCTTTTTCTTCTACGCGCAAGACAATGAGCTGCCTTACAGTATTTTCCTGCTATCCCAGCATCAGTGGGGATTGCAAAAAGCACCCATTATTTTACTGCTGTCAAGTCTGTGGGGAGGTTCAATGAAATCTCCTATACACTACCTTAAAAAGCAATTGTCAGCTACGAGGAAGAGCTTGAAAACTGTGTTTGCAATATTCATAGTCTATTACAAGTCCTGAAGTATGTGTTTACCCTTTCAGGCCTAATTTAATTTACTGTTTCAGGTGTTGCAAACAAAAAAAATCATGATGTGTGCTGTACTTAAGTCAACACAAGACCTGTTTCGTTGTCAGAGCCAATGAGCTGTAGGCTGTATGTCCGACTACAGTTATATAAACTAATTATATCCTAGACGAGTAAGACGGTTTACGAATCATTTGTCCACAGGTAAGATGATTGGTCATCGAGCCTCACAGTGTGCAGAAGTGTACACCAAGAATTACCTACACGTGCGTAGTATGCACAATTGTGTACACTGCGTCTGAATGCGTTAAGAAAACAGACTGTTACGCCAGCAAGTTCGGCATGGCCACTGTGACAAGTTTTTCATACGCTTCAGTGTAGTTTACACGCTAGGTGGATAAGCGCCTTAAAATAATACAGACATCGCTGTTAAAATCAGAATAATAACATGGCCCGACTCCACAGTAGCATCCGAGATACGCTACCTAGTTTAGCGCAGCAATGACACGGTCTTCAGCACTCTATGAGCTCTAATTGTTGTACAACACGGCAGGTCAACCGTTGAACTGGACATTCGTAAGTTATTCGATCCCCACGCCTTATCTGCAGATCTACAAATTAACTATACGATCTTCTTGGCCACCATTACAAAACAGAATGTAGGGAGTAATGAAACTTGCGAAAGTACCAGATAAACAAGCTGAACGAGGCATGATTTACGACGCACAAGTAATTTTCATCGCAGGCACGTTTAACCGTTAGGCCATTTTATCCGGACCAGGTCACGGAGTGTCCTTATATGATATCTCGAAAGTCAATGGAGACCACTTAAGTACCATTCTTCATAGTACGTTATGTACAACCTAAACCGCCCTCCAGACTGAACGTTGATATTTGTTACCCTAAATACAATTATCCCCAAACGCGAAAATCTTCTTGCATATACAACTAAACTAATATAAACACAACACACAAAATAAATTCTAAAAACTGATATTTTAATCGCTATGTTTCAAATGAAGTGTCCCGACTGACTTGACTCATTCGCTCATTTCTTCATCACAGACTCACTCACTTATCAACGCACAGTCCAAACACAAAAGCACTAAGAAAGGATTTCTTGTAATTGAAAAGGAGTAAAATATATTTTCGAAGGATCTTGCATAGGTAACTAACCCAATAAGGTAACCGTTATTTTATTTGCTTCAAAAGGTAGGTTACATACAAATACCTGAAAACTAATTTCAAAACTTTTCTAATTTCAAAATCGTAGCAAAATAAAAACAATGTTCGATTTATTTTTCTTCGACAGTAACGTACCTATATTACATCGCTCCCATCATCCTAACCTTGAAAGCCACATGTTATGTAAAAACTTACAAAACAAAAATTAATAATACCAGTCTTACTGACCAAAAATTTTATTTCCCTTACAGTTACAGAAAAAAATTGTCAGAAATGTGCATAGGATCAATAATTAAATGTATGCAAATTTAAAAACGTTTAGTTTAGATGCACCGTGTTCTCTGTGACGTGGCCAAATATATTAATTAAGCGTCTAGCAACTTCAAGATGCTAATATGCTGAATTTCAGGAAAGTTATACGTAAGGAAATTTAGCAAGTTTTCAGCCAGATTTATTGTGTTAGCCAGGGCTGTATTAATCATCAAGCAATTTAAGCACGTGGTTAGGGCATTAAGAGGAAGGGGCATTACAGAAAAGTTACATTGCTGGATATACTGAGGGCTGTATGGTGCAAAATTGCAACCAACGCGGCTGAAAAAGAAATCACAAAAATTGATCTCTTATCTCTACTTATTGGAGCAGATGTGTTATGAATGTAGTCAAATATCAATAAAAAGAAACGATACCAAAATAGAGTAAACATTACTTTCGTTCACAGTGTATGTTTTGTTGCAGTTCTAAAAATACAATCTTAATTTCTATTTTATTGCTTACATTTTGAATTATAAAAAGACTATGGAGGCACCGAGATCCTAAGTGCTTAGGAACTCTACAGGTCTCATCCGGCCTTGGTGTTAGCCACGAGAATGGTTTCGAAGTGGTGCAATTTATTATTCCCACGACTTTACAAACTCAACAGCTTCATGATAAAGACAGGACGTCAAGTTGCAAATGCAAAATCCTTTCTTTCGCATGAGATACTTTAACGTTCTGAAATTAACGGAAGACTTATATCGAAGACTAAATGAAGGCTCGCAGTGCCTATCACTGATAATATTATAGCCAAGGTCTCTGATGTTTTAATGAAACATCGTAAATACTTTTGTTACTATCATATATAATCATCTAACCCTCGATGTAACCAACAATTATGACTATACTGAGAACTCTAATTTCAGTTCGCTTAAATTACATTCTGTAAAGTTGAAAGAAGTTTTTAGAAATGCAAGTATCGTTTAACAGTTTCGAGGAAGTTTTTCGTTCGAAAAGCAGAGAGGTAGCACAGCAATTTATTGCAGTGACTTTTGAACAGATTAATAAATGTATAACACAGTTTAAAATCTGCGTAACTTAAGTCTGAAAAACGTTAATCCCTATCTTAAGACACAAGGAGCATACAACTTCGGGATTTATTGCCCTACTTAATATTTAACTATACCAGCGTGCAGTTATGTGGTAAGATCCAAGTTACCTTTATTGGTTGTCAATGAATTACTAACGGAAATCTACGTGTACACTTGATTGCATTCGGCGACTTTACTGGCTACACGCAATTCAGAAACGTGCGTAGCACTGTCGGACCACAGAATAGATACGTATACAGAGACGAAATATCATGACGGTAATTTTGACGTGGGCGCACCCACCCTCCTCCGATTGGCTGTGCGAGGCTCTCGAAAAGGGCTTTGCGGCGGACACCTCACGAAAATAACAAACACAACCGTCGGCCCCTCTGTCTCCGGAGAGGATGGCGTGGTGAGGGTCGAGGGCGGAGGCAAAGGAATGTTAACTTTTGACATTTTTAAATTATAACGTAACCTTTCATTTTGGACTATAATAAAATATAACTTTAAGTCCCAGTAATTCTAAAATTTAACCTGTTTTTAACCCTTTCAGACACAGCTAAATCTGTAATTTTAGACGACGCAACAAACCTATGTTTTGTTTGGAGCTGTGCCGATAGCGAAACGACGTTTTGTCATACAGCGACGCCAATAAAAATCTTTCCATTGATGTCGTAGGGAACCTTTCTTATTGGACGGTATGTTCCTACTGTGTACAGTACAGCGACTTCATATGCAACGTCCCATATAGAGAACACTGTGACTGAAAGGGTTAATTGTATAACGCGACAAATTTTATGGTTCAACTTTTTTCTAAATTTATTTTAAATTTAATTAAGGCCAGTTATGGCCTTCAGCTGGGTACTGGTATAGGCTGTTCAGGGTAAAGTGACCATTTTTAAGACCCTTATAAATTTTTCCTTTCAACCAATTTCCATCTTCCTGCTGCTTTTTAATATAAACATTGCAATCTGACCAATAAACACAGTGTATACATTTCACCACCACCAAGATTTAATGCCTTAGACTGCACTAAGGTATATTTATTAGCGGGTAATGCCTGTTGGTAGGGTCTTAAAAAGTGCTCACTTTATCGTGAACAGCCTATACCAATTTAGTATGTTCTGTTCTGTGGTTGGGCGGGCGGGATATTCGGAGGGAAATCAGCGGCCTTCGCTACTGGTATAATCACTGAGTCGTATAACGTCCCGATCGGAAGTTGGAGTAAATGTGTCGAACAAGCTGTGATCATGGCGCCTGCAGCTGAGCTCGGTCGAGCGGCCCGGAAGACAAGATGAGAAGGTGTTTGGAGAAGGTAGCACGAGAACAGATCAGGAAGGGGGGGGGGGGGGGAAGGTGCAGCCCGAGGTTACGGGCCCGGCAACCCCCGGATAATGAGAGGCCGCCGCGCGGAAGGTAATGCCAACCTGTCCAGTCACTCGACAACTGGTTACACACCGCGAGCGATGCCGGGCCGAGGGGTTCGACAGCGCTAATTGCACCTCGTAATGTTTATATTAATATAATTACGAGTGCCTTAACCCCCGTGAGTAATGGCTGTTTGTTCTCCCAGGCAGCTGACGCGCTGCGGTTCACGCCGGGTGAAGGCTGTGGATGGAGGAAGGGGAAAGGGGGGTAGGAATTCGCTTTGCATATACCATTTTACGTCAAATAAATCACCACTTAATAACACGCTTTTGTTACTCACCTCCCCTCCCCCACTCCCCCAACTATACCCAAAGCCTCTTTTTTGTTTGTCGCTCGCCCCTCTCCCCGGGCCATTTTCATTACGGCGACTCGTGTTCACACCAGTTATTTACTTATTTCCTCTAGGGCTTTGGCGTTCCTTTATCCTCCCGTCCGTCTCCCACATGACGCGCGTGCGCCCGCACACTTCCCGTAAGTTCCGCACGCAAAACACATATGTTACTACGCACGCGGGAGCCGCGGAGGGCGGCGGTGGGAGCTTTTGATTGATATCCCGCCCATAAACAACGAGCGATATCTCTGTCGCGCTTCGCAGCGCTGCCAATCCACGCACGCACGCTTTCCCCGCTCCGCTCTCTCCCACCCGCCGCAGGAGGATCCCTGGGCGTTGCCAATCGTACGGACCCGCGAAATCAAGGGGAAGGATACCGACGAGGGGTGTGGGGTCGGTCCGAAATAGGGGAGGAAAAAAGTCACCACAGCGCGACACAGTCCGACGGCCGACACTCGGCTCGCCCGGTGATTGATCGGCACGTGACGTCATCGCTGCCGTCAATCCTCACGCCACAAATTATGATTTAAACTTACCCCCTCGTCCACCCCTCTGCTCCCTCTCCCGTCCTGTTTCGAGCGCGACCAGTTCTCGTAAACAAGTGGCCGCGCGCGCGTGTGGGTGGACGGAGGGCGGCACATGGGAGAACTAATGCGGACCAAATTACGTTTTATGACTGCTTCTTTTGCACTCTCTCCCTCTCTCTCTCCTCTCTCTCTCTTCGCCCCTTTTCCTCTTCACGCCCCGTTTTTGCCCAGTCCACCGGTACACGCACTCGTCACTCTTGCGATTTATAGCTGTCCAGTTTTAATGTCATTTTCGAGAGTTGGTTTTTTTACTCCTCCCCCCTCCCCATACACACACACACACACACACACACACACACGCTCTGCTCTCGCACACCGCACTCTCTGTAGTGGCTGGAGCACACTGCAACAAACATTCCCATCTCCGACAGGACACAGTCGTCAGGGGCTGTTGAGTTGCACGACGATGGCGGTGGGGGGGGGGGAGGAGGAGGAGGTTCGTGATGCAGCTGCGCACGCCACAGCTCGTCAGGGTCGGCATGCATATCCGCCAAACTCTGGAAAATTGAGGCCGTGTCCGAATTGGCAGATTTCGTTGACAAAATGATCATGTGGCCCGATTTTGTATACAAAAACTGTGACGTATTTGGTAATTTGATATTTCGTATTTTGTATCTAGCGGACGTTAGCAAAAACACGAAATAACAAAATCAGCACCATGTGAAACAAAATTATTTATAAAACAAATAACTGAACATAAAATACACTAGGCATGTCTTAAAAAGCAAGGAAATTATGTGATTTGTTTATATTTTCGGCAACAATTTTTTTTTTTTAAGTCGTTATTGCAAAATTTATTATTTTCAAATTTATTAACGTGTTCGTAACATTCCAGTGATGATAGTATAATTGCTATGTCCGTTTTAAGCATTAAATTTAAATAAAAATATTTTTCACTGTTAATAAAAAATGCGTCGCCGCGAATGCTAAACAAGTGACTGTCAGCAACGTCTGAATTGATACCTTCCAAATCACGAATTCACAAAATAATGAACTTGTCATACTTGTCAATTCGGACACAGCCTGAAAGTCGATTTTTCTTTCCGCAGACACAGCATAAGGCTTCAAATTTCCCATCAGCTGACGATCGAGTTACGTGAAAAATAAAGTACGTGTCAGTAGGTTATTCTTCTACTGAGTTACTCCCACTACATATTCAACACTCATACATCTCTCACAGGTATAGTGGTACAAGCATTACCGATATATTTGTGCCTAAGTCTTCACGTTTCTTCTGGCTTTCCCCATAAAGTATGGAATCCAGATGTACGATTAATATGACCATGTCTCCCAAAATTTTTTAAGCAAACCTTTGAAAAATCACCCCATGTAGCCTATGGCGTGTTTAGTCATTTCCTAAATACGCCATGTATCACAAAAGTTTCATACATCTGCTAACGTGAAATTATCTCATGTTTCGTTAAATTAAAGTTTCATCCGTATTTTATTTAAAAATTATAAAAATTCAATTATAATTAATACAATGAAAAACAGTGAGAAAAGGTGTGTGTTGGTAGCGCCTAGTAAGAAATAGTTCTCATGAAAAATATAATTACACGTGAGTGCACACAAATTTGGTGCACTGACTTTTGGTGTAATTTTCAAGACTTGGCTACGCTTTGTAAGAGGCTGAGGAACACCCAGGAAATATAACTTTAGCAGGGCTTCAGGAAAATGGAAGTAACCGTGAATGGGTTATATTCACTGTTTTACGAACTGCTATAAAAGTTTATTTGGTGCAACGAAACATTTATTTGTATCACCTCAGGCAAATAGCTACGCAGAATATATTCAAACGAAATATTTGTTTTCATGCAGATTTTGTTGACCCAACAAGTGATTTCGTCAACACGAGTGTGCGTTTGTGTGCACATATGTGAATGTGCGAGTGAATGCGTGTGAAAATATATACAAGAAAAGTCAGCATGGTGCTGGGAATGTTGTTCAGCCAATAGAATGTTATGTTAGTTAGAACGACTAAATATTTGCTTCGCAATATACCAGCAAGTATTTTGTTTTCTCAAACAAACCCTTTGATGTTATGTGTTTCAATATATTGTTATGAGCTGCCCGGAACGTATCTGAATTCGTGAGAGATAAAGGACTTAATAAAAATAAGATAGCTGCATTTAATTTCTTGATTTAGTTGGAATATTATAACACTAGGCATAATCTTATTTATATAATTTACCTGCCATTTATACTAATTCACTTATTATCATATCAGTGAGCGCAATACTTGATGGCAATCTCAGTTATGATTAAAGTTTTTTACTGCTGTCTTTATACTAGAAACAGTCACTTAATCCATAATTATTACTAACACATATACAATCACAACGTCTACAACTTACACATCAAGTCCCACTTCTCCACGGGTCAGCCGATCAGTCTCACTGAACTCTCCCGATGCTGGCTGGCCACTGCATCGTCGTACTTCGTTCCGATGGTACCATACCTGCACCTGCTGCTAATGGTCGTCCAAGAATCCATAATATGTGCACAAAGACATGTCGCGGCTTATATAGCTCAGCCAGCCCGGGTCAGAAGGTTTATCACCCGCCCCCCCCCCCCAGAGTCGCGCTGATAGAGTAGGGGAGGGGAGGGAGGCAATCACCAGAACATTCTCAAAACGACTACACAAGACATTCGATCTTCCAAGGACGGGAGTCGTATGAACCACGATAGCCTTATCGCTGGACGCGTTCTTGTTACGCGGCGGCACGTTTGTAATACATGCCTTCCGTTCTCCGGTCGCCTGGTCATATCAACGCACGCCCGTCTGTAGAAGGGGACCAAAAGCCGAGCGGCAGCATGTAACAATACGAAACGAAAACTCCTTTTCTGTAAACGTGACACGTGACATACTCGAGCTCCTTTCCCTTCCGAAGCTGTTTCTGTTGTCGTTCCTTCCAATGCTACCAGGATCGAGTGAATAAATGTGGATTTTACTGACGAGGTGGTCACGTGCCCAGATTTTCGTGACGAGGATATTTATATATGTCGTAATCATCTGAACAGAAATTCGCTTCCTCCGAGGATACTTCAAGGAGAGATCCACGAAACGTAACAATCACACAGTTCAGTAAATACAGTGTCTTCTTAAGCTGTGCACGTCAATACGTCAAGCTTATGTGGAGATGAAGTCGGACCAATGATGGTTTGAACAACCTCCGACATGACTCAATTTACAAGCGTCGCGGTATAGTGGTACATAGGCGGAGGATGTTGTATGTATTTTCTTGTATAATCGTGTGATATATAATCAAACTTTCTCTTTAACACAGAGATATTTAATGTTCTAGCAACGTGCTCCGTTCTGCGTGTTTGCTTTGTGAGGTTCAGCAAGACAGCAAAATTAGCCTACAGTGGTTAGACTACTCGCCTCCACCTCTTTGAACCGACTACGATTTCCGGTGGGGTCACCCCCGAATTTTCGCATGTGGGAATCGTGCAACTGGTCGGCGGGTTTTCTCGGGGATCTCCCGTTTCCCCCGTCCTTTCATTCCGGTGCTTCTCCATAGTCACCTCGCTTCACCCTCATCGGCTCGCAAGATCTCGATTGTATAAGAGCCGCGCAAATCCCGTCGCCCTCACCCAGTATAGCTATGTCTTTACGTATTTCACAATACTCACCACTGTTTCGACCACTGAAGAACACCGAGTTTCTATACCGCAATCACAACGTTCTCTCTCATTCTGTGACTCTATCTCCCTCCTCACCTCCCTCTCTAGATGGCCATTTCGTTTTCTTGGCGCCTCACGAGAACTAGTTGGCGAGAATCTCACAACTATCGCTTCACCCTCTGTTTTCAGTCAGCTTCCACAGTCGGTACAATTTTTCTTTTTCAACGGCGCGACGGTTTGTCCGTGGCTACAAGAAAATTTCCCTTATTCAATCTCTCCTCTCACCTAGGGACGTTTAACAGCCACATGTAGTACTACACAGGTATAGGCTATTGACGGTATAGTGAGCACTTATGAGGTCTGAGTTACTTTTTCCTTTCAGCCATTTTTTAACCTCGGGCCACCTTTTTAAATAAATATTTACCTTAGACCATCTTTTTAAAGAAATATTTTCATGTAAGTAATAAACACAATGTGTATATTCCACTGCACTCGGAAGCTAACGTCTATGGCTAAAATAAAATATATTTATTGACTATTATTCCAAATGAGAGAGCTTTCAAAAGTGCTCACTTTCTCGGAAATAGCTTACATCAGGGATATCTTATGGGTAGTTACAACAACTAAAAACTAAAAAGGACAATCATATATTGTGTAGAAATCAGCCGATTTTATTCTTTTGGTTTAATTTCCATTAACTTTTATGTACACAACTGGTAAACATCCATAACTCATAGAGCATAGCCATGGAGCTGTTTACAGTATTGCTTTTTGTATGGTATAATTTCATGATTATGTATTTCGTTTTCCCGTATCATTATTTTAAAGCAAGGACAGTCTGTTAATTATAAAATTCAAACCTCATAAATAAACATGAAAATTCTCCTCTCAGTAAAGTCTTCCACTTAAGTTCTAAAAATGGAAACATCTTGAAGTTAGTGCCTATTTTTTCACAACTTTTAACAGGGGCCGCGGTGGTATAAAGGTTAGACTACTCGCCTCCCACCTAGGCGAAACGGTTTCGATTCCCGGATTTTCGCATGAGGGAATCGTCCCGGACGATGCCGCTGGTCTGCGTGTTTTCTCGGGGATCTCCCGTTTCCTCGCCCTTGCATTCCGGCGCTGCTCCATACACACATCGGCTCTTAATACCTCCATCTCTTCACTCACTCACCCACTCGCTCCTGGTTCATACCCTACAATTCCGGTTTTCAGAGACAATCCTTCCAAAGCGAATTGCCTTGTGGGTGTAAGTGTAGGGGGATCAAGAAGGAAATGATGGCAGAGGACATGCGTCTGCCGCTCCTCTGGATGGCGGCCAGCCCTGCTCTCCCGTGAAGGAGTTAAGACGGACTGCAGGGCTAGGGAGGGCTGCATCGTGGGCCACGTCGAAGGAAGCAGTAACTTTGGGGCGTGTGGTAACGCGGATGCAGTACTTGGATGGCCGGAGGGCGACGCGTGCTGGGTGTCTTCGGCCGACGCCCCGTCGATAACAAGGTGAGCGTGGTCTCGGCTAAGCCCGCGGGAAAGCACCCCTCCCCCCTCCCCCGCATCAACCCGCTCTCCTACAGACCCAGAGTACGTGCAATGCAGGGGTGAAACAACCGCTTATACCACCAACTCCGGCCGTACACACCAGCAAAATCGCGTCATTATCCAGTAGAGTGGAGATATTTTGGCGGCACTTAACATCACCGGAATGACAGAGCGGGGGAAACGGGAGACCCCCGAGAAAACCCGCCGACTAGCGACAACGTCCGGCACGATTCCCACACGTGCGAAAATCCGAGAATGATCCCGCCGTGGAATCGAGCCTGGTTCGCCACGGTGGGAGGCAACTAGTCTGACCACCAAACCACCGCGGCCCCTCAACTCAACATGTCGGGACGCAGTTCGCCAATCAGTACGTAGTAACTTACTCGCTAGCCAATATAAAGAACATCTCGCAGCATGCAGTAGCCAGTCAGACGCAGAAGACGGGTAAGCCTACCTCAAAAGAACCGCCACACCACTTCGCATCTGTGTACTTTCCTACTCTGTGTTGCAGCTCCATCAACGATAGCAAAAAATGGCTTTTTCCAATAGTCTGGTCGAGGACCTTCCCAACACCCCATTCCTTGAAAAGTGCATCGTGAGTAAACGCTTACCTTTCCACGTTCTGTGTTCGATCGTCCCTACAAAGAATCGAAACTTGTGTTTGTATCTACTAAGTTTATCGGTATATAGCCCACTCGCGGAAATAGGGGTTGGCGGAGGGGGAGGGCGGTGGCGGGAACAGATATTCATTACTAAAAGGTAAGTCGTCACACGGAAAGAAAGTGGCACTTACGCAGAACAGATGAAGGATGTGAATATCCCAAGTAGCAAAATATAGTTGGCCCACAAGTGCAGATCTGATTGTGAACGAACAGCCCACATGTGGCATCCACAGTCATTCAAGAAGTGTAATGCACCCGCAGAGGCACGTGGCAGACATGATGACTGATGACTGTGGTATGGTGTGTTTACGTATAGGCCACATACGGATATTTAACTGTCAGCAGATGTCTGGCAAAACAAGAGTTCCCTGTACGTTTACCACAAGCGGGACACTTCTGGATGTACTGTCGGCTGATGTCTGCCAAATCAAGAGTTGCCCATAAGTCAACCACAAGAGGGCCACTTCTTGATGAACTGTCGGCTGATGTCTGGCAAAACAAGAGTTGCCCATAAGTCAACCACAAGCGAGCCACTCATATATAAGTGCCAATACCCACCCACCCCCTTATTGCTGAGAATGCGACGATGTGTGGACAGTTTCTTGCAAGCGAAAGTACGCTGTCAAAGACAGTATATTTATCCGCAGCGCGAGGGGATATTTCTGAACCTGACAGACAAACACAGGATCCATTACAAGGAAATTCAAATCCTGCGAATTAACAGGCTGACTCAGAAATGGCATGGAAACAAAATCGCACATAAAACTGCATTGTTAAAGTTTCGTTGATTGTTACGGACATGTAATGAATCCCGATGTCGAACGCCCGGACAAAAGCGCTGTCAGTGAGACGTGTCTGCGATTTCGTGTGAACGGGGTGAGAACCCTACCTATTAGTCCAGAAACTTTTTATTTTTATAGGTTTCAAAAAAAACTGTTAGGATTTTAACGCAGCGTATTCCTAAGCTAACGCGTGTAATTTGTACGCAAACACAATTTACACGAGGCCGACATTGTAAGCCAGCAAATATTAATACCTGCTGGGAATTGTTCATTCTACAAGCTAACATTGTAATATTTGTACTATCAAAACTGCTCCAGGTAAATTGTATTTTACTGGTTACTATAGAGTAGTCACTGAAAAATACTGATTAATTAAAAGACTTGAGTTATCTTAATTAACAGACACGTATCGAAGAAGCTAATTCTTGGAGAGTTACGCTGATTTTACAGGCGGTAGCCACCATACGGCAGACTTTACGAAGGCCAGTTCTTCATAGAATTTTACACTAATTCACTGTCGATGAGAAACAGATTTTGTCAAGTGTAAATGAATCTGGTTGAGTATTAGTTCAGCACCTACCTTATCAGACTTCATAACAATATCATTACACACAGGAACATCCATTAGGGTAACAAGGAAAACTCATTACTAACAGTTCCACTACCAGATACTAGATAGTCCTAATTGTTATGCAAGCTGAAGATTTCCGTTTAGCTTCACCGATTAAATATTTGTAAAATAAATAAACCTTAGTAAATACAGATACTGCTTCCACTCCAAATAACCGCAAACATCACGATACATCACAGAGGTACAAGCATGTATCAGTGACAACGATTAGCGAAATATTTGCCAGTGAATGTCAGTTAATACGATATTACTGACTGGCGATTCAGCAGAATGAATCGTTAGTTACTGCACTATGATCAAATTTTCATCAGTAGCATTCAGCTACTGAAAGAATCAGTACGTTGTCACTAATTTCCAGTGGCTCATTTTCACCCATTTCAGTGTTGTGGAGCTATTTTGATTACTTAACATTTAGAGTATACACTCAAAAATTCTATAGTATCCGCACGAGAAGATATTCGGGATGCAGATTACGAAATTTTCTCCACCACTTATTCAACTATTTTGGAAACTACCAAAATACCTTCTTTAATTATGCTTTGTCATTATAGGATATTATGTTTACGTTCGCACAAAATATAAATCCGTTTTACTTTGTCGGTTCAACGAAACAGTGATTTCTAGCCGAATACACATACCAGAACTTAAAGCGGATGACAATTATTTGCACGTTTATTGCAGTACTTAGGAAGCTTGGTATTAGATATCTATGTAAAACAACTTATTTCTTCTGAACAAAATTAACGAAGATACGCCTACCTGCATGTTAGTTTTTTTTATTGGTGAATTAACTAAATCTTAAAGAGGACCGAACTAAATTCGTACAGTAATAATTGTATCTATAATAAACCTCCAAGCCGGAATTTCTGAATGTTGGTTAACGAAGTTCAGTGTGTTTTATTGAACTTTTTCCTGGTTCAAGTGGATTCCAAACCACGTGATTACTGACTTGGTGCTGATTCACTGCCGGTGGTTCTCGAACCACCGTCAGTTGATTCTGTTTCCTCGACACTGGAAAAGCAGAGCCGGCGAATATAATTATCTCAGATACCAAACTGAACAATGTTTCGGTGGACAAACGGCTGACCTGCTGGAAGACGTTTACTTATCGTCAGGTCAATGCACGAGGTATTAGCAGACGGCAGACGTGGCTGGATCAAAATGTCAGCTCCTAGGTCCCCCAGAGGAGTGGCAGGCATGCAGGACGAGGCCAGGCAACCGAAGCAATGACGTAGCAGGACCGTCTTCCCCCCTCCCCGCGACGTACCCTCGCCAACCATAGTTGTGACAGCGAGGCTTCAAGTTGAGGAGCGCTCGTCGGGAGCGTGACTGGGCAAAACAATCGAGTCCTGCCCTCTGCTTGAGAAGTGGTGTGGGGGGGGGGGGGAGCGGGGAGGGGCGGTGAGACACTACAGACTATGGAGGTCCTGCCGCGAGCAGGATTAGGCGGAGGGGTGGGATAGGATGATTTGAATTTAATAAGCTTGTTCGAGGGATGGGGGATGGGAGATCCCTTCGGGCGATGATACTTATCTGCCCGTGGCCTCTATACTATTGTCGCCGACGAACGACGGGGTCTTCAGCCACCTTTCAAGGCGGCGATCAAAGCAGCTGGAGGACGCCAACTCACAACTTCTCAGCAATGAGGGAGAGGGGGGGGGGTAGTTGGTTTTTTTTTTTGACGTGGACTCCGGGTGTTGAAGAGGGAAGAATGCCGATGTCGAGGACCTGTATTAGCCTTAAGAGCCCAGTGGGTTCGCACAACGGAAATGTAACACAGTCTGACAAGGCCTTCTTTTCATGATTTGTTACCCCCCAACCCCCCCCCCCCACCCCGCCTCCTCTTTTCAACCTTCCTTTACCCTACCCATTCCATTCCTAGCCCTCGACTGTATGAACAGACAAGTAACTTCGTTCTTTCCGAGTCAGCCTTTCAAATTGCATATCGACGCAGCGTTTGCCTGATAAATGCCTTCAATAGCTGCGTGCCAAGTGAGGACGTTGGGCTTGAATTAAGTCCATGACTAGCACTGAGCGTTCCACGACTCAAAGCTGAAACGAAACTTGAATTAAGTCCATGACTAGCACTGAGCGTTCCACGACTCCAAGCTGCAACGAAACTTGAATTAAGTCCATGACTAGCACTGAACGTTCCACGACTCCAAGCTGCAACGTAACTTGAATTAAGTCCATGACTAGCACTGAGCGTTCCACGACTCCAAGCTGCAACGTAACTTGAATTAAGTCCATGACTAGCACTGAACGTTCCACGACTCCAAGCTGCAACGAAACTTGAATTAAGTCCATGACTAGCACTGACGTCACACCAGTCAACGAACTCTCCAAGTTGCAACAGTAACTTGAATTAAGTTCATGACTAGCACTGAACGTTCCCCGACTCCAAGTTGCAACGTAACTTGAATTAAGTCCATGACTAGCACTGAACGTTCCACGACTCCCAGCTGCAACGTAACTTGAATTAAGTCCATGACTAGCACTGAACGTTCCACGACTCCCAGCTGCAACGTAACTTGAATTAAGTCCATGACTAGCACTGAACGTTCCACGACTCCAAGTTGCAACGTAACTTGAATTAAGTCCATGACTAGCACTGAACGTTCCACGACTCCCAGCTGCAACGTAACTTGAATTAAGTCCATGACTAGCACTGAGCGTTCCACGACTCCAAGTTGCAAAGTAACTTGAATTAAGTCCATGACTAGCACTGAACGTTCCACGACTCCAAGCTGCAACGTAACTTGAATTAAGTCCATGACTAGCACTGAACGTTCCCCGACTCCAAGTTGCAACGTAACTTGAATTAAGTCCATGAATAGCACTGAGCGTTCCACGACTCCAAGCTGCAACGAAACTTGAATTAAGTCCATGACTAGCACTGAACGTTCCCCGACTCCAAGTTGCAACGAAACTTGAATTAAGTCCATGACTAGCACTGAGCGTTCCACGACTCCCAGCTGCAACGTAACTTGAATTAAGTCCATGACTAGCACTGAACGTTCCACGACTCCCAGCTGCAACGTAACTTGAATTAAGTCCATGACTAGCACTGAGCGTTCCACGACTCCAAGCTGCAACGTAACTTGAATTAAGTCCATGACTAGCACTGAGCGTTCCACGACTCCAAGCTGCAACGTAACTTGAATTAAGTCCATGACTAGCACTGAACGTTCCACGACTCCCAGCTGCAACGAAACTTGAATTAAGTGCATGACTAGCACTGAGCGTTCCACGACTCCAAGCTGCAACGTAACTTGAATTAAGTCCATGACTAGCACTGAACGTTCCACGACTCCCAGCTGCAGCGTAACTTGAATTAAGTCCATGACTAGCACTGAGCGTTCCACGACTCCAAGTTGCAACGTAACCTGAATGCAGAATAAAATAAATATTTTCGATGTACGTAAACAGAATGATGGAAATGTACTATCATATACTTTGTTGGTGTAATTTTAAGTCCTAGCAAGCCGTTAATGTAGCTGTTGTGTGTTTATACGATTAAACGCCGCGAAAAAATAAAAGTGAAATTTCATATTTTAGTTTATTGTTTTGTACTGTAGAATAGAGGTGCAGAGGAACAAATCATTGAAGCACTGGCAGTTTAGATGGCATCAGAGGAAACAAATTGAAAATGTCAAGCAACAACATTAGTTAAAAACCTTAGGTGAATTCACATCGACTCGTGTTCTATACGAAGGGGGTACAGGGGTGAGGGCCCCTCAGTAAAAATTGTCACGCATAAAGTCAACGAGAACACACACTCACTTGGTATAATTCAAGTCCATCAAGTGTGTTGCAAAAATGAGGGCTAGGCAGAAACTTATTATCTGTTAGGTGCAAGCCACAGCTTCGTCTGCAGAGAATTTAAATTTTTGTGTTTGGCATATTGAAAATTGTAAAAAAAATATCTTTGTTTAATGCGAAAGGAACTTGACACCGAATTCTGTATGTGACTAATTAAAAAAACTTTTTACGCTGAAGCAAGCCCGCCTGAATTTGAATTTATTAATTTTATTTAGCAAATTGAAATTTAAAAAAAACTTTTGCTCGCGGTTACGTCCGCGCGGAAACAGTGATTGTATACAACGGGTCGCGATTCAACAAAGTACTCTAAAAAAGGTAACAACGACGATAATCCAACAATAATATTCCCATAAAGATCTATCCAGGACAGAAAACGTGTCAAAGAGCAACCATTATTTTATTTCTGCTTCTGAGCACTCTTTTGATATAGCGTATACCTAAGTACAGTAAAACCCTGTAATAACATTCCCGCATATAACATTTTCCTGCATATAACATAATTATTTCACGGTCCCACCTATTCTCCATAAAGCTTAATGGTTTCATTTCTTGCATATAACAATGTTAAAATTACCATTTCATGCTTATAACATCAGTGTTTGTTCAATTCCTTGCAGCATCTCAAATTAAATTTTTCTAAGTAAAATTTCAGACATATTAAAAATGTAGTAGCCTACAGATACATAAAACAGTTTACACTTGCAACGTTAAGGATTTCAGAGGTGATGGCCCTGAAAATTACTAAGATAAACAACAGTAGATGACTGAGCAAGCATCCAGAATGCATATGGTGCATTAATTGATGATGCTTTGGTCCACGGAACTCAGATCACTGATATTTTTGCATCAGATGATTGAGATGATTATGAAGGACTTGACAAGCATTTATATACAAAAATTATTACATTGGAATTTTTTTGCTTGGTGTGTTCCTGCAGGTGCAATACTGTTTCCAGCTTATAACATTTTGTTGCACTGACCCCTTGAAACATGTTATAAAAGGATTCTAATGTATTTAAGTCGGGTTTTAAGACCTACCTGAATGAAAACTTAATCGAAATCCGTCCATTAGATTTATAATTATGCTGGAACAAAAATTCGAAACTAACGATGTTATTACTAATTCTAATTGCGCAAAGAACAAGTACTCGGAATTAATTGACGGGCAACTCAAGTAAATCTCTCTCTAAAAACTGCAACTCATACGAAACGTATTTAAAGCCAAGAGCTCCAGTTGGTTCCAGCTACAAGTCTTTACACTCAATGTTGCGACAATCGTGCAAGTTGATTCATGTCCTTTGAACAGAAAAGGAACTCTACGTCAGTACATTTGTGAACTCTGCTAACCACTGATCAATAGTTCACACCCACAGAGTTTTATACGCTTGTAGTTTCAAAGATTCTGTCTGCATTCCACAACCATGGTCTATGAGAAAAAAAAAAGTTAAACAAGAAGAAAATTCATGACCAAACCTGCACACAACAGAGCTATCTAATATCTTAATAATCTTAATTTCTGCACTTTTGGTTTACGAAAGATTGACTCTAGTATTACAGAACGCTCAGTACACAGTTCACTGGCTGCGAGAAATAAGCGAGTTTTTGGACAAAACAAGTCCGGCATGTTCAAAAAATTTCTCAGTTTCAACAACCGAACTCATAAACCGTGGCCAGAGAAATGAAGAGAGTTCACAAGCCTGCCGGTTAGAATTCACTATCTTTCTGTATGTTAACGCCGCTGCTATTTAGTATTGGTGGCTGTCTCTGAAAGAAGCCTATTTCTCCCTTCACCGGGCTACGAGTGATTCAAGGACTTGTCAGATTAGTCGTTTCCCAGTCGCAAAGGTAGTGCAAAGTACTGGAGATCTAACATGCAATGAAATAATGAAGAAATTTCTGCTAATAAATCAACCCATCAACAGAACAGATCAAACCAACCGCTAAGTGACATTTGTTGCTATCGTTAATTACGCGTGGTGCTACTGCCGATACTGATGGAGTTACAAATGTTAAGACACACAAAGTAAGCCTGTCGCAGGTGAAAGATGTAAACGTATTGTGTACTGTTTTACGTTACGTGCTATTAGGACGATACATGTGTCTTCTTCGCGACAATTTCTGCTGGCGCGTATATAAATCAGTTGAATGATTTTTTTTTTTGCATAATAATGGAATAATATCTCTACTGCTTCTGTGTCACAAATAAGCAACACTTAATCAAAAACAAAATGAAGCAACGCACTTAATTTGGAGGTAGGTAGAAACAATTAATTTGGAAGTAGGTAGAAACAATTAATTTGGAGGTAGGTAGAAACAATTAATTTGGAGGTAGGTAGAAACAATTAATTTTAGTAAAACTTAGGCAGTAGCTAAAGGAAAATATTCAAATGTTTGCTAATATTTAACAGTTTTGAAAAAAAACGAGTCTCGAGGCGGCTGATGAAACTGTTTTGAATAAATTATTTCATTTCTGCAGGTAAATTAGTTTTCCACGAGTGGTGTATCTTCAGCGTCCTTCGTCAGGAGAATTGAAGACCCGGCGAAGAAAAACAGTAACAGCTATAATCTTGATTCTACTAACGTGTTCTAGCACTATGTGTGGAGGCTTTGAATTCTTGCGAAGTTAACAATATAAGTAGTGTGCTATGTAACTCCTCTGTGTTATGTGTTGCAGTTATGCTGCCGCTGTGCTTTTGTTGTTGGCTGAGACTGGGGAAAATTGCAAAAATACTCTGTGCCAACATGTTTTTCTCTAAATCTGCATAATCACGCCAACTTTATACATGAATGATACATTTTCCACGACTTAGCTCACTGCAAACAAACAAACGAAATAATTCGCTATCACTGTGTCAGAATCTTCCAGTGGTTCATTGAAATGAGGAAACACCTTCAAACACAGATATGTGCACAGTGTATTGAACCCAAACAATTAGTCCACTGTGCTTACTCCGTGGTTGCTAAAGGCTGTTCACAATAAAGCGAGCACTTTTGAAAGCCCTGCTTAAGATCTACTTGTATGCCCGTTGTGTATTTTGCCGCCTTATGTAAAATTAACATGGCCACGCTTCATCACTTTATTCATGCGTCGGCCAGGTGGAACTGTGTAATTATTAGAAAAGTAAATACTTAACAAATCTGCTTGTTTTACTCTTCGATATATTAAAAATAACAGGAAGCCAAATAAATAATTTAAGTTACCATAAATGGTTACCTAACACTTTCTATTTGACGTTAAGATATGGAACTACAATCCCTCCATCATTACCAACTTTACTGGGCGCCTGTCACTCTGTGCGCCCGTTAAAATATATGACGTTAGTAGCAGTGGATTTTTTCTTACGTTGATTTCATAAGTGCTCACTTTATCGTGAACAGCCTTTATACGTGTGTAAATACACGTATTTTCTGACTGGTCCGTTCAGAATTTCGTTACCCGAGCATTGAACTATAACGATCCCCCACAGTACGCCTCAGAAATATATTCGATAAGTGGAAATTCGGTGTCATTCGGCCACTTGAGTGCCAATGGCGGCCAACGAATGGCTCGCGTCTGTGATACATGGGTATTTGAAAAAAAAACAGAGACGTGCACGCACAATGGCACGTCGAAATGGCACGCACAATGGCAAAATCGGGCAGCGAGGAAAGGAAACGAACGGGGCAGCAATTTTCAAAAACTCTGCCCCTTGACGTGTTAAACTAGCCCAGTTCTTGTTCAGGTATACGTAGTGGGCTTATCGTCTCGTCAACAGCGAGTTCACACCAGAGAAGGAATAGAGTTCTCGAAGCCGCGAGAACGGGAAAATAATTGGCCATGACCTGTGTTAAGGTGGCGGCCTCGCTGAAGGAATTTTGCACGTCTCAGGCCTAAAAGCGTGCGAGCGCTAGGGGCGACCGAGACATGTCCATCAACTCCCACATCGCCTCTACGTGCGAAGCACTGAACTGGCGTGCAGTCTTGCCGTCGATAACGTGCCTCTATGAGACTTTCAGTGGGAACCCTGCCATTTTTAATGGCGTAATAATAAGAATAAAGGAGCTCTGCACACCGTTCGGTGGCCTACCCAGGAGGCCCACCTTAAAGAGCCATCCCAGAATTAGCGTTGACATATTTCTGAAACTCACGGGCAACTAAGTCCTCAAGATTGTAAATTCATTGTGTTACTACTTAAACTAACCTCCCTTCTTGTAAGTAATATATTTTGTCTATAACACAGTCTGAATTATGTACAGTATTAACGAATAAGAAAAAAAAACCTTTTATGAGTTACAACGTTATTAAAATTTGTAATTTTTGCATTATTAATAACTGATATTGTTTTTAATACACATCGAAATAAGAAGTGGCGGTAACAATAGGCCTAACAGTTACATTTTAAACTATTTTACGGGGTGGTGAGGAGGGCGCGGTGGTGCAACGGGTAGAACGCGCTCACACCTCCCACCAAGGAGTGTCGGGTTCGATTCCCGGCGGGTCACTCCCGGATTTTCGCCCGTGGGAACACTGCCGGACGATGCCGCTAATCAGAGGGTTTTCTCGGGGATCTCCCGTTTCTCCCGCCACTGGATTTCGGCGCTGCTCCATTTCCACCTCGTTTTATCCTCATTGACTGTCAAGACCTCGTTGTTCAGAGTAGCCCATAATCTCTTCACAATTCCACAGTACGAATCGACTAATTGCTGCGTGCCATTACGTCCATTAAAATGTTCATTTCTGCATGAACCGAGAACAGCTGCAATAGGCAGAAAAAAAAAATCAAAATTTAATTCAGCTAACCGACAGCTATTTTTCTGTTGCTACGATGCTTTTTTGTCGGCACCATCCTAATTGTTAACGTCGCATAATTAACACATCCATAATAAACACGTTCGTTAGGCCGCTTATGAAATTCACAACGAACAACATTCGTAGGTTCACTTGACAAATAAATTGATTTTTCTAATATACGAAATTCACTTTTAATACGATGTAGGGTTGTAGTACGATTCTTACGAAAACTGGCAAAGTAATGAAAATAAACTTGTGCGTGCTCAGCATCCAAATGTTCAGAAATGTTCATATAGGCTGTTCACGGTAAAATGAGCACTTTCGAAAGCCCTGCTTAAAATCTGCTTGTATGCACGTTGTGTACTCTTCCGCCTTATGAAAGGTTAACATTGCCATGGGCCTCATCACTTTATTCATACGTCGGTCATGTGAAACTGTAAAATTATTATAACAGTAAATATTTTACAAATCTGCTCATTTTTACACTTCGATGAGTAAAAAAACTTAAAAAAAAAAAATTTATAATTTAAGCTATCCCAAATCGTAACCTAACACTTTGTATTCGACGTTAAGATATGGGACTACTTTCCATCCATCGTTACCAACTTTACTGGGCGCATGTCACTCAGGCAGGGGCGGTGACATTTTTCTAGGGTTGATTTCGAAAGTGCTCACGTTATCGTGAACACCCTTTAGTAGCGTAGCCGTTATCTCAAGGCTGTCTAGGACTCCATCAACAAATGGCATTAAATACCTCCCGACAAACTTTTGCCATCGGGAACGTATTTATCAAAGCCTAGTGTTAATAGAGGTTTAATAAAAATTGATATAACAGTGTGTCTCAAGGGCCAAGCCCGATATAAAGTAACAGCTCACATCTGCTGTATTACTTAATAAATCAGAGGAAGTTCGGCTCAGTACGCACACAATACCATTTCTCCACCGCCGCATGATTTTTTACCCCTGGCGGGGAAAAAAGAAAGCTCTTTTGTGTTGTTGTCGAGTGATTTACGCGGACACGTCGAATTGCGGCGAGTCATGCGCGTCGCGTCCAATCCCACTACTTCACATCAATCCAGACGACAATGAGGGACGACAAAGAATCACGTGGATTGTCGCCGCGCGCACGGCTGACGGCGCATGCGCGAGCGGCAACAGCTGTGCGCGACCTTTATCAACAGTCGCGCAGCACGAACTGTCGGCGGGTGGAGAGCGCGTGCCAGCTGCGCGGCAAACCCCCACACTTACAATTACCGACGTCGAACGGCTTTCTTTCTTTTTTTTTCGTCTCGGAAATGTCCAAAACCAGGTGGCTGCGAATAAGTGAGCGAGTGGAGAGATTTGGGCGGCTCTTAACAGCGAGGTCTTGAGAGCCGATGAGGGTGATTGAGGTGAATATGGAGCGGCGCCGGAATGAGGGGCGGGGGGAAACGGGAGATTCCCGAGAAAACCCGCCGGCCAACGGCATCGTCCGGCACGATTCCCACCTGCGAAAATCCGGTGCCCCGGTCGAGGATAGAGCCCGGTTCGCCTTGGTGGGAGGCGAGCGTGCTTATCACTCAGCCACCGCGACCCCGCTGCGAATAAGGTTAGCTCACCTGTCTCCCTGTCCTTGTCTGAATGCAACTGGGACACAAATAAATTGCGATGAATGTTACAACCAAATGTACACAGACGTTCGCGTCATTTGACAGATATGTAAGTTTCACTTCTCCGGCGTACGAATAAAGTGACGAGGCTCATGCAAATGCTAATTTTTACATAAGGTGGAAGAATGCATAACGTGCATACAAGTAGATCTTAAGCAGGGCTTTCAGACGTGTTCATTTTACCGTGAATCGCCTATAGAGTTTGGAACACTGTTGTGTAAGCAAGTGCTTTGAGATGTGTGTGCACTTCCTCTAGCCTAGTTTTCATGCAACTAGGTCATATTCAAGTTGGCCAAAGTACTTCCGTAATACGAAAGGGTGGGGTCTGTTGAAAAAAATGACACGTTCTTCACTGCTGGCCACGTGGATTTGACAATTGTATCGGCGATGGGCGATTCAATGTTGCGGACACGTGCAGAACACTATGATATGTCTACCTCATCAACGTTCACAACATGGGCTGGTGCCTCCGCAATAAGCATTGAATCCCCGAGAGCAGCGACTGAACAAGCAGAAAGCTAACTTTAACAGTGCGTTCAATTTTATACGTTTACCTAAGCGTAGAACATTGTGACGTGGGCCTGCGTAATACTGAAAATTGCAACATGCCAGGAAACATACCAGCACCTGACGCCGGCCATATTCCAGTCATGCGTGAGTGCGTGAAACGTAAGCGATCGTGCACGTGTGACCGCAGCAGAACATATCGCTCACGTTCGGCGTCGGCGCAAATCGTTATCTTCAAAAGGTAGGGAGCCTTCAAGTATAATTAAGTAATTATAATGTCATGTTCGGGAGTGTTAAAGTGGCGGAAATTGCGCAGTATTGACGAACGCAAGCGCTGGGCCAGAGACCAGCTGGCATGGCAGGTGGACTCGTAGCGGACAGGCGAACTGGCGGTAAAATTGGTGAGGTACGCAGGCGAAAATTTTCAAGTCATGAGACGCTTTGTCCCACGTTTAATAATTCGCGCGATTCATTACACGAATAAAAATAACCCTATAAGCAGTTACACCACGACAGGCACGATAACTGCAGGGTAAACCTACATTATTTAAAATAAAATCAGTGCCGTAAGTTTCGAGAAAAAAAAGAAAAAAAAAAGGTTGTTGTTTAACCGTACATTACACTTGTGTATGCAATTTTTGGTATGTACTGCACACTGCGAATCTCAATGACCAATGATTTTACCTGTGGGTAAATGATTCGCAAACCGTCTTACTAGTACAGGTCATAATTGGTTGATATACCTGTAGCCTAAAACATAGCCTACAGTTCATTGGCTGTGACAATGAAACAAGTGTTGTGCTGACTCATGTACAGCACGCATCATAAAATGTGTTGTTTGCCACACCTAAAGACGTAAATTACAGTGGGCATATTTCCATTCGTTGTGACGGAGCTTTTTACAAATTGTTAACCTCATTTTGTAAAAACTTTCTCATCTCGAATACTGCCTGTGCGTTCACCACTTGGTGCCTACAATTATGAGCCTTTGCTAACGCAAAAACGGTAAAACGGTAATTTTTATAATTAGATTCGTATATCAAAGAAGGAGGGGACTTAGAGATTAAGATAGGTGCATCGTTAATAACTCTTGACGTTATTCAAAGGGTTCTCACAGGGTCTTACTGGCAAAAGGCCTCTGTTTAAAGTACTTGACACGAGTGACATAGCCCGAGAGGGGTAATAAAGGAAAACGGACTTACCCAAACTCGAACCAAGATCGCTCGCCGGCCAGGGAGCAATACTAAGCTGAACTCCAACCACGAACCAAATCTGAACCAATCACCGTCAAGTGGTGAAATGGAAGAAGGAGTGGGGCGAGAAGTTTCACCTCCCTCCCTTGTCGGCAGCGGTATTGGTTCCAGTTTGGGCAAGTCCCTTCTACTCATTCACTATCCATCTCGGGCTATGCCACACGTGTCGCCTTTCCTTTTCCTAGCCACTTTAATAAGAGGTCATTTTACCGGATAGGACCCTGAAGGGGCAATGTGCATCGTGTTGTTTCAAAACTTTTAGAATCTTTTAATCAACGTCGAGTGGTTTCGTCGCACATCTTCTCAACCTTGAAGGTAAAGTCCTCGACTTCTTTGATGTAGGAATTAGTTATAAAAAAGGGTAAAGATGACGCGGTACCTCCTGATGAATGTGGGCAACGCATCACTTGGTTAGCGACTCAGTCCTGGTGAATGCGTAAGTGTGGCGTTAACAATCTCCTGGGGAGCTATTCTCATTCACTTTTCCACTTGTCGGGATACGAATAACGTGAGCCTCGCTAGCAGGGTGTGGCAAAGTTTACGATGTCCTCATATGCATGTCATGATGCCATGGTGACTTCCTTCACGCTTAAAGTTTGTACGAAGTAAATCGGCTCCCGATAAGCGGAAAAGGTGAATGAGAATCGCTTCCATTGGCCACGTGACGAAGAACCACTGGACGTCTGGGGGCCGCGGCGTTTTAGTGGTTAGACTACTCGCCTCCCACCTAGGCGAACCGGATTCGACTCCCGTCGCGGTCGACCCTCGATTTTCGCATGTGGAAATAGTGCCGGATGATACCACTGGTTGGCGGGTGTTCTCGGAGATCTCCTGATTCCCCCGCCCTTACATTCCGGCGCTGCTCCATAGGCTACTCGTCGCGGTTTAGCCTCGTCGGCACTCAATACCTCGATGTTGAGAGCCGCCCAAATCTCTTCAGTCGCTCACTGGACATCGGAGGATCCTGGCGATATATGCGGGCAGTGGACTGCGAGGCTGGCGGGCATATCGCACGCCACATCACACTTCGGCCGAGGACCGCGTGCTACTTTGTCTTCTCCGACGACGAGGGAGGAGGGGCATCGCCGCGAGATAAAGTACGCCTAAGTGTACCCCCCTCCTGCCGTGATGAATGTTCCGCATGTGCCTGCCGATATACGACCCCCTCCCTCCCCAACCCCCCCCCCCCTCTCGACACCGTAACCAAATCCCCCTCCAACCAACCCTCCTGAGCCGTGCCCAACATGTGCGCGTCCGAGCACAATATCAATCCATAAATCAGACATCAATACAGATAAATCTCCCGCCAAACATATCTGCGAGGGAGAAAAAGAAAACTTTGTACGTATGCGTCAGCCTGCAACCACCCCCTCTTCCACCCCCTTTCTTTCTCGGCGTCACACAAACTCCCTTCACCACTTCCTCCGCTTCTCTCTTTCCTACACGAGACACACACATACACACACGCGCGCGCGCGCATGCACACAGAATTGCGTTAACCTCTTCCTGTCTCTATCTACTCCCTGTTCTCTCAGAAATTGCAAGTTTTGATGGACGGCCGCCACGAAGCGAAAGGTCAAAGGAAAAGACTGACGGAGTAAGGGCCTTGACAAAAATTCACGCGCCATTTCAGAAATGGGTTGGAAAATAGCGAGCCTGAAAGGATGGGGAGGGTAAGCTTTTCTCTCCCTCTTCTGAAAACTGAAGCCTCTCTTCCCCTCCTACATTCAACGCCGCCCTCTCCGCCCCGGTCCAACGACCAAGCAACTACGTTCTCTCCCCCTGCCCTTTCGCACGGCCTTGCGTGCGCGATTATATACTGTTGTAAGCTATTACCCCTCACAAAAGGGCCAGAAACCATTAAACCTATACGCGGACATGAGCTTTTCAGCTGTGAATGAGTGTGTAAGGGAGGGCAGATTACGGGGCGCAGTTTACCCTGAACCCAACCGAAGGAGGGGGGGGGGGGGGGGGGAGTGAAAAAGTGACCAAGGAAAAGGATCAGCGAGATGACGGGCTTGTGGGCTGGTAACGTGAGTGGAGGGAGGAGGGGAGGGCCGGATCTTGCCCCACAAGTGTCAGGACCAGATTTATTTCATCTTCCCTCTCAACTCCCCTCACCAATTTTCGATTTTTTTTTATTTTTGCCTCTTTTTTTTTTTTTTTCAATTCTGGAAGATGAAATGAAAGATCGGTGTCAGTAAAACGGGATATTTATCTTGCCTTTGCCCTCACAGCCCGCTGCCGCACCGAGCTCGCCCCTCACGAGCGACTTGCCAATCCGAGGATCCCGCGCTCGTCTCCGGCTAACTGACGCCCCGCGCACAAAGCGCCGCGGACCCGGGGCTAAACACGACAAAAGCCCCGCGGACGCAGATATATGGCGCATTAAAATCGCGCCCTGCCTCGTCCGCTCTCGGGTCCTCCCAGCTCCCTCAAGCTTTCCCCGACGTCCTTAAAAAATTTATTGCCCTCCCCTGCGCCGCGTATGGCGAGCTCGCAGACAATGGGCAGGGGGCACACCTCTACCCCCTTGCCACTCTTTCCTCCCGAAAACATCACCTTTCCTCTCCCTCCACCACGCTCTCAGTTCCGGGTGGGATTAAAACCACCGGAGGTACCCGGACTGCGATTATGGCTTCCGGGTCTGCGAGGGAAAGGATTTCACCTCGAGCTGATATCAGGGAAAGGAAATGCTTTTTATTCGCGCGGCTTCGCCGATTCGCGAGGAGCTCCCAGGGCGTCGACCTCACACGCTGGACATCCGCAACTAATGAGTCGGAAGGGAATCCAAGACGCGAGGTGGCAGAGCCGGCGATGGTTAGGGACCAGCCTGCGGCACGAATGGTGACGCAATCTTACACCTCAAATCGACACACACATCCAGGACTCGAAGCCGGACAAACAAACACCGCAAACGACTGACGTGAAACGCTAGCCAATGTTAAGGAAGAACAGGAACCCGCTATTGTTTGCACCGCGGCCACTCCATCCACCACGCGACACCTACTCTCCTTCTGTGAAATATGGGATCCCCGCGGACGAGTACGTCAACGTTACTAGCAACTCAGGTGAAACACACGTCAACTGACACATATGTATAAAGTGACAGAGCTATTTCTTCTTAGCGACTCACAAAACAACATTCTGTAGGTTGTTTTCTGCCTTCATGGGTAGCATGAGGTTCCAACTCCTCTTTGAAACTGAACTGCATGAAATAGGTCATCTGCACAAGAATTGATCACTAGTATTACCAGTTCAATACCATCCTTGGTCATCGACTCGGAAGACTCTGGGACACAATTTCGGAAGGAAGTAGTATCCACATGTCCACGACTGTTAAATAATTTCACAAAGTTTATTAACGATATTCTGCTAGGTAGTAACATTTTATAACTGACGAATGGCATCGTTCAAACGTATATTTGAATGATGCTCAAGAAACATAATATGAAGACATGAACGATAGTACAACTTGCCAGTAATTGACAACCATTCAAAATCTAACACAAATTTTCTTAAGTTTGTATACAGCGTCCAATTCGCCTTCTAATAATGATATATCCTCGCAGGACTTACACCTAAATTTGAAATTGTAGTGTCTGTGAGCTGCTCATGTTATAGTCTTCCAAAGAATCGCAGATGCACTTCTCCTTTCCGCCCAAACTGAATTATTTACAATTGACGTCTAGCAAGAATACTATTTCTGACCTATACTTGTAACTTGTTCCCTGTGTGACAATTCTTCGACATCTCCGCCTAGCGGGTGGATCGACTCCCCGGTAATATTCTGGACCGCCCCGCCCTCCCAGCCCTTCACATCTCATGTCGCGGTCTCCTCCAGGAGACAGGTTATCTGGTGCGGCGTCACGTAAGACACGCCCCCACCCCTTCCCCACTCCTTCTGCCCTCGTCCAAACTGCGCTGTCTGTCACACGCGGCATTAACAATGCAAACACGCCAACCGCCGTTCAATATGACACGGTGACGCGCGCCTCACGAGGCGGCTAATGCGCCCGGCCGCACTTGCTGCGAAGACGCCATCTGCGTCTGTCTTGTCGGATCCTTAGCGGTGGAACCATGGAGGTAATAGTCTATGGAGTCGCAACATCCTATCTTCTCCGCGTTTATCAAGTGAAGCCGATGCCTTGTCTGACTTCTTTCAACTACGCATGCGAAGATCGATTGTTTACGTCAGCCGCCATATTATGAGTGGCAAAAGTTACATAGTAAGCAATGTGAAACATGCACCTTTTTTGCCACTACAAGCCCTGTCCTTGTCTTTCATTTTTGGCTTCACTTTCGTGTCTCGGCTTCCACTCCATAGACTAATACCTCTATGGGTGGAACACGCAGCTTCCCCCGCTGCGCGCTGCAATAACGCGCACACTACCGATGTACAGTAGTGACGGCTTCTGTGCCGTGCACATGAGTCTATGGTAAAGCCGAGGTACACTGTAAATTTTTTTAGATAAAATTCCCTTACATGTAAGGGAAGCTAATTACCTCTACATGTACAATGTAAAATTTTTCTGGCAAACCTCCTATACTGTAATGGAAGTTTTTTACCTATAAACTGTATGGTAATAATACCACACCTCAAGATGCAGATATAGGAATGTTAAGCAGCGCTAATATACAAAGCTGGGAACTTCCCTAAGCTATTGACTGTTTCCTGAGCAAATGTAGGAACGCTACAATGAATGTATAAGGGAAAACTTTACCATCCCTACTTTCTCACTCAGCATATACACTGGTACGGTAAATTTCCGAATAATTTCTCAGAGAGTAAAGGAAAAATTACCTCTTAAATGTAGAGTAAATTTACATAACAAGTAAAGTACTATTCCCTAATTGTACGGGAAAAGTACCTGACAAAAGTGGGGGGAAAATCCCATACAAGTAAGGGAAAATTAATTACAATGTATAATAAAGGTATATTTAAAATCACCCCGCGGTGCTAGTACAGTTAATTATTTTAATGTCTATATATTCTGACGAATAGTAACCGAAACTTCCACACTAAAATCCTAGACACTTACTGGCGGCGGGGCACGAACCATCGTCCGCTATCACGATAAGCCAATGTGCTATCCATTACACCACCACGACAGCATTACAGCGTGTGAGTATTAGCGTGTTAAAATATTGTTTCTTCCGTTCCCCCCCCCCCCCCTTTTTTTTTTTTGTGTTGAGAATTCTGAAGAGATGCTAGCGTCTTAAGGTAAATTTCCCATCCATGTATGAGATGTTCCACTACCCATGTACATGAATTTTACTCCAGAGTGTGGTAATTTTACCTTACCTGTACGGAAAACTACGTTTCCCCCACAAGTTTGCGAGTATTATCTTACATTTGTCAGGCAATTTTCCCATTATTTTTGACAGTGTAGTTCTGCTATACCGGCGAGCGGGTGAACAGGACGAGGAGTTGGGAGTGGTCAGTGGCCAGGGATGGGTTCTGGAACTCATTTGAAAGAAACTGAGCGGAACTCATCGCAGCGTCGATCGCGCATGGCAACGCAATATTCTCATTCACTGGACCAAGTGATCGAACCAGGGCACCGCGAGTGATATTCCTGTCACCGCTAAAGATATTGGGAAAAGCAGAAAACACACGGTCGGAGAACTAGGCTGTGTCCAAATCCACCAGCCAAGAGTTCTTACCTGGCTTCGTGGATCGAAGGTCGTGTGGACTCCACTTTGCCGCTGTCCAAATTCACAGCAAGTGTAGAATGCCCCCAACGATTTCCATTTCAGTCAAGAGGGTAAAACACGTGCCCTTCTCGAGCACTTAGTTTGTTTTGGGTGCTCTACTGTTTGAAGTAATTCATCTGCTGGTGTTAACCATTTTACACGACCCCGGGGAAAACACTAGCTATAATGTCGCGAAGACAAACGAAGCTCTTATGGAGTCAAATTTGTCAAGCCACAAATCGAGGTGGAAAATAAGAACGCCGGAATGCGGAAATGAACACTGATTACACGTGAAGGGATCACGGGCATGTGGTATTCAGTTGGAACACAGCCATAGGATAAGACAGAGGCCGTTGTTTAGCCGCCCGTAGGGTAGGCAACTATCCAAGCAGCGAAGTTAGGAGTGTTGCTGGTCTTTGGCTATCAATGCGTGAAATAGTCTTCCTACGTACGAATAGATATAGTCTATTTGCTGTTACTTCACACTTTTAGAACCAAACATTAAAAAAATCACCCCATGTACGATATGCTTGGTTATTTCCTATACATGTTGTGTATCACAAGATTTTGATACTTGTGTTAACATAAAAGTTTGCTATTTTTGGTTAAATATTACTTTTACTTACTTTTTATCATAAATTTATCATATTTAGTATATAATTAATACGAACAAAAGCAAAGTGAAAATAGAAGTGTTGGTAATGCCTAGTAAGGAATAGTACTTATGTAAAATTGTATTTCACTGAATGCGCACGAATGAGGAGCGTTGTCCCTTTGGTGTAATTTTCTAGACTAGGTTTGCAAGAGGCGGAGAAATATCCTGGAAGTAGAACTTAAGCAGGACTTCAGAAAAAATTTGAAGTAATTTTGAATGGTCCATAGGGCAGCTCACACTCGTTCGGGTTCACCATGAAAGCCACTTTATCGCCGGCACGCCAGATTTATACTCCAGTAAAGCCCATTTTGCTGAATATCTGCACGCCATCACATTAACCCATTCCTGAGTGCACAGTATTGAAGATAATCGAAATGGACATACAACGCGTTTAATGCAGCAGATATGAACAAAGCTACTGCTTTTAAACAGCTATATCATATTAGTACAATTTCAGTGATTCCGCGTCTTCTTGCACAACGCGTATTCCAAAACATTCAGAGCTAAAAACTTTCTCCAGGCGGTTATTAAATCATATGTATCCATCTCGGAATTATAGAATTGTTTTACCGAGTAACACATTTTAAAAAACGAGAAAAAAAACTGTGGCTTTAGTGCAGAACTTGTTAGCCTAGGAGGAAAAATATGGCTACAGTTGAGGCGTGGAGCCAAGAATAAGAGCCTCGTATATCCCTCCCTGCCTCTTGAAAAGTTATTTCTCAAAGACCCTTTTACCTAAGTCAGTCCCTTTTCGTGGCCCCGAGACAGTTCGACCCTGTTAGTAACAAATTACCTCAGATTCTTGGGCCGACAATAATGTTGCACCCCCCCTCATGCTCGACACAACAAGGGGTCATCGAGGGGTGGGGGGAGGTGGCACCCGGGGAAAGAAAGAACCAACCCCCGCGGTCCAATGTCCATTCTGCCGGCAAGTCGTAAATTCGGCCGCAAGTCGTGATGGACGGAGGGTGTCTTTCAGACTTGGGGGGGGGGGCAGAGCCCCCACGGAGCACAAAGGGCTCTGCGGTTCCGTGATCGCCACAAAGGGCGTCACGCCATTCATCGGCAGTTCGCCGAGAGGATTACATCTGCGGAGCAAGAACACAGGATCTCGACTTAGTGGCACAGACATGATGGCCACTTCTACCCTGGCGTTATACAAGATCCTGTGTGTTCCAGCCGCCCGCTTTGCCACGTCATCATGAACCGTACCTGTTATACTACAAACTTCGAACTACCGATGCCAGCACATGTAACAGTTAATGCCCAAAATTCGTTACGAATACTTGCCCATCGTATTTTAACTTTTTTTATAACGCCCCCGTTGTATGCTAAGTGATGAAAAGGGGAAGAGCACACTAATATGAGCCAAATCTAAAACTGCACAGATATCAACAGCTTACCCTCACTCAAATGGAAAAAAATTCGTGGTTTCAGTGTAAAGGCTGTTCACGATAAAGTGAGCACATTTGAAATCAACCTTAGAAAAATGTCACTGCCCCTGCCTGCGTATATTTCAACAGGCGCACTGAGAGGCATACGCCCATTAAGGTTGTTAACGGTAGATGGAAAGTAGTTCCATATTTAACGTCGAATAAAATGTGTTAGGTAACCATTTGTGATCGATTAAATGATTTTCTCTTTCTGTTTTTTATATATATTGGAAGTGTAAAGATAACCAGATGCATATAGTATTTAAAATACTTACTTTTCTAACCATTTCACGGTTTCATTTCACCGACGCATGGATAAATTGATGAGGTCCCCGGCAATGTTAATTTTACATAAGACGGAAGAATACACAATGTACATACAAATAGATCTCGAGCAGGGCTTTCAAAAGTGCTCATTTTACCGTGAACAGCCTTTAACGGGTAACGCCACCGTGACCTTAATCACTGTTTACACTACGTATTACTGTCGCATTTAAGATACTAGTAGTGAGCTAAGGATGTTCCTTGTGAAGTAGCCTGTAATCCCCCCCCCCCCCAGTACACAATTTGGGATTAGTTTCGAAAGACTGTGACACATTATTTAGTTTTCTCACCAATCGTCAGCAGCTGTTGCCATGAGAGCCGACCGGCTAGGCTACATGACAGGCCGACACTCGGGTAGATGGTTCAGCCCCGTTTGCACCAGGGAAAACAGGAAGCGAACATTCATCACGGGTGTAAACGGCGCGCTTCGTCCGCTGATGGGCCCCGCGCGCCGTAGGTCTTTTCAGCGAGTCGTCGTCACAAGATATGCACGTTCGATCACGTTAGGCGTTCGCGTCGTGTAAACCAGGGCGAACAGAAGCAAGCGAACGCAGCAAACGTTCTCTTGGTTCGCTTTTCGAAGCTCGTTCGGCTGTTTTCCCATTCCGCTCGCTCCCGGTGTGCACGAGGTACGAACAGCTCCGAATCAAACAGGAGCGAATGGTGTTCACCCACGTGGGAATGGTCCTCTTATGCTCGTTTGCACACGTTAGGCGTTCGCGTCGTGTAAACCCGGGCGAACAGAAGCAAGCGAACGCAAACGTTCTCTTGGTTCGCTTTTCGAAGCTCGTTCGGCTGTTTTCCCATTCCGCTCGCTCCCGGTGTACACGAGGTACGAACAGCTCCGAATCAAACAGGAGCGAATGGTGTTCACCCACGTGGGAATGGTCCTCTTATGCTCGTTTTTGCACAAGTGTTCGCTTCTGTATAAATGGGACTTGAGGAGAATATTCCCCCCCGCCATATTGAATTCTTCGTTTTTATAGCTTGTTAACATTTTTGAAAAAGAAAATTCCGGAAGTACCCTAACCTCGACTACCTATTCACCTTCAGCAGTACGCACATAACGACTGCACTACGAACTCTATTTACTGTATGTCACAACACTAATTTTGCCAGAATTAGGCGGAAATAAAAATTTATTACACCTATGATTTCTTAGTTCCCTTGTCTTGTCTATACTGCAGTGTAAATTAATAAGTGAGTGTAAGGATACTTTCGAAATCTTACTTTTTTAAACAATAACAAGCTAGAGTGAATGAGTAAAGAGATTTGGGCGGCACTTGACAACGAGGCGTTGAGAGCCGATGAGGGTGAAGCAAAGTGAGTATGGAAACGGGAGATGACCGAGAAAACCCGCCGGCCAGCGGACTTGTAAGAGCACAACTCCCATGTGCGGATATCCGGGAGCGACCCCACCGGGAATCGAACGCGGTTCGTCTAGGTGGGAGGTAAGTCACCTAACCACTACACCACCGCGGCCACAATAAGGTAGGAAAACTAAGAATGTCGAGGGAACGGTTCTCCTTAAAGTGTGCGAGACTGAGCATGCCCCCCCCCCCCTCCTTTTTAACCTGGCTGCGCCGTGTGGGTTTGGCGGTGGAATCGGCTATAGGCTGTTAACGGTAAAATGAACACTTTTGAATGCCCTGGTTAAGATGTACTTGTATGCACGTTGCGTATTCTTCCGCATTATGTAAAATTAACATTGCCATGCGCCTCATCACTTCATTCATGCGTCGGTCAAGTGAAACTGTCAAATTATTATAAAAGTTAACATTTTATAAACTGCTATTTTTACACACTGAGGCGTTTGAAAAAAAAAAAAACAGAAAGCGAGAGATATAACTTAAATTGCCACAAATGGTTACCTAACACTTTTTATTCGATGTTAACGTATGGGACTATTTTCTGTCCCTCGTTACCAACTTAACCGGGGGCGTGTCACTCAGTACACCCGTTGAAATATGTGCAGGCAAGGAGAGCAACATTTAACTAAGGTTCATTTTAAAAGTACTCACTTTATTGTGAACAGCCTATAGCCGTGCTCCCGTCGAGACATTCGTTGCTATGGGGGGGGGGAGGGGAGTAGACCCCTCGGCTGACCGTGCGAACTACGACCTGGAGGGGGGACAACGGGGACCCTGGCCGCCGAACCTGTTCCTGCGTTCGGCCGAGAACATCGTGCCTGTGCAGATTCCTTAAACGGCAAGAGAAAAGTACAAACATACGGACGTAGTTTAATCTGCGGGCTTTCATCGCGTGTAATAAAACCCCGCTGTTACAGATCTAATTTACACAGTACAGGAGCACGACGGAAACACTGCACGCATTGCGTGTAGGAGCGATGAGGCGCTAGGCGTGCGTGTAAGTGTCGCCCGTATTGCTCCCTCGCTTCTTGACCTTGGACGCTCAAGGCGACTTACAACTTTTTTGAATCCCTGCCAAAGTTCTACTCTCAGGATATTCCTCCGCATCATGCAAACAAAGCTTAACTGAAGTCTGCAGAATTACACCAAAGACACCACACGCCGCAAGCATACGCACTCAGTTTAATGAAATTTCCCATAAGAACTATTTATTACTACGCATTACCAACACATCCATTGTCTCTCTGGCTGGATTTATTCATTTTCATTACAAATGCAGATAAAATATAAGTAAAAGTTCAATTTAATTAAAGATAAGACACTTCTATGTTAATTGATGTATGAAACGCTTGTGATAAATTACATATTTAGGAAACCATCAAACGTGTCATACATGGCGCCATTCTTCAATGGTTTGATGCCAAATGTGTGAACAAACCGCGAACAGACTATTCCTGGGATGCTCTCGTTGTACCGCTGGAACTATGGGACTTTAGGAGGTGATTATGTAATTTTATTGGTACAAAGTCTGTACCGGAGATCATTATAGCCTATGTCCCTACGAGTGTTCCCGATCAGTGCATTTTGCGATAAGGCAATGCGAATAAAGGATGTTCGCGATAACGTGAGCAATTTTGAAATCAATCTTAGAATAAAGTTACTGCCCCTGCCTGGATATATTTTAACGGTCGCACTGAATGACATGCGCCCAGTAAATATGGCAATGATGGATGGAAAGTTGTTCCAATTCTTAACGTCGAACAAATAGTGTTAGGAAACCATACGTGATAACTTAAATTATTTCGTTCTCTTTTTATTTTTTTTAAGCATCGGAGTGTAAAAATGACTACAGTTGTAACATATGTACTTTTCAAATAATTGCACAGTTTCACCTGATCAACGCATGAATATAGTGATGAGGCCGATGGCAACGTTTATTTTACAGAAGGCGGAAGGATACACAACGTACATGCATGTAGAACTCAAGCAGGGCTTTCAAGAGTGCTAATTTTACCGTGAATAGCCTATAGGCAGAATTCATCTATGTTGAGGGGTTACAAAATAGCGTCCTGAAAGTAGTTTTCGTACCTACTATCCTTTCCGTAGATAAGTAACGTAGTTTCGCAATAAAAAAAAAGTGCGTTTCAAACACATTGTAACTCAGGTCAAGCTCCAGGCACATATTCCTCTTAATCAGAATGGTGCAATAGCCGTCTATGTTTACCTAATTTCTGTCACGTTTACTAGAGGATATTTCGAAGATTTCGGCACAAGACATAATATATAATTTTGAACACCTTCTTGCACTTTTAGATACTTACCGCCATTATTATTCTGAATCACTGGTAAAAGATAAATACGGTATATTCTTTCGTAACTTCCATCAGTGCTTCGAGAATAATAACGGCAGTGAATATCTAACAGTGTAAGAAGGTGTTCGAAATTCATTAAATATGCCTTTTCGTGCCAAAAATTTCAATAAACATTCTGAAAACAATTTATGGTGAAAATCAGTTTAACATATTAATTTCATACACCATTCCCCATAAAGTTGTTGGCGACCCTATTTTTTTTCTCTATTTTGAGCATATTGGATTCCTTTGTGACATAATATCAATGACACCGTCAAATGGGGTGAAATTGGTCAGCAAAGGTGAGATCAAGCACATGAAAATGTTCTGTAAATATTCATGTCAGATATGGTACCTGACATAAACATGTATAGAAAACTGTCGTGTTATCGAGCTCACTCCTGCTGATATTTTCAACCCACCGATGTACCTGGTCTTTTACATGTGATCATATGATCAATTTCACCCCTGCTGATCAATTTCACCCCACTTTACGGTAACTTGAAAACCATACAAGTTCATTTGAAAAATTACATTAATAATGTTTTTTTTTAGCATCGATATGATACTTTTAACTTAAAATATTGATTGGTTTACGTTTCAAAATGTTATTTCAACACATGGTTCGATTTCAGATACAGTGCTTGTTAAGTTGTCATGTTGACTATATCTTAGAAATCCAACACTTGGTTTACCTGCAATGATTGTTTAACGTTTAACTACTTACACTCCAAATTTAATCCCGAAATTTAAAACTGAAATACCGGCGTACTGCATACAAAATTACTAAGAAAATATTCTCATGATATTTTGACGACATGGGCAATTATTTTGAGCTGCAACCTATGCCTTAATAAGGTTCAATTTTAAGATTTGCATGGGAAAACCTAAATATATGTTTTTAATGTACATAGTAAGTGCATTATATTAGTTTCTTTAAAGTTTTTTTTTTCAGACTATCGATTCAGGTTACAAACAAAAAATAAGCTAAAAATGTGGAAAATAATTTTCTAATACTAAACATTCCTAAGCTGGGTTCACAACCGCATAGATTAACAACTATTCCACGGAGGTCGTATGTACAAGAACTAAGCGCTATGGTTTTGAACCTACTCATTCATAACTGCGCGTAACAGGTCGTGTGCATGAGAGGTCCTTTCATACTGCATACGAGGAACGGTAATATTACATTTCTTATGGAGGTGCATAGGGCAACAGCCAATCAGAGCAGAGTAGAACATTTCCGACGAAGATGTTTATTCAAAATTGAGGAACAAAGTTATGCTGCAGAAACGAAGAAATGTCGCAAGACATACACTAAGATGAAAGAAAACGTGACAATTTACTTGCAGAAAATTGTAAAGATTCTTTATGACCGCAGAGGCAAAGTTTAAATAAAAACAAAAATCACTAACCATTTTCACCCTAATTCTGTTATTAAAATCCATGTTACGTATGCAAAGGCGGCATAAACATTATTTATAGACTGTTCACGGTAAAATGAGCACTTTTAAAAGCCCTACTTAAGATCTATTTGCCATATGCACGTTGTGTAATCTTCCACCTTATGTAAAATTAACATTTGCATGACCCTCGTCCCTTTATTCGTGCGTCGGTCAAGAGATAATGTAAAATTATTATGAAAGTAAATATTTTACAAATATACTTAATTTTACACTTCGATGCATTAAAAAACAGAAAGCGAAATAAATCATTTAAGTTAGCACAAATGGTTACCTGACACTTTTTATTCGACGTTAAGATACATAGAACTACATTCCATCCATCGCTACCAACTTTGCTGGGCGAATGTTACTCGATTAACCCGTTCAAATTTGCGCAGGCAGGGACAGTGACTTTTTTCTGAAGTTAATTTTAAAAAATGCTCACTAATCGTGAACAACCTTTACTAAAACTTCCAACTGTGCCGTACTCATGACAAAATTTCACTGGCTAAAAATAATACACAAATACTCAGTTGGAAATAATTTTCGCGCTTGGTTTCTGGTCGTGTGAACGTTCTACCATTAAGTCGTACGATCGGTGTTGGCTTTTGATTGTGAGCCCACCTTTAGGCCGTCAACGAATATTTTTTTGTCCTTTCCCTACATTCTCTTCCACAAACATTGCTTCCTATTCTAGGTGCTCGACATCGAGCTGCGTTGGCCCCGAGCCCAAAGTCAGGCAATCAGTGGATGCCACATCATTTGGTTGCATGTTTAGGTCAATTTAGATTGAAAACCGTCCTTAATTTATCATACCGGCACGGCGTAAGACAGCGGTATTAAAATGCAATCAAAATTTTCATTCTATATGGCCAGGTATTGCTAGTGTATCACCACGGGGCTAGAAGTAAAGTGTGCGAAGCAGATTGTACCTACTTTTTTTTTATTATTACGTTAAAACAAAAACATTTGTAGTATTTAAAAAAAAAAAAGTCCTGGTTAGTTAAACCACAAATACCAAGAAATAGCAGAAATATCAATTATTTATTTGCATGAAATCTTAACGTAGGCATAGGTTTAACTCTGCATCATCCAGGGCAAAGGTGTTGGGCACAAAGGAAAATTCCCGCAGACTATCCATTCGTCTCACCGCAAATAAACCCAGAAGCCGCATGCAAATAAATCCAGCGAGCGGAACAAAGGGAAGAAAATATATAAAAAAAAGAAGGTGAGACCAGCGTGGTTGTGCAGAACCAGTGGACGCTATATGGCCGGCTGAATCTCACCTGGTGACGACTGGCCTGTCGCCTATTTTGGATTTAAATTACATGTCGCCATGGACTCTTGCCAACGATTCCCGGCGCACGTCGGCTTTTAATCTGCACCACACCTTATTTATTTCCCCCCAGCGAGCGTTCGGCTTGGCGGCAGAAAATGTGAACATATCCCGCCAACGCCGTACTTGACCGCACCCCCCCCCCCTCTTAACAGCCACCAAGTGAAAATGGGAACGGTGGCCCTATAGTAGCCCCTAGCTTATTGAGAAGGGGGGGGGGGTGGGAGGGGCAGGCATTGTTTTTTTTTTTTTTTTTTTTTTTTACCCGACGCCTCCACCATTTCTTTGCTGATTTACCGCTCCGGAGAACAGGTGAGCTGCTTGCCGTAGGGGCGGTGTAGTTGGGGGGGGGAGGGGGTATTCAGCCAGTGTGCATCGACGCCAAGCCCTGCCACCCCCTCGAGACCAACATTTTTTTTTTTTTTTTTTTCCTCTCGCCTACCTGGCATCAAACATTTTAAATCCCTAGTCCAATAATTCCCCTCACCCTCACGCGCGCAGTGCGAAAATTTTCTCTTCAGCGGTGGTTGCCAAGAACGCGTGTTGGCAGGGAGCCGAACCGGAGCGCAAGACGATGCCGGGGGGGCGGGGGAGGAGGGTGGGAAGGGGGGGGTTTGTTGGCCGGTAAAAACACGCGGCTGCCGCGATCAAGGGAGAAAGTGTTAAGTGCAGGGGGTGGGGGGGGAGGGAGTCGCACAAGGTAACACAACAATGGAGCACCTTTGCCGCACCCGGAAATAGGCCCTATCCCGGGCTCAATAGAACGGATTGTGAGGGGGTTTTAGAAGAGGGGGGGGGGGGGATCGCGGCTGAGAGAGGGAAAATAATTGGTTTGTTTTCAGGGCAGGTGCTTCATGGCTCCGAGCCTTCACAAGGACGCCAGAGCGGAAAATTATGGCGGCCGGAGACGACAGCATTCGGCAGTCTGACTTCCCAAAACGAAAACCAGCTTACATCAAAAGACTGGATTCCACCGCTCGTTCTACAGGCCCACGCCCTTGGTAATCAGAGCGTTGGCTCGCCGAGCACATCCATCCAGTTTCAGGTGGATGCAGTTAACACTAATTGACTTGTGACTCCTACATGTTAGTACACGTTGCACCAAAACTTGGAAATGTTTTTCTTTGTAAGCTCGCTGCGCGGTTTTTAGGCTTCGCGAAAGTGGCGCCATTTGTAAGATTTACTGCTGCAAATTCATTTTAACGATTTCCTCGTGCAGGCAGCTGCCTCCAGGTTAACACTGTTACGTAAATGAGAAGGAATATAAAAGCATAAATTAAAAAAAAAAAAAACGTAACCTTAACAATTATTTTGCATGATAATTAACATTGCGATGTTCACAGTAAAAAAAAAAATCTCTGGTAAACTTCCTAAATTGTATTTGAAGTTTTAACCTATACGTTGTATGTAAGTATTACTACACATCAAAATGAAACTGTACGAACGATTACTATCATTATTATACAAAGTTGGGAACCTACCTACTCATTTGACTGTTTCCTGGGGAAATGTAGGAACGCTGCCATGGATGTATTGGAAATAACTTAACCATATGAGTTTCCCCACTAGACATATACACTGATGCGGTAAATTTGCAAATAGTTTCTTAGAGTGGTGATGCTAGTGCACTGAGATAATATTAGTCTTTAAGGATTTTCATATTTACGAACTGTCCATATGTCCATATATTTACGTGACGTTGAAGTAAATCTATTTGTAGCTATTGGCTGGGCTCTCGATACGTTCAGAAATGCTTGCTTTATTCTTCAATTTGCAACTTTCGCAGGCATCTTAAAACGGAGTGCATTCTGTCATGGTCTCGCGCAGTGGGACCATACAAGGCTTGCTGGAGTTCGGTGAAGCGGCAATGCCGTTCACATCCCCCCGGAACAACAGGATATAATAGAAATTCCAAACGCACCCGCAACCCGCTACGGCAGCTGACTGTAAACAAGCCAGAGCAACACGCGCAGTGACGTCACAGGCACACCATCATAGCGGTGTCCCTTGTTCTCCCGCGCGAAATCGTAGCTTGTTTTATAATGCGTTATTGTCGAGCTACGCGCGCATAAACGAGAAACCACGTCACGAGTCTTAGAAGTTATCCCGCTATCACGTGGTACGCTGTGGGGGAAAAAACAGGAAATATCCCTATTAATTATGTAACACACAAAAACAGTAAATAAAATACACCACGGTGAACTGAAATATATATGGTAACTTGAAAGGGTCAGAGCTGCTAAATTTCTACACAGTAGACTCTTTCTACTTGGGCATTGATGTACCTGCTTCAAGCAAGAAAATTTCCTAATGACCATTCAATAAAAAAAGGGTTCGATAATCGATTAAATGAAAATAATCATTCGATTTTTATATCAAGATTATTTTCATTTGTAATCGAAAATGCAATTTTTTTTTTCGGTCATAATAAACTTTTTCTTCTAAAAATTCTGGTTAGGTATTTCTCCAATTTGACTGTTTAGGAATGTTTTCACTTTATCCCCAAATTTTGCTGGTAAAATTTTTGAGAAAACCCTTTTATATTAAGACGTTACAAACCTTACACTAGAGTAATGAAAATAATATTAAATTTGGCAGCAACATGAAGTAGTGATGGAGAGTGGCCGATCGTGGCGTGAAGAGATTTTGTGCGGCTGTTAACATCGAGGTCTCGAGAGCCGATGAGGGTGAAGCGGGGTGAGTATGGAGCCGCGGGGGAGAAGGCAGATCCCACCGACCAGCGGGCGTCGTACGGCACGCTTCCAAAATGCAGAAATCCGCGAGCGGCCCCCGCCGCGAACCGAACCCGGTTCGCCCAGCTGGGAGGCGCGAGTAGTCTGACCACCACACCACCGCGGCACCCTGATGGATACCGACAGCTACTGCAGAGTCGCTGTCCTCGATCACGACACGGGAAGAAAGGTCCGTCGGCGAGAACAAGGGGAAATTATCTGCGCAGGATGAAGTCTCTCGAGCCCTGGGGCGGGCGTGCTCGCGATCACTCAAAAATGCCTGCACTTAGGTACTTCTTATAGGCTATTCACGGTAAAATGAGCACTTTAGAAAGTCCTGCTTAAGATCTACTTGCACGTACGTCGCGTATTCTTCGGCCTTATGTAAGATTAACATTGTCGTGGGCCTCATAACATTATTCATGCGTCAGTCAAGTGAAACCGGGAAATTATTAGAAATGTAAATATTTTATAAATCTGATCATATTTAATCTTCGATTCATAAAAAAAGAACAGAAAGCGAAATAATTTAAATTATCAGAAATGGATACCTAATACTTTTTATTCGACGTTAAGATACGGAACTACTTCCCATCCATCGTTACCAACTTCACTGGGCGCATGTCACTCAATGCGCCAGTTAAAGTATACGCAGGTAGGAGCAGTGACTTTTTTTTAAGGTTCATTTCAAAAGTGCTCACTTTATTGTGAACATCTTTTAGCTCTGGGGTCCCCGCGGGACATACTCGTGGAGGTTTCAAGTTCGCACGGCCAGTAGGCTGGATAATACCTACATATCACTCAGTTTACATGCACAGAGTCGCCATACAGTCCTTACAATTTCCTGCGCCATCTATTGGCGCTATATTCACACTTTTTGAATTAATTAAACCTTCGAAAAATGACTCCATTCATAACGTGTGTTGTTGTTTCTTGAATATGGCATGTATCACACGCGTTTTATACTTCTGTTAACATATAAATATCTTATTTTCGATAAAATCGAATTATTAGTTATATTTTACCAAGAAATTATAATATTTCATTTGTAATTAACATTAATAAAAATGGGCAGAAAATAGATGTGTTGGTAATGCATCGTATAGGCTGTTCACCGTAAAGTGAGCCCTTTTTAAGGCCCTTCCAAGCAGCATTAAACACTAATAAATATATCTCAATGCAGCCTCAGGCATTACAATTTGAGGGTGATGAAATATATACACTGTGTTTATTGGTCTCATTGCATCGTTTATATTTAAAAAAAGTAGCAGGAAGATGGAAATTGGACAAAATGAAAAATTGATAAGGGCCTTAAAAAGTGCTCGCTTTACCGTGAACAACTATAGAAATTTTTCCCTTTTAAAATATTACAGAACTAAGTGCGCAAGTATGCGGTGCGTCGTCTCTTCCGCGTAATTCCCTAAACTCGGTTAAGCTTTGTTTGCACGAGGCGGAGGGATATACTGCAAGTAGAACTTGAGCAGGGCTTGAGAAAAGTTGGTGGAAACCGCGAATCGACTACGTATAAGTAACTGAGACGGTGTCGTCTTTGCAAAAACCCCGTGCAGCTCGAAGAGAAGTGTGTCCTAGTTGACGCGTCATCCATCAAAATTTTGTCCGCGCTGCTGACACCAATTCGTGCATGCGACGTGTGTGCATTGTTGTTGCTTGCTCACGAATAGCCATTTGACCTACTTGCAGGTCGATCCGCCGGTCATGCGCCGACCAAGTGCACGTCCGCGGCGGAGAGCAAATGCGCGTCTTGGGGAACGTTTCGTTCCGTCTCGCTGACGCGTTATGCGCCTACTTCACTAATCAATTACTGAGACACTATTTCCAGTACAGCGGAACCTGGAGAACTCGATGCCCCGTAAAATTCCACAGCTTTAAATAATCTGTTTTCAGAAGAAGAAAAAAAAACTATGGAGACTAATAGGAACTATTTTTCACAAAAAATACGAATATGATTTTGAAGAAGAAAACATTGAAAATTTCACTTTTCGCATCACTGTCGTATATGTCATTACATTACTCTATAATTTCACTTTTCGCATCACTGTCGTATATGTCATTACATTACTCTATAATTTCACTTTTCGCATCACTGTCGTATATGTCATTACAGTACTCTATAATTTCACTTTTCGCATCACTGTCGTATATGTCATTACATTACTCTATATTTTCCAATCAAAGTTTCGTTTTCAGCGTTACGTAATATTTTTCGTATTTTGCATTACTAACTCACAACAAACTGTGTTGTTTATACTTTGCTTCAAGTAATGAGAATTCTTTATTACGTATTCGCCTTAAATTCCGCAAATCTCGGTGTTTCACTAACTCCACACCTTCAGAGTCCACATTAAGCCGAATTTCCATGCGAAGCAAGACAACTGAAGAATAACAAACACGAAATGAATTGCAATGTTTAAGTTTTTTTTAACTTTGTTTACAGTACCACAAGAACATAATCTAAACATTCCACTGTCCACAGTTAACTGAGTACTTTTAAAGCCCTGCCTGGGTTCTACTTTCTTGATCATTTTGTATCCTTCGACCACATATAAAATTTACATTGTCATGGGCCTAATTACTGTATTGATGCGCCAATTAAGTGAAAACGTGGCTGTCAGGAATCTAAGGCCGTGTCTCAACTTTAAAGTATAGGTCTACTCTCTCTCTCTCTCTCTCTCTCTCTCTCTCTCTCTCTCTCTCTCTCTCTCTCTCTCTCTCTCTCTCTCACACACACACACACACACACACTAGCTAATTGAAACGTGTACCCTCTGTAAGCTTTCGGCATTATTTTTCTTACTACAGAAAAAGGTAATAAATAGTGAATTATAAAATATTGCTGTCCTTTCATTTTCCTCGAATAAATGCACAGTGTTTTATGAAATAGTAAGTTATTTTAATTTGCTACATTTTTACATAGTCAAAACCATAATTGCTATGTGCAAAACACAGTATTTAATAATATGCACCCAATTAACCTAAATAAACGTGAACATAATAAGATCATAATTTGTTATGTTCCATATTAAAATGGAATAATGACACTTTCCACAATAGCAATGATAAGTTAAGTCGACAAAATATTTCCAACAATGCTATAAGCCCCTGTCACACGGTCAAATCTTCGCCATCAACTATTTTTTGACAATAAAATTCGAATAAAGTTTGAAGACAAAATACGGCCATCAAATTTTTCCTTCCAACAAATCTTATCAAATAATCTTGAATGTGTTTGAAAATGTGTCACACTGTCATATTTTTTATATGGAGGATATAATTTGAATTATTATTTTTAAATTATTTTCATATCCAGCTATTGCTTTTGTTTTTCCATGCGGTCCATTACAGGAAGAAATGTAAGGAATGTTGAAATTTATTTTTTTTCATTACTAAATTTAAATTATCAAGATGTTTCCTGCGCAATGACATTCAATGCCTCTCAGTTCGTAATATTATGTATACGCTAATATTCATTTAAAATAGCATTCATTCCCAGGCAGCTTATACATAAGTCAATAATCTCCATTACCTATTTCGTTTCCAGAAATTGTTCATTATTTTAAAATTTCTTGACGCCCATGTTTGTCGTGCACAATTCTCATTGACTGAGACCGTCAATCATCAAATAAATTTTAAAATCGATCCAATCTTCAAATGTTTGATGGAAACTGAAGCCATCCTACTTTTTTAGACAATTATGGCGGCGTTTGTGACGTTTCGGAGACGCCATAACTGTCCAACTTTATTTGACCAAACTTATTAGAAGCAGTTTGACGAAGAAATTTGACGGCGTGACAGGGGTTTTGGAAACAAAATAATAATGTGTGTGGATAGTTGAAGTTCGACTTGAAAACAACATGGCTGCCAGCGAGGGTGAGAGAGTGAGCAACATCGTCGTTCACTCTCCCTCTGGCGCTCTCTCTCCTCCGAGTTGGGACAGCAGAGAGGACTCTCTGGGACGTGAAGAGTGGGCGAGAGAATACTCTCTCAGCGAATTGCAACACAGCCTAAATGCACAGCCTGACGTGTACAAGTTGAAGAACACGAACTTGATCAGCCACGGATGTAAACCTTACACTCTCAACACACAGCGAAGACTTGGAACTATATTTGTTAGTTCGCAAGCCAACTTAACTCAGAGCCTGCATGTCAGCGAGCACATTAGCGCATGCGCAGTGAACGGGCAGAGATTTTTTTTTTTTTTTTCGAAAGGACGAATTGAACAGTGCTCACTTTACCGTGAACAGCCGAGTCAAACAAATGTAACATCTATAATGTTTCTACCACTCAGAGGAATTTCCTCGGCGGTGGCACGGCGGTAACAGGCACATCTGACGCCGTTTTTCTTGCGGCATTATCTGCCCAAAGGCAGGGTAAATTACGGTTAAAAATGACGAGGGGGAAGGATGAAGACAGGCAGAAATGCACGTCGCACAGAGACAGCGGGGGCAGAGATATTTTTTTTTTTTTTTAATCCCTTCCCGCGAGGCTTCCTCTGTTCTCTGTGTGTACGTGTCAACCAGGAGACCTGCCACGCCCTCGCGAGAGCGGAAGGGAAGACAAAGCTGGGAAGTTGACCCAGCTCCGTTGTGGGGGGGGGGGGAGGGGGCGCCAGAATCCGACAGAAGTGCTGAGCAGGGAGCCACGTAGGTAGGGCGGCAGGGGGTCGCTGATTTACCGTGGATGGCTGCTATCCCAACCCCCCTCCGCTTTCCACGACTAGCAACACCTGCTAGTGGGGTTGGTGTTGGGGGGTTGGGGGGGGGGGGTTAGTCCTGCGTCACCCGCACACACTCTGTCCCTCCCCTGTGACGAGAAAAAGTTACTACTTCAGGCGCAGGAGAGGGGTTTAGTCCGCCGAGAAAAACACGTGGAGACGCCGCGCCTGTTCGCGTACACGCGTCACTGCCCCGACGACAAAGAACGACACACGCACTCGGGACAACACTTCTTGCCTATACTGTACGATGTCTATTTTTAGATTTTATTATAATGCGCCCAGTGCTTACGTTAGAATCTCGCCGGGCACAATAGCAACTACCATGTAAATCATTCCCGATTCATTAAAAGCAGTAGGCGGCTGTATTCGACAAAGAAAAAATTGGTACGCCGACAAAAAATTATGCCAATTTTTAACATGGATCATTGTTCTCGCCCACCTAATTTACTATAGAAACAGAAACTTTTTTAAAACTGTTATTTACAAAATTCCTCTGTTTTTATGCCAGGCTTGTGTAGTAAAAATATATATTTACGCTTTTCTTTATTTAAATAAAAAAAATTACTATTACTGTCATACTGATCACCGATCCAGCGCCGTGTGTATAATATTTTTCAGAACATCTTGGTACCATGATGAAAAGTATCCTGTTAGAAGAAATTTCCCATTTCAGACTGATTCGTAATTAAACCTAATATCAAGATTGGCAATGCTTGGAGAGAGAGAGTACTCTCGCCTGATCATTTATTTGCGAAGAAAAATAAACACGTACACGATTTTTTTTTTTAAATCCTTTCATGCCCATTGTAGACAATTCTCTACGTGTTGTCCGGAAAGTGCATATTTGAATGGTATTATACTTACGGCCCTTTATCGGGGAGAGGGAGCGCGTAAAACCAAAAGGAACGCCAGTTCAAAACTCCCAATAAAGGCCATGAGAAAATTCAAACACGCGGATCAGGTCGCGACAAGAGCGCATACTTACCACACAAACAATAATGAAAGCAGAAGGCCGGACCTTGACATGGTATCCAGAATCCATATTGATGGGCTCACAAAAATTGTCGCTCCATTATGGGCAAAGGTGCTTTAGAATCAGTTTTAAAAAATTATAAGTTTTCATAACCTCTTATGGAGCAATAAGTATACTCAAAATATAAAAAAAGAATGTATTACTAGGGTTAAAGTGAAAACTAATCAGATTCGGAAACATGTCTTTTATTTTAATTTCTCTAAATATTTTTCTGTAAATAAAATTCTTTAAACAATAACAATATCAATAACCAACAGGTAACATGACACAGACATATAATTTAAGTTGAGTAAATCTGTCGCTTAATTCTTTATATATATATTGGTACTTATCTATTTAATGTTATACTGGATAAAAGAAAACAAAATAATGTAGTGGGGATCCCTTAACAACTTAACGAGTACTCGATTTTTTATCTTAATATTTGTTCACTTTAGGTTTTCAAAATGTCAGTTTGCCCTGATTGACCTTGGGGGCCAAGGCGACGAATGCATGTTGCCAAAAAAATTCATAATTTCATAATTTCACACAAACAAGGTAACAAACGTTATTACAAAATTTTTGTTCAATTAAGGTCGACACATGCTTGCGACCAAACTAAAGTTCGTGCATCGAAAAACTACATGGCTTGCATGCAAAGCCACGTGCTTCAAAAATAATAAAATTGCATGGTCTGATGAACCGGAGAGAAAAATCACAGATGAGTGATGGGAGAAGTTAGAAGCACATCCGGAATAGATCCGTAAATCAGGCGGGGAAGCCGACAGCTAAACCCACGCGAGGGCCAAAGTAGTCAAGCTCGCCATCACAGGGTCAGGAATCCGGGCTGAAGCTGGCACATCCGCGAACCGCGACATATAAACAAATACAACAACCGCGGGCCGAAACACAAATATAAAAACACGAAGTGGATACTAAGCAAACATAGTAACTTACCCGCAGCGGTGGGATACAAAAGGTCACATGAAGATACGAGAAAACAGCACATGAGAAACTTAAGAAACATCACGCCATGTTCTTGCCAAAGAAAGTTTGGACGTAAGTCCTTTTCGCGAGGTCGTAGCAAAGCATGTATCGACATTCGAGTGTTACAATCGATACAAACAGTTTGACGATTACAGTTAAAATACTCTAAAAATACATTTGAGAAATATCTGGTGTGACAATTCATAGATCGTCACCTAGTAAAGTGTATGGGTTTTAGTAATTTTGCACCACAGTTGGTTGCTGCGCTGCGTATTTACTGCTTTTATGTGTATTTATATTTGATTATAAACCGGCCGGTACATTTATTCTCATTGCCATTTTATTAGCCTAGTATGTATTTTATTGCACATAGTTTTTTTTTACGGTAAAATTATTCTTATTGCTTAGTGTTTATCTATTATGAATTTTACTACACGTATTTTTATGGTTGTTGTGTATGATATTTGTAATCGATATAAATTGGTTAATCGTTTTGTAAAGAGTCGCGACCATGGCGCTTGGGGTGGCCGGATCCCGCGACGTCGCCTGGCTGTGTAAGCGCGCCCGGGCCAGTGTGTGAGAATCGGTCGCGGTGTGTGGACGGCCGCAAGAAGTGAGCGCTTGTCCGCGGAGCTGGGCGGACGTTCAGCAGTACAGGACTGCTAAGTTAATTTCTCCCCGGTTGTGATGTGCCATATGTTACGCGAGCAAATGAACGTCGCCGTAACGTTTTCGGGAGCAACCAAGTTAACTGTTTACAGAATATTATAAGAACATGCCTGACGTGAATGTAGAAAAGATGTTTGCCTGTAGCGCGCAGCTCCTGCTCGTGAAATATGGGCCAAGTATCGCAGGGACGTAAACTTTATGCGGACGTACTATGTGTGGAAAAGCTGCGGGTACCAGTAATATTCACTTTCGTACGAGCGTCCTGAAATAACTGTGAGACCGCGACTTGTGACTGATGGCTCGTGAAATTGAATTTTGCCACGTTGGTTAAACTGCCCGTTATGCGAGGCCCGAGGACGAGCATATTAAAGTCTACGTGGAGTAACGGTGACATACGTCAGCGGCCCGTGTTTTTTTGCAATATTTCTTTGGAGCGCAGAAAAGTAACTTTGAACATTTCCCTGCAACTTGTCTTACGCAGGCTTTATTGCGAACGGCGTTTCATGTGGTTTGAGTGCTGGATCCATGCCCGTACTTTTGCGTAACGACTAAACACGCGGAATATTCCCGAGTGTGTGTGTTAGTGCGGTTCTACATTTAAGCGAGTGCGAGAAATCCGCGCATGCTTGCGTGGAGACCGCGAGGTGAACGATTCGTCAGCTGCTCTCCTTTTGGCGGCGTCAAGGGGGGCGGAGTCTACAGCGAGCTGACACTGGGTAACAAGGGCGTTCACCGACGTGGCCAGGTGGTCGGCTGTATGATATTCTGTACGAATGCTGAATTCAAGGTATCTGTTATGCATAAACGCTGTCGTCAGCTTGTACCGGCGGAGTCCGTCGTCCCTTCTTTTTTTTTAATCTCTTTTCCAAGCACGTCAAGCGCCGCGGAAACTATTCTCGTTTGTGGCTTTAATATTGAATTTTATGAGCACCAGTTAGCGAAAGTTACCGCGTAGGGCAAAATACATGGAAAAAATTAAGGGGTCTACCCAAGCAATGTGTAAATTGAGTGCGAAACATTTCAATACTTTTATTGCACATTTCAATACTTTTATTGTGTGCATTTACGAGTAGAATCTGTAAACAGTCGTTAATAAATAGTGAATCAAAGACCTTGGAACATAAGAGTAGGGAGACTTTATTTTCAATTGACCCCCCAATTTACGAAAAGACTTGTATTACTGTAACATGAATAATAGTATTTTGTTTGTAGATTTTTGTAAGGGAAAGATCTTGGGCCGCGGCATTTGGGTTTTTCAAGTCGAGATCGCTTCCTGCCCTGTAGGAATAGTTGAGGTAATATTAGTGTGTCGTGGAGTGAGGTAGAGGTTGACACCCCAGCGGGGTAGAGGGCGTCCCACTGGGTGAACGAAATTAGAAAACAAACTTACTGATGCTTAGTATTTAACAGATTTTATACGAAACCTCATATAATTTTGAATGTAGGACTAAACTTCAAATAATATCTTTAAAAAGTTTGACACGTGTGTTAACGAATAATTGGTCCGAATAAAACCATTCGAACACTTCAATGCGGTTCGTTGAAGATAAAAAAAAACGTAAATAATTAAGGACAACAATATAGCAAAATAAGTTAAAAGGTTATACAAATAATAGTGATAGTTAGTTTACCTTACTGTTGAACTACAAGAAAACTAAAACTTATATGCTGCGAACAAAGATTCAAACAAAAAAAAAAACACAATAATTTAACTTGTTGGAAGATGCAGCATATCCAAAAGAAAACGAAAGGCTGAAATTACTGTTTTACACAAACAAGCACACGCATAAAATGGAAATTAACACGGTAACAGTAACTGACAGAAATATATATATATTAAATTATTTTTAATTTATATTAAATTATTAGCCAAAATTCATTAAATGCTGGAACCAAACGGGTTTTGCCGAAAGTCAGACAAGATTATTACTAGCGGGGAACACTAACAATAAAACAAATCCAACGGAACAGAGGTGATGTCACGAGAGCGGCACACTATACTCTGCGAGGCTCAGTACCCGTCGATTTTCCCTGCAGGTGATTCCTCAATCGCGCTACTGCGCTACGTTATGTCTGGTCCAGAGGAGGGGGGGGGGGGGCACTAGATAGGGCTTACAATCATGTAATTTGAAGTAAGTGACTGTGGAAACACCAACATTGACATTTTACAACTATAATTAATGATTTTATAGAACAGATCGGTTTTTGAGTCAAAACCATGAGTGTTTTGTATCTCAAACATGCTGATTTAACCTACATATATTTCAGGTGCTGATTTAGTAACTTACTAAAACGATTGGAAATATTTAATCCGTTTTTTTGGACTGCATGTGCAAGATTTATTTCTATCCTGTTGGTCACAATTGGATGTAACGTAAATATTTCAAAGACAGAGCTAACACAAACAGCACAGGTATATATTGAACTATTGCCGAAAACAGCATTCGGCAAATAAATGGCGTTAGTCAAGTAGGTTCTAACTAACCTATTTTAAAAGGTCGTTCTAGAACCTCTCAAGAATAATGCAAGCTGTAAACATACTGTAAATGCTACCCGGCAAGCCTAAAAAAAAAAAAAAAAAAAAAAAAAAAACCAAGCAATTTTATTAAACATTGAACACAGCGTGATTATTAACTAATTCAATGAAACGTGTTTATCACAGAATAATCATTAAAAACTATTGTTTTTGTTTTATTAAACTAGGTGATTATTTTTCATAATGCGTGTTTGCTGTTGGTATTAATCCAGGCACCTACCACCCACCCACCACCCGTGAAAAAAACTTCAAAATAAGAAGATCGTTACATCATGGAAGTGTCCGCTCTTGTCTCCTTACTTGCTCTGTGGACTGGTCTATATCACTGATCACCTAATACAAAGCCTACAGATAATTGGTTGTATTACCGAAACAAGTTATTTGCCAGCAAATTAAAAAAGGGAATGAAAGGAGGTTAAAATGACATGTCACGACATAAAAGACGGCTAGAGGTTCATGCGCAAGTGGTATAACATTTCTCACAAGAGATTATTTCGGTAAAAAAAAAAAAAAAAAAGTAAGGAAAAGAAGTCGTATTGCAGAAAAATTGCGAGGTACGAACAGCATTGTTATAAATGTTAGCAGGTAGGGCGTTGTTACTCTGGCTGTCGCAATCATATGTATAACAGTGGTAGAAAACACGGTAGCAACTAGCCGACAGCGCAAGCGTGCGCGATAACGCCATCTCGTCGTAATGGGACGTGACAAAACGGCGTCGCTAATAGCGCGCGTAAAACAAAATATGAAAAAAAAAAAAAAAAAAAAAAAAATGCAGTGTCGTTACCAGCGGGTCGGCGTGCGTTCCAAACGAGCTCCTCCCTCGTTTAGGAAACGAATACGCGACCTTTAGCTCGGGGAGGCGGTCGTATCAGCGACACTGATCATGGCTTGAAGAAGGAAAACGGGCCTCCTCCTCCTCCTTACAAGACACATGAAGTCGTCTCGAGGGGTCGTCCGACGCGCTGCCAGGCGGACGGGCTCGGAACTGCCTGCGTTATCGCCTGTCATCTTAGGGCAAGTAGGAAAAGGGGGGGGGGGGGGAAACCTGTCCTCAACATGCCATCCCCCCCCTTAACCCTTCTTTCCCCGCGGACATCATAAACGTCGGGACTGGCCACTATTAAACCTGCGCGCACCATCGGATAAAAACTCGCCGTTTGTAATAACAGCACTTTAAGCTCGCGATTCCGCGGTGAGATACCGAAGAACCCCGGCCTCGAAAACTCGCTGCTTGAAACATGGCCGCGGATTCGGATTTACGGTGCGCTGAACCTGCTCAGTGGCCACAGCTTAATTTCTGCGCCGAAGATTTGGGACGGCTGCGCGTGTAAACTACGACGTGTTATAGATTTCGACGGAAAGACCTTAATTAATTCGTAAACTTGGTCGGCGATACCTTGAAGGCTTTATGGACTTTGATAGCCAAAAAAATTTCCTGCTAACTTTTGTGTGTGAAGTGTATAGTCTATTAAAGGGCACTTCCAACTTTTCTGAAGTCCCGATAAAGTTCTACTTTCAGGAATTCTTCCACCTCATGCAAACAAAGCTGAGGAAGTTAGACCGGAGCGCCAACGCACCGCATTCGTGCACACTTAGTGTACTAATATTTAGCATAAGAACTATTTCTTACTAGGCGTCACCAACGCATCTATTTTCTCCCTAGTTATAAACGCAATTGTTAATATGAATAAAAACAGTGAGAAAATATATGTATTGATAATGCTCAGTAAGAAATAGCTCTTTTGCAAAATATTGTTACACTGAGTGCACATGAATGAAGTACACTGTCCATTTAGTATAATTTTCTGGACTTAGTTAAGGGTTGTTTGCATGAGGCGAAGGAATATTCTGGAAGTAGAACTTCAGCAGGGCTTCAGAAACGCTTGCGAATGAACTCCAGCTAAGGAAAGATGATTTACGCGGAGAACGTATCACGGAAGTTACACTTCAATATGCTGCGATCACACTTGCAGTTTCCCTTTGATTATGGACGCTTTTCTTTGTTACATACTATTTCGTTACTTGACTAGGCCTATCAGATTTAAGATACTAGGCCTATACTGACCGTCTGTGATTCGAGGGCATGCATGCACCTAAGACACGTAGCAATGAAACCTGTAAAATGGTAACAGAGAGCTCAAATTAAAGTGGTCTCAAATAGACTCAAGCAAGAACTATTTTTTGGGGAAATCGGGTATCCCAACTTAGCTAATAACGAAGGGACGTGGAGAATTCACGGGCTTGTTTCAGGGCAAGTCATATTTCAAACTCTCATGTTACCTTTATAATTGGTCCGCGATATCACGGCCTTACATCGTGGTAGTAACCAGTTAATCAGCAGTCGGTATCTACTTGAGTGTGTCAACAACTACGAATATAGTCTGGACGCCATTGAACTCGCCAGCTTTTTCTGTCTCCACTAATAACTAAGAGTCCTGCAAAATTCGCGTTATTATTTTGCATCACGAAAGATTTCACCGTCCTAAATACATTAGAATCGGTGTCGTTTGTTCATTGGCTTCTGCAAAAGTGAGGATCCACAGCACCTCCTGACTTAACGGGACGTGATTCAGTTATTTTGTCGTTACGTGATTCCAGTTGGTTCAGGGTCGCCCGAGGCGTGTCGAACCAGCTGTAGTCCAATAACAAGAACAATACGAACGCGCATGTGTTTGAAGTCTACTGTGTCCTCAAACGATGACGCGAATGAATCTCGCAGTTCTCTACTAATAACATGTGCGAAAGAAAATCACTCCGATGGAGAAATGAATTAAGTTCGCTGACAAATCTGGAAAGTGTATGAAGCGAACACTAACTGGCCGCGTGGGGAGCTGCGAAAGTAAACGCCAACTATGAAGGCTATTTCACTGAGACGTTGTCTGTACTTAGCCTGTGCCAATAAAAAAACTCATGCATAGAAAATCAGTCTGAAGACGTTTTGATTTTGTGCTCCAGAAATTCTATGGCTGATTGAAATAAAATTGCTATTTCGTGTAGACCAAGAATTTGTCAAAAAAGTTAATGCGAAATCTTGGTAACAGATATTCCCGGAAAATGTTATCTCAGTTTATACACACAGGACTCTATCACAAAACTCGCTGGTAAATGGCGGTGAGCACGTTTGGTGGTCGGCTTTGTCAGAATTTTTAAGTAAGAACGACCGACGGGGAATTTATCTAGCCTTCTAGTCTTTGCACATATATGACATCTACTGATGCACACGACATGTGCTTCCTTTCTTCTTTTACATAATCCTGGAATACTTAGAGTTTTTCCAAACGGTTGACGATGTCACAGCAGTTTGTAGTTGCTTCTATGACTAGGGATAGGAAAGTTTCGGGAATTCATTTCGGGACACGACAGACGTCAAATACATATACAGTGACGTCACCTTCGCAATTTGATCACAGTTTATTAGACCAACCCTGCACGCCTCTGAGCCAATAGCAGACTTGCAAGGAAGCACCTTGCGAATCCCATAGCTGCCATGTGTGGGGCAACAGCCAATGAAAACACAGCTGAGGATCCAGTATGCGGAGGACTGCGGAGTCTAGCCTACAGGTCATTGAACTCGCGTGATATCCCTATCTATGATACAGTTAGATCCGTCTCCTGCTCATATGTGTAGATTTGCTTACACGCAAACTTTTCACTTCCAGTCGAAGACACCACGATCTCGCGTCACTTTCCAGCTGACCAGAACGTGAGTAAGTCGTTATAGGTAGAGATCTGCAAAATTCGCGTTATTATTTAAGAAAGGGCTGAACTGCTAGTTACTGTGCGTTTAACCGACGTCAGCCACTGGCCGAAAAATATGTCTGGCACGACTAGGAGAAACTGTTGAGCCAGTAATGAAGATCAGCTGTGGGGTGTCCAATCTCTTGCAAGGAGAACAAGCAGGTATGCGACGTTGATCAAAGAAGAGCAGCCACTGAAACCACGGACTGAGCTCACTTGTTTATAAGGCAGTGCAGTCTATCCTGTCACCGAAATATAACGCGAATTTTGCTCGTATCTAGTTATAGGCTGTTCACGATAAAGTGAGCACTTTTAAAATAAACATTTTAAAAACTCACTGTGCCGTTGACTGCACGTATGCTACCACAGTCACTGGTACGCAAGATATGCGCTAAGTTAGCAGCGAACTAAGTAAACTAGTTCTAAGTCTTGACTCCTTACACACTAAATGTGAATCAGTGAGAATTTCCATGTTAAAATCACTTAACAGTACCTACCTAACTGATTCAACAGTCAAGTCAGTCAGGTTAACAGATGAATTAGAGAAAAAATGTCAATTTGCCTTCACTTAATGATTGAGTGACATTTTCCATTGATTTATCAACTCCTTAATTCACTGTTTTTTTCAGTTATTTGTTTTTTGACTAATGGATCAGTTAAACAATAATTATGAAATGAAATAACAACGCATAAACTAATAAAACCAACAAAAATTATTTTTAAGAGGTGAGTTTTGTCTTTCATAATACCTTTTTACCAGGTGCCATGAACATTCAGCCTTTCATTCCGTTTTTACGTCGTTCATTTAGTTTTCACGTAATCTTCATAGCTTTCAATTTGAAGGTTTAAACTGCATTAAATGTTGTGAAGTGAGTGCACTCGTACGTACATTTTGGTTTGACAATATTAACGTTACCAATTAAACTAAAAACAAAAAGAAAGGGGAACCAATTTGAAACTACACTTTCTATATAGAAATATAATACATATAACTTATTTTCCCCTTCGTTGGCATCACTGACTTGGTTGTTCAGTTGGTAGGCGAACGGTCTAGCAGAGGGTAGGGGTAGAGTGGGTTCAATGTTGACCACTGGCAATTTTTTCAATTTTAATTATAGTAAGTTGCGCGATATAAAGAGTATCCATCGGAAATATGTTTACTTATCGCAATGATTCGGCTAAATTCAATGGATTTTACTTATTTAACCAGTGAAATTGTTTCATTGAAACAACCGGTCATTTCCCACTGATTGCGAGTCATTTTCCCTCATTCGACTAGGTCAATTTCACTGCAAATCAGTGGTTTTTCACTGATTCGAATTTAGAGTGCACTGCGAGTGCGATGTTTAAATTTCATAACAAATCAAGCAGGTGTGTTTGTCTTATTTTTTTATTTGTACATTTCAATACGAACTGGCATATTAAAACGCATTTAGGTTGCTATGCTAACAATTTCACGTTTTTCTTTGAATGACGCATGAATAATGTCATTAAGCACACGGAAGTTTATAAAAAGAGGATAATGTGGATCTTGAACAGATATTTCATAACCAAATAAACGCGAACAGCCTATAGTTAGTTATGGTCTGAAAGTCTCGTCGACAGCAAGTGGGGTGGAGATATTCGGGTGGCTCTTAACAACGAGGTTTTAAGAGCCTATGAGAGGGAAATGAGGTGAGAATGGAGCAGCACCGGAATGCAAGGACGGGGAAAACGGGAGACCCACGAGAAAAACCACCAGCACTATTCCCAATTGCGAAAATCTGGGAGTGACCCGACAAGGGATTGAACCCAGTTCGCCTTAGTGGGAGGCGAGTAGGCTAACCGCTCAGCCACCGCGGCCCCTCGTCGACGGCAAGGTCGTTTGAAATGGCACTAGTGGCTCGATCAGGAACGGGGCACTGCAATTAGTAAGGAACCTTTCCGGCACTCGACTGGAGTGATTTCGCAAAACCATAAAAAAACCGAATTTTAGAATGGCCGGACCAGGAACCGAATCGGCGTTCGTCCGAATGCGACTACAATCTGAGGAAATCGTTGGTCACGCAGGAACTCGGTTCCACGACCAAACGCGCGAACTTCTACATTACACAGTATGTCTACAAAAGAAACAGTCAATTTTAGTGCAACCTACTGCAGATCAGGGCAACGGGGAAATTGACGCGCTTATTTGCGTACAGTTACAATCTGAAAGCCTTTACTGCACGCATTCCACACGCTACGCACTCCGCACACCACAATAACTTACAGGCGCAAAATGTTGCTCAAAATACGTACGTACTTTCCCTAAGACACCGTTTTTATATTATTACGCCAAGTGTGGAAAGCGGATTCTCTGCGTGATACGAATCTAGGTTGGGCTGTACAGTAGAGTGGATATTTCAGAATCGTATCTCCAGCGGAAGTGGTAACGTAATGTCGAACGTACAAACATTTCGACTGCAAAATGAAACATGAGAGCTGGACAAGCAGCAGTGTGCAATGTTGTACCCGTTATCGCAAGGAAAATTAACCTGTAACTTGTTTTGACGTTCGAAATTGAGAAGTTGTTTTTCAAATTTCCAAGTCACTCGCACGTTTTACTTTAGTTATTTCTTAAATCCCCAATTTCTTGCGTCTTAACGGCTTAACACAAGCCCAAACTTCTGACTAATTTGTCATAACTCCGAAAGAGAAATACCTGTGACATTAGTCGGGAACCAAACGCAGAGCTCCCTCGCAGCTACATATCGCACAGCTGTTTGCGATATGTGGAACGGCCATTTCGTTACGAATTATTCCTATCTAAACCAGCCAAGTTGTCAACGCAAGAAAAACATATTTTACTACGTCACACATGATTCTGATAGAGTTAAGTAAACGATACTGTTAAGTTAACACAGGCCTCTGTCGACAGCTGAAAGTCCTCCAAAATATTGTGAAATGAATAGGGGAAGGAGAGGTCAGGCGAAGTATCTAAGAAAAAGCGATCATAGGCCGTTCACGGTAAAGTGAGCACTTTTGAAGACCTAGTTACTTTCTTCTTTCAGCCAATTTATATCCTTCCACCATTTGTTAATGTAAACCCTGCCATGTGAGTAAAAAACACGGTGTATACATTAACCATACCCCAAAACCAAAATTCCGAGGCCAGAATGAAATGTATTTCTTGGTTATTATGCCTGATGAAACAGCTTTAAAAAGTGCTCACTTTACCGTGAACGGCCTATAAGAATTACGATATCGCTCGAACCAGCCTCGGTAATCCCGTAGCTAGCCAGCGCATAGAACGGCCTCCTAACCGAGGTGATCCGGTTTCAATCCCCGCCGGAATCACAGACGTAGTCGTTACCCGGCGGGACTCATAAAGGCTGTTCACGATAACGTGAGCGCTTCCGAATCAACCTTACGGAAAAGTCACTGCCTCTGCCTGTATATATTTTAACGGGCGCGCAGTGTGGCATGCACCCAGTAAAGTTGGTAACAGTAGTTCCGCATATTAACGTCGAATAGAGAGTCTTAGGTAACCATTTGTGATAGCTTAAATTACTTATTTCACGTTCTGTTTCTTTTCAATGCATCAAAGTGTAAAATGATCAGATTTGTAAAATATTTACTTTTATAATAATTTCAGAGTTTCACTTGACCAACGCACGAATAAAGTGATGACGCCCTTGGCATTGTTAATTTTAGATAAGGCGGAAGGATATACAACGTGCATACAAGAAGATCTTAAGCAGGGCTTTCAAAAGTGCTCGTTTCACCGAGAACAGCCTATACACACAGTATGACAGTGAAGGCAACTATCCGCCATTATATTCAGTTCTAAGCAGGGCTCCACTGAACAGAGGGATGTTGACGAGAATTCCGCACGCCATTTCTTAGCCTGGGCACGACAGCTCCTTGGCCGACAATCATATGTTTTCATTTTCTCCAGGGTCGGTGCATCAGAGCTGGGGTGACGAACCAGATACGCCGGAGTCCGGTGAAAAGGGGGGGGGGGGGGTTACTCATTAACCTTATCACGGGCGAGCAGTTTATCGACTGGGGAACACGACGCCGACGGGTCCGCGGCAGCTGCAATCTCCCGGACGTGGAACGCAGGCCCTTGATGCGCGGGCGGGGGCGCTTATCGCCGCCCGATTGTAATCGTTATCGCCCTGCTCGTATGAATGGCGCGGTGGGCGGGGCTTCCCCCTTCCCCTCCTCCAGACTAACCCCGCCACACCCCATCATTCTCCCTGAATACGATTACGAATAAACAATCAAGCTTGTTGTGGGTAGGGATGCGCGGAACCAGTTCGTTTCCAACGATCTAGAGCACTCGCTCTCGTTCTTGTTGGAGAGTCGTTCATAAGAGTCGTTCGTAAGAGTCACCTCGTTCGCGAGTCAGTCGGGTTTCGAAGAGCCGTGAGTGTAGATGTGAAGAGAGGACCGCATCATTGCGCTGATGTAAAGACATGCGATCGCATAACACATGGCATTTTCTACACAGTTGATGGGGTTGTAATTATCTCGGTAACATTTTTGTTGTTTTTTTGAATTCATTCAAAACGTTAAATATAGCATAATTATTTTGTATATTAATTTTAACATTATAACTCGAGTGGAAAATGTCGGTGAACTGAAATTTGTAGAAAACTCGAGAGCATGCAGTGAACGATATTTACGTAATCTTCCCTGACAGTTTTGATGTCGCAAATATTAGAAAAATAATTAATGAAGATATTTTGAAAAAATCGCACTCATTATGCTTGAGTGCTCTTGTCCACACTTAGAAATACAAGGTGGCCACATTCGAGCTATTCATATCTCCGGTTTTACAGCTTGCCTACTCTTGAAAAGAGGAGATAAGCCCTTTGAACGCGGTTGTTAAATGCCACGCTGGCAGTTTTGTTATCTCTCCCGAGCCGACGAGCTGTCGCCTTTTCGGCTGACTGAGCTGAGCGGCCTTGGCTCTCATCATTCATGAATGATTCTACTCTCTAAAGAAGAGCAACTCGCGAGTCGCTCTCGACAGCGAGTCGTTCGTTTTGAACGACTCGTTCGCGAACGACCCATTGCCAGTCGAGATCAGGAAAAAAGGGGGGGGGGGGGGGGGACCTGGTAGTCCGCACCTGTCGTCGGGAGTGGCTCGCTCTCGAGCGACGGCTGTCGGCGGTGGTTAATTGTTTCCGCGAAGCGACGTCGCTGAGGGCCGATAGCCGCGCCACCACGATGTACTCGCCAGTCATGTGATAACGCCGAGCATGGTCAGTAGTTGGCTGGGCGACCGCCAGGAGCGCTGCATAGACATACCACCTTGTCTCACCCTGGCTGAAGCCAGCACCAATTGAAGACTCCCAAATACAACACTCTATGGGCTATTCACGGTAAAATGAACACTTTCGAAAGCCCTGTTTAAGATCTACTTGTATGCACATTGTATATTCTTCCGCCTTATGAAAAATTAGCATTGCCATGGACCTCGTCTTTTTATTCATACGCCGGTCAAGTAAAACTGTGAAATTATTAGAAAAGTAGACATTTGACGAATATGCTCATTTTTACACTTCGATGTATAAAAAAAAACAGTAATCGAAAGACTACACAACGTGCATATAAGTAGATCTTAAGCAGTATAGTTGGTAACGATGAATAGAAAGTAATTCTATATATCAACGTCGAATAAAAAGTGTTAGACAACCATTTGTGATCATTTAAAATATTTCTTTCACTGTTGTGAGTCGCCTTCAACTGACGGACGAAAAAACCGACGAATGGCTGACTGACTCAGTGGACACTTCATAAAATATTACCGGATACTCCTTTGCTTTCCCCGCCGATTTCCAGCAGTATTTTAAAAATGCCGTCTGTAGTTCAGAATTATGTAGGTCTCACTTGTAACCCCTGCAGCTCTGTTCTACCGGTGCTTACATGTGCGAGGCAGACGGAAACACAAACGATTGCCTTAGCGTAACTATGAATCGCTCAAAACGTGGTTAGTTCCACACTCAGCGTTCACTATTCGAGTGTACACAGCGTGCGGAAACAAATAATAAAACACAAGCGAAACAAAGCTGTAGCAAAAAAAATTTTTTTTTAATGCCTTTTCCTCAATCATTAGAGAAATTATGTAAACATACTGCTATGCGCGTTGCCTTTCGCTTCGCGCACGAAGTTCCCGTTGCGCTCATGCTGGCGCTGGCGTTACAGCCCCCCCCCCCTTTTTTTTTACTGGAGAAGCCGACAAATGTAGAGGATGCACAGGAATATTTTGGGAATTATTAGGAGCCTCGGCGCAATGCGGTATTTACAGAAATCTCGAGCGATGACTTGCGACCCTTTTAATAACGCATCAGTCCATCGGCCGGCAGTGCGGCGGAGGCCATCTGGCTAAGTGCAGGGTCGAAGTTAAATGCGGCGGACGAGGTGTTTGTGGTGAGAATGGACGAGAGCGCGTGAAAACCAACGAGTGAACGCTATGTGCATTAGGCGCTCGGAGGACTCTAGAACATTTCGGAATCGTTGGACATAGACTGAACTGAGATGGGAGTGAATAAACATGTAATACCAATTTCATAGTAAATATTGGAAATGTCAAATATGAACATATGATTTATAAAATAATTGAATAAGTTTTGATACACTGTCTATACCCAGCAAACACAACCTGTCGGCAAAGTATCGGCAAATTATCGGCCCGATACCTGTACTCTTGGTAACTGTCGTTTCAATGACAGAAGATATCCATCTGGCAACGGTGTGACGTCTTTTTTGAGACAGTATGTTTGCCGTTAGAAAAAAGACAACGGCCCACTGTATTTTTTTGGATAACAGATGGACATCACCTAAATTATGTCGGCGTTATATCTCAAATCCAACATGTCGCCAATAGCAAAAATTATATTCTGGCCCGATTACGATATAGCAGCTTTATTTTTTCGGTAAGCTGACCGTCATCTTATTTACTCTGGCCCGCTAAAGTTTTCGAGACATGGCTCTTTATCACAATAAAGATACAAATATTATGTCTTTTTGCCGACAAACTTTTTGAAAGTGTTTTTTGTATAGGCAAAATGTTAGCTATCTGTTAATGGCATGATGTCTTTTTGAGACCATGTGTTAACCGATAGCATGTATTTTTTTCATGATTATACATGTGTCACGTGGTAGCCCGTAGCACTTTTTACTTTGAATTTTTTTTTAAATTCGTACACCCATCCGACAGATATATTAAAAACTAACAAAACCTATTTTGTTTGCAAGCATATGAAGAAACGAAGAAACAGTTTTTAAATAATCAATGTTTTAAAATTATTTATTATATTATCATGGAATTTATACATTCACTTATAATAATTTGTGTATTGATAAATTTTAAATTACTGGAGAGTATCAGCAACTTACCACGTGGTGTATAGGTTAGCATGCTGGACTGTCAACAACTCAAAGAGTCTTAGGTTCGAATCCTGCACTCGACAAGCAAGAGAATTTCATATCACATAATGTGTTGAGAAGTAAGTGAAATGTATATATGCATAAAGGAAACAACAATAACTAAAATTTTTAATCGAAAAGTTAAGGTTTTTTTCATGGTCATACAGCTTATTTCTGGACATCAAGACGCTGCAGGCTTGGCATCGTAATGACTTCCAGCCGCCGAAGGCCCGGCGTCTTGCCGCCATCCATCGGGCCGCTTCCAGCACAAGACAGCGGGCCGGCATCATCTGGATCTGGCCGGAGTTTGTCGGCTATCTTTTACCGGCCCGATTCCGTCCCCGTCCTTTTCGTGTTTGTGGGGTAGGGACGGATTGGGACTGATTTTTGATTATTTGATTCAATTAATTTCTTTGAGTTAATTATAAATAGTATTTATTGAAGTCATTAGTTCTAAAAAGCTAGCGATATCAATTTGTTGCGAGATGTTGGGTCGCGAGAATTTTGTTTGTAGTTGTTGTAAATAAAATTAAGAAATTATAATTCACTCTTTTATTTAATTAAGACCTCCATCCCTTAACGAACCTGATTTAGCCCACTGGCTTTGAGAGCATTTTAAGAGTACTATTTCGGAACTTTGGGACTGAAACCATAGTAGTGGAGTCTTCACGCCACTCGCCCCTCTCACTATTAAGAACCGGGTTCTATTCCCGACGGGGTCAAAACCGGATTTTCGCATGAAAGAACTGTGACTGATACTACCGTTGGCCACTGTTTTATTTTTTTATTTTTCGTGATGCTTCCATTTTCCTTGCCATTACATCACGTCGCTGTTCCATCTTCATCTTGCTCAACTACATCTCTCACTTTGAGCGATATGGAAAGCGACCAAAAAGGTCTAGTTGAAAAGTACGCAATACCCGAAGTCTGCTAAGTTTACTTGGCGTCTAAAAGACGGCACGTTTTTAAATCGGAACTTTAAAATATGCTATCTTAGGTTTACATGCCCCAATATACGATGAAGTTCAGGTTCAGCTAAATTTACGGGCGAGGTAATCCAATACTTGGCGGGGCCTCAAAACACCGAACAGGCAAAGAAATGAATGCGAGAGTAAAGTTCGTTCACTTGCGCTGGTAAACATTATTATTGCACGATAAAAAAAAAAAAGTCCAAACTTCCCCGAAGGGAGATGATGGCGAAAGCCACGACAAAATTTACAACACCAGGAGTCGGATTACAGTGAAGATTCCCCCCGCCGTGCATACGCAAAGGTTCTTAATGGTGTTTGGTAAACAATAAATAGTAGCGTGCATGATGCAATCTCTGGATAATTACGCGCGCCCAGTTCCAGATAAAGGTTAGTGAGTGGAGGGGGAGGGCTAGGGAGGCGCGGCATGTGGCAGGTGTCCGGGAGACAATGCTGGCAACCTCGTAGAGCAGACCACCCACCTGGCGACTGGAGCGACGCGACGCCGTGCTGCCAACATGCGCGCGTTAGCCGCCCACGCCGCACCGCCATGGAGCTCAGCCGAAAAGGCATCAGCTCAAGGCCGGTAAAGGCTGTTCGCGATAAAGTGAGCACTTTTGAAATCAACCTTAGAAAAATCGTCGCTGCTGCTCTCTGCATTTATTTTAATGGGCGCACCGAGAGACATGCGCCTGTAAAGTTGGTAACGATGGAGGGAAAGTAGTTCGTTATCTTAACGTTGAACAAAAAGGGTTAGGTAACCATTTGTGACCACTTAGTTTTTTTAATTCGCTTTCTGTTTATGTAATGCATATGAATTTAAAAATTAGCAGATTTGTAAAATATTTACTTTTGTAATAATTTTAAAGTCTCACTCGATCAACGCATCAATAAAGTGATGAGGCTCACGACAATGTTAATTTTACATAAGGCGAAAGACTACGCAACGTGCATTTAGGTAGATCTTAAGCAGGGTTTTCAAAAGTGCTCTTTTTATCGTGAACAACCTATAGACAGTCGAGTCTGGGTTTTACGCACAGAGATGATGAACCTCCGTGTTTATAGTGGACTCCGAACCACCTGTTACAGGCCCGCTGCTCGTAAACCGAGTTGCGCCGGAGGCTGCGTACTAACCGCATGCCAGTGATCTTGCAGAACACCTCGGGAAACACTATCAGTTACGATAATAAACGAAAAGGAGATGAAATTACGACAGCGTAGTCAAAATAAACCTGCCTAATGGCACAAGAAGCTTGGGCATGCTAAAGTATGTTACGAGTATTACCATTGCCAGTATGTTAGCTGCCTGTAGAATATGTCACGTCTCCTTGCCACTTAACCAGCATTGAATGTAGAAGCGAAATAACACTGCAGGTTTTAGCATCGGATCTTCAGTTTAGAAATACATTGCTTTCGCGATGAAGACGACACAGATAGGATATTCACCATACCTGCAAACGGGCAATGTCCTCGTTGTGGAGCGTGATAAAAGCATGGGTTGCTCAAGTGCAATATATTTTTTTTTTTTTGGTATCCGCCGCCATTTTTGTAGCTACGTATAACTTGTGGTTATTGCACATACATCTGGGTAAAGGCTGTTCACGATAAAGTGAGCACTTTTGAAATCAACCTTAGAAAAAAGTCGCTGCCCTTAACTCCATACATTTTAACGGGCGCAATGAGTGACTATGCGTCCAGTAAAGTTGGTAACGATATATGGGAAGTAGTTCCGCATCTTAACGTCGATTAAAATGTATTACGTAACCATTTTTATATATTAAATTATTTATTCGCTTTCTGTTTTTTTTTTTTTTTATTATGAATCGAAGTGTAAAAATGAGCAGATTTGTAAAATATATACTTTTTCTAAAAACTTCACAATTTCACTTGACCGACGCATGGATAAAGTGATGAGGACAATATCAATGTAATATTACATTCGGCGGAAGAATACACAACGTGCGTACAAGTAGCTCTTAAGCAGGGCTTTCAAAAGTGCTCATTTTACCATGAATGTTCTATGCTCAGGAATAACTATCGAAAATAGAAAAGTAAGCTACAATCTGCTACACGGAATATCTGTGAACCCTGCTAACCATCTGCAGTCAGTTTCACTAAACACAAAACTTTACTGAATGTCTCGCCTTTTACGATTTTTTTTTTTTTAACAACCCTAGTTACATTCCTACACCCACAGGACGCAACGATACCTACCGCCTGTTGATTGCGTGACGTGTAACGTTGGCGAAATGGAAAATGCGCATTACCTTAAGAATGGGGCGTTCAGAATTTTCATCTGGGTGGTTGATTGTTAGGTTATAGAGAACTGCATCTCACCGCTCTGTCTTTTAATCACATCTCAAAACGTAGAATTAACGTTCGTTTTTTACACTCTACAATTAGTTACAGAGATCGCGGTGGTGTAGTGGTTAGACTACTCGCCTCCCACCAAGACGAACCGGGTTCGATTCCCGTCGAGGAATCGCGCGTGAGCATCATACCGCACGATGCCGCTGGTCGACGGGTTTTCTCGGGGATCTCCCGTTACCGTCACCCTGACATTACGGCTCTGCTCCATAATCACCTCACTTCACTCTCATCGGCTCTCAAGACCTCGATGCTAGAAGAGACCCGAATCCCTCCACTATAATTCGTTACAGTTTTCGGTATGACGTATAGAGTGCATACAAATCCGCGGGGATCTTGGAACTAAAAATTCCAAACAGAAATTGACGCTGAAAAAATACGTGATAAGACTGGGCGTTCATTTTACGCTTTGGACATCCCTGCAGCGAATTAGCTTGTGCGAGATACTCTCTATTCGCAGTATCTTCACTTTTTTTTTTAAATCAAACGTTCGAAAAGTTGTCCCATGTGTGATATGTCTGGTTAGTTACTAATGTTAACTAGGCCACGTATCACAAGCGTTGAATAATTCTGTTGACTAAAAGTATCTTGTTTTTGGATAAACCGAACTTTTACATTCATGTATAAATATTTATGTTTAATTCATAATTGATATGAATAAGAGCGGAGAGAAGAATGTTTTGTTGTAAACGCATCGTAACAGACAGTTCTTACTAACTGTTTCCCGTGACTCCACCCACGTGCAAAATTCATGGTTGGTGGCATATTTTATATATTCCCTACGAAACTGTACGTTTTTCCGAGAGATTAAGATCACTCTATGTGCAAATCCAGAATATAATCTACCGCTGTACCAAATTTCATCCAAATCTGTCGAGCCGTTATGACGTGATTGAGTAACAAACAAACATACAAACTTTCGCATTTATAATATTACTAGGATGCCCAAGATTGTTTCCAGGCCTAGTTATCGGTACAATGTACCTGCGTGTCCAAGGTCAGGAAGCGAAGGAGCGATACGGGCGACACTAACACGCACTCCTAGCGCCTTATAGCTTCTACGCGCAAGGCGTGCAGTGTTTCCGTCCTAACGCTTTACTGTGTCAACTAGATCTGTAACTGTGGGGGTTTTATTACACGCGATGAAAGTACACAGATCAAACTACCTGCTGATAATCGTAACTTTCTCTTACCGCTTAAAGAAACTTCATAGGCTAGCTTTAAAAATGCGATAGTTGACCACTTTCACGAATTTTTTTTCTCCATTAATACACTTAAGATGATAAAACTCAAATGATAACGGCATAGACAATAGTTGTTTTTTTATCCTTTCTGGCAGAAGTTCGTATTTCCAGAACATGTATTTACCGAGACACGCGTTTAGGCGCAAACAACTATTCCACAGAAAACATTTCAGTACGTAGGACGCTTAAGTTTTCTTTCCATGTTGCGGTGGAAAAGCCTGAAAATAGAGATTTGACAGGAATTCGGAAAAATTGGAAGTTACTATGAATTGACTATACAAGCACGTTTACACCTTTCAAGTGCCTACAATTTGTTCAAAACAGCTGTTAATCTGTCAACAAGCGTCTTCCCTGGCTCAGGAATAACACGGGGACAGGACGTCTAAAGAACGTGTCAAAAGTAGCTGCCTCAGTTTCAACAGCATTTACCACAAAAGAGTGCATATTGACGTCCGAGGGTGAACGTGTCTGACTTGCATCTGCGTTCTAAAACTGGCATCGACGAAATGGCTCCGAACAAAGGAAAAAAGCCCAGCTGTAAATATGTGGCGGCCAACTGATTACGAGGTGGCTGAATTTCGCTGAATTAACGGTGATTTCGCTGAATTCCAGTAAATCGCAGTACCGCGATGCAAAGGGTTTCCTCGGCTGTTCTGCCAGTCGACAGAAGCCTAATGGCATTGAGTGACTTATATTTCACTATAAGTATCACATTCCAGGACAATTCTAACGCAGTTCTTTATTTACGTCTTACAACTTCTTACAACGTCTTACAACTTACTAACATAATGGGTCTTACAACTCAGACCCATTATGTTCAGAAAGTGAGAGTCACGAAAGTTTGCTCTCAGGGTCCGTGGCAATTACTCGTCGGGAATGAGCAGTACGTTAAATGTAAATGTACGATAGTATTGACCGGTCCTTTGGCTTCATGCTTCACACACACACACACACACACACACACACTTATCGTTCTGACGTCATCAGGCCGCGGGGAGAGCCGCGCTCCGAAACTCTGATTTCGAGCTGTTTAGTATGATAAGACAGATGTAGCGACCGAACGGCTCGTCCGACCAGGGAAATTCTGGTGTCAGTTTGTGCATGAAAAAAAGTAACTAAAAACATAACCAACTATCATAAATAATAAGCACACACAGCGATTTTTCTAACCAATAATCATTTTCTTAGCATATTACAAACCAAAATAGTTAAATATTACAAGTTATGCGAAAAGGACACTAATGATAATAACAACATGAATAGTGCTCGACGAGACAAATATAATACTGAAAGGATGACTCAGCTACCTCGATACATTCCGGAGTTATATGAAGAAGAAGTTTGACAGTTCTACGCAGCAGCGAAATGCGGACGTGGCGACTGCGTCATCGTCACATGCCACAACAAGTGACAAGATGCATGATAATAACAAATAAATTGATTTAAACAAGCCCACGCAGTCTATCCTCTCCCCCCCCCCCCTTTTTCTCACTCTTTCTCTCTCACACCACCCATAGGCGTCATGTAAAAATACCTACGGCCGTGTAGACGACACAGCCCATTCGGTTTTCTTCTGATGTTGTTTGTGGCACTGTTGCCAACAGACGTCGGTATAGGGAGGTTTCCAAGTTGCAGGTATCGAGCGCTATGGGAGGCCGTCAGCTGTTATCGCACCAGGTGTTGAGCTTCATGCCACCCACGTCCCTGCTTCGAATAGCTTCTTTAATAACTGTTTCAAAAAGGCCCCAAGTTATCTGGCACCTTATGACGAGTACTCACGTCTGACGGCTGTTCACGATTAAGTGAGCACTTTTGAAGTCAACCTTAGAAAACAGCCACTGTCCCTACCTGCAATATTTTAACGGGCGCCATGAATGACATGCGCTCACTAAAGTTGGTAACGATGGGTGGGAAGTCGTTCCGTAGCTTAAAGTTGAATAAAAATTGTTAGGTAACCATTTGTGATAACGCTTTCTGTTTTTTTTTTTATGCATCGAAGTGTAAATATGAGCAGATATGTTAGATTTATAATAATTTCACAGTTTCACTTGACCGACGCATGAATAAAATGATTAGGCCCATGACAATGTTAATCTTACATAAGAGGGAAGAATACACAACGTGCATACAAGAAGATCTTAAGCAGGACTTTCAGAAGTGCTCACTCATTTTACCGTGAATAGCTTATACTTTTACGTAATCTTCAAGTTCTTCCACCGAGCACACAACAGCTTTTCCAGCGATATATACATGGGGCAGTCACGTCAACTTTACACTCTGGTTTTTTTTTTTTCAAAAATAAGTTCAGAATATTGCACGTACGCTTCGCGCGAGCTCTTTTCGATACTGGCTCTATGGCTGTTTCGGGCAGTTATTCTGCAATCTATAACCTGAGACGAATGCGCTATACCTGTATGCTGGCAGACCGCATCGCCGTTCACAGCCATCCGGAACTACACACCATGAACATCGGGTTTACATTTGCATTTTAAGGTTACACTGTCAACAATTATTACACCAAGAGCGGACTGCAGATATTTGTCGTATTCCCTAGAACTTCCTCTCCTGTTGCTTGGTAAGATACACAACGAAGTTTTACCCGCGGAACCAAAACGCTTTCAAATAAGCTCAATTTGGAGACAGATTTAAAAAAAAATTGTGTATTGGGTTACCACTACCTTGAACTTTAATTTTTTTTTCTTTCATTATGCAGCATTTAATGACGACACCACAACGACAATGGAGTACGGTTCGTGATTGACAATATGTCACTCGCCTAGTTATCTAGTGTAAGTTTTCACAATCTTCAGAGTTAGAACGGCCAGAGTTTGTGCCGTGCCTGCGACAGCCGAAATAATTATTAAACCGGAACCAGAACATTCGCTGAAAGACTTCTTGGGATCTGTTAGACCCTTTACATTTGGTTAAGATCTTCGTAACTACACTAAATAGAAGAACAAAAACTGTATATTTTCATCCACTGGGATGTTAAAGCAAAACCACTTATAAATTGTCTGCGCTAACACTGCCTAGCCTTCTTCACGATGCGCTCAGTGGCTCTTATCTTCACAGCTAGTGAAGAGCCACCCAATGCACTATGAATATTTTTGTTTTTTTTTTGTATTTATACGATTTATTCTTTGGGAAGTAGTTGCTAAAAGATATTTTTATACAAATAAATTAAAACAAAATTCACAAAATCTCAATGTGGAGTGTAAAAATAAGGTTGAATTTTAACAAGCAAGGATTGGAGGTTTTAAATTTGCTATAAAAATGGAGCTAGATAAACAATTTTGCACGTTTTATAAAAAATAATGTGTTGTAAATATACAATATTTCAGGTGTAAATTTACAAGAAAATCTGTGGCAACTACATAGTTTCCATCAAAGAATGGTTTGTAAGCAAGTATGTACAGCGTTTGTACAGATGTACAGCTCCAGTCGAACTCTCCATCTGGCAGCGTCCTTGGATCGGTCGCGCGCGGGTACACCCAGTCTAATGTTGGGACACGAAGAGTGCCCACTGAGAAGCTATAATGAGCACTCTATCCCACTTTCCCTGTACGAGATGGCCAGTTCGTGGGGACGTGGGGGGGAGGGGGGTGCGCCGGCGCTTGTAGAACGAGTCCCTGTCGCGAGGGGACGCCAGCTGGGGCAGGTCAGTCAGTCGGTTGGAGAGGGGACGCGCGGGAGTCAGTGGGCGCCCTCGTTGGGGACGGCGACGCAGCTACGCGACCGACGCCACAAATCATTGCCGAGGGTCCTAATTGGCCCGACAGTTCCTGACATCACCCAGCTATCCGTTATTACCAGTTCCTCGCAGCCAGTCGGCCTCGGCCGGTCACCACTCTGCATGCAAGCGATACTCATTTCCTCATGCCTAGCTCATTCTATACAAGCTTCCACACGTGCCATAACAGGTCTTGTAGAATCTTCTGCCGGAGCTCTTCCCGACCTCGCCATTTATCCACACTGCGTCGGAAGACTCCCTGATCCTTCAATGCCGGGGAGAAACTGCCGACAGAAGAAAGAAGCGGCGATGCTGGTCGCCTCTGCTGTGTACAAATAGAGAGAACTGGATAGTTCGGCACCACCCCTGCACACGTGTACCGGCTTGAAACAGGTAGCTACCTCCGCGAAGAAGCTGGCTGGAACGTCTGCCATTATCGTGTGGGGTCCTAAGTTCAGATTTCGGGAACGTATGGACGTGTCCACCGATGTAAACTGCCCCCTCCCCCTTCCACTTCCCACCTCCACCAACACCACGGATTAACCAAGTGCCATAAAGCGAGGGTTTACGTGAATAAGTGAATTAAAAAACTAAGGTACTTCGATTACTATACCCTCCTGTGAATACATAAAATTGTGTATATATATATATATGAACCTTTGTTGACATACACCCCGTATGTTTGAAATATCCTTCCCAATTTTAACTGCCTCTTACTCTGGATAATCACACACTGCCCAGTTTCCTTGTTTCACATTTTATCTACGATCCCTGGCCATGTGCCTCAATTTTGCAGGCGCCTACATACTCGAATCCTTCTCGCATACACACACACACACCGATAGTCTGATATCGCCTGCCCGCTGCCCAAAAAACACAACAGACATTCGTGAACCTGGAAAACACAATTTATTACTCGGGGTCTTTGGTCCACTAGCCAGGTGACCTAACCACTAGACCAACTGGTCGAACATCAATATATGTTAGCACAAGTGATGTGATGGCAATACCATACTGACTTGCGTCATTCAGTATCACACCATCAAATCCTCCTTAAAGTTCAGATATCATTCATTCAATATTTTGCGAAATTAACGGGAGCTGTTTTTCGTACAGCGAGACGTAGCACAGACTTCTTAGTGCATTAAGAATTGCAATTTGCTTACAGTAAAAAAAAAAAAAAAAGATTAAACGTTAATATATGACTGGTCTTCGTTTAAATTTGTTTGTATTAAATTTCGCACGTTTTGTATGGGAAGGAAAATAACAATGGTATAAAATTAAAATAGCGTGCGACATACATTAGTGCTAAAAGCGATAGTTTAACATGCAGAGAGGAGCAATTCCAGGTGGCCATTTTTGTCAACTTTGTGAAAAAATGTATCTTACGAGAGTGCTAATAAACGGAGTTTATAAGGTTAAGTTTTTCAATGGTGGCTTCCAAACATTTGCAGGCTTCAGTTGCTAAGTATAACATTATGTTCCGCGCGCGTTGTAATAAAACGTTTATTAAAGGTTTAAGAGTCCTTAACAGCGGCTTGAATAAACTATGGAACTATTACAAACAAATAACGTTAAATAGATAAGAGATATTACTGACGCATCGTAAAACTAGCATGTGCACTTTCCCTGACTTTATTGTGGATTTCGTTATGCACGCAGTATGTGTATTCAAAACTCATGGAAACACCCTTGCCTTACAATGGATGACACGCCGCTTTATTATTGCCCTGTGGGAGAACAAGCCGATAGTAAAGCATTTGCATTTTTTTTGACCGCATTTTGGTAGTCTTTTTTGACGGCGCTTAAAATTCAACAATCTAGCCACGTAACGCCGTGCAAATGTTACTGTGACGTCAATTACGTTACGTGATACGAATTGGGGAGGAAAAAAATCGGTAACTCATTTCACTTTTTTCCCAGACCAGAATATAGAAAAATTTATTTTTCTGCGCAGTCAGAAAAACGTCAAATATATAAGGGAACCGAAGTAGATGGAAAACCAATCTGTAAATCAGTTTTAATTTTTTTTAAGACGTTAATTGTCTGCCGAAGAACTTGTGCGATGGTTCTTACTCCTTACCGACCAGAAATTATGGCCGGCTTGAAGATACACAAGTCCAACATGCTGAGGATGTTAAAACTGTCGTGTAAATCATGCCCAATGCTTTCAGTATATTTTTCTGCTCAGACAGGGTTGTACAACTTGGCCCCCTGAAGCGTGCAGTCAGCTGCCAGGAATATTTCGCAGCGAAATGCATAAGTATAAGTGTTGACTAACACTACCAAATACAAGAAACACTGCTCATTAAAAGGTTTTCGTTTATTTATATTTATGGCAAGTACAGCTCAGTTACTGAATGACTAGCAATCGAAAGGAGATACAGTTCACGTAAATTCACCCCGTCTCACGAAACTAAACTAAAAGGAGAGTGGAAATTGTGATCAAAGTTACCACAGACATAGTAAAGTCCACTATCCTGTATTTTCTCGCTAGCGAATGGCGAATAATTGGAATACACTATAACGATCAGTGACTTGGGTCTGTCCAATTCGCTACTAACAAACTGAAGAATTATTGGCAAACTTGAGAAACTAAGCTGATGGAAAAATTAGTTATCGCTGCACTGATGGTACTGTTTCTAACAGATGAGTTTCATTTTCACCAAATACTTTTATCTTATGAATCTTAAAATGACGTGCGCGCTTCATGAGAATGTTAATGTCCCTCAGATGACCCACCAGAGGCCTCAAACCACGAACGTATTAAAAGGTAACTCACTAACACGAGAACCACGTCAATTATGGTGACATGCGGCTATTATCAATAATAACAATAAAAATGTTTTAATTACTTGCTACCAATTAGTAGTATAATTTATACAGGTATATATTGGCATGGGGTGAATAACAAAACCTACACGGAAAAATCCACCCGCCGAGCAGCCGATTGAGAATGAATCTGACATCTAGAATGAGAGTTATGTTCTCACTAACTGCACGAGTCAACATGTTGGTACGTAAGATCGCCGTAACGTCCATAAAAAAAATTGGGCTAAATTATGCACCTCTCCCACCCCTCCAAAAAACAGGCCAAAGAAAAGCATTTTAATGACACCGTATACGTAAGCTAATGGCGTCGTATTTAAATAATACTGTAAGTTTTTCGCAACTCTGCAAATAATTGCTTAATTAATTTTTTACTATCTAAGTTTTAATTACAATTAAATGTATAATTACTGATATTCCTTGGCCCTGTTTAAGATCTATTTTTCTCCTCATTTGGTATCCTTTCGCCATATATGAAATTTGCATTGCATGGGACTAGTAGCTTTATTCATGCGCCGGTCAAGTGAAAACGTGAAATTGTTAAGCACCTAAAAGTGTTATTTATATAAAAATTCTCCCTTTAATGTAACTAAAAGACAACACCCGACAAGATTCACCATACAATGAAGCATTGTACAAGAACTATTTACTTAAATCGCTGCCAACTTACCAGAAAGTCTGTCTGCCAGCGTGTAGAGCAGGCCTAGCACATGTACAGCTAACGGGCAATTTTTTAAAAATAAAAAATGCATTTCAAAAGTGCTTACTTTAGCACGAACAGCGTATAGAAGTAATAGTGTAGTGTTATTAAAGGTTGTTCACGATCAAGTGAGGACTTTTGAAATCTACCTTACCAAAAAGTCGTCACCGCTCCTACCTGCATACTTTTTAACGGGCGCACTGAGTGACATTCGCCTAGTAAAGTTGGTAACGATACATGGGAAGTAGTTCTATATCTTAACGTTGAATACAAAGTGTTACGTAACCATTTGTGATAACTTAAACTATTTCATTGGCTTTATGTTTTTTTAATGCATCGCAGTGTAAAAATGAGCAGATCTATAAAATATTAATTTTTCTAATAATTTCAAAGTTTCTCTTGACCTACGCACGAATAAAGTGATGCCTATGGCAATGTTAATTTTACATAAGGCGGAATAATACAGAACGTGCATGCTAGTATATCCTAAGCAGGGCTTTCAAAAGTGCTCATTTTACTGTGAATAAACTTTACTCGCCGAGACGTATAGCGTTCACTGGCATAAAAAAAAATTAAAATTCATAGGTAATATATTATTCTCAAATGCAAATATTATTCTCAAATGCAAGTTTTTTTTTTTTTTTAAGTGTGTGTGTTTTCCGTAGATAGGCACACTGGAGGCACGTGTAAACCTTCGCCACATACGGAAGCGAAGCAGGACGCCATCCGCCGAATTTCCCCCCTAATTAATTTCGGAACTTTTTCCGATTGCAAATGACGCACCCGTCCAAGCTGGCTTTACGGCACAGCATTTCTTTGGCACGACACAAGAAGTGGGATAGGGATACATGCTGATGAGTAAGTCGCCAGCGGGCTCAGCGATAACGATGTGGGTATCCGGTATCACATTTACCTGTGTCTTAATGTGAGAGAGGCGTAAGGAGGAAAATTTACGGCTGTTTGCATTGGTTTCCTGATATTGTGATGTGAGAAAACAACTTTTCTACAATAATAATGGAAACAATCCAATACCCATAGCAGCCCATGCCTCCGCATTTTTACAGTCGCACGCACAATTACGTAATAAAAAATAAACGCTCTCTGACCATGAATTTTTACTTTTTTGGAGCCATGAACCTCAGCACCTTGTTTTACTGCATAGGCTGTTCACGGTAAAGTGAGCAATTTTTAAGGCCATTCCACCAGGCGTTAGCGACTAGTAAGTATGTTTTATTGCAAACTCAGACATCAACTTTTGAGAGTGGTGAAAGTATACACCATATTTATGAGTCACGTGGCAATGTTGATGTTAAAAAGTGCCGGAAAGATAAAAAAAATAGGCTAAAAGGAAAATTTTGGAAGGGCCTTAAAAATTGTTCACTTTACCCTTAATAGCCTTGGCTACTTGATAAATTTCAAGGTCGCAGCGACAAGATGTAAAACATTGGCTACTTGTTTCACTGTCCAACTGTTGCAGAAAATAGTTCCAATAGTATTTTCTAATGTTTAAGGCCAAGCACGATAATTTAAATTATTTAATCCTTATTTTAATGTTCTACAATAACTGTTACTCTGTGCGCATGAAGAATTATCTGTGCTTGCATATTTGTAATATTTTTTATTCCTTATTTTGTTGCAGGGTAAAAACGTAACAAGCAACGGATGTCGTGCAACGTGACGGACGCTGCTGCAGTTCGGATCGTAATGTCAATTAACATAAAAGGGGAAAGTCTTTACAAATCAGTCAGAAACGAGTGACGATTGGATCATTACAAATGCGTTTTTAAAATAAAGTTTGAATTTATAATGAGCGAGTGAAAGGGGCATAATTTTGAAAGGTGATTGCTCACGACATGACGCACGTGTTGGCTGTCGGCAAAACAACTTAATACCATCAAGGAAGCACTGGCAGGCGGAGGGATACAAGCTGCCAACTTGGAACGGATGAAGTATATAATCTGAGAAATACCTGCGTCGCTGGGCGTTGCTCTGGTCAAAAATCTGGTGCTACGCCACTGGAAATAGGAAGCATTTTGGCCACATACCAGATAAAAAGTCGGAGATATTCACTACAGGGAAGCTAACGGAACGCGGCGTACCATCCAAAAGTGGGAGAATAGTTGGACGAACCAGCGTTGATCGCTAAATACTGTGCATTATTAATGCACACCGAAAGATCTTGCAACTCCCGGAAGCTGGGATGTGACGGCTTCTTAGGTAGGTAATGTCTCACTAAAAAACTACGACTTGAAAAAAAACAACGTGCTCCTGGGATATAGTCTATTCGCAGTTTCTTCACACGTTTTGAATCAGACATGTGAAAAAACACCCCATGTATGACGTATTTCGTTGTTTCCTAAATATGTCATGTATCACAAGCGTTTTATACGTGTGTTAACTGTTAACATAAAAGTAACTTATTTTTCGTTAAGTTTAACTTTTCTTATATTTTATCTATAAATAATATTTTATTCATAACTAATATGAATAAAGACAGAGAGATAATAAGTGTGTTGGTAATGCCTACTAAAATATAGCTCTTGTGCAACACAATATTACACTGAGTGCGCACGAATGCGGTGCGTTGTCCCTATTGGTTTAGTTTTCTAAGGTTTGTTAGCATGAAGCGGAGGAATATCCTGGAAGTAGAACTTTAGAAATTCTTCGGAAAAGTGTGAAGTAATCCGTGAATGGAGTGCAGCAACAAAGGCCAGCCATCCTCAGGTAACAAACGCCAGCAGGTGGAACGGGCCGCGGGGAGGCGTTTAGGCGCCGGGCCACAGACGGCGGCGCTGAGCTGTGAGATCCGTGCTCCGGAGGGGGGACTGTCGCGCCCTGGAGGACGGCAGCACTTCCTGCAGACGGCCGCCACATCGAGTAGGGGGGGGGGGGGGCCTTACTCGCGGTCCAAGCATTGTCGAGGCCGCGGGTGGCCTAGCCTGAGAAGGGCCCTCGAGCGAGAAGAAGCGCATATGGGTGGGGGACAGACCCCGGGCGGTCCATCAACTGCAGCCGGCATCTTCGGCTGCAGAAGAGCGCCCGCGCCTCTCTGCTGCTGACTCATAAAACGCTACCAAATGAACCATAAACCAAACTAACTGCGCGCGGCCAGATTGCTCGGCCGGCAATTATAAGCGACCCGCGTGTCTCCATCTCCATCGCTTCTGCTCTCCCGAGGAGAAGATCCGCGGGGAGGGAGAGAGAGAAAGGGAGAAAAAAATAATATTAAGGACACCGGGAGGAGGACTCGGGGGCCCGGCAAGAAGGGATAATGGTCCCCGTGTTGTAGTCAGGAGGACTCCAGCAACATCGCGTCGTTACAGAGATTACAAGGCCGTAAATATGGTTTATGGTGGTAATTTCGGCCACTAGTAGAGAGGGGGAGGAGGGCGGCCGAAGACGTGGCGTATGGAAGCATATTGGCTGTCAAGAGGCGGCCCCAACAAATTGCCGCCCCCGGGGGCGGCGACGGGTGACGAGAACACGTCCCGTGCAGACGCCTGTTGGGCGGCCGTTCTCGTCAGCCGAATATGCTGCGGGAGATTTGTTCGAGACGTCGGAACGGCGACTATAAATTAGCTGACAAAGCATCACTTTGGTGACGCGAGTAGCCACGACGAAGCACCTCCTGGATGCTGGTTCTGTGAGTGAGTGAAGCGATTTAGGCGGCTCTTAACATCGAGGTCTAGAGAGCCGACGAGGGTGAAGCGAGGTGAGTACGGAGTACCGTTGGAATTGAGGGGCGGGGGAAACGGCAGTATCCCAAAAAGAAAAAAAAAACCGCCGAGTAGCGGCATCGTTCGGCACGATTCCAACATGCGAAAATCCAGGAGCGACCCGACGGGGAATCAAACCCGATTCGCCGAGGAGGCAGGTGAGTGGTCTAACTAATACAACACCGCGGCTCCATGCGGGTTCCGTCTTCTGCGTGCGGGTTCAGTTCCAAGTTTGTGGATCGGGCGTCGGGCGTCACCAATGCCTCCGCTTGCGTTTTGGCGTCTTTGGTACGTACTTGAAGCCGATAAATGAGTTTAAGGAAGTGGTTGAATATTTCGTGATAAATGTTTCCATTCACGGTCCATACGTTCTTGGTATGCACCTACCTTCAATTTCTCGGGAATAGGTCCGAGAATATCCAGACAGACAACGCGAGCGGCCGCCTATGATGACGCACCTCTCAATACCATGCATAGTCGCCCCAGAAAACCTGCCAGTAATAGTAACAGAGGCACGCCCAAGGTTCTATTTTTTAAAGATGATTTGACGGTGGCTTGCAACTGCCTTCTGCAATACTGAAATACAGGCACAACACGACGCCCGCCCCTGAATCTGGTAGGGAACTTCCCCACGTAACGAATCGAAACCAACATCTTGTTCCACCAAGCCAACTCGCCTGCCTCGACTCCATATACAAACATGCGTTTATAATTAACATGCCAAAATAAAGATCGACCTTCTAAACTGATATACGTTAACTATATACGCTAATGTTCTCATTACATTTCAAACCGCGGGACGGCCGCTTTTGTAATTTCTTCATTGTTATGCTAGAAATTGCTAACATGCTAACGCGAAGGTTAATAAGACAATGCGAGTCATTACCTCCTCACATTTGCTTTTACCGTCTGGTAATTTTCAGATAAATTAATTCTGCAATCGCTACAGTCCTAACAATATAAAATATTCTATAAAAATAGAATAACAACAAAGCATACCTCGATGTCAGCAATTAATATATCTGCACGAGCGGAGTATTTTACAATTGTAAGGGAAATGAATTTGCGATGAACGGAAACTAGCGAACATGCACTGAGTGTACACTGTACAGGACTTTCACTGTTAGTGTGTCCTTGGCTGCATTTTTTTCTTGTTGGCGTTGTTATCACGCTTGTCTCGTGTCTTGTCTGTAGTACCTTGTCCGAGCTTTCAGACTAACTAATTAACTTTTCTCCTCTGCTGAAATACCTACGCGCACGCGCCGGGCATATCTTACGTGTTGCGACTACACCGTTATCCATGCTTGCATGTTTTCGCCGTTGGCCAACAATACAGTTCATGCATGTGTATATATAGGCATAATCCTTTACCGCAGTATGCACCGCCTTGATACAGGCCGTTCACGATAAAGTGAGCATTCTTTGAAGCTGTTTTAAATACATTTAATTGTGGCCTCGGACTTTTGGTTTTGGGTATGGTGAATGTATAAACCGTGTTTATTACTCGCATGGAAGGGTTTACATTAACAAGTCGTGGAAATATATAAATTGGTTGAAAGAAAAAAGTACTCAGGGCTTCAAAAGTGCTCACTTTACCGTGAACGGCCTATACCACGGACTGTCTGAATGCCGGACACAAAGGGCGCGTCCTCCTGTCTGACGGGTTTACTCCGAGTGCTCCCACCCAAACAAAAGCCTCTGTTCGTTATGTCGAAACGATACCACTGTCCCCAGACAGACTTTCCCATCAGAGGACGAATGATAGATTAGGAAGGTTCACAAATGGAACTGACGTACAGAGCAACGACCTCGTTCGCAGATATGAACAATTTGGTGAGTGTGACCCCAGGTACTACGTTCTTACAAACTTTAAGGGGACTATGCAGCTGCGCGTCCAAGGTCAAGAAGCGGGGGAGCAATACGGGCGACACTAACACGCACGCCTAGCACCTCATCGCTCCTACGCGCAGGGCGTGCAGTGTTTCCGTCGTGGTCCTGTACTGTGCAAATTAGCTCTGTAACATAGGGGTTTAATTACACGCAATGAAAGCCCACCGATTAAACTACGCCCGTATCTTTGTACTTTTCTCTTGTCACTTAAAATAACTGCGTAGGCAAGCTTTAAAAATGCTATATTTGACAAGTTTCACGATTTATTTCCTCATTAATACACTTAATATGATAAAAGTAAAAAGATAGGGACATAGACAATAGTTTTTTATCCTTTGCGGAAAAACTTCGTATTTCCAGAACTTTTATTTACCGAGATACGCGTTTACGCGCAAACGATTTCACAGAAAACGTTTCAGCACATGAGACCCTTAATGGGAACATCACTTCGGCGTGACAGTATGCTGGCGATGTTAGCAGCACATCATATCCCAGATTGATCGTCATCACAACAATAAGAATATTCGGTACAATTTATTAAATTAACCACTGCTGCCAAATTCCTAATAATGGTAACAAAACTATTGTGTAGCAACTACCAAACCCACATGTGGTTCCCGCATGAGGCAGGATCACGTCGTGTGTGCGGAGACTGGCGCTAATCAGAACCGGTTGCCCTACCCGAGGTTAAGGCCGTGTCGCTCCGAGCTGCCAGCCCGAGGAATGAATGAGTTGACACACGACAGTGACGGCAACGCAACGGAATGACGAAGTGGGAGAAAACGGGAGAGCCCAGATAATATCCCCACATTACGACGGTGTGCGCCCTGCTACCCACGTGATGAATCCCCGTTCGAAAATTTCCCACCCACCGGGGAGTGGCACAAACGAGGACCTCTGAAGGGAGGGGGGGGGGGGGAGGCAGTTACACGAACCAACTGAGCTAACCATAGTGTAGCGGCTATAATTAAAGGCTGTTCACGATAAAGCGAGCATTATTTTATTATATATTTTAATGTGCGCACAGAGTGACATTCGCCCATTAAAGTTGGAAACGACGGATGGAAAGTAGTTCCACATCTTAACGTCAAATTAAAAGTGTTAGGTAACCATTTGTGATAACTTTAAATTATTTCTTTCACTTAAGATCTAAAGCAGGGCTTTCAAAAGTGCTCATTTTACTGTGAATGGGCTATAATTTGGGATCACCACAAAGCATATTTTTAATAAACAGCTTCCTACTGGCCCCATTTTCTTTCTTTCCCATAGACTCGGCCCTCAAGACGTGCCATCCAAGTTACTGTGCGTTTGACCAACTCCAGCCATTGGCAAAAAAATGTGTCTGGCGCGCCTCAAATAACTCTTGATCCAATAATTTAAGTTCAGCGGTGGGGTGGCATATCTCTTCTATGGAAATCAAGAAGGTGGGTGACGTTGGATAAGGTGCAGCGGGAAATGAAACAACGGACTGCGTTCACTTACTTAAATGACAGTTGAGTCTATCCTGTCGTCGAATAATAACGCGAATTCTGCACGTCTCTGGTTATAGGGCACTCCCTAGCAAAATGTTAACTGTAAAACTGGTAGTTCCATATATACGCTATGTCTCAGTAAATAAATGGTTTAGGAATACGATTTTCTTCCCGTCAAAGATAAAAACTATTATCTACAGCCGCCACGTTTTACTTCTATCCTATTTAATATTCACAAAGAGAAAAAATATTATAAAACTGGGGGAAAAAAAAAAAAGTCAATTTCAGGGCTTCCCTGGGCAGTTGCCATAAGTGAAACGGAAACAAAATTACAAAGCGCGTGCCATTTGTAGTTGAATTCATTGGTTCTTATTGCAGATGTTGCAGATCTGATTTGCAATAAATTCAGTTATCGTAGAACATATAAATGACAGCCTCGGGACCGACCGTCGCAATGCCTCCTTATCGCCATATGTGACCTTGAGGAGTTGGAACAGTTTCACTATGTAGTCCCCTAGGTCCCGACGGCCACCACGACCTGCGCACGACGAACCTGTGGGGCAAGAAGTCTCGCGACCCTCCCCCACCTCCTCCTCGTATGCAGTCTCACCTCCGGGACGGACACACACCACGTCACGCGACGACAGTGATGGATGGCAGCCGCAGCTCGAGACAGCTCAAGGGCGGAGATAACACGGCTCCAATTAATACCGCGAGCACGGTCGCCCGGGGGAGGGGACATCGATTCATCATGGGATCGGTGCTTGTCCCGGGGATTAGGACGGCCAGCATTCCATTGTTAGGGGGAGGTCAACAAGTGTTCAGCTGTCGCCAAACTCCTTCCCGCCCTACCCATCCTCTCCTAGCTGTCTGTCCTGGGCAGCATTACGTAGCTCGACGGGACACTCGCTACTGAACTGGGAGACGATGCCTTACTTCCACCCCTACATCCCCGCCACGGAAAACTCAGGAATACACGGGTGTTCTATAGCTCCAGTGCCCAGCTTCCTTCATACTGGAGTTTCCACCTAATATGATCCCATACTCTCATTTACTACCCCATATCTGGCGATTTCATTGCCCATCCTGATTATTGAGAGCAAGTGCAATGGGATTCCCGAACCTATCATCTCCAGGCATTCCCTTTTTCTTTTCGAGCTTCAGAGTTATTTGTTATGTTAAGTGTTCCGCGCTCGTCTTAACATCATGAGACGTGAAACAGGAGCGTATTCCGCAAACTGCAGTCACACACGACAGCAAAATTGCTTCACTGGGCCAGCAACGTGTTTGGACGCCCGCCGTTCGATTAACGGCGCCCTGGTAATCTCCTCGAAAGCCAACAGACCAAACGCTAGGGAACCATTCGCAGCGTTCCGATCGGAACACAAGGCCCGCTCCCCAGAGACTCGCGCGGCCAATCAGAGGAGGCGTACGACCACATCAAGCCACCGCCACGCCATATCGCCTCTGTATGCTCTTCTACTCTGTGTCCCCGCGCCCCATTGCCGAAGTGATGGAAAACTTCGCTGCCAAGTCCTGCCAGTAAATTGAGATGCGTATCAAAAAACGGGGTTGATGGGATACAAAAGTAAGTATGGAATACACATTCAGTGCATTCTTTTATATAGAAAATAAAAATATAGCAGTAATGTATTACAATAAATTTTTTTTTTTGGGCTGTGCGAATTCTTTAAGCGAGTGTACGTTTTATAAATGAATCTCGTATGTATAACCTGTTTTATAAGAGAGTCAGAGCCATGCCACTGCATTATTCTGTATCTGGTTCCATTTTATCATGAATAAGGTGTTGTAACCTTACTACAATCTCAAGTTTGACACGCCTCCCTTTCCGGCGGAAACGCGCTAGCAATATAATCATACGTCTCTTTCAGACCAAGATAAACATTTATACGCATTTCAAAGAGTACTTTGAAGAGCGGGGGGGGGGGGGGGGGCTGTGAGATAGGGGAGGGGTTGGGGGGTCAGGACTTATAAAGGTACAAAGCCTATTCAAACTAAGCAACCACCAGCGTCGGCGTCAGACTCTTATGGAGCATCAAGAGAAAAATCTTTCTAGAATGTTATCAATATTCACATGAGAACGCATTTCCTGTGGCAACATTTCTGTAGCACGTCCTTCGTCTCGAAGAATCAAGTTATTATCAGTGTAACATAGGCACACAATCCGTACGCTGTCATCGAGCGACAGTGCGTTTCCCACAGGAATGCGTGCTCATGCATTAAAAAAGCAGTCACAGGTTGTAAGTGTAGTAATTTTAGCTAGCAAACTCACCCGGCACCAAGAAGGAAGCCGTTTCACCACAAACAGCTTCCCGGGGCCTCAAAAAAGGCGGCAATTCCACTTACCTGAAACAAGAGAGAATCTGTTAGTGGCGGTAAACATCCTAAACGTAATATTCACACCACAGACATATGAGTTCTTTTAACTGCATTTGAAGTATAAACACATCCTAACCCAAACAAAGTCACAGTAAGGAACGTGTAGGGATTCAAGCAGCACAACACTGTATTTTGTAACTTATAAACGAACAAAAGAAACATACCCTGAAACACGTCATAATACTACAATGTCGTTCGAGGTTACTGACTATCCAGTGACGGTGGTGTAGTGTGTGTGTGTGTGTGTGTGTGTGTGTGTGTGTGTGTGTGTGTGTGTCTAACGTCAGTTCTCTCGTAACTGCGGTACGAAAAACAATGTGATTTGCACAAAAGACCAGCAGAGTGCAGCGATAGTTCTATTTGTGGTCGGAGGGTGTGCACGGAGCCGATATTTATCGACGATTGTGTGCACAGTGTGGAGAGAGTGGCGTGTGTACTAATTAATAAGTTCAAGAAAGTTTCGCACGAGTGTCAGCCATGACGAAGGGGCTGCAAACCCCGTCCACATTCGCTACTGAAGACAGCATCGAGCGAGCACGAGAGTGATTTTGTTGGATAGACAAGTGGCGTGACGAATCATTTTCAAATCAGCGGTAAATTCGTAGCCCAGCGTAAATCATTTTACATTGAGGAAATAAGAAAATTCTTCGACAGTTGGGCAAGGCGTATTCAAAGTAATGGACACTATGTCGACGAGTTATAAGTTTGCCTTTCCTACATGTTTATTTTTAAAATTAAATTTATGCTTGAAAGCTTAGCAGGGGACGGCTTACGGACTAACTCATAAACTAACTTAAACTAACACCCATGCTTTACCCGGGATTCGAACCCAGAGCCTCCCGCACCACAGATCGGTGGCGCACCAACCGACTGCGCCATGTAAGATCAGCTTTCCTACATGTTGATTGAAAAAAATTGTACACCCAGAGTGCTGATAATTTTTGACTCGCCTTCGTACATTCACAAGGAAAAAAGAAACAGTATTGCAATAATTACACACAATGCTTTTTTTTTTAGCGAAACAATGTAAGCACACGGGAAACAACAAAAGCCACGCGCACACACAAGCAAATACTCCTTTGGTCATTGGCAGCTGTTTGTAAGGAAACCAGTTCCTGTATTTGACCGGGCCACTCAGCGTTCAGCACCGTCGACTTCGACCTCCTTGACTGACGTGCTAACAAAAATACTCAATCAATCACGTAAGATAAGCCACCTTAGTGTTTTTAAATACACGTTGTGTTGGAATCTTGTCGCGGAATACCAATGTGCGAGGCAATGGCAGAGTATTCACCCATAGCCCATCATGCTGATGCAAGGTCTTTTGCACACAAGTGAAAGTGGACCTTATCGCAACTTGTCGCTCACGTTTCCACGTCCGTCGAAAAGTCGTTACAACCTGTTGACCTGTCGCGGAGTGTAAATACACGTTCAACGTGCAGTCATACTTAATGAAATATAGCTAGAGACTTGCAAAGTTTGCGTTATTATTTGGGGACGAGCTAAACTCGAAATATGTGAACCTTTGTAATACGTTTGTCATTGGACCATACCTCACGTAACACACTCTGGGTGACTGCACCAATAAAGGAACACTTCACAATTGTGTGCCCCAATCACGTGTAGTTCAAGTTAGAGAGGGCAGACGCGCCCTCTCTAACTTGAACTACACATCCATGCAGCAGCCAGTGGAGAAACGACGCTGGCTCTAGTGCATAGAGTACTGCGAAGTTCAGCTTGATGCCAAATAATAACACGAATTTTTCATGTCCCTAAAAATAGCTTAAAACTGTTGGGAAATGCAATGTCCTACTCTCTATAAATTCCTTTTAAGACCTACTTACTGCCCAACTATGATTGACCGTCGTTTCCGTGACCATTTGCTGTTTTTTGAGGTTAGGGTCGACGCCTACTACGACATTATTTTTACCCGAGGCCTACGGGTGCGGGAACTGTAAGGACGACTCCAACACGAGTATCTCATGCCTTTTCGCCTCTATACGCTCAAGGTCAATGAACTGGCGTGCGGTATCCCCGTGGCCAATTCGCCTCTATGACTTTCTCAGAGGCAATCATATAATTTTTAGTCGTAATAATGTGCTGCACGGCTTAAACTATGTTTAGTATATAGTATCCAGAGTATTCATACCAAAAAAAAAAAAAAAGCACAAACAATTTAGTTTCATCCATTCTCACTTTAAAAATACGTCTTAGGGACGGAAACAGTTATAACAAACTTAATCTTCACCCGTTAAAATTTTTCTGAAACGCTATTCTTAGGCAGACATCACGCAAACACGTTAAGCAAATTTTAAATAACTTAGCGATCCCCGAGAAAACCCGCGTGCGAAAATCCGGAGCGACTTCGCCGATAGCTGAACCAGGCTCGCCTTGGTGGGAGGCGAGAGCTCTAGCCTCTGCACCACCGCAGCGCCCTGACAAACACGAGAACCGAATGAAAGAAATACCAGCAGCCAGCTACCTTACAACGTGCACTTTACGGCGGTCGCTGAAGGCTGTTTGTATAGCTTCGTCGGCGGGCTGTAAGGGAGAAGGTAGTCGCAAGCCTGGTAGCTACATAATGCAACAATAGCAGAAGGGCGGCGCGCGGGTGCATATTGCAGACAGCAGCGCCGCGTCGGCAGCACGTGGTCGAGATATGAAGACAGTGCAGAGTGGTTCGCTCAGCGTCGGCCGACATATGGTGTCGCTCCGCGCAACAGCGGGCTATCCGACAACAACGTACAGGTAAAGCTGTCTTCTACTACAGGCTAGGCAAGATCAATGTGTGAATTTGGAAAACGAACATTTTCGCCACTCGGTAAGCGCTAGGATTTTCTCTATTTGCTACGTTAAAAAAAAACACGATGTAGGCTGTTCACGGCAAACTGAGCACTTTTGACTGCTCTCTCATTTGGAATAATAGACAGTAAATATATTTAATTCTAGCCTTGTACGTTAACTTCCGAGTGCGGTGGAATGTACACACTATGTTTATTACTTACATAGCAATATTTATTTAAAAAGGTTGTTAAACGATAAAACATTACTGAAAGAAAAAAATAACTAGGACCTCAAAAGTGCTCACTTTACCGTGAACAGCCTGTAACTGCAATAATAGTACAATGAAATTATGTCTTCTGGAGCAGAAGATGGGGGACGCGGTGCCACGGTGCCGAAACCTCCTGCTATGTCATTCCTCATGAGAACAAGCTTATTGCCTCCAACTCGAATACTATTTCGATCTCAAGAGCTAGGTCAGCATGCTGACACAACTTCTTAACTTCGCTAGTGTGCATCACCATTGCGACTGCTTTATGATATTTATGTGGCAGTGCTAAATACAATTCAATTTTCACAAAACCTTTAAATTAAAAAACTGGCCTACAACCGGTACAAAGCTGTTGACTTTATAAACAAAATGCACACATGTGTTAGAAGCGCCCTCCATCAGCGTCAATTGCAATTAAGAAAAAAAATTTATGATGATATTTGCGATAGTAACTTACCAGCATTTCGACAGAAATGTGCGAATATTTTATATACAGAAAAACTGCTTGCATGTTACAAACACACACACACCCGCACACACGAGTTTGGAAAGATTTTGCGTTTGATTGTGATAGTTGTTTTCCTTTGTGGACGAGTGGCTAACCGTAATATTTCCCTAGTGTGAAAGTAACCAAAGATTTTTTTTTTGTAAAGGGATTTTTAACGTCCCCCGGTTTTAAGTTTGAAAGCTTAGCAGAGGGCGGCTTACAGACTAACTTATAACCTAACTGAAATTAACGCCCATGCCTTGCCCGGGATTCGAACCCAGAGCTTCCCGCACCCCAGATCGTTGACGCGCTATCGGACTGCGCCACGGGAAGTCGGCGAAAGTAACCAAGTCCAGTTAAGGAACAAGAAACATTTTCCGGCGATGAAGCTGAAAAACCACTAGAGAAAAAATGCGTCTTGAGTGAAATCAGCCCGGATTAGACCCGTTGTCGATATAATTATAGATAAACTGAGGCATCAGATATTTTGATTGATGAGTTTATGCTGGCGACTCGACTGTTGCCAGTCCAGTCGCCACGACGCCACAGCGGCACAACACGTCTGCCCTTTCGGAAAGATGACGAGCTGTTGCCAGTAAGTGCTCGTCCATCACAGTTGCAGATGAATCTGCATGCGAATGTCTCCCACAATTGGACTCCACACAGCGCAGCGGCCCGCAAATGCGCGCAGAAACAGTCACTTCGCCGACGAAGATCGGACGAAAGTATGAGCGTAATCATCTGAAGAAATAAACAAATAACTACAATTTAACACACACGGCAATTACTGTAGCCAGGATATATTAACACCTATATCAAGATATGCCCCATGATCTCTTTACATCTGGAATATATGCTAAGTTTGCTGCTGGTGTACTTTCACACCTGAAGCATAAAAGACACTCGAGTTTCCCCCGCCACATAGTTGTAACTGGGCTGCAATTGACACGTGTCGACCTGGATACTACTAAACATATTACGTCAGGTGACTCTGGATCCGAGTAGAGACTAAACGGGGGGGTTGCGATGTATCAACGTTCGACAAAGAAGCAGGCTGTCCGCACAGACGAGTTAATAATGAATGTAAAAGACTTCGTGCACAACAACGAGTTAAATAATTACGAAGTATTTTGTACATTTGTCGTAATATCTGAGAACTTTGAAACATCGGTGTTGTACTCGCACGCAGCTTATTATTATTTTTATATATAAAGGCCAACAGTTCACCACAGTGGTGTTTTGGTCAGTGCAGTGAAGTGCGTACGAAGGTCGCGGGTTCAATTCCCGGAGTTCGCTTCGGTTTTTTAATCGAGGGGGTGGGACTGGAACGGGGTTGACAATTGGGGAAACTGCCTGATGAATGTCTCGGTATTGGGACGTTGAGGTTACCATTTGATGGGACATTTAAAGCAAGCATAAGAAATACTAGAAGCTATAATTCTTACGTTCTCTCAAAAAAAAAAACTTAGTTATTATAATCAATAAAACACTATGCCAAAAATGTTTTATTAAATAAATCAGAAAAATCATATAATTTATGTAATTGTAACACTGTGATGTTCCAGCGTTGCCTCATTTCTTACAGCTTCTAACACTAATCGTCTGAGTGCAAACAGAACACGCTGGGAAGCACTATGTCAGCAGGAAGCAAAATTAACTTAAGAGTTAAATCTTCAAGGATAGTGACAGAGATAGCTTCAAGGCTCAAGACGTGTATGCATACAAAGACCTAACTCGCTGGAAGTGAGCCTGCTCAATTTCGTGTCTGGAAAAATATGTATATTACCTACAGCGTACTGAGTATATACAGTGACTTATAAATAATCTCCTCCCGGCCTTCCCCTTCTTATAAGGTCGTGGTTTCCTTCACAGGCCCCAGCGCAACAGGAATTATTCGAACGGAAATTCGCTGATGGGTAGCCTGGTTTTCCTGGAGTTCGCTTCTTCCCCGATCTGCTCCTCATATCACCCCAGCCATCACACAGGCTGGACAACTGGAGCGCCCCTCGAGATAGCCAGCCAGATCAAATTGAAATCCTTCAAGAGCCTAATTTTTTTTTTTAGAGACTTTCAGAATATCTTGTGATTTCCTGACATATCAATGATATCTTGATAAAATACTAAATAATTTTTAATATATATTCATCATGTTTGTAACGTAAATGTGCATTCTAAAGTCCTAGGAGTAGGCTATCATGTTGGCAATTTCTTTGAAATACAACACGTGGTTTACCTGCAAAAATTGTTTTTTTTATTTAGAGTTAAAATTTTATCCCAAACATAACTGGAATACGGGCTAACAGTATAAAAAAAATACAAGTAAAATATTCTCATGATATTCTGATGACATGAATAGTTATTTTGAACTGTAGTCTAACTTGTTTATTTTTTCAATATTTGAGATTTGTACACGAAAAAATATAAATTTTAAAAGCATGTTTGTTTTATAAATTTGTTTTATTCAAATAATTCTCTGCTATTTTTATACTTTTACCATGCTGTTACTTCATATCACAAAAACAAAAACCTACTGAAAATAGAGAAAATTATTTTCGGATCTTTAATACCTTTTAAAGCCAGCCCGGCTCTTCTCGCCTCATACAAGTTCCCAACATCGTTTTATAAATTCATAACGACAAACATACGCATTTTATTTAGTGTTGCATGTGTCACCTGTGTATAATTTTGGTGATAGCTAGCGCTAAATCTATTTACAAGTTGAGCACAAAGAGGCAAAAAAAAACGCACACAAACGATGCCACATACCCTCCCACGCGTTTATCACTGGTTCCACATCCGAAATCGGAGAAACGATTTACCGGCGGACACGCAGGCCGTGCGGGACCAAGGAAGAATGCGACGTAACGACGAGTTATGCGCGACTACGTGTAAACCGACGGTCTCGACGTCAGGTTGCTGCGAAATTAATTTCACACGTAACAAATTTGCCGGATAGCGCCCGGCACGACGGGGCTACAAGGACTGTACTTCAGGGCTGCGACCGCCACAGCGACTCAGCGTCTCCGACTGTCCCCATCAATCATCCTGCGATGAGCGTAACTCACTTGCAGAGGCGTCGCACTGTCGCTCAGGACTTGTTCCAGATAAAGAGCCTGACACAGCGCCGAAGGCCTCAAACTCGCAGCGGGCTATCTACCAACAAATAAACTGCAGGAACATGGAACATCACGGACAAATTACAAACTTCCTGCGGCGTTGACCACGCTTCTGGGCGTATAGGGAATCAAAGGCTAAATTCGGACAAAGATCCCTCAGTCGTTTTTTGTGGTAGTATTTCCAACTAAAATTGAACTCATCTAAATTTATAAACCTTCCAAATTTTAATTTCTTTAATTTCAAATTTACATTTTCATTATTTATAAAACCGTGACATTTTATAAATAATTAAAAAGACCATTTAAAATTTGAATGGTTTACAAATGTAGACGCGGTCAATATTAAACAAAAAAAAAAAACCTTAGTTAAAAATGCGATCTAAAAAAAAAAAAGACAAATTTTTGTTGGAATTTAGCCTTCGATTCCCCATACACCCTTGCATGATGAAGCCAGGCCTTAATAGCACACGCGATGACAGGGAGCTAGGTCCACTGGTTCCACAGTGCCCTGCCAGTTGTGTTTGCAATACCATTGAATAATTTAGTGCATCCCCAAGCCAGCCTCCAGGCATTGTATAAGAAAAAAGCGAGGGCGACATTAGCTATGTCTAGGATGATCAAAATACTATCGTTTTAAATAAATATGAAGCGATGGAAACAACAATGAAATAACTCACTAACACTCTTGAAACAGCGCCCGTCGTGATTAAACTTGATAGAGGTATTATTAACAGCACGTAATTAATAAACCAATGTAGAGTTAATCGGACATCATACACCAGGAGGTTAAGTTAGGTGACCGAATTTCAAAACTAGCCAGAAAGTATTTAGTTTTAAGACATATTAAATTTATTTTTAAGGTTTTCCGTGAGAGTACAAAGAGATCAATAAATCCTCATCTGGACCTGACTTATAACGATACTATCGGCAGTTCATGGTAAAGTGAGCATTTCTTAAAGCCGTGTTTAACATATGTATCTGTCATCGTTATGTATCGTTCCGCCACATACAAAATTTACAGTGCCATGGGCCTAATTAAGGCCTACTTTACCCAAGCATCATTAAAGTGAAGATGCCAAATTGTTTGGGACGTAAATGTGTTACTAATATGCCAGTTTGTAGCCCACTCCAGTGTGTATTTGCAGAAATAAACTAATTAATTTGCCATAAATTAAAACGTTACATCCGCAATACGTCAATACTTGGGACTTTTTTTCTTGAATCGCTGCCGGCTTAACAGGAAGCCTTTAAGGCTTCGCGAACAGCTTACAGAAGCAGTGCCATAGTGTCATAGGACGCTGAGACACCTAGTGTTCCTGGCAAAAAAAAAAAGAATTTTTTTTTTTTAAGTACAAGCCAAATGTGAACTTTCCCCACAGATATGTGAGGAGACCACTAGCAATCTAAGTTTTCCTAATTTACTATCCTCGCCATTACATTGTCCCATACGAGACGTTCGTCCAGACTAGCGTTTGTGCATAGCTTCTCATTGGTAGGTTGTGGGGTTGGGAGTAGGGGATATTCTAAACAGATTCTAACTGCATGTAAAGACAGTTCACCATAAAGTGAGCACTTTTGAAAGCCCTGTTTATGTTCTACTTTTATGCATGTCGTGTAGTCTTAGGCTTTATGTAAAATTAACACTGTCATGGGCCTCGCCACTTTATTCATGCTTCGATCCAGTGAAATTGTGTGAAATTATTAGAAAAGTAAAGTATTTTCAAATCTGCTCATTTTTACACTTTGACGCATTAAAAAAACAGAACGCGAAACAAATAATTTAAATCGTCACAAATAGTTACCTAACTTTTTTTATTCGATGTTGAGATATGGAACTACTTTCCCTCCGCCGTGACCAACTCTACTGGGCGCACGTCACTCAGTGCGCCCGTAAAAATATATGCAGGTAGGAGCAGTGACTTTTTTATAAGGTTGGTTTCAAAAGTGCTCACTTTATCGTGGACAACCTTTAGTGAAGTTGACACAGAGTATTACACTTTTGATTGGTTTCGAGGCTTCCCGGCGCCAGGCAAAGTACGGCACAGCTTGAGGACGAGTGCTCTGGAAGGAAGGGCTACCTGAACGCCTCCAGCATGCAGAACAGGGTTTCTGGCGCTTGTGCGCGACCCGCTATCCCCGCCAGGAGGGGCTATAAAAGCGCGTCTGCATCGGGAACGACGAAATCCACTACACTTCCTTCCCGCGGCGGCGGAGGCTCCCCAACTTCCAATATCGCCGCGATATTGGACACGTATGTTATTGTCTATGATTATACCGGCTGCGCGCGCAGCTTGCCCTCATGGCGCGCTTCACGGCAGCTTGTCGTCATGGGTTTCCGAACGCTCGCTAGTCAAAGCAGGAGTTTAGCCTCCCTCGCAGTGCGGCTCCGTACAAAAACGTGACAAGTGTAAGATTAAAACACTCTTCGTAGCACATCAACCTCGAAAATTATACCGACTCGTGTGTCGTGTCATCTAGCCTCCAGCTGTTGCGGTGGCCATCCGAATTTATTTCTTAAGGTTCGGCCTCACCCGCCATGTTGAATTTTCCATTGAAGTCATAACTTCCTTTTCAGTGAAATAACCAAATATTTGTTACTATAACATTATCACAATTGACGATTCCCTTCAAATTTAGTCGTCAAACTTCATCCACATGTTCATAATTCTCGAAAAAATACGGCATGACTACTTAAACGAATTTTCGGAATTTATGTTTGTACTTCAGTGTAACGTATATTGTCATGATTGTATAGTAGCAGTTTCGTACTAGGTGTCGATATACATATGAAATAAGCTAGAACCAATAATTCAACATGGCGTGTGGGGCCGAGCCTTAACCCTTTACACTCCTGGGTCAAGTCAGGTCCAACATGTTCTAATGCACGGAAAAATGTATGCCTGTAACCAAACAGAAAATTTATGGTGTATCCCAAAACATTCAAAAAGCAATGTAACACAGTTCTGTAAACTCAAGATCTAGTTTAACAGACGAATAAGAAATTCAAGTTGTTGTACCTGGTTCAGCATAGTAGAGCAAAGGGTTGAACGTCATGGGAAAGGACTTTTATAATATGATCACGCGAAAGATTTCAAGCAGTAGGTATATATCCATTTTTCATTCTCCATGTAGCATACCTCCCAATTGCATTGCCTCGTTTTATCGAGTTAGTGTTTCCTGTACGGAACACATCGATCCAATCAAGAGATCGTCAGTTTGTCAATGTTACCTCTGTCCCAGTGCGTGAGATATTTGTTACAGCCCACTTAAAAGGTAAGATTTATAATTAATTCACTGAAGCCCTGTAAAGGGCTTTTCCTCAGACCACAATAATAAATGAAAAATATTTTTATCTCCGTTTCGGCTTTACCCAACAACGTGCGTTAAAATTAGTAAAATTTGCATTTGATTTATTCACAGGCCACCCTACGGCAGCACTGTTCATAATGAGTACGAGAATTGTCAAACGGTCATATTATGTGAAAGTAATACACGGAAACGTCCCTATACTTATTGCGATCAAATGTCGGTCATATTATCGCCAATTACATACAATAAAAATGTTATACAGCCGTAATTAACAGTATTTATGTGACACAAGCTTAAAATAAAATCAAGAAAAATTCTTATTGTATTGAAAGACAGATGATCACCGTCAATACATACGTCTAGAATTTTATACCGGGAAACATAAAATATAAGGCTGTTAGGCATTACTTGCCAAAGAATAAGTACCGGTGTCGTTTAGATACTGCCTTATCATCTGATGTGCCATCAATAACTTTTTTAAACTAGAACGTGACAGCTCTTTGATAGGAACTGTTCTAAACTGGGGAGGAAAAAATGCTGAACGAAGAAATATAGCAAACAAAACGTTAACACAACGAGGGAATAAAAGTGTAAATTTCATGGAACAACTGAATACACAGTAAAAAAAAAAAAAAAACTGCCCCACAGCCGTTCAATTACCAGGAAGAGAGATCGAAGGAATATGCAGCACGTAGTTTTAAACGTTATATTTTTTTTAATGGCGAAAATGTTATCAAGATACAACTAACGGCAAGTTTCTTAACAAATACGCAACTTAATCAACTAAGTTCCAAATGCTTTTTTTTTTTTTTTTTTTGGAATGCGAGTTTAATTAGGCCAGAAGTACTTGCAATTAAAAGAAAATCTAAGTCTATGTATCCCCCTTGATTATATAATATTTTAACAATTCCTTCTCCTTTCGTAGGTGATGACATGCGCTGCCCAAGCCGAAGAGATAAAGAAACCAGATTTCGCAGTCTACCGCAAACATGTGACAACATTTATAACATGCACCCCAGTTATTTTAATACTACTGAAACTTCGAAATAAGCATGATTACGCAGTAGAAAAAGTAACAACGGTTTTGAACGATGAAATTATCGCTACCATCCCCAATGTTTGTGTAGGGTAAGGTACAGTATATAGTAAATGAACAGATCGTTACGTGTTGGGCTTTATTGTGTAATTTCCCTTCACGACACATGTTCAGAAATCCCACCGCCAACTTCAAAGCATGTTGCAGCTCGTGTAGGCGGATGCTCTGCTGCTAATCGGGGCACGTGAGTGTCACATGGCTATCTCGGACACCATTGTGAATAGAGCATATATTTAAAGATGTTTTCCCTTCAGAATTGTCCTTACTGCCACCTCTTAACGTATTTCCGTTTCCCCCTGAAACACCAGGTATTAGTACCACTTACTGTTCGAATTTTAAGAAATGTACAAAAAAAGAAAACCACCTTACGTACATACATGAGGTGAATCACATTGAAAGAAGATGCAAAAAGCTACTTCGAGGCGTCTGTAAAACTGTACCAAAAATGGTTTTGCAATTTAAAAAAATTTCTGAAAATAGGAAAAGTGTTGCATATTTTTTATTTGTGGCTACCCATCAATTCTTGGAAAATAACTTTTGCTAATTATACCTGAGAGTAAATTACGACGTGATCTTTGTCCTATTAATAAAATTTTCTACAAATAGTTTGTTTATTTGTACATTACAAAAACAGTAGTAATATATTGACTTTGATATGTTCTTTTGCAGAAACCACGCAATCTAATATATATATATATATATATATATATATATATATATATATATATATATATATATCAGACGAAAAGGCAGTCATAGGTAAAGTTTACAAGTTAACAAATGTGTGTTACAAATATAAAATAACACATATTTCAGTCGCCAACTCCCTTACCAAATGAGTAAATTAGAAATGTTTTTTTTTTTTTTTGGGTTGCACTCGCTGTTTAAAAGAATCGCCAATTGAAAAGAGAACATCTTTCTTTCCTTCTTGCCATATTTCACACGCACTCAGACTCAGTGTACGCAATTGAAAGTAATTTGTGGTCGGCACTGTAGACACGGCGAGGAAGAGTAAAATCCAACCACGCACATGACCTGTTTTTTTTTTCTACTGTGAAACACAAGAGTTCTTCTGTTTTCTATTGTAAACACAGCTTGATTATCACGAACCGGAGGGGAGGGGGAGGCAACAGAACACACCCACTTCGTTCCGTAGATTGTCTTATCACGATCGAAATTCGGATCTCCAGGGACGTCAAATATTTGTGAATGTGTTTCCCAGAAAAGGCCGCGCGTGAACTTGGTATTCTCCGGGTCGTGGCCCGCCGGACGCAGTTTACCACGAAACGTACCGGCGGTGAATTGATGGACGGTCCAGGGGGTTGCCGCTCTTCGCCATCGGGGAGGTCGTGTGGGCGTCTGAGGTGATCGTTGTTGGAGTAGAGGGAGTCTGGGGAGAGGGGAAAGACTCTTGGAAAAGAAGGGGGGAGTGGGGAGGCGCGAGTTACGACCAGGTCGCCGCGGAGTTACGAGTCTCGTCTTTGTTTTGTCTCGGCGACACCCGAGTCCCCCCACCCCCCTTCGGCAGCGGGCTGTGGCGCTCGGGGTGACAGCGTGACCACGTGGAAAACAGGGGGGGGCAGGGGACCCCGACAGTTCGTCAACCCGCCCGACAGGTGACCTTCCACTCCTCGTTCCCTGGTAATTTCCGCCACTTTTATGAGGCCCTGATGAAGTATCCCGCCCACACGCCTCGCCGACACCGCACGAAGGAACAGCAATGAAAATTTTCTTCACCGAGTCAAAGCACCGCACTTCAAATGGTGGTATAGGCTATTCACGGTCAAGTGAGCACTCTTGAAAGCCATCTCATTTGGAATAATAATCGGTAAATATATTTTATTTTAGCTTTAGACGTAAACTTCCGAGTGCGGTGGAATATATACACTGTGTTTATTACGCACAAGGCAAGATTTATTTTTAAAGGTTTTTAAATAATGTGAAATGGCTGAAAAAAAAGAGTAACTAGGGCATATAAAGTGCTCACTTTACCGTGAACAGTCTATACCACGACTATACTTATGTAACATTTTATATAACTACAAAAATGTACTTCGCGTCTTAAAGAGGAATTGAATTCCCAGTGACCCAACTTAATACCTGGTGTTTTGTTAACTGACTAACATCGCAAGAAATATTACTCCCACGAATATTCTTTTTTACCCTATATTTGAACTGTCTTAGAACCTTTATTTTACTGTCTGATTTTAACACCGGTATAATTTTAATGAACCTGTTCAAAATATTCAAATACGAAAGCAAAAAAAAAAAAAAAAAATCCTTTCCGTTGCTCTGTTGCAGACGGTTTTGTCGTTTAGCGGCGAATTCGATCTCTCTTGTTTTGTCTGTCACTAGTGCTGACAATCTTCCTATAAGTAGGGCATAATTTTGGGTCACATACAACGAGCATACTTCTTTACACAACTGTTTCGCTCGCGATAGGATCTGTGCACACACATAGGTCATACGAGTATAGAACTATCAACTTGTATAGAAATATTTCGTATACGGTAAAGCCGTTTCTCATTTTATACACCAGGTGGAGAGACAGATCCAGTCGTGGGTGCGACTGTCAGGAAACAGTAAAATATGGCATAGGATGGACAGCATAAAGCGGCCTCGGAGGAATACACATTATTTTCCAAGTCATCTGGGTGTTCACTTCCTCGCCCAAAGGATGAGGGAGAAATGGCAGCCGTCTTGCATTTACATTTATTACCGATTAATTTTTCTCCAGCGATATTACTGATTATGCGTTGGGAGGGAGGGAGGAAGGATCGCACAGCTCAGCTCAATGTGCTTAAGGGCTAAATTTGCAGGTGATCTAGTGCTCACATTTACCGACATGTACTCCGCTTTATCAATTAATTACCCTCAAAGTACGAGTACGAATTTTACAATAGAGGAGGCAGTAAAATTTTTCAGTCACAGAAATTTTCGAACTGAATGATGACGGACTAACTTAACAAAGCACAATTTAAACTTCTGAACCTAGACACATGCACTTTTAAGGGCGGCTTTACTTTAGAGTGCGGGGCTACGTACCCGCATAGTGGTGTTTTTTTTTTTTTTTTAATTCAGCTCTTAAAGGCGAGAAGCCTCGAAAAAAATATCATGGTGCTTGTTTCAGAAGAATGATTACACGGAAAGGATAAATAGAGACTTGTTTTTTTTTTTACTCTGTCATTATGGAGGTGAAATGTCTTCCACGAGATTCTCAAAATCTATTAGTCCCGAACAGACATCGTTATGTATTTGCTTCATAATTCGACCAATGCCAATAGAAATAAATAAATTATATGTTGTTCATGGTAAAGTGAGCACTTTTTAAGGCCCTCCCAAAAGGAATTAACCCCTATTAAATATATTTTATTGCAGTCTCAGACGTTAACTTTTGAGAGTGAACAAATGTATACACTGTGTTTATTAATCACATTGAAATGTTTACATTAAAAAGTGGCGAAAAAGTAGAAATTAATTGAAAGGAAAAATTTTGCAGGACCTTCAAAAGTGCTTTCGTTACCGTACAGGATTTTGCGAAATTCATCTCCTAGTGGGGTGAAAAGGGGTAATTATGCTTTCGAAGAATTCTCCAAATCTCAGAATGAGATATCGCAGCGCTTTTCGCTTCAGAAGCTAACAAGTCGCAGGTAGGCGACCACGTAATAATAATCATACGGCGTGACAGAAGGCGCGGTGAATGCGAAGAGAGGGGGGCGCCCTGAAGACTGCATCACAGGGATCGAGACTCGGCGCCGACCCGCATCTGCGACAAGGTCGAGATGCAGGCAGGCAGGCAGGCAGACAGACAGCAGTGGCAGTGACAGACCTCGCAGCGCGTGAATCAGCCTATTAGACTGACAGGCGTGAGGTCGATCCGAAACTACGCGGGACCTGACAATTGACGCCGCTGCCGAATCAAGTTTCTGCAGCAGCGTCTCTGCGTGGACGGAGTTGGAGAGCCGCCCCCCTCCCCCACCACCCCGTGGCCGCGCAGGCTAGACGGCCACGTTCCGCGAAACTCAGTCTCGCTGCCTCACTCCCTACTGCGCGTCGTTATGAAACAACGCTAAGACAACAGAGGGTAACAAATACTTGATGAACACGTACGTAAAGTAAGGTGGCCATATTTTTCTGCCCCGAATTCGGGACGCTCGGTTTGGCTCATAAATGGTCGGTCGGCAGTGGGAAGCGGAGAGTAGTAGAGTGAGCATTCTGGGGGGGGGGGGGGGAGGTGCACTGTTTACAGGGGGTGTTTTGTCAAAAAAAAAAAGTGAATACCACTGTTGTCTTTTTACACATTATTTATCATAAGGCGTATGATTTATTTATTAAAGACACTAAATAAAAACAATGACACACTTTATTTTACTTTTATCAAAAAATTGAGTTACGATAACTATTTTACCTCGTCATATTTTGCAGATGAATTTTTGTAAAAGTCTGCACAAGTTCTGTTGAAGTTAACCTTCGTAATCTGCCAAATCGGAACAAACGGCCGTCCCGAATGACGATATAAAATATTCGGGACACGACCTCGAAAATCGGGATTGTCCCGAAAAAATAGGAACGTCTGGTCACATTAACGTAAAGGCTGTTCACAATAAAGTGAGCACTTTATAAATTAACCTTAGAAAAAAATTACTACCCCTGCATGCATATGTTTTAACGGGTGCACTGAGTGACATTCGCCCAGTACAGTTGGTAACGTTAGATGGAAAGTAGTTCCGTATATTAACATCGAATAAAAAGTGTTGGGTAACTATTTGTGATAACTTAAAAATTATTTCTTTCACTTTCTGTTTTTTTAATACATCGAAATGTAAAAATTGGCAGATTTGTAAAGTTTTTACTTTCTTAATAATCTCACAGTTTCATTTAACGGACGCATGAATAAAGTGATGAGGCCCATGGCAAGCAAATTACAAGGCGGAAGAACACACAACGTGCATACAAGTAGATCCTTGAGCAGGGATTTCAAAAAAGCTCATTTTACTGTGAACATCCCATAACATAATTCGCAAGCTGAATTTTTGGAAAACATCAAGCGACAGTTGGAAAATTAAATATTTGCGCGTTATATTACTGCGTAGGAGAATGACGGGGGACAAGGGATGGGGAAGAATCGTTTCCTGACGATAGCAGGTATACGTTCATTGCTGGTATCTACTCCTTTAACTCGTAACATTCTGCTATGTTATTTTTTCCACGAGCTCCACAGTGTTTTGTAATTTTTTGTTCTAAATATTTCCCCCTCCATATCGGCTGCATTTATTCCTCGATAAATATTATTCATAACATAAATTAGAGTAGGGATTATTTAAGAACTTAAATATTTATCCGAAATTGGTACTCTCAGGAATATTTGAATGTTTTATATATGTTCTGAATTTAGAATTATTAAGTAATGTTTTTATGAGTTCTATATATATATTTTAAATTTTTGCTGAATTCGATTGTATAATTTAATTCCTCCTATTTGAAATCTTAAATGACTGCAAAGGTGGCTGCTGTAAAATTATTTCAAGAGTCGACAAGTGTGAAGGAAAAAAAAAAAGCTAATTTAAAGATCGACAGCGTTTTTAAGAGGTATGTCATAAATTTATGTTTTACTGTTTAACCAGAAACGTAAGTTACTGTGACGTATAAATAAATGCAGGCTGAATGGAATCAATATCTTTAATGATTAACATCTTATGATTTTGGTTACGTTGTCGGAAACAACCATAAAATGAAGCTTTGTGGTTATTGTACCTTCTGGTGTATTAATAATTTGGTATTGCTATTAATATGTTGCTATTTAAAGTGGACTAAATGTAAAGTTTTAAAATTGTTCGTATTTGATTTTTAATGGATACTTATAATCTCTTCGCATGACACCCCGCGCAAAATTCAGAATGACGGGACTGTAACTATGAATGGAAAACGTGGTTTATCGTTTTCCTTGCACGAAATAAGTTTTACCGGCACTCGAATTTAAAAAAGTAGTAAATGATGTCGATATCAGGAATCACGCATTATGAAAATATTACATTTACAAGAAACCAAAATACATATCGAGAACATACTAGCTGTGCGACATATTCATTTGAGTGAACCTGAGAACTAACGCTCCTAGGACACAAGGTTCCCATTTCTGGCATCTGCAGTTCTATCCCAGGTTCTGTCGGGTGAGTATTATATCAGAATGGATAGTCTTGCATGATAATTGTGACGGAAATTGCCGTGGCGTCTTTATAAGTAAATACTGTAAACAACAATTTTACGACTTTGAAATAACATTACGTCAAATACGTCATAATAATATCGGTAGGTTTTTTTGAACACAGACAATTTTTTGTCTGTCGATATAAAAGCTAAGATACATAATTTTTAATTAATAAACAATTAAATAGATAACGGCAGTAAACATTATTAAAGGTAAAGTAGCGCCTATTTTAAATTTTATATAAAAAAAAATAGAACCAAGTTTCAAACGGCTATCTTCTGTTGTCGCAGTAAAATTGTTGCACTAAAGTATTTTTGCTGCACGGCATCGCTGTAGCGACTTTCCAGCACAATAAGAAGAAACACTTGTCGCGATTACTTTTAAAAGAAAGCAATATCTGTATACATACATCCGATATCGGCAATAACGACAGCATCAGCTACATCCACGTGCGCGGGTTCGATCCCCGACGGCACCTCCAGGTAGCGAACACGCGGTCACGTCTCGTCCACGGACAAAGGCCGCGGTGGCTGAGCGGTTAGCCTGCTCGCCTCCAGCCAAGGCGAACCGGGTTCAATCCCCGGCCGGGTCACGCCCAAGTTTTCGCGTGTGGGAATCGTGCCGGACGATGCCGCTGGTCGGCGGGTCTTTCATTCCGGCGCTGCTCCATACTCACCTCGAGCACCTTCATCGGCTCTCAGGACCTCGCTGCTAAGAGCCGCCCACATCTCTCCGCTCACTCACTCGTCCGCGGACGGGCATGAATCACGGGAAAACGACGGCGCCGTTCCTTCGCGGCATTTTGCGACCTCGTCCGCTCCATGTTTTCTGATCCGCGCGGGCGGCCAAGACCCCGTCAGCCCCCCCCCCCCCCCTTCAACAACCTTTCCCGTCAAGGGAGTCCCATTGACCCGATAGCACGCCCAGGAGGAGATGAGATAACTCCGCGCCCGTCACATAAAGAACTCCCTACCCATCGCCCGTCCTTTCCCCGACTCGTCTCGCCGACCCGAAACTGCGCCAGAGACGCACACAGAACATTAGATCCATTCCAGCGTCGCGGAATATGGAAGGAGCCACTCCGGCCATCCAAGAGAATGGCTTACTGTTATATCTTCTTCGTCCCTTAACTTCTTTTCTGTTTCTCGGCAAGAACGGGCGCGCGGGAAGGGGCGTATTTTTTTAGTATTATTGCCGCCGCATGTGAACGGGGGTCGGTGTCGTCTGACGGGAGAGTCGGGGTAGGAAAGAGGTGGTTGGGACGACCTGCGGGGTCGTCGTTCATGCCCGACGATCATGGAATTTGGGGGGGGGGGGGGGTAGAAGGATCTCTCCCGCTCATCAACGTCGGGGAGGCCTGAGCTGCCATCTAGCCTCCATATCACGCAATTACCACGGCCGTAAAAGACGTACACACTTATTCAAATGGGCTGGGACGGCGGTGGCTCGCGGCTATGAAGACGTTGACGATGTCATTCTCCTTCCGTCGTGAGCGCGCACACAAAGACACACATGCGCACGTCGGCAACTATTCACCAGAGTTGCTTCCCTCCAGGGGGAGGAAAATGGAAGAAATCCCGTAGGGACCTCGAATGGGTCGTCCGACCTTTTTTCGGACTAATAATGTCTTCCGCCGCGCCGCGAATTAGTATCGGGAAAATAACAGGGGAATGAAGTCCTGAATGTCTCTTACAAATGTCACCCAATTGAAAAAAATCTTATACTTTCTGATCGTCCTAATGGGACGAGGGAAGTACATACATATCACTTTGTTTGTGCTCTGAAAATAACTGCGCTAAGCAATTCGAAAAATGCGCTGTAGAAAGAAACTTTATTACCGACGTAATCGTAGCAGCCTATACGCAAACGCGCAATGGTATTAAGATCTATTTTCGGGCTTCAACTCTCGTGCTGGCGTCACGACGAAACTTGCGATGCGACGACAACGACGTGCTGAGAGCTGCAGTCATGGTGAGCGATGAGCGACACAGACAACGCTTTACCGCAACACTGAAAAGATTCACCTACCCTTTCCCGCAGTCATTCCGACTTTAAAGTAGTTCGTTTATTTTCCTACTGAAAAGACGTCGTTTCCCACCCCCTTTTTCTTCACGATATTTCCGTCACCTCTCTCCTGATTGACCGCCCACGTGTTATCGCTCGCGTCGCGATCACTGGATATATTGTTACGCGCTGTAACTCGCATGGACCACGAGATCCCGTTATGCGCGGTCCAGCTCTGTAGGGGGTGACCTACCCCGATCCTCCCCTCCCCAAGGCAGCTGGAGAATGATTGACAGCGGTAACCTTGCTGGCGTCACAGCCCCTCCCCCCTGCTGGAGAAGCCGACAAATGTAGAAGATGCGCAAGAATATTCTGGGAACTAGGACCCTCGGCACAACGCGGCATTTAGAGAAATTTCTGGACTATGGCCTACGACCCTATAAATACAAGCCACAGCTGGACTGTCGGCAGTCTTGGTAGAAGCCTTCTGGCTAAGTGCAGTAAACAGCGCGTGGTCGAATGCGAGGAGGGGCATTGATGAAGAGGACGGACGACGACGGGAAACTGCCGAGACAGCGGCGGACGAGATGTTTGTGGTATGAATGGACGAGAGGGCGTGAAACCCGAGGAATGAAGGCTACTGTGCATAAGGGCGCTCGGAGAACTCTAGAACATTGCGGACTGGTGGGACCTGGACTAAACTGAGGTGGGAACTGAATTACATATGATATGGACTTTATTGTAAATACTGGAACTATCAAATACGGCCATATAATTTATCAAATAATTGAATAGGGTTTGGTACACCGTCTATTGGGACTGATTTTTTAGATTATTTACTAAATTAATTTCTTTGAGGTAATTGTAAATTGTAGGCCCATTTATTGGATGCATTGATTGTGAACAGCAAGTTATATCAATTATATTGCGAGATGTTGGGTTAAGATGATTTTGTTTGTAGTTATTGTAAATAAAATTAGGACATTATATTAAACTCTTTTATTTAATTTAGTATATTGGCCTTTGAGAAAATTGTAACAATATCGCTTACGTTGACTCCCGCAAATGGCGCCTTTGCGTCACCTTATGAAACGAACATAGACGACAAGTGATAATCAGCCGAAATCGTTGTCGGTATCTCTCTCCTCATCACTGCAGTAGTTTAGGAATAATTTTTTATGTCTTTGTTTGTCCATTTTTCTATTTCGCATAGTACATAATCTAAATATATTTTGCTTGAAAAAAATATTGGAGAAAGAGCTGCATAATACGTAGGTACGTATGACCGGTAGTCAGCTTGTGCTCTACGAGTCCTTACTGAACTGTCAGTGTGATACGTAGATACGTATGACCGGTAGTCAGCTTGTGCTCTACGAGTCCTTACTGAACTGTCAGTGTGATACGTAGGTACGTATGACCGGTAGTCAGCTTGTGCTCTACGAGTCCTTACTGAACTGTCAGTGTGATACGTAGATACGTATGACCGGTAATCAGCTTGTGCTCTACGAGTCCTTACTGAACTGTCAGTGTGATACGTAGATACGTATGACCGGTAGTCAGCTTGTGCTCTACGAGTCCTTACTGAACTGTCAGTGTGATACGTAGGTACGTATGACCGGTAGTCAGCTTGTGCTCTACGAGTCCTTACTGAACTGTCAGTGTGATACGTAGGTACGTATGACCGGTAGTCAGCTTGTGCTCTACGAGTCCTTACTGAACTGTCAGTGTGGCGAAAATACTTGACCCTAAGATAAGATTAGCTGCACGGTGCAGGACAAAATTTTCCACATTCAGCAGTTTCCGGCGTTCAGGTTCGAACTATGCTTCTCTCCCACTGAAACTCATCACTTAGGAGGCGTGCGCTTGTTCGACTTAAACATTTTGACAAGAAAAGTGGATTCATAAATATAACAATAATAAGTCGGAGTTGAAGTCCAGTAAAATTGACACCGCTCTGACGATTACCAAACTCTGGTACAGTGAACCAACCATTTTTTCTTCTTCAAATAACTGTTGTCAAGTCTTTCGGTGTTTATTGATTCTGTATTTGAACACAAGTATCGTGCGTGCCATATTGCAAAACAATTATATACGCGCATTTACTTTTCATGAATCATATAACAAGTTATTTTTTTTAAAAGCAGGATGCCATGTCAATCTTCAGGTCAAATTCAGTACCGTGTGCATTTTGTTTACAGTTCCTGTTATAGCATTTAAGGCCGATATCATGGGCGTTATGGTACTCAGGCGCTCGTGTCAATTTTCCCTGCATTTACTACACCCTTTATTGTTAATTCACTATATCTTATTTATAACGCAGTAATTTTAAAATATCTTATTTATAACGCAGTAATTTGAAAATTCATAAAAACAATGTTGAGGCGATTACTTGTCTTTCTAATGAAAAGGGCGTAGGACATGAATTAACTTCACATGTGTAAATTTACGGCTACAGCTTTTTGGAAGAAAAGTTATAAATTAATTATTTGCCAGCTCAGTGGAACAAAAATGTTGCCACATTTGTGCATTCATCTTATATAATATTTTGCTTCACAATAACATATCGATATTTAAGGCGTGAGAAACTACTCAGCAAATACACATCACTATGGTAAAATATTTGCTCACGAAGTCAGTAAAAACAATTGTCTAGGATATCCCTTTTTTGGTTTTTAGGTACTGCCTTCCATAAAATTGTAAAGTACAATTAACTTCTATAGTGTTAATTGATATCCGAGGCACTCTTAAAGAAGACCGTAACAGTGTGGCTGTTAAGGAAAAAGTGCGAATTTTGATGACTGGGGTTCAGGCGCGAGCAGCGATGTCATGTCAGGGGTGGCCCGGACTCAGCTTCCCGCAGCGCTGGACCCCATCTCCCTCGACCCGTCAGTCGAGCTCGCGACGAGCGTCCTCTGTGACGCTGCCATCTCATTTCACCGTCCCCTCCTCCTCGACGGTACTTCCATGACGGGCGAGCCCCTTCTCTCCAGCACGAGGCGGTGACCATTCAACATGTCCTTCCCTCGTCGCAGGCTGACGGCCCTTCTCCCGTCAGGCGACGCTGACACGCCAATTTCGTCAGAAACACAAGACCCCGGGGGTGGAGACGCGAAAGGGGTGAGACTCAGATCTCACACCCCTCCCCCTCCTCTTACTCATACCCGGTGACCCCGCAGACTCAGGCCTCGTCTCTGCGTCAAACGGAGGGGGGGGGGGGGGCTGTCCCGCCTTTGGCTACAAAGTCCGCTCCTGTCCCGGGCGGAGACCCGACTTGGGCGCCCGCCGCACTTTGAAGCTGTCGCCCGCCTTTCAATCAGGGTCCTTTAGCGCCGATATCTCAAGGGTAAGGGGGGGGGGGGTGACGACGACTCTTTCGACCCCGTCACATCCAGGGAGCGCGCGAGCAAGTAAAAAGACGTCGCAGTTGACGCAGGGCTCTTCTCTTCCTCCGAGATTAAAAAAGGAAAAAAAAAATCTGACGTAAGCTAAAGTACTTCAACTCCACCGAAATTGAGAAAAAAAAAAAAAAAAAAAAAAAGAAAAAAACGACAAAAGTATACAGACCAAACTTAAAAATATCTTCGCCGAACGAATAAAACAAAGTTGCCGAAGTGGAGCAAAATTTACACACATTACACATGCAAGTAGGTGGTAACAATCCATTACACATGCAAGTAGGTGGTAACAATCCATTACACATGCAAGTAGGTGGTAACAATCCATTACACATGCAAGTAGGTGGTAACAATCCATTACACATGCAAGTAGGTGGTAACAATCCATTACACATGCAAGTAGGTGGTAACAATCCATTACACATGCAAGTAGGTGGTAACAATCCATTACACATGCAAGTAGGTGGTAACAATCCATTACACATGCAAGTAGGTGGTAACAATCCATTACACATGCAAGTAGGTGGTAACAATCCATTATTAGATGATACTGTCGTCTAATTCATGTGTGGGTAGGTATTTTTATTTTAAAAAGTCTAAACAGTCAACACCAAAAAGAAGTTTTATTATGTATAGTGCAGCCAATGGAAGGTTCCTATTTTCTCACACTGTGCTATCAAACATAGTAAGAAGATCTATCCCTCTCTCCGATAGCCTTAGAGGCTATCGGAGAGAGGGAAAGATACCTCTCGAAAAAAGTGTCCGTGAAATAAAGCCGTTTTTTACAGTATTTAATTCCCTAAAGGTTGAAGTATGTAATGTACACAGACGGGAAAGTGTTTATCTAGTGAAAGTTAAAGATAATAACTTACCAACGCAAAGCGATATAGGAAGTGAAACACAAATATCTTCATGTGGACTGCAAACACGCTGACTTTTGGGAAAGAGCTTCAGAAAGGACTGAATTGAAACCCGATAAGTTCACCAAATACAAAGTGACCTATTTTAAACCTTCGTATTGCCACGCGCTTCCTGCTTCGCATCCCGCGTGAGCGAGTGGAAATGAAGGACAGCAGTTATATGATAGCGGCGGCAGCAAGTCAATGGATAGTTTTAAATGACAGGCGAGCGATAGGCCGGTGGCCGCGTATCTGTTACAGAACGCGAGCCGTAACGATAATTCTTGTCGCAGCTCGCGCCTCGCTGACCCTGAGAAGCTTATATTTCTCCATTTATCACGCAAGAATGTTATCACCATTACATTTCCCAGAACAACTTGGATTGCCAATAACGTTCTAGATGGCACATACCTCAAGTATAAATACCACGTGTGGGCCTCCGAGGAGGGAATGATTAAGAGCCGAGAGTCTGGCGTCTCGTGCGACAGTTGGGCGACACCGGAGTGGCGAGGGACGACTGCAGCGATCTGCGAGAGTGCGCTGGCGAGTTCGTGTGCAGTGAAGAGTGGGACTGATCTGCGGGACTGTGGACTGGATGCGTGAGTGAAAAGACATTCGGGACGATGGAAATAGACAGTTCTAACTAAACGTGTGGAAATAATTGGAGCAGTTTAAGGAACATTAACAAGAGTAAAGGCTGTGATAAAGACTTTAATTGAAATGGAGATAGTAATTAAATACTGCGCTCAATAAGAATAATGAGTCAATAGGACGCTCAGACTGGTAAATAACACGTGTTTGACTGTATGTAGCATTGGGATAATATAATAATTGAATTTAGTTCTTTTATTTTTATTAAGACCTCCATCCCTCACGAACTCGGATACGCCCCTCAGGCGTCCATGTAACAGTTTTACTGATTCCAGTAATCCCCTAGTGTTTCGAGGACAAAAATCGAGTGGCCTACCGGCATGCGTAATAAGCTATTTATTAAGGTCAGAGTAAAGCAACTGTCTATGGAGCACTGCACACGACTGTACAACGTGAAGAACTCATAAAAAAGTAGTACAGAACCATAAAAATGGTCGGAAAAGTGCGATTTATGCCATATATGAAAGAAGAATGTATATATTCTGCAAGATTATAAAATATTTTAGAAAACTATACTTTTTAAATTTAAAACATTAATCGGTTTTAGTAGTCTGTGTTTTTAACATAATTTAAGCATATTTTCATTCTGGATGCTTCAGAAAGCAGAATTTGTAAGAAAATCTTCGTCGTGGAATATCGTCATAATGTTTACTATGATTGTGTGTAAGAAAATTGTAATAATAATGTAGGAAATAATTCTTATCATTGATTTTATATGCGTCTATTTGTCATATGCATTTATGGCTGAAACTGACGTATATAAAGTAAATTATTAAATTTATATTCTCAAATTTTGTTAAGAATGCGTACTCTATCGATTGATTATTGTTTATATGTAAAAGTATATTTTAGTAAAATATTTTACAATGTAGCAAAATACATACATTCTTCTTTCATATACAGCATAAATCACACTTCTCTGACAATTTTTATCGTGTCTGTACTAATTTTTTATGCGTTCTTCACGTTGTACAGTCGGGTACAATACTGCATAGGCAGTTGCCTAACTTCAATCTTAACTTGCGAAACTTGGCCGGACAGCGAAGTTACGAACCCCTATGCCCTTCGGAATTCGAAATGAGGCCAGAGTGGTCCATCGAACTTACTGCTGATGTTATCTCCTGGAAGAGATCGTTGTCAGAGTTCTACTGAACGAGGTGGAGATTCCCATCAATTTAGTTCCATCAGTTTCTCTGGTCCACTTTGTCTTCAGACGCATGACAAGTGTCTTGTAAACGTGGCGACTAGCTCCAGTTCAGATTAAGAGGTGTGGAGTTGGGGGGGGGGGGTTATGGGTGGCATATTCACTTGCCCCTCGACATCTTCTGTACAAGCAGCGGTTGAAACGGGCGTACGAGTGACATGAAAGATGACTAATTCGTCGAAAAGTTGAAAAAAGGGAGGAGGGGTGGGCAAGAAGGTCGCTGCAATGACGTGACAATTAATCCATTTGAAGAGATAAGTAATTTAGGAGGAACGGCCTAGTCGACGGCGTTAGAGCAGATGAAGACGTTATTACGGGGAGAGCGCATATGGAAGAGGTCCAGCGAGACGAATTTAAAGTGACGTCGAATAGCCCACACGTCTCCCAATTTCTCGGGTGGCAGGCGCCGAGATGGTGATGGGCGTCTGTAATGCGCACCAACACTCCATCTTTACCACTGCACCGGCCAAGTGTACTCCCCCAACCCCAACACCAAGCCCCCCCCCCCCCCCCGCCCCACCTCAGCAAACCCCTCTTCATTATACGAGTTATTCCTCATAAAACTGTCGTATAGCCAGTTCACGGTAAACTCAGCACTTCTGAAAGCCCTGCTTGAAAAAAAAAAAAAAAAAGAACTTTCATGGACATCGTGCATTTCTCCTCACCACATGTAAACTTAACATTGCAATAAGCCGCATCACTTTATTCATGCGTCGGTCAAGTGAAACTGTGAAATTATTATAAAAAATAATATTCTACGTATTTCATAGTTCTTACTCTTTATGCATTAAAACCTGGAAGCAATATAAATTATTTCAGTATTCACAAATGTTTACCTAGCATTTCAAATTCGACGTTACCAACTTCACTGGATGCATGGCAGCCACTACACCCGTTAAAATATATGACGGTAGAGTGAGTGAAGAGATTTGGGCGGCTCTTAACAGCAAGGTCTTGAGAGCCGATGAGGGTGATTGAACTGAATTTGGAGCGGCGCCGGAATGAAGGGGCGGGGGGAAACGGGAGATCCTCGAGAAAACCCGCCGACCAACGGCATCGTCCGGCACGGTTCCCACTTGCGATAATCCGGTGTCCCGCCCGGATATCGAACCCGGTTCGCCTTGGTGCGGGGGCGAGCGTGCTAACCGCTCAGCCACCGTGGCCCCATATGTCGGTAGAGGCAGTGGCATATTTCAAAGGTAGATTTCGAAAGTTCTCGCTTGTACCGCGAACAGCCTATAAGAAAACGTACTTCCAAATTAATACGCATGAACACGGACTATATAATTTAAGCTGCGATTTTAGGGCGGTCGTCAACCTGGAACTATTTTCGCGTTAAGCCAAATAATGTACGGATGGCGAAGTAGTGTCTTGTGGATCCATAGTAGCTATTCACGGGAATGTTAAATGTGTAGCGCCATTGATATATTCTTATGGGGGCCGCGCTTAACATTTCTAGACTTGAAGGCCGATGTGCAGTGAATGTACCGTGTTATAAATATAGAGTTAAAACATCCATTCGATGTTTACGAAATCCGCATGTATACACTGTGAAAAAAAATTTCTAGTTAACTTCCGAAACTGTAATGGGAATTTTTAATCTATACGCATTATGGAATTAATACCTAATATCAGGCTAAAAATGTAGGAATGTTTAGCGTCGCTACTATAAAAAGTTGGTAAATTCCCCGCGCATACTACTCTCTCCAGATTAAATGTAGGAACGCTACCATGGATGTGTGGGAATAAAAAACACTCGCCGTTTCTCACTACACGTACAGTGTAAGTAGTAAGTAGGTTATGTACACTGTAAAAAAAATGTATTGTACTTTTACAAGAAAAATACTTGGAAACACAACTACCCAGAAATTCCTTTGTACAGTTACAAACGGTTTCCTTAAAAACCTGCGAAGAATATATATATAATATTACAAATAATAGTCTTGTATTACAAATTATATTATTGAAAAGTGGAAATAAAATTATTATTTTTCTTTTAGAAAACTAATACGATGAATTAAAAACAGAGAATATTAAAATATTATTTCAAAATACAATTTCTCGAAGAAAAAAAATTCACCTTGCAGCACACGAACTATAACGCACACGCTTAACCACAAGCCATGGGCTGCAGAATCAGTGGGTCAGGGGGGATCATATGACTCCTGATACTGTAATGTGCTGTAAAAGTCAGTTTCTCAGAATAAATAACGTGTATTAAAAATATATATTTTGTTGTTAAATTAATACCGTACGCAAAGACGAACTTGAGTATTATTTTCAAATATGCTTCTAATAAAATGGTGTAGTATTTCTATAATTTGTATGATCAGATAGTTCTTTATTAACGATATCAGCTATGAAGTTAAAAAAAAAAGTGTTATGAATTATGTGAGTACCTAAGCCTCAGTAATTTAAAAATAATATTTTTACAATATTGTAATACTTGCTTGTGTTAATTTAAATTATATATATACATAATTATTTTACTTACGAGCTTTACAATTATATAATTATTTTCGTAGTAAATATATATACCTACAAAATATTAGTAAAGTTTTCGGTAAAAAAAAAAACGAATTTATTTCATTTTGAGAGTTCTGTGTATATTATATGAAACTTAATCACTAACCATTAACGGTTAATGAGTAATAACGTCACGTGTTTTTAAAATTGTCGTCGTTTTATTATAATGATTACTTGAGTTGTTTAAAGTGTTTAAGTTATTCAAACTTGCAATACATTACTTTTTGCACGCAACTATACTTGATATCACCCCTAACTTTTGCACAAACAGTTATTTACGGTTTTACGTTTTTGACTGTCAGCCATTTTGCTTGAGCTCGTGGATACGGTCAGTAAAACACAAACATATTTTTAGGTGTATTACAAACACAGCTCTTGTATTTTACAAACTAGTGATTTTACAAGATATATTTTTGTATTCAACATTTGTAAAATTACGAACAATTTGTTAGCAAAAGTTAAAGTTTTTTTTACAGTGCACGCCTGTCACTGCCGAAATCTGATGAATCCAGAGCGAATGCTATTTCCGCTCAGGAGGACATCTAAATAATTGTTTGAAAAACGTAATCAACGTCCGTGTTTCCATGCAATATAGTTTAAGTGCACTGTTATGTAATCTACTCCCTTGGGATGTCACAAATCACTAAGCGGACGCCATTAAAAAGTATCCTTCCTTTTTTACATTACTGCAATTGCCGGCGATTGAGATCGAAGCCACAGGTCGCATTTGCCAAGTAATTTAATGTACAGAACAGTGTCACTCTCACTCTCTCTCTCTCTCTCTCTCTCTCTCTCTCTCTCTCTCTCTCTCTCTCTCTCTCTCCCTCCCTCTCTAACGCCAGTGAAAACCGGTGAAACGCGTTTGAGTGCATCGTAACTTAATTATCACAGATCGGAAAATTTTTCATATTTAATGACTCAACTAAACTTCCACCGGCTGCTGACTTTGAAAGGAGCAAGTTTTTCCACTGAGCGGCTAGCGATTGAACTTGTTTCATCTTGCAATTGCAAGTCTTTTGTTGGCTCAGCGTCCTCATTCGCTGGCCACGCTAACGATATTCCAAAAGAAAAATTCAAATTTTTTAACTTCCGAAGAATATGGCCTACCGTCAAGTGAAACAGCTGGGGATTGGATCACACAGACGTGATATGTTATGTAAAGAGAAATGGTAAATCTGTTCTTTTTTTTTTTTGCCTGTACGTATTACAAATCCAACACTGGGCTCAGTCATCCTGTGCTATCGTGTATAGTGTTCTTTGTATTAAGTACTTGAAGGTGTGAATTTAAATGACTATGTGGGCTATAAAACATAAGTAGACTTCAAAATATATGTATCTATAACTTTCTTTAGAACTATATTAAAACAGCACATTTGTGTAGACAATGTTTCTTGGTGATGACCAGTCCACTGCTACGATTGGTGCACAATACAGCAATGAATTATCTTTTTTAAATATTTCGTTCTAACCAGGCAAATGAGAACAATGACACCGCCGTGGCTGAGCAGTTCTTGGCGGATAGGGCCGCAAGGAAGTACGCCTTCCACAAACCCATGAATAGCCGGAATGCAGCGGCGAGGGGGGGTGGGAGAACGCCGAGAAACCCCGCCGACCAGCGGCATCGTACAGCCGGTTCCCACGTGCGAAGATTTGGGAGAGGCTGCGTCGGAAATCGAACCCGGTTCGCCTTTGTGGGAGGGCATCGCTCTAGCCGCTAGGCCAAACCTCGGCTCCCAAAGGAAGGTTATATATTTGGCTGTTGCTGTACCTAGCCAGGATCGGTGTTCGATCACTTCCTTTGTGGCTAACTGATTCCTAAACCTTGCTACCGTTCTGATTGAAGAACTGTCGGTTTGGTTTTCATGACGAAACTCTAGACCCACTCCTAACTTACCGTTTCAGGTGTTGGAAGGATAGATATATACAGAGCGAGTCATCAACTCTGCGACAAACGGCGAGATGACGTTCCTTGCAAAATTTCAGTTAGAAAATGCCTGACAACGAACGCCAGGAAACCGCTCCTAAGTGCAGGGAACCCTTGTGAAGATGGGGTTGCAAATATGAACTTTATTTAATTACAATGAAACCATGTGATATTAAGGGAGGAATTGCTGTACGCATGTCAAACAATTCAGTCACTGTAACATGCAAGTACCCATGTTGACCTACCACATACCCTACATAGTAAAACGGGGGTTGCCACCTCAGCGAAAAAAGGGTCGTCGTACATCATTACGTAAATTATGATCACGGCCTATGAATTCCATTGCAAGACTTGAAAACAAGTCATCGTGATAAGAAAAGCTCCGATGAATGGTTTGCGAGAAAACAGACCTCCAAGATATTAAAAACCACGTAATACTTATGAGGCATTTAATATCTTGGAGGTCTGTTTTCTCGCAAACCATTTGTCGGAAGTTTTCTTACCAAGAAGACATTTTTTTACGTCTTGCAAAGGTAATTCATAGGCCGTGATCATAATTTACGTAACGATGTATGAAGACCCTTTTTTCACTATTTGAAAGGGTGGCAACCCTAATTTTACTATGTACGATATACGGTAGGTCAACCTGGGTACTTGCATCTTACAATGACTGAATTGTTTGGTGTGCCTACAGAAATTCATCCCTTACTATCACATGGTTTCAGTGTAATTAAATAAAGTTCATAATTGCAACCCCATCTTCACAAGGGTTTCCTGCCCTTAGGAGTGGTTTCCTGGCGTTCGTTGTCAGACATTTTCTAACTGAAATTTTGCAAGGAACGTCATCTCGCCGTTTGTAGCAGAGCTTATGATTCATTTAAATATATATATATATGCGTGCTGTACTTAGCCGACACAACACTTGTTTCGCTGTCACCACCAATGAGCTGTACGCTACATATTCGGCTACGGCTATATGAACAAATTGTAACCTAAACCAGTAAAATGTTATACGAATCATTTACCTACCGGTGAGATCAAAATTTCTCATAAACTGTTCACGTTAAAGTGAGCACTTTTGAGGCCCTAGTCACTTTTTTTTATCAACCATTTTTTATCCTGTCACCACTTTTTAAAAATAAATATTGCCATATAAATAATAAATACAGTTTATATATATCACCGGGTACGAAAATTAACGTCTAAGGCAGCAACATAATATATTATTTGAGTATTATTCGAAATGAAAGGGCTTAAAGAAAGTGCTCACTTTATCGTGAATAGCCTATACACGAACGTACTATACACAACTGTGTACACTGGGTCTGAATGAGTTAACTGCAGCTCGCATAAAAAGTTATCTAACGTGCACCTAAAACAATGCATAAAAGTGGGTCTAAAAGGGTCTTTACAAATTGTCGACAAGTTTCAAAACAAAAAAGTCCTTTAATACAAAATACTGGCGTAAAACAGAGTCTGTAATAAAGAGCCCTAAGCTAAGTTACGAAGTGAAGTTGAGGTAATATTGTGCGAAGTGTTGTGGCAAAGCGTACGTCAAGAATGCACGGCGGGTTTTGCGCTTGGTGCGCTAAACCCCAGTAGCTCTAGCCGCAACCCGGCAGGAAGCATCGAACGGTGGACTGCCGTCGTGAGGTGGGCCCGTAGTTACAACCAGTAATTATCAGGTCATAAAGCTGTCGTAGCGGAGAGGCAATTTCTGCCCAGCCTTGACGGCGGAGCACCTCGTTTCCTGTCGTCCCGGTTGAAACCAGTGTTGCCAATAGCATAATCATGCTACGTGTAGCACATTTCTGGGTTGCTGTGGCATGTGGCATGCAAAGGCAGTTATGCTACGCAAAAGTAAGCATAATTTCTTTAAGTACTGCAACCACATTATCACTTCCACGATTAATGGCACGCTGGTGCCAAGGCATGCAAAGAAGTCTGAATACATTACAAGTTTCATTCAAAACAAAACTATGATAGCTTACATCATAAAGCCATCATCATACCCCAGTACCAGTACGCTCTTATTATAAATCTGCTGACACGAGTGATACAGAGGAAGAAAGAAGCTCTTCCCTATCAATAACTGCTTATTTAAAAATATTATTTTGTGTGTGTGTGTGTGTGTATATATATATATAATCTCTTCAGTGTCATACTTAATCTAGGTTATTTATTTTTAAATAAATGTTTTAAGTTTTTTTATTATTGTATCATACAAGCAATATCTTTTATCTTAACATGCACAACTTTAAGTAATTTTCTTAAATGTAGCACTTTTTTTTTCTCCAAAGTAGCATAATTTTTACAAAGTGGTAGCACAATTATCTGCAGTAAGGTTGGCAACACTGGTTGAGCAGGCGACGTGTCTCCCGCCCACGCCCACGTCTAGTCACTTAAATATTTCTGTTTCGATTGCTATTGGTTATGGCCATGGTGAGAGTGTCCCAAGTAGCTCAGTTTTTGGCTCATCACGACTGTCATATCGCCTACCGATAAAGCAAGACCAGGAGACCGGCCCACCGAATCCGCGGGCTAGGCCACCTTCGGTGAGGCAGGTTATTGTGGTAATTATCGGATCTACTGTTACTACTCGAGTTGTTCGCTCGCGCCTGTCGGCGCCCGCTAGCAATTCTCGACCCGCTTTTATTGTACAACAAATATGTACCATGAAAGCAAAATTGGCCAGAAATAATAATTTGTGGTACGCATGGGTTGGCAAAAAAATTTGGAATGCCTGTCGAAAGCTTTGATATGCTCACCGACTGCCGAAATAATTATGGTGTGCATTTAAAAGTTGCTGTTTATATATCGCGAACCGTTGGACATAGGTCAAATTCTGTGAGTGCTTTGGAATGCCCGAAACACGCAGATTCAATGATAGTACACTTTTTGAAATTATCGTAAAAATTTCTACAGCTATGCTACGTTGTACCATAATTATGATACACTGCAACTGCGTGAGTGGGCTCGTGTACGGTAATTATGGTATATCCAAACCCACTTTTTATGGTAAACCCGAGCCTTATTGTGGGACACAAAACCCCCCCCCCCCCCTCGAAAGTGGAGGCAACCATGACTTGCACCCCCCCCCCCTTTCCCAGACACCAGACACTATCGATCCGTTTGGGTGTAAGTTAAGGCAAACTTTCGTTCTTGATTAGTAAGATAACATTTTATATCACGTTGAAAACATACAAAAAAAATACTGTTCGTTAACCGCATACTGAACATGCTACCGCACTCGCTGACACGCAAGTTGCCAGTTACATTCACAGCGACTTAACTATTAGTTATATGTCTTAACGTTGTTATTGCGCGCGTAATGTTATGTTATTGCAAACCAAGTTGGTGATTTTTAGTAACACGTTTACATTCCTAACAATTTAATGTTTTCAATAGACTGATGCGTGAATAAAATCATAGCACCCATGACAATTTTAATGTTCCGCATGGCGGAATGACACGAAATGGGAGAAAAGTAGTTCTTATGCAGGACTTTCAGAAATGCTCAGTCAATCGTGAACAGCATACGGTATAGTTACTGCAACGACGTGCAGTCATGAAATGTGACACCGTTAGCAGGTTTAAGACATTTCTAAGACAAAGAGTATCTAAACTTCTACATAGAAATATAGTAGAGCCCTTCCTTGCGACTTACAAAACGTCTAAAAATACACCTTAAAGTTTTCAGACAGGGGAGACGCATTCATTTTGCCTAACCTCAAGTGATGGATGAATCGTGTTTCAGAAACGTTGGCTGCTGGCAGACGCGGCAGTCCAATTGCTATTCTATCGAAATTCAGAAAACAAACACCTAACCGCGCATAATTTCCTAAAAGAAAGCATCTTTCGTTTGACTCGCAATCGGGGAGGTAGCACGTTTGATTCCGACAGCCTATACTAGAGAGTTGATTTTTCCATTGGGATTTTGGTAAATATTCTACGCGACTGTCTCTTCAGCTTCGTAACTAAGGCCAAAGGCCAGGCAGTAAGAAAAGGCAGATTTCAGAGCGTGGTCTGACATTCCAACAAGTTTTTCTACGGTGGTATATCTGCTAGCAATAATGTAAAAATGAAGTATTGCGGAGATGCAGTTGAGTGTTGTGCACGAGAAGTTAAATTTCAATGAGAACTGGTACGTTCGACCACAGACAGAGATAAGAACTCGCTTGATTCTCACTAATTGCGGTTCCTTGCACACTCTCGAAATCCTTCAGAAATAAAACAAGTGTATGCAGATCATGCACTAACGAAATTACAATAAAAACTATGTTTAGAGGTGCGTCAGTTTTAGTTGGCACATCTTTTTGGGAAATAGTGTTTGTGCGAAGCAAAGGGGAAGCTGTGACTACGATCCACGAGGTACAAATTATTGTGACGTTTGCGGTCCGTCTAGCGAGTACAGTGAGGCGACAACGGAAGTAAAGAAGAGAAAGGCAAGGCCGAGAAAGGAAAGAGGAACACGAAGACTGAGAGCACAAGAGGGAAAGAGGAGGCCCGGAGCGCGCTGTCAGAAGAGTCGACAGTGGCAATAATTTAAGGCGGGGTTCTCGCGAGAGGGGACATCGGCTACCAGTCTGCTGACGAAGTAGTCGCCCTTGGTGCGGGGGGGGGGGAGGGGGTATAGGAGGAGATGCAGGTCCGGGGCGAGTATAAATAACAAGAGTGGGAGGTGGATAAGAAGTACGTGGAGGAGGCGGGCGCTTGTGGGAGGGAGAGGCAGCACGCCATGTCAGCATGTAAAGCACAAACAATAACATATGTGACAAGACAAAACAAAACAGACAGGGCGGATGGTTAAAGAAAGTCGAGAAACAAGAAGAAAGACTGGGGAGCTGTGACGTCCAGCACCACGCGGTAGCACAAAGCAGGAGGGTGAAAAGGAGAGTGGGGGGAACTATAAATATCTCAAAAGTTTTCAATTGTTCCCGAAAAGCATGATGAAGGTAAGATTGAGGAGGTGAGGTTGAGGGGAAGGGGTGGACCGTGGAAACGGGAGACGACGCCTGCGTTTTTTTTTTTTTCCCCGCGACGTGCGCGAGCGCATGTCTGCGGAGTGGTGACTCGTGCGAGCGCGCGGCGGGCGATAGGCATCGTCTGGTGCTGCGTTGGTGTATGGGGCTGCCCTGCCTGCAGTAGCTAGGCTGCACGATGTCTCTCGCCGGGGGACAAGATCGCGGCCGCACACGGAGTCCTCCTCGCCGCCTGCGGTAATAAGGCACCGAGACATGGGCCGTCGCCGCCGCTGCTGCGTCCACAACAGTCGCGGTGGACCAACCTGGAGGCGACGGCTTCGCAATGCCACGTTATACATAAGCAAGCAGTACTAATACAGCTGTTTTTTTTTTCTACTGCTGCTAATTATTTTCCAAACATTTTAACACTTAAGTCGGGTTCACTCGAGACAATACATCCTGATACTTGGTAGCCGTTTCAGTGCTACAGTTAGGCGAAAATGTGAATATTTAATTATTTTACAACTATACGCCTCATATGAATCATGTGTTGTTGACAATATTTAATATTAATAAAATACTGTAGGCCAACTTTTAATTGATATCTCCACTCTGCTATAAATTTGAAATTTCCGCCAATTATGCATTTCTTATAGGTAATTTGCGTCGTCAATACATCTTACTACAGACAAAAGGAAAACAATTTTGAAGGTATCTCACAATGATTGTCTCAGGCACAAAGCAACCAGCTTTGTGTGTAGGCTTTCGTTTTGGAAACGTAATTATGAGTGTATGGCTGTAATAAAAGAACACCAGAAACAGTTGAGAAAATTTAAATTTCAAGATGCGCAATTTGTTTTACAACTTAGTGTTACATACATACGCGAGAAATTGACCAAGGTTAAATATATAAGCACGAATCCAACCATAACATCACAGGTTAAGATAACCTGATCTGTATAACAATTTTTCTAACATTCACTTGGGATTTTTTTTTTGGATCGAAGAGGTTAGAGGGTGATCACCCAAATAACATCAAATCCTTCACTGTTGATTGTGCGTGTCTTCGTGAGATCAAATAAAAACGAGATAATGAGGCCAAGACATCAGAGAAGAGGTCAGCGCTAATCTCTATACCAGCTGCTCTTTCCTTACGGAAACATTAACCGCTTCTGGCCAGCATGGACAATGGAGCGTAATAAGTGAACATATAGGTGGGAAGGAAAAGGCAACTACCCGAGTAAAATGTCCACACTACGTCAATATACTGCCCACTACCAACATGAGAATTATACAGCCCGCATAACTCCCGGGGCAATCAAAACAGGAACCTCGAAACTGACACCGAGCGAAGTGGTGCAGTGGTAAATCGCTGGACTCGCATTCGGGAGGTCCCGGGTTCGATTCCCGGTCCGGCATTCCTGATTTCCGTTTTCCATAGTTTCCTGCAATCTCTCCAGCCGAGTGCTGGGACGGGTCCTCAACAAAGGTCATGGCAGGTTCCCTCCCTCTTCGCTAAGCAACTTGCCCCGTCTCTAATGACCTCGCTGTAGACGAGACGTTAAACCCAACTACCTACTTCAAAACTGAACACTTTTATATTTTACCTTACCGTTTCAGTCAGTTACATAGGCATTCGCCCTCAAACCAAACCTTCCCTTTCCCTCGATGGGCGACCGCAGAGCAGGCACACGTCATTTGGTCGTCCGACTTCTGTGTTTCGAGATACACAAGCGGTTCCTGGGGAAGGCGGGAGTACGTTGTGAGGAGGAGGGGGGGGGGGGAGGATGGAATGAAAGCCAACTTTCGTACCACGACACTGCACCCACACGGCCGAAACCATGCGTCTGTCGCGACGACGCGGATGAAAAGGATCTCCGCACGACAATGACAATAGGCATATCGTCGCGCGGACATGTGGTGTCTCCTCCGCAGACACAAAAGAAAAAGACCTCCCAACGAGGAGTGCTGTGAGGGGGAGGGGACAGCCACACACTGTTTATTGTATCAAATGAACCGCAACAACAGCGGCGCGGGGATCATTGTTTGCGCGGTCGTAATAACAGGGCCGGGCCAACGACATGCATATCACGATTTGTACGGCACACACACACACACGCCAGATGCACGTCGTGCGTGCGTATGGAAATCTGGACACACACGCCGTGCAGCGCACAGACATGGTTTGCGGTCAGCGCCCACGCCGCAGCTGCCTCCGGAGAGCGGCTTGGCCTTCCTCCTTCGCTCAACCCTTCACTTGCCGGCAGTCTAAGACGTCAGTGACCGGAGGTCGTACCACAGGCTGTTCACTCCACAATGACACCACAGTCCAAGTCAAACACACGCCGGTGAAGAAAACTGCACGTCTGTTATCTAGCATTTACAAAAATATTTCGTTTCTAGACAGAAATTAATTTCTAAACAATTTTTTTTTAATATTTAGACTTCCATTTTACGACGTGCTGGTTTTAAGCCCAAGAACGAATAAACAGTATTGGTTATTTTGCTTAAGCCGATTTTCATTTGTGGTTAGGAACGCGAAAACAGAAACTGTGTCTACGAAGTATTTTATGGTAATTCACATTGCCAAATTACTTCGTAGTGACCACTTCGTAGTTTTTTTTTTTAAATTGGGAAAGGAATGTTGATTTCAGTTTTGTGTTGACCACAGTCAAATCTGGTGGGGTAATTTTTCTTCCCCTCCCACCACCCTCTTCGTGATAGCCAATTAAGTGGATTTCAATTTAGAAGTTCTTCCAGTTACGAAGACGAAACACATTAAAAATGTGCAGCAGTGAGAACGAATCGGTGGTTTATACTTTTTACATTTACCTATCTGCGTTTTTCATTTTAGTTCCTCTAGATGCTGTTTGGAAGTGGACTTTTGCGGATGCGATTCGAGATTCCTGCAAATTAGCAAATTAATTAATCAAACTGTTCGTCGATACCTTGCAGGAAAGTTCACGTAATTTAAACAACGCCATTGAAAAATGCACTGGAAACTATTGGACGGCGACTCATCAGAGCAGCTGTACAGCGAAACTATTGGACGGCGACTCATCAGAGCAGCTGTACAGCGAAACTATTGGACGGCGACTCATCAGAGCAGCTGTACAGCGAAACTATTGGACGGCGACTCATCAGAGCAGCTGTACAGCGAAACTACTGGACGGCGACACAGAGCAGCTGTACAGTGAAACTACTGGACGGCGACTCAGAGCAGCTGTACAGTGAAACTATTGGACGCCGACTCAGAGCAGCTGTACAGTGAAACTATTGGACGGCGACCCATCAGAGCAGCTGTACAGCGAAACTATTGGACGGCGACCCATCAGAGCAGCTGTACAGCGAAACTATTGGACGGCGACCCATCAGAGCAGCTGTAGAGCGAAACTATTGGACGGCGACTCATCAGAGCAGCTGTATAGTGAAACTACTGGACGGCGACCCATCAGAGCAGCTGTAGAGCGAAACTATTGGACGGCGACTCATCAGAGCAGCTGTACAGCGAAACTATTGGACGGCGACTCATCAGAGCAGCTGTACAGCGAAATTATTGGACGGCGACTCATCAGAGCAGCTGTACAGCGAAACTATTGGACGGCGACTCATCAGAGCAGCTGTACAGCGAAACTATTGGACGGCGACTCATCAGAGCAGCTGTAGAGCGAAACTATTGGACGGCGACCCATCAGAGCAGCTGTAGAGCGAAACTATTGGACGGCGACCCATCAGAGCAGCTGTACAGCGAAACTATTGGACGGCGACCCATCAGAGCAGCTGTACAGCGAAACCATCGGACGGCGACCCATCAGAGCAGCTGTAGAGCGAAACTATTGGACGGCGACTCATCAGAGCAGCTGTATAGTGAAACTACTGGACGACGACTCATCAGAGCAGCTGTACAGCGAAACTATTGGACGGCGACTCATCAGAGCAGCTGTACAGCGAAACTATTGGACGGCGACTCATCAGAGCAGCTGTACAGCGAAACTATTGGACGGCGACTCATCAGAGCAGCTGTACAGTGAAACTATTGGACGGCGACTCATCAGAGCAGCTGTACAGCGAAACTATTGGACGGCGACTCATCAGAGCAGCTGTACAGCGAAACTATTGGACGGCGACTCATCAGAGCAGCTGTAGAGCGAAACTATTGGACGGCGACCCATCAGAGCAGCTGTAGAGCGAAACTATTGGACGGCGACCCATCAGAGCAGCTGTACAGCGAAACTATTGGACGGCGACCCATCAGAGCAGCTGTAGAGCGAAACTATTGGACGGCGACTCATCAGAGCAGCTGTATAGTGAAACTACTGGACGGCGACTCATCAGAGCAGCTGTACAGCGAAACCATCGGACGGCGACTCATCAGAGCAGCTGTACAGCGAAACCATCGGACGGCGACCCATCAGAGCAGCTGTACAGCGAAACTATTGGACGGCGACTCATCAGAGCAGCTGTATAGTGAAACTACTGGACGGCGACTCATCAGAGCAGCTGTACAGCGAAACTATTGGACGGCGACTCATCAGAGCAGCTGTACAGCGAAACTATTGGACGGCAACTCATCAGAGCAGCTGTACAGCGAAACTACTGGACGGCGACTCATCAGAGCAGCTGTACAGCGAAACGAGTAGTACCAAGTGTAAAACCTCTATGCTATTGTCTCTGACAGAACTTCCCACTATAGCAAATATGACAACAGGAAGATTGCGTCCCGAGAAAGTTTACTTGTCAAGCCGTGCGAGAAACGTTTAACAAAAGGAAATTAATATTTAAAGACGCAACACGACAGCGGTCTATCTCACCCAGTCTAGCCACAAAAGGAAACTTCTTACAAAACTTACACGCACCCAGGCCAAGAATTCTTATTGGCGCCCCATTGTCCGTGCCCCATGCGAAGAGAGAGTCGGGCAAGGCCGAAGCGCGAATATTTCTGCCAGGAAGCGCGACAAAGGTCAGGGCATTGGCGACTAGCGTGGGAAAACCTTAGCAAGAAGTAAAATTCTGAAAGAGAACAGAGAACCGCGCCTCAGGGATAGAAATTCTGCGGCGCGCCGTTCAAACAGACGGCGATAAATAAAGTGGCCCGGAGGGGTTTGTCGCGTTAAAGACGGATGTTACGTGCGCGTGATTTACTGCGGTACGCAAACAAAAAAAAAAAAAAAACACACACACACACACCGAAAAAGAAGCCCCAGCCCACGGGTGTGATGAAGGGGAGGGGGAGGAGCTGGGGTAGTGTCGCCTGCAAGGAATGGACAAACAGGATCCAAGGGGACTCGGGTGAATTATTGGACGTCGTCGACGGGCAGTTCCTTCAAGTCCGTGCCTCGTCCAACGGAACATCAACCGGAACACGCCCCCCCCCCCAGACACAATCTTGACAAGGGGGTGGGGGGGCCCTCATGAGTCAAAATGAAGAAAGCAAACACGAATGCGTGACACTAACGCGTCTGCGTGTCTTGGTTGGGAACGCCGTCGCATTATCGTTCGTTTCGGGTGACAAACCCTCGTAAGATAATGCAGGCGGGCCCAGGTGAGCCAGACTAGACAACGACGCGGTGTAAATCCCGGACTGAAGAGCGCGCGTCGGGCGGGCATCAGCGACGAACAGCCTCCTCGCAGCCACTTGCGAGCAGGCTCGAACGCGCATCAGATACGTGATATTTGAAACACGTGACGGGCTCCGAATGCGGGGCATTAGGCCGCAGCTACGTGTACACTGCTACGTATGAGCCAAGTCCTAGTGGAGCGCTTTTGCCATATAGGTCCACCGTGCCGAAGAGGCGAGCTGCTCGGACATGGTTCAACTTATTACAGATTCTATTAGGTTTATAGTAATACTCAACGTGCTAAAAACTAACTACCAAGACTGCTATGCTCCTCAAAATCTGGACGTTCTCCGGTTATTGTATTTACAGATATCTAGTAATAATTTAACTTAAATTACAAACCCTACACTACTTAACGGTCAAACTAGTTTCCTTACATAAATGCCATATGTGGTAGTACGATTTGTGAAATGGAACCCTGTCTACGTTTACGTTCGGTTCTATGGGTTCCAGAATATAGGCCTATTTTACTTCGCCAATCCCATAAAATCTATAAATATGTACATCGCATACAATCCTTAGCAAAAACCGGATGCGTGAATGTTAAAATAAACACGAACAGTTTGAGGGTCCTAAGTACTGAAACGTTTTCTGTGAAATCGATGTTTGCGCTTAAACGCGTATCTCGGTAAATGAAAGTTCTGGAAATATGACTTTTAGCCAGAAAAAAAAAAATCTATGGCTCCTTTTTTTTTTTTTTTTTTTTTTTGTCATATTAAGTGTATTCTTGAAGAAACAAATTCGTGAAAATGGTTCAATATCGCATTTTTAAAGCGTGCCTATGCAGCTTCTTTAATCGGCAAGAGAGAGTACAACTATACGAGCGTAGTTTAATCCGTGGGCTTTCATCGCGTGTAATAAAGTCCCACTGTTACAGATCTAATTTGCACAGTAGAGCGTCAGGACGGAAAAAACTGCACGCCTTGCGCGTAGGAGCGATGAGGCACTAGGCATGCGGGTTAGTGTCGCCCGTATCGCTCCCTCGCTGCTTGACCTTGGATGCTCAGCTCCATCCCACTCATAATGGGTCTCTATCCGCTATTGTGGGCAGTAGACCGTTTGTTCGTCTTTAGTAATATGAGCAAGCCATAACCTACAGAACAGTAGCAAAGTTTACGAATCAGTTTCCAGCAGGCAAGATCATTGGACACTCAGCCTCGCAGAGAATGGCAGCGGCGAAAACTAACCTTCCTATTCTATGTAGGCCTACACACAATTGTCTAAATTGGGAGTGAATGGGTTAACAGTCTCACTTGGCTTTCGAAATTAATCTTAGGAGAAAATCGCTGCTTCTACCAGCATATATGTTAACGGGCGCACGGAGTGACATGCATAGTGGAGTTGGCAGCGAAGGAGGGAAAGTAGTTCCGTACCTTAACGTCGAAAAATAAATGTTCGATAGCCATTGGTGATAAATTAAATTATTTATTTAACGTTCTGTTATTTTTTTTTTAATGCATCGAAAAATATATAACGTGTATACAAGTAGATATTAAGCAGGACTTTCGAATGTGCTCAGTTTATCGTGAATAACCTATAAACAGTCATTCTTCGTCACCAAGACTCGGGAACTGGAAAGCATATATATATATATATATATATATATCAGCTGTGCGAAGAAAAGTGTCCGCGCCTGCCTTATGTGTTATTCGTAACACACCGGCACTAACACCGACAAAGTTTTAAGTTAAAAGGCATACAGTTACGGAAAGTTTATACAACATAATAAATAAAACGTTGCCTACATTTCAGCTGTACTGTGCATAAAAAAGGGCACCCAATCCAATGCCAAATTTTTTTCCCATGCATTTTTCTTTCACCAGTGAATTCTGCAGTAATTGTAACCAACTATATTTACTATTTTGTTACTAAATCAAGTGTTAGAAAAACTACCACTCGATCGTAATATAGAAAATTGTTTTTTTTTTTTCAAGTAGATACTAATTTCGCCGCAAATAAGACAGTAATCGGAAATAAAATGTTTTTCGAAAATTCCTTTGTACAGTAGTATGAAAATGATGTTTCACAAAGTGCATCTTCCATTAGTATTATCATTTCCATGTTTCCTACGAAAATGATTTCCTTCAGAAGGTCAGAAAGGGGATAAATTATGTAAGTCTGGAATAAAAAAAAAACCTATGCACAATTAACAAAACATGCAGATGTTATACAAAAAAAACAGGAACCCAGCTGCTTACAAAAAAAAATAGTAGTCCATGAAAAAGACAAATGCTCGCGTAATCTTATTAAGATTCAGCCATATATCAACAGTTCAGCTAAAATAAACAACCAAAAATAAAAGTAGACGAGCATATTTTCAAGAGAGTTAAAACAAATGATACGTCGTTTTGTTGGACTTTGATGTATAAACGTATGAATGTTGAGAAAGCCCTCCTCAGACATCGTTCATTGTTTCTCTACATTCTTATTTGCACGGCTGACATTCAGGCAGCCATGGCGGGTGCGACAGCGGTGACATCTCGCAGGTAAAAGAGGAACCATGACGCCGAGAGGAGAGAGAGAGAGAGGAGAGAGAGAGAGAGAGGAGAGAGAGAGAGAGAGAGAGAGAAGGGCGACACACAACCGGTTGGTCTCCGCGCCTCGCGTTGAAGTCTCCTGTCCCGACCAACCACGCGGCCGAGCGCAGGGTCAAACGGCGAACATTTCGTGACCCACTGACCCGCGGGGCGTTAGCGCTTCTGAAGATATATCACGCGGCCGGTTGGAAACACGCTGAGCGCGGCCATTACGTCCCGCATCATCATTTATCGTCGCCATCAACAACTTTTAGTGTCCTGGCGCGGCTGTGCTTTCGAAACATGCGCCCCGCCCGTGACTTTTTACTCGCTGGGGCGAGGGACTAGTCTGTCAGAAGCACTGTTAGGCCAGTCACGTCTTCCAGCTTCATTATGCATTGTCTGATCTCCGTCGTGTCCAATTTTACTACAATACGTGTTTGGCCTACTTAAAAAGTTGAAAATGTTTCCTGTCAGAGGACAGACAATCGTAGCAATAGTTTCAACAAACAAAATGAATTTATGGATTACGCGATTCTACAAGTACTTGCAGAACAACGTGTCATAGGCTCTTATGAATTAACTATCACAAGGTATTTGTGGTATCATCTCAAATTTCGATCACTCTATTAGCTCTGCATAATTAACGCGTCATCTTTTACCGTACAAATCGGCACTCATTGCCCAATGTCATAGCCGGAAAAAAAGCTAAACCTTTGGTTTTATAAAAACCAATTTTTGTTAATTTAATATCAGATACAAATCGGTATCCAACGGACAGTCAAGAAAAGTATTAAATTGTTAAAGCTTACATTTTTATTCAAACGTTTTGAATGTAGCTCGTATGTCTGCATTTCTATAAAACAACTACAAAAGTGTATTTTCTACAGGAATAAATTTTAATTGTCCGTCGATGACGCACAGCTTTAGGGCTGACGTCCATAAATCAGCGGACACAAATGGCCACTCTTCGAAAGCCAGTTTTATAAACTAGATGACGTCAGCGAAAATGGCTGGTGCCAGTCAGGTTGTTAACGCACTCGATGTGTAGTCTGGTAACAATCCCATGGTTGTCAAATACACAAACTTGACAATATTTATGCCATTTTAGGTTATACTATAATCTTTTATTTACATATTTGTAAAGAAGACTAGAAATTTGTTTCATGGAAGGTTTTCGCATCTACAGCGCAGGAACATTTAATATTCGCAAGTTTTTATGGTATTTTTGTCTAAAATAATAATGAACATGAACACACAACAGCGTGTGCTTGAAAAAAAAAAAATTATCTGCAGGCCTGCCGTTTTTACAGAGAATTGACTAAAAATGGGAAACTAGTGTACCGTGTTTCTTGAACCAAATTCTTTCATATATGTGTGTGTATATATTATATAACATACATGTATATACGTACACACGTGCGTAGGTAGCTTTCTCTTCTGAATCTTTTTAATTGGAAAGTATCCTTTCTTTATGGCGACGTCGTGACGTTTCAAGCGCATAAATCTACTGGTAGGTTTGACTGATTTCGAAATACTGGTGTGAGCAGGCGCCAGCCACCTCTTCCCCCCCCCCTTCTCCTTCACAGTCACCATCATAAGCATATTTTTCCGGCCATCTGTCGCAACCACGGCCTGCATGACTCATACTAAATCCTTGGATGACGTGGCGTGGGAAAGGGCTATGTGACGCGTCCGTGATTGACGACTCACACCTGGCGGCGACCAGCACCTTCCAGAAGGTCGGGAATTGTCTTCTCGTCGTTAAAAAAAACCTGGCTGCTCAACTGGGTTATCTTGGATATGCGTATGCATGGCAAATCGCAGAAATTGGAAGGATTAGTGCAAGTAAAATTACCTACAGCCCTCGCCAGCCGACAGTGTTTGTAAACCCCTTGTGTTTTCGGAATGAAATACCTACACATTAGGGCACTAGCCTATAGACTGATTTAGAGAGCTGGATTCTATCATTTTTGTAAACACGACTAATTGAATTTATTAAAATTACTAACGTCACTAAAGTGACAGATAAATGGTTTTTGCACTGAGCATTGTAGTACAGTGAGTTATATTAACACAGTGAGATAAATATCTGTGTAGTATTTTAGAACCATAATTAAATCAGGAAACTGAATTTACCTCTTTTATTTTACTAACACCTCTGTCCTCCCAGGAACAGACAATATGTACTAAGAAGTATAATAGTATACTTTGGCTATGAGAAATCGCCTTATACATATATTACCTATAATACGTCATTCACAAAAGTAAATAAATTAAACATTATAATACGTAGACCCCTATACGCTTACACATTAGCCTCAGGGAAAATTTGCAGGTTAAAATTACATTTAGGCTAAACTCCACAGTCCTCTGGCAGATGTCAGTACACTTCATTATATGAGATGGCGCCCCAAATTCTGAGTAGGTTGTGCATTATCATATTCTTATGTAGATGTCGGTTTTCCGTGCGTAGCAAATAAAAATCCCAGTTGCGAAAATAACGCACATGTGAAAACTTTCGCGGCCACTTGTACAAAATAAGGCTAACATTGCCCCATACTTTTTCATTCGAAACAAATAGTTTACGACCTCGCCTCCTAATTACTGTAAATATCATGGTTACCAATTATATGTATAAGGCACATACAAGCAGCGATTCTTCGAGGCTTCGTTTGAAAATAAATTGTGCAGGTGGTACACAGTTACCAAAAATTACTGCAACAGTTAAGTTGTTTATTCAGCATGTTAGAGAGGAAGAGAGACAGAGAATGCATTGGCTGACCATTCCTGCATGTAATACAGACGAATGTGATAGGCACGTCACAGGCTGGTCTACTCGGAAAAGAAGTTGTAAAGGAGCTGGTTACAGTGTTCCCCGGCAGGTACAGGCTGTTCACGGTAACATGAGCACTTTTGAAAGCCCTTCTTAAGATCTACTTGTATACACGTCGTGTATTCTTCGGCCTTATGTAAGATTCACATTCCCGTGGGCCTCATCACTTTATTCATGTGTCGGTCAAGTGAAACCGTGAAATTATTAGAAAAGTAAATACTGTATAAATTTGCTCATTTTTTACACTTCGGTGCATAAAAAAAAAAAACAGAAAACGAGAGAAATAATTTAAGTTTATCACATATGATTACCTAACACTTTTAATTCGACGTTAATATATGGAACTACTTTCCCCTCCATCGTTACCAACTTTATTGGGCGCATGTCACTACTGAGCCCGTTAAAATATACGCATGTAGGGGCGGTGACTTTTGCTACGGTTGATTTCAAAAGGGCTCACTTTATCGTGAACAGCTTTTTAAGCGAGGACACCCCTGCGCCAAATTATCGCCGCATCTGCGCACGCGCGGCGAAGGCGCACAATTACCGGCCGGCGCTGGGTCACGAGCCGCGGACTATCTGTGGCCGGCTGCGGGCGCGCATGCCCAGCAGATAACGCCGTCCCCGGGGAAGGCACACCGGCCCATCCGACATGCTCTTACTCCGGCACGAGCGCCCTAACACAAGGAGGATTGCGGCTCTGATTAGCGATTATGCCAGGTGATGGAAAGACAAAAGGAGGGAGGGGTTCGGCGGATACGTATCTACATACAGTTACAGGTATTTCACGGCAAAGTCAGGAGAGCTTTAGAAACCGGTTTAAAAAAAAAAAAAAATCACCGCTCGGAACATCATTCATTACATGCTGCATTACACACTGGCGTGCAGGCCCATGGTTAAGTCGGTATCGCATTAATAAAAAATAGTTCCAAATGCCTGACGTATTGCGAGTGTAATGTTGACCACTGAAGTCAGCATCTATCGCCTAATACATATTAGAGTATGAATTTGCACACATTAGTAGGCAAGTTCCAAACGATTCCTCGGTTTCACTTGGATGACACATGAATAACACGACGAGGCCCATGGCAATGATAATATTACATATGAGGGAAGGATACAAAATGACAAGGAAAAGTAGATCTTGCGTAGGGCTTCCACAAGTACCCTACCAAAAGTGGTCGGTTTGCACTATTGTAGAATCTACGATGCAGAAAGGCATATGGCAAGTCAACATCCACAAAATAACACAGCAGCCATAACAGCAGTTTTCTTGCGTTATTGACTGGCATGCATGTTAAGGCTACTGTCCCATTTCATGGGGCCAATGAGCTACTCTGATAGGCTACTCTGAAGCAGAATGTTTGTCAAACTTGATCAGTCAATCATACAAGGCGAAACTATCATTAGAGTGTTGCCGTATATCTGTTTGCTCAACTATTATTTTGCGATTTCCTAGTGCATCTAGTTATAATCCATCTCCTCGCCGTCTACGCGTACAGCTTACAGCAGGCGTTTCGGTTGTCGACACCGAGATTCCGGCTCGAGTCCAGGTCGATTTGAGAAGTGGTTAATGTGGTGTACGTTTACGATGCTAACGTTTCTCACACCCAGTCACTTAATTGCGGGAGTAATTAGATTTAGTTCATTACCGTCGAGGCGGTCATCTTTCAGGAGACTGTAATTCCGAGGCCGTCACGTGGGTGCCACTCCACTCGTCTTGTTTTTACAGACATGGTTGTTTCCTTGCAGAATTATTCTTTTACATTAGAAAAACTTCAGTACAATAATCATCTCATCGCACAGACATCGCAGTAGCCACGTCGGTCGTTGGAACAATCTAACACCGTTACGTCCCAACGAATGTATTATACCAGTTCGCAAGAAAGGAGATATAGAAGAACCAGATAATTATGGAGATATCAATCTCCATAATTCAATTCTAAAACTGTTGATAATAATTATAACAGAAATAAAAAAATTTAATCTTGCTGAAAGATACACATGTTTTTAGACATGGAAGCTCTTAAAAAAAAAAAAAACAATTATTTTTGTTTTGCCTAAGTTAACATAAAAAGCGATAAATATGATCGTTCAGAACATATAAACTTTGTGGACTTAACTTTTTATAGGATTCAAATGAACGTTGTTCTTCAAGTTTAATGATAAAGAGGGGATCAAGAAGACAGCCTATAAAGTCCACTGGTGAAATATGCATTGATGGTAAAATAAAAATAAGAATTACAGAAGGGCTATCACAACAGGTAAATATGGAGAGTGGAATTAGAAATTTGGAATTCACTTTGTTCCTTATAATTTTTATTTAACAGGAGACGAAATCACTGAAACAGTGTAAAACTTACCACTTGAATGGATCATATAACGAATACTTTCTAAAGAGGATGCAAAAAATTCAATATCATAATACATATATGTATTAAAAAAGACAAACGTAATGGTCATCAGTAGAGAACCTCTAAGGTGCATATTAGTTATTAATACGACAGTAGATCGAGTCATGGAATTCAATTATCTACGTAATTTAAACTGTGATGTAGTGGAGTGCATAGCATCAAAAGACGACGCTCGAAGTTTCCTGGCCATAAAAAAAAATGAAATTTGTAAATGTACATTTATGAGGGGACGGCTGCGTGCTAACTTTTGCCGCAAGATGTGCGGCGCAGCCAGCAGTCGATGTTTTACTCTTCTTGTTCTTCGTTCTTCTCTCGGTCGCCGAGACGCCCGCACAGAGGGGGCGTACGGTAGTATGGAGTATCTACATGATATGTTGGGGAGGGGGAGGGGATTGGGGTAGGGTACTGATTGGGGTAGCGTACTACCTGTGCTGACAGCTAGAATTTATTCGCGCTGGTCAGATACGTAGGACGCCAGTGTACTCACGATATCGTCTTTGCTTGCGTTTCAGTGCGAGAAAGATGCATGGAGGCACTTCTGTGGCTACCTGTGTCTAAATCTTCGACCGCAGTTTCGAAAGTTTAATTATATATATATATATATATATATATATATATATATATATATATATATATATATATATATATATATATATATATATATATATAACAGCTAAGGCATGCATCTCCATGATACGAGACCCTAGAAATGAAAATCTGAATCATCAACAACACCAACAAAGAAAGCATACAAAATAAAAACTTAAGAAAAGAGTGCAACATAGGAAGTATAACGAATGAAGGTTCGTATGAGATCCGTGCTATATGTCACGAATTGACGAAATCAGCAAGAGATAACCCAGGAGAAGACGAAGCGATGCAAAACTGTGAGCCTTCTCTGGAGGTCACTTCGTGTAATACGGAGGAGTTAATTTCAACTACCTTCCCCCCCGCCCCCGTACACGCGATTATTTTTTTCTCCCTATGACCTCGAGCAAAACGTAACACGAATGTTCCACGGGGTTTGTCAGTCGTCCGTAACCGCCCACGCAACGGAGGGAGGGGAAATCGCCGACGCCCGAAGACAGATAAGCGCGTGAAGTATCGCGCCGCGGTGGGACCGCTGGACCATGAAGCCACGCATCATGCTGGCATTTCCACAGAACGTTCACGCGGTGCCCATGGCGGCGGCAGCGGTGCCGGAGTATAGGCACACACCGTGCCCCAGACTCTGCCGCTGCTCAACTTCTTCTTCTTCTTCTTCTTCCTACGCCTTTGTTGTACTCTTGGCACGTGGCGGAGATCGCGCCCACCTGCATTCACAGTCTTGCAGAAAGTGCAATATTTTTTTTTTCTATAGCGATGCTGGAGAAGAACAAGGACACATGACGTTTACTTTGTGCAGAATGATGGAGAAATTTTTTTTTCTGATTCGATGTTACTGATTCATAGAACGTAAGGGATAATGCATGTGTTATTCTGTGACAATAAATGAAATTAATTTACATTTCCTGTCGTATTGTACATTTTAGAGAATTTACTTGCAAATTATTTTCCAAGAAATTTATAACATTACAAGTGCATGCTTACAACATAGAGGTATATTTACGTATATTTATTTTATCAAAAATTAGATCAACAGTTAATACTTGTTCAAATACACAGTATGGGAGTACCCTTACACTTTTATGACTCAGAAGTCGAGCATCAAGCTGGTGTCCCGAGGCATCTGGGGTCCTATTTAATCAGGAGGGCCCAACGCTGCTGTGTACAATGGTGCGACGCTGAACAGTAAACGAAATCTTTACCGCTGGATTGGACACGTGTTTATTTCCTCGTACTGTTGTGTCAGAGAGCAATGTGTTATCTCTCGTAACGCGGTCCCATCGACGTCCTTGCCTATGCTTGCCTATGCACAGCGACTAAAGAGCAGCCGGAGGTGTTCCTACGATAAGAAACGTGATCAATCTGGGAAACTTGCGTAGGACGGACTTAACGCAACTGCAGCGCAGAGATAGTTATCAATCAGCTGTCGGCCCCGCCTACCAAAGAACGCTATTGGCTGTGTTCTCAATCATGCCGTGTCTTGATATGTTGCCAACAGTAATGTTTCCGATTGCATTACTGACCAGATTTATGTTCTAAGCATCAGACCCGTAGTCACCGTGCACTGCGCGAACGCCCTAATATGGCATCGTTAGAAAAATTTTTTAGAAAGTTCTGTAGCCTTATTTATTCAAACCGCGTGGTCGCTCCCCTTGCAGTTTTCATGGCATGGTTGCGTGGATAATTTCGAAGAACTGCATTTCCCACTAAAAAGTCATTGCAGTGTTACATAGTAAAACATTTCTGTACTTATTACAAACAATTCCTTGGAAACTAGGTACTCGCCAAAGATTTTCTTGTAAATCTACAGCTGAAATATAGTGCATTTACAACACATTATTTCCGAAAACAAACAAAATTGTTTGTGTGTGTAACTCAATGTTTATCTTTTACTGGGGCCACGATGGCTGAACGGTTAGCCGGATTTTCGCATATGGGAATCGTGCCGGACGATGCCATAGGTCGGCGGGTTTTTCGGGGATCTCTCGTTTCCCCCCACCCTTTCATCCCGGCGTTGCTTCATACTCACCTCAATCACCCTCATCGGCTCTGAAGACCTCGATGTTAAGAGCCGTCCAAATCACTTTACTTTATATTTTACTATAAGTGTACGGCACTTGCTCGTTAAAATTCAACATTAGTTTCACACATCCCATTTGTGAAATTTACACTAAGTTATAGTGTTACAAAATCTCTTTTAACAACTAGTTTTCAAACAATTCCTTGTACACGTACAAAAAAATTACAGTGCAGACACTCGAGACGTCTGTGGCGTGGTTATTTCTGATGTCAATTTTAGGTGTGAGGGGACATGGGCTTGAATTCCGGGTAGGCATTATCATATATGCTGTTTTTAAATGTAAGTTTGACGTTTAAGGGCTATAAGGGCTTAAAGGCAACCAACTTAGTGACCGTCCGCGAAAGCGTTACCAAGCACCAGCCACGCATGCCATTATAGAATTTAAGAACATGCTGCAGTTTGGAAGAGTCGTTCAATTCATTTAATCATGTAAGTAAGAGGATTGTTATTAAAAACTTGGCGGCGAACGCAGCAACAACTTCAAACCATAGAAATTTTAATGCCGTGTGAAATTAAAACGATTTCTTCGTGTTTATGGGGACAATCACTACCTAGAAACATAGCTATCACTGGTATAACTATTTCAAACGAAAAACACGTTGCCGCGATTTTCTCAGAAAATATTGCTACAGATGATTGTTAAAAAAAAAAAAAAAAAAAAAAAAAAAAAAATACAATTTTTTTTTCCGTTATCTGTAAATTTCAATATTTAAATTTTCGAAAAAAATATTAAATAAAAAAATTGGCAAAATATTTTAAAATAGCATCATTTCTTACGAAATTTCAAGTATAATACTTTTTGTTCGAAATAGTTATCTTTAAAATTATCGTAATGAGATGGAATGTTTAACATTGATTCCCCATTTGAAGTTCGCTGTTGCCGGCTTGGTAGAAAGGCCCGTTAACAATCATTACTACTGACATGGGAACAAATTTTATACTGTATTTTATTCAACAACTACTGACACCCAAAACCGCTTTCATCGACATTTGATGCCCACTGCCTCAGATTTTTCTTTACACACACGATCATTTAAAATACAATATTTATTTGCTGCAGTTGTCTACTGCCTCGCGCACAGCACACCATTTTCTAAACACATCACATGCCGCTTCTCTGAAGGGAATCAAACCCGAGACTCCAGCGTAGGAACGCCCACGACTCCAGGATCATTAATGAATACGTAGTTCCTTCAAGGCAAATGTTCATCATGAAGCATTTTGGCGGTTCTGAGGCATAGAAGTAATGAGCCATTACCCGGCGCGCATGAAATGCCCCATCGCCTCTACGCAAAAGGCTGGGCTAGGGTGCACTCTTTCCGCCAATTCAGCCAACATCCATAGGACATTAAGCGGTGGATCTATTATTTCACTGTGGTGAATGTCTGCAGCAAAGCAAGGATGCAGTCGCCTACAAATGAAGGTGCCATTTTCGACTATGTTGGAGGGCTCCAGGACTACGTTGCAATATGCTAGGCGTCTTTATGAATCGAATTCCCATGCGATCTGAAATGTGTGTTGAGAGTGCAAAACAAGCCGAAGTTTATTTTGATAAGTGGGCACTTGAAACACTCGCACAGCAAAGAAAAAATTTAAAACGTGACAAGGAAATATTGCCAACCAAAATATCCATAAAATTAAATATAAAAACTTAATAAAATCCAACACATGGTTATTATGAGTAGTACACTTTTATCCTCGTGCTTTGTAATACGTTCTTCCCTTGCCTTTATTTTTGTCACTAGGCAGTGTGGCGAGTCGAATTAAATTTTGAACACAAATGAATCACACTACTGACATTGCCTTAAAAAATTGCCATTACAAAAACAGTCAAGTAAGACGACAGAGGGAAGTTTTGAATTATTGGGTTCGCAGAAAGATACATATTTAGCGTATCATTTTCGTGCGAAGAATTTTCAGGGATTTCATTGAAGCTTCCAAGAGTGGCGTAATCATAAGCAACCATCAACGAACGTAAGATCTTATACTCAGCGTCTATGTCTGGCTAAGCGACAGGTCTAAGGGCAGCTTAAAATAAAGTTCCTGCATGTTTTATAATATTATTTCTTTTATATTATTGCCAGTTGGCAGCTTGCTTAACCCGTTCCGAAACCGTGTTGTCCATTATCAAGGACACGTTCTACGTTAAGGATATTTATGTCCAGTACTGTACATAGAGAGGAATCTGTGCCCAATGCTTGGAGAGTGTTCGCAATGAGTAAACTGATATGTTCAAACTATCACATCTCTCGTTTATGATTGGTTGATGGTGAAGTCTTCGAGCACGCAGCACGTTGTTAACTGCTTGCAAAAATAGACTAGACACAAGTACAGTGCACATCGAAATATTGCACGTTTGCAACACTTCAGCTCACAAATTAATGCGTGGCCGTACGGGTTAACACGCCCTAAAATATTCTCACTGCATGCGAAAATCATGTTTTAGAAGTTAATGAATGCCATTGTAGTCTGTGAAAGTAGAAAGTGAAAGTTGTTTCTCGTAGGCTGAAGTATCAATCTTACAAGACGGAAAAGGACGATATGCTGTCGGCTCGGAACCCACTTAATTACTTGATTACGAGTCAATAACAATCGTGAGATTCAGTTAAAAAATAAAATATAATTGGATGAAAACATTTTATAAAATGTGGTATATTATGATAAATAATCTACTCCTGAATCTTCAGAATGAAACTTAGCAGTGCACGTAACGAATAAAACCGAACAAAAAAAAAATACTTACAAGCAAATGTAAATAACCTCACTACTCGCTCCTACGTGTAATAATTGCGTTATTATTTGACAATATCGATTAATCGTTACGATTACTGTGTTTAATAAACCTATATCCAGGAGATCTAGAAAAATGTTTGAAATTTTTACATTGCCTTCAAATAGCATTAGTATAAGACGAAATACATATCACAATGTCTAGCGACTGTCGTCCCCATTTTGATCGAATACAAAGTGCGTATTCTGGAACTGTCCTGCAGATCTTAGGTATAACCCATTAACGGTTACTTCAGCCTTTTCTGAAGCCCTGCTAAAGTTCCTACCTCCAGGATATTCCTCTGCCTCGTGCAAACTAAGGTTAATTAGGCCAAAGTCTGGAAATTCACACCAGAAGACAACGCACCGCATTCGTGCGCACTCAGTGTAACAGTGTTTTGTATAAAAACTATTTATCACTAGGTGGTACCAACACATGCTTTTATCGCTGTTTAATTCAAATGATTTATAAATGAATCATTATCATTTATAGATAAATTTGAATAACATTTCAATTTAACAAAAAAAAAGTAACTTTAATAAACACGAGTATAAAACTCTCGTGATATATGGCATATGTTGGAAATAAACACGTCATACATGAGGAGATTTTTCAAAGGTTTGATTTAAAAAGGGCGAAGAAACCGCGAAAAGACTATAGGTAGTTAAATGGGGCTTAACGTCTCGTCCACAGCGAGATCATTAAAGAGGGAGATAGCTGCTTGGAGGAAGCAGAAACGAGGGGATGAATCGGCCACGGCCTGCTGCAAGAAGCGATCCCATTCGGCGAGAGTGATTTCCAGAAACCGCGTCGAAAACAGAAATCAGGATATCCGAACCTAGGTCCTTCCGAATGCGAGTCTAAACGTTAACCTCAGCGCAATCTCGCTCGGTCCTGGAGATCTTCAATGTCTTCTTACGGAACGTGGTTTCGGGCATAACTTGGGCTCGATTCTGGTGCCGACTCGGTTGATAGGATCTGTGAATTCAAAATTACGTTTCCAGAGAAGCACTATTTGGGGTAGAACCACGCCGCCGCTCACTTCCAGAAATCACACTGATTCCATGATTAACATTTAGCCTATATTTTCGCTGACTTCAATTACGTCAATTAACTTTTAAACCACGATGTCCACAAGCAGTAAAAATATTTCAGAAACAGTTAAATTCCCTAAACTGATATTCATTTACTTCTACAGCACCACTTCTCAGTAATGTGGCCAAGTTGCATTAAAAGCAACTAAAGGCTGTTCACGATAAAGTGAGCACTTTTGAAATCAACCTTAGAAAAATGTCACTGCCCCTGCCTGCATATATTTTAACGGGCGCACTGGGTGACATGCGCCCAGTAAAGTTGGTAACGATAAAAGGGAAATAGTTCCATATCTTAACATCAAATAAATAGTGTTAGGCAACCGTTTGTGAAAACTGCAATTATTTATTTTCCTCTTATGTTTTTTAATGCGTCCTTAGTATAAGAATGGGCAGATTTGTAACATATTTACTCTTGTAATAATTCCACAGTTTCGTTTGACCGACACATGAATAAAGTGATGAGGCCCATAACAATGTTAATTTTACATAAGGCGGAGGAATACACAACGTGCGTACAAGTAGATCAAGCAGGGTTTTTTAAAAAGTGCTCATTTTACCGTGAACAGCACATATATCTTGTTTACAAACTTATAAATTATAATATAAGAATGATCCAAATAACTAGTTTATTTCGCATACACTGGAAGCGAAGTTGTACTACATACAGTATGCAGATGGGCAAGACTCTCGAAAACACCACAAACGAAAATTCGAGAAACTGTGAGCTGTATCCTTATACGAGAACCACAACAGCAGCAGTAAAATTTAATCGGGACGGATAAATTATTACATCCACAAACGAATCCCGTTACGTCAGGGAAGTTTCTCGACGATGTATCCCGGCACGATAAAATATTATGTAACTACAGTTGTGCGAAACGGTTTACGTGCTTTTTTTTTTTTTTTTTTTTTAATGATCCATAAATCAGCGAGACCTCCTTTGCTATACTGCAGTCGCAAACGTGTAACCCAGGAGTTGAACAGCGGCTGGGTGCGAGGCAGAGGAAACAAAACTGTGTTAGAGGTACGTTTCCGTGCTGTGAACTCCCAAGACAAGTGCACCGCGCAATACGTCAGTTTACGTGGAAGGCGCCAGCCGCTTGTCTCTTCGGAACCCGATCGAATTATCACGCTGCCACGTCTGTCCTGACCTAGCAGTGAGAGGTTCTGGTACAGCCAGGGGCGGCTCGGCAGACACGCCACGGCGCAGGCCTTTCACTCCAGCGGACAGCTCGTAGCAGGCGCGAGGCATGCGCGTTTTGTGCTCGCGATGACGAGGACATAGCCTACGTGCACTCGGAACAAACGCCCAGCCGCTGGGGGGCGAACCCACGCCCGTCCGAACGTCGACGGAAGCCGGGCGCGTTCAGCTGCAACGTACCGATTTCCTGTTCGAGGTGGGCGGGACAGTAAAGGCTGTTCACTATAAAGTGAGCACTTTGGAAGTGAACCGTGGAAATAATCACTGCTCCAGCATGCATATATTTTAACGGGCGCACTGAGTGACATTCACCCAGTGAAGTTGGTAACGATGGATGACAAGTAGTTCCATATCATAACATCGAATTAAAAAGTGTTAGGTAACCATTTGTGATAACTTAAAATTATTTATTTCGCTCTCTGTTTTTTTTTAATGCGTCGAAGTGTAAAAATGAGCAGATATGTAAAGAATTTACTCTCATATTTAAAACACAGTTACATTTTATCGACGCATCAATAAAGTGATTGGACCCATGATAATGTTAATTTTACATAAGCCGGAAGAATACACAACGTGTATACAAGTAGATCATAAGCAGGGCTTTCAAAAGTGATCGTTTTACCGTGAATAGCCTGTAGTCGTGTATATACGAATTTTATCTGCTGCGGGATGAAGTCCTATTTCCACATTGGGAAACGCGGCAGAAGTTGTCATTGGCCAATGGGTTGTCTCAATCTGTATTTCGCTTCACCCCCACAAACGCCAAAGACCTAGTTGTAACACGCCTTCTAAATATTTACACCTACTTTACTGTTTAAATAAAATATGTATATTACCTCTTGCTCGCTATCGAGGTAGACTCAATGTGAATAGGATAAGACTGGTGTTGTTCGGAATCGGCTACCCTAACCAAGAGACAAAACTGTCATTTTCGGCCAACCTGAGCCGTGCATTAGATGATCAGTAGACATCGAGAAAGACCGCTGACCACGGCCCGAAAATGTCCCCACCCGCAGAATGCTGGACTCAAACAGGTACCCTCCCAGTGAGAAACTGAACCAATCGAGGGTGTCGCCAAGAAAGAATAACTTGTGAAATTAATCGCGTTATGAATATCTCAGCCAGCGCTGAGATATTCCATGAGATGTTGCCCTATTAAGCAACTGGTAACATGAACAGATTTGTAGTCTTCTTACAAGGCCCCGGTTCCTAAATAATAACTTACACGAAGTTGAGGCAATGACTCACTCTGCAACGACATCATAAACATCCCTTCATACACCATTAGCATCTTAATTATAGTAGGCGACATGAAGGTATTCCACACTGTAAGTATTCACATACTTGTACAAGGTATGCTGCAAGATCGCACAGCCGAACCGGGAGATGGCAGCAGCGCATCTTACACTTGATTATATTTCGGCGTCCGTGTCTCCCTGTCAGCCATAAGTAATGATCCAGGTACACATTTCACAGCCACTCTAATCTCTGATAAAGATGCATAAGTCTGAAGCGTACAGTAATAAAGTGCGCGAAGAAATATATCTTAATTGCAGTTCACTGCAAGTTCTTAAGTAAAATACCTAGTTTCAATTGCATTAATATAAACGTGCTAGCATCCGGATGGAGATAATATTCTTCCTTCCAGGCAAAAGGTTCCGGGAAACCGAGGGATACCGAAATCAGGATGGTTGTGCTGAGAATCGAGTCGAGTGCATCGCCATTGTATCACGTCACTAGGTGCATGAATGGTTTTTAATGTTCCATAACATCATTACATTCTGCTATTTCACACAGGAGACGTTTACAACGTATATCGGTAGTGTCCTAGCGCACACATTTATAATGCTTCTCCTGTCTAAAGCAATCTGACTAAATGCACATAGAGAATGCTTTAGCAGGTACGTTTGTAACAGGTAAATACGGCGTTTTATTATAACTTGGAGGTCCTATGTTCGTGTCAAGGCGAGTACGTTCTTTATTTATGTAACTCTATTTGTTATGTAAGGCTTTGGTAAACTCTCAAACATCAATAATTTTAATTATTTTAAATTTTACGTTACGTTTTAAATAAATGAGAGAACGACAGAATGATGGCTGGTATAACATTCCTCATTAAGTACGGCAGGAGATATTAAAACAAAGGTACGTTAGATTCAGTAAAAGGGAGGAAAACGCTTTAATTATTCCAATGTTATAATCAAATAGCGCACGAAGCATATTTTACAAAGGAAAACACATTTTCACCTACTCTTTCCGTCCATCCAAGCAATAGAGAATAAACGTAATATTTTGAGAATTAGTTTAAGTATATGTTCATTAGTTCAGACACTTCCTTACAAAGTTTAATGTTCAGAGTGCAGAGTTATCTACAACAGAATGTACATAATATATACGCAGTGCAGACTTCTACAGGCCATTCACGATAAAGTGAGCACTTTTTGAAGCCCTCTTATTTGGAATAATAGTCAATAGTGGCGGGAGGACAATAAATGGTTGATAGGAAAAAGAAACTAGGGCCTTAGAAGTGCTTACTTCACCGTGAACAACTTAGATATGTATGAAGTGGCGTGTCCGAGTGTAAGGGCGAAACGAGAGCTCACGTCTGGGGGGGGAGGGAGCAGGGCGGCCGAGAGCTGCCAACCGTCGCAAATCACTAGGTTGCGGCGACTACATAATTCCGCACAAGTTCCCCCCCACCTGAGGAGGCAGGGACCACCCGTGTCGTAACAGACTGCGACTTGACGGACACGCCCACCGTCTTATCTATGACGCGGGCGTCGCATAAACAACGCCGGGCGCAGGACCTCGCCTCGTGTGTGTCTGGAGAAACACACTCCCCGTGCAGGGGCACGCACTGACTGCCGCGGCGCCGTCCGCGCCAATGTTGCCAGATGGGGGAAATCTAATTCTGGTGCAATGAGCCTTAGAATTATGACATTTTTCATAAAATTCTGGTATTCTAATAAAAAAAAGGAGCCCCTCCCCCCTCGTCACCCAAAACCACGACTACCGGAAACCAGTTATTGAAATCACATTACAGTGATTTTAAGTTCCAAATAAAATTCGTGTCATTTTAAAACAACAGTTATTTTGTATTGTATTGTCATTTGTTAAATTTTTTTTTTTTTTTTCCAGTGTGCTCACAGATTACTTACCGGTATTCTTTTTACAAAATGAAAATTTTTAGTTCGCTTTGAATACATTTTGTCAGAAACTAAAACATAAGAAAATAATTTAAATTTTTTAATGGCCATATAATGCGATATAACACTATTTATTGCCATAAACTAAAAGTACAATATTACATAAAATAATCGTAAACAATTATGATTTTCAGTTATGTTTATATTAGTTTACAAAGTAATTTAAACTAACAGATACTTTTGCTACATCAGTAAATTTTAGCAAAATGTTTTTACCAAAACAAATCTGGTATATATACGTACGAGAATGAGAAAAATCTGGTACCTGGTACCAAGACAGAAAACTTGGTATAAATACTAGAATTCTGGTACGTATGGCCACACTGATGTGCGCTCTCCTGTCAATATACCGTACTTACACGCAGCAGTTACATAGTTCTCCAACAGGGAGATCGACATCTCGACCGGAAGCTGCCGAGTTCAGTAGCCTACCTTGTCGGGGAAGCTCCAGGACTCGTTTCGTTAAGAGTGGGAAGGACCCACGCGTTTTTTTGTGAAATAGTTTGTTTGCAAGAATACGCGTGTCTCGCTAAATAAACGTTCTGCAAATACGACTTTTGTCAGAAATTATCCATACCCCTATTTTTTTTTACTTTCGTCATATTAAGAGTATTCTTGGAGAATAAAATGCACGAAAATGGTCACGTATCACATATTTAAAGCTTGCCTATGTAGTCCTTAAGCGGCAAGAGAAAAGTACAAATATACGGGCGCAGTTTAACATGTGGTCTTTCATCGCTTGTAATAAAACCCCTATGTTACAGATCTAATCTGCACAGTACAGCATCACGGCGGAAACACCGCATACCTTGCGCGTAAGAGCGATGAGGCACTAGGCGTGCGTGTTAGTGTCGACCGTATCGCTCCCTCGCGTCTTGGACGCGCCGGTCCATCCCACTCTTAACCCACCCAGACCCGGTGTACACAATTGAGTACATTACGCACGTGTAGGTAAGTTTTGGTCTGTACTGCACACTACGGAGCTCAATGAACAATGAACTTACGTGGGTAAATTATTCGCAAACCGTCTAACTGCTCTAGGACATAATTGATTAATATAAGTTTAGCCGGACGCATAGGCTACAGCTCGTTGGCTTTGACAACGAAACAAGGCTGGGCCATTACGCGTGTTCCTTTCTTACAGCTGTGAGTACAGGTCCCCTGCCCCATGCTACCGGCCCACCTAACTTAATCATGTTTGCACATTATTTCTTGGTATTTCTGTATTGAATTCCATTGCATATGCTAGATCACAGAATTCCTCTTTGCACGTACTTTCAGATGTCGTTGAAATAAATGTATGTTTCCACACTGTTAAAAATTTCCGTATATTTACGGAATGTTTTACGGAAATGTACAGCGTATAAACGGAAAGACAATCCGTAATGACGAAAAACGGAGTTAAGTGACCGTAAATACAAAATAAGGAAAGTCTCCGTATTCCCTTTGGCTTCGAGTTACGGGGACGAACAATGCCGATTCTACACGAAGCTTTCTTCGCCACTGTAACAAGAAAATTATCGTTTCTGCGGCAATTAATGTTATCCACGCGACTATGACCTATTCTTTCAAACATTAAAAAATAGCATCAGGCGTCTGTAACATTTAGCAACACTAAAAATACACTAAAGTCAATAGAAACTGGATTTTTGCTTTTGTCTTTTGCATAGAAATACAAAAGTTATACCACAATTTTCAAGTGAGCGTTGTAGGTGAAATTTTGACTCGGGTTCAAACCCCGCTAAAGTACATTATATTTTAACTTTTTTAATATCATTTTTTATACACGCTAGAACACCCACATAACGAAAATTAAAGACATTTTCATTCTCTTTTTATTTTATACGGAAAGTACAGAAAACTAACTTGGAAATTAACGGAGAGGTTCCGTGAATTTTACGAAAAGTTTTCTGTAAAAATCAGTGTGTCCGTAATTTTATGGGGAGTTTACGGACACTTCTGGATAAATTTTTACCAGCACTTTTCCGTGAAATGAAGGCAATTTTTCTAACAGTCAAGGGGGAAAATCATATGTGGTTTAAGTATTTGTTTTCATACACGTGCCACGAATAGTCACTTTGCGGCAAATTTCTTGCCCCCGTACGTAATTTCATTTAGCGAAAGCCGCATTTCGTGATCTGTAACCATTTCGGAAATTTTGGGGGTGTCCACGTTAGGCGTACCATCCTGTATTTTAATTAAGCTTTAGACATTAACTTCCGATTGTTTATTACTTACATGGCAATATTTATTTAAAAAAAAAAAGGTGGTTAAAGGATAAAAAATGGCTGAAAGGAAAAAGTAACTAGGGCCTCAAAAGTGCTCACTTTACCGTGAACAGCCTTTAACGTGACTACTGCAATGATAGTGAAATGTTTTTAAATACTGTACATACATTTCAAATACTGGACAACGTGCGGAAATAAATATTTCAAGTTCTAGCCTTACTTTCTAATTTCCTGCTGAACTTGCTATGTTAGGATGCTCGTGCCATTGTTAGACATCAATAAGTGCACTGATAACACTGTTACTATCCTAATTTCCTGCTGAACTTGCTATGTTAGGATGCTCATGCCATTGTTAGACATCAATAAGTGCACTGATAACACTGTTACTATCCTAATTTCCTGCTGAACTTGCTATGTTAGGACGCTCATGCCATTGTTAGACATCAATAAGTGCACTGATAACACTGTTACTATCCTAATTTTCACAAAAAACATAAACAAACTCTTGAGTTGCATTTCAAACGAAGGCAATCACACGAGTGGCCAAACAAACAGTTGATTCAACAACATATTTTGTTAACAGTCTAATTTATTTTGGTCCAACACAGAGAGTTTGTTAATTCAAGCGTGTATTCTGTTTGACGAACAAAATCAATACAGAAAGTGATTTTTTTGAAATATATTTCAATATTGTATTCCTTACCGCTGTAATGCTATAAAACATTATTTCCCCCCAAAATACTTGGCTAAACAACGAAAGACAATTAGAGATTTTACAGAAAGCGGTATGGAATTCGTGGAAAGTTCCTTCTTAGAAAATAGAAAAGCCCGTAAACATACACAACGATGTATGCTATCAGTTGTATTCCTCATCTCACCTATTCGTGTCCTAGTTAGGCCTCGTATGCTGTAGCAAACCGCGAGTAGACGAATAAGTGACAGATAAATATAAATTATACCCAATCCATCGGTTTTTGAGGTAATCTTTATTTTATAATTTTCTGTACTATTTTCCACTCTTCCATTTACGTGAGTCAAGAACAGTATACAGATACGTACATACACTATCTTCCAAAAAGTAATTGGGCGCCTGCCCACAATGTTTGCTCGGTGGTTGTCACCCCGTTAGAATCTCGTAGCGCCACCTCTTGCGGCTGTAACAGCAGCCACCCTGTCTGGCATACTCTCTACGAGTGTTTGCAGGACATCCACGGGGATTCGTCGCCATTCCTCTTGCAACCATTCCATGAGTTGAGCAATGGATTTTGGCCGCGCCTGACGGGCCCTCACCCGGCGATCCAATTCGTCCCAAAGATGTTCTATAGGGTTGAGGTCGGGTCACCAGGTGGGCCAGTCCAATCGGCGAACATTGTTGTCGGAGTACCACTGCATAGTAGTCCATGAAACATGGCACCTGGCATTGTCATCCTGGAAGTAACACGGGTCCATTCTGTAAAAACGCCACAATGTCGGAAGCATTTCACTATCCAGAATGTTACAATAGGTCTCTGTGTTCATGCCACCACGGACAAACACCAGCGGTCCTACGCCGAAGGCCGTGAAACACAAGTCAACTGACGTACTGAATTGCCTATCTTCACGGATGCCCAATTACTTTTTGGTAGATAGTGTACTTTGAGTGGGCGCTATGCGCAAAGACCACAGCAGAGTTTATGGCGTCTTAAGTTGTATAGGCTATTCACGGTAAAGTGAGCACCTTTGAAAGCTCTCTCATTTTGAATAATAATCAATAAATATATTTCATTGTAGCCTTAGACATTAACATCCGAGTGCTGTGGAATGTAAATGCTGTGTTTATTACTTGCACGGCAATACTTATTTTAAAAAGGTGGTTAAAGGATAAAAAATGGCTGGAGGAAAAACGTAACTAGGGCCTCAAAAGTGCTCACTTTACCATGGACCGCCTATAACTTATGAGAAGGGAATCAAACTACTAAGGATTCGTTCTTGGGACCTTCGCGCTACGGATATTCACCTTCCGAAAAGAAACATTTTTTTTCCAGGGGAAATTAATTCATAAACAACATACAGAGAGTGACGTCACACGCCGGTGCACTTACAGGCTCGGCCTCACACGCCATGTTGAATTATTGGTTCTAGCTTATTTCAGTTGTATATCGACACTTAGTACGAAACTGCTACTATACAATCACGACAATATATGTTACGCTGAAGTACGAACATCAATTCTGAAAATTCGTTAAGTAGTCATGACGTATTTTTTCGATAATTATGAACAGATCAATGCCATTTTACAATCACCATATCACATGTGGATGAAGTTTGATGATCAAATTTGAAGGGGATTGTCAATTGTGATAATGCTACAGTAAAAAAATATTTGGTTATTTCACTGAAAAGGAAGTTACGGCATATAAATGGAAAATTCAACATGGCGGGTGAGGCAGAAACCTTAAGAGCATTATTACACCGGTCTTCGAGCTACTTGGCGCTCAGATTCCGAGTGATGGCGTGAAAGGGTCTTGAGCCGCGACCTTCCCTTCATCGCATGAACGTGACGGAGTTAGCGAATCAGCAGCGTTCCTGAGACGACCCGCCCCCGGATGAATGATAACCTGAACCTCAGACACCGCCAGCCCTCTTGGGCCGCGTTCAGACACGGCATACAGTCGTCCTTCACGTTGGACATGCGAGTCGGATTATCTCACCTCGCCGACCGTTTCGGTCGATGACGTGACGCCCTCGAACCTGGCAACCAGGACGAGACGTAGAGGCAGGGCAGGACAATCTGTCACCTCCCCCCCCCCCCCCCCCCACCACTTTCTTCACCAAACCGCCGACCGACTCCCTTACCGGACTCGTAATCGCACTCCGTTAAAGATCATCGGAAAAGCGGTTAACGACGGGACGGCTTCCATCATTTACCGCGGAAATGTTGTCTGCGCGACGTGTCATGGGGAAACCAGATACGCCCCCCCCCCTTTTCCCCCTTCACCCCAGGTAGGAAAGACGGTGCGGGGCGGGAAATAATGTTGCAGGCTTGCAGGGTCATCCATTAGCTTGGCAGCACCTGGGTCGCTAACGTGATTCAACGCGCACACGCGATAAACGGGGGGGGGGGGGGGGGGGGGAAACTGTGTGCTACTTTTTACCTGGGCGTCCACTTATCAGAAGCCTTTCGCAAATCGCCACAAGTTATTCAAACCCCGGTACAAACACACTGTAAAAAAAAATTGAACTTTTTAGTGAGAAATTCTGCGTAATTTTACAAATGCTTGTCAGAGTACAAAGATTTCTCTTGTAAAACTACAGGGGTCGTGTTTGTAATGTAACTTAAGAAATATTTGTGCTATGCTGACCCGTTTCCACGAGCTTCAGCAAAATGGCGGACACTCAACAACGTAAAACCGTATATAGCTGTTCGTGCAAAACTACGGGTGATGTAAAATGTAGCTGCGCGAAAAAAAAAAAAAAAAAAAATTGTATGTTTGAATAACGCAAAACACTTGAAACAACTCAAATAATCATAGTGAAACGTGACCGTATTATTCATTAACTATTCCTAGCTACACAGAACTCTTAAATCGGCACCCAATACCTCGTTGTTAAGAGCCGTCCAAATCTCTTAACTCAGCAACTAAACTCTTAAAATTAAATAAATGTACTTAATCTTCTTAACGAAACAACTTCATTAATATGTTGTCTGTACTTGCTGCTAAATTTACTGTAAAAATATAATTTGAATTCTAAGTCAAGTTGCTCTTGTGGTTAAAAGTGCCAGCTTCTGGCGTGTGTTCAAATCCCCGTGCTGGCAAAGTGTGACTTTTTTTCGTATATTCTATTATGAAATATTCATTTGAGTGATTCTGTGTTATTAAATTATTACATTTGTTTTCTAGAAGGAAAAAAAAATAAGGTAATGTACATCTCTCATTAATGTCAATCGTAATACAAGGTTATCATTTGTAATATTACAAACAAATGTTTAGCAGAGTTTGCCCATGCACTTCCGGAGAAAATCAAAGATAACAATAGGTAAAACGTAGGAGGTTACTGAGCAACACACCGAAGTAACAAACGCTTCGAGCATACAAGAATCTGAAACAAGTTAACGACGCAGAATGAAGACATACATCGATACTAAAAAAAAAAACACGGTTTTATAAAACTTCGTAAGTATGATGCACTGATGCACTACTCAATAATGTGCAGTAATGTTGAAGGTTGGGAAGCAGCCGGCCCAAGATGCTAACACAAAGTAGATGGTATATAGATACACAGAGGTGAAATATACCGTGGCGGTTTCTTCTATGTGGGCGTGCCCGTCCCCTGATTGGCTGTGCGAGGCTCTGCGAACGGGCCTTGCTTCTGGTTCGTTACGTTATACTGCGAAATGATCATTACTGGCAAGGCTACTGGCTGGCAATTAGGATGCTGACTCATTTTTACAGCCACGCAAAGACCTGTGATACGATCACTCGCTCTAAGCACTTCACTGCTTTTGGAGGGAAATAAAACTGAATTAATCTTCAATTAACCTATTGAATACAGTATCACATAAATACGATCGACGTCCTCGATAGAGTTAGTTAGTAGCCCATATTTTCAAAGGCAGCTTTCAACACTCCCACTAAGGGCCCGGAGCCAATCACGTAACGGATTACATAACCTGACATATAAAAATGACAAGCACATACATCAATAACAATAAATCGCACAGGGAAGTCCCTTGTGGTGACGAGGTGACAGGTATGGAAAAGCCAGCAAGACAGATAAACTAGAGGCGGCATATTTATTTCTCAGTAATTTATCACACCCACCGCACCTTCTAGGAAACGTAACAGTAATTAAGACCATCGTGTTCCACGCGAAAACGTAAAGTTTGCCATCACTAACCAAAAACACGAACATATTTTTCTAGAAGACTTGTCGATGAGTTCTAATCTCTATGTATAATACAAAGTGTCCCAACTGACTCACCGACTCACTAACGCACAACCCACACTGCTTGACACAAAAGCATGAACATTTAAGAATACCTCCTCCCAAGGTTGCAGACTCCGACTATGGAAAGAATCTTTTTTTAAATTCGACCTCTAAGAGGATGAAAAGGGGTAGAATATGTTTTCGAGGACTCCTCAATAGCCCATTAACCCGAATATATATAATTATACACTTTTTTTTAAGGCTACGTATAGAAATGGTTAAAAACGAAAGAGGATTTTTTGAAATCAACTCCTCGAAAACTCATTAAACCTGACAAGATATTATGATTTGATCTTCAAAAGCTTATTGGTTAAATATCTAAGAAATAATTTCAGAATTATTCGAAATTCATCCCCTCAGAAGTTGGAAAGGTTTATGTAATACGCGCAGGCGAAGCCGTAGACAGAAAGCTAATACTACCGATAAACTAAAGCTTTGCAAAAAAATTCGAGGAATAATAAACGTCAAAGATGAAAGGAAATAATATATTTTACACTAATACCACAGTACAACTTCTATTTAGAAGTTTATTGACAACGGTGCGACCGAATTGTATTCAGCCATGTAATCTTCGGGATTGCACATAGCAAAATTAAAAATCAGAAAATGACGCCTTATGGTCAGATTCGTCTTGAAGAGACTCTGACATACGTCCTTGGACGTCGAATACTCCGAAATTAAGCTTCCAAGGCGTGCTTAAATCAAGAACCTGAGGCTCATATTCCCATGATTCCAAACATTCATGGGTACGTCGTCGAGGTCTCGGGCTATGCAATATTATCCCCGTCTTTGCAGCTTCTCTTTTCTATGTTCCATCGACTTTGTAGACGCACTTATAAGAGTAAAAATTTACTCCCGTGTAAAAAAAAAAAGAATCGTAAGCTACGCGGGAGAAGCGCGTACATGTGTTTGTGTGTGAGCACGCTCTCCCACTTCGCACAGAACCTGGTCATGATATGTGCGACTCTCGGCAGGTCGTGAGTTGAAATGCGTGGAGGGATGGTGACTGATTCCCACCCCCTCTTCGCGCGGATGAAACGCGAATGCAATTTTTTAAACATGTTCCTCGACACTTCCCGATCCAGTAGTGAAATATTTCTACTGCCGTACCGCATGGTATTTCCTGTCGGCAGGCATGTTTATCATCAACGAGATGACAGGAGGTTAACAGTAAACGGAGCTGACTGTCTTGCTCGAGGAACAGACTTGTTCCCGGCGAGGTGATAACAGCAGGGATGGAATGGAGTGGCAAGAGGAAACAGAGAGTATCCCCACACCAAGGTAGTCGCCCCATAGGTGTGACGAAATGGAGAGCCCCTTTCCCCAACTGGAAAGGATTATCTTACGTACTCCGTCATTTTGCACTGTAATACGTTAGTAGGCTATGTGCCATAAAACTATGTGTTCGTTCCCCTTGAATGAGCGAACACCCATACCTTTAAAACTCCCCGCAAGACTTCGGACCACTAACGAGGACTTGCATGAAGCATTGAATTTAAAGAAGCGGAGTCAAAACAGGAGAAAGGGTAACTAACAAATGGCTGTAGCAACGGTTCGTATGGTCAGCGCAGTTCTGTAAGCTACCGGTTTGTATCGCGAAATGTTGGCGGGCATATTTATTTATCACCGCCTTTATGCACTCGGCGTTCTCGTCTACACGAGGTGTGGTTCACCAGTCCCCGCCCACGCGCCTGCTAATCCGCACGGAAACGAGGAAAAAAAAATATATATGTGGTCCACGTTCATGACTAACCACGGTTGGAAAGGGTGGGTTGTAGTGTGCGTCGGGGGGAGGAGAGGAGACACCCGGAAGACACACAGAGACGCGCCCCACCGAACAAGGAGCCCCCCCCCCCCCTCCGGCCAAGGCTTTTTCTTGTCCGGGTCCTTCCTCCAGACTACGTCCCCGGCACCAGTGACCTTTCCTGATTAAATTATGGCCCGGTTCCACGATTTATGCCACCGGCTTCCATTAGCATTTTAAGTGAGAGGCGGAGGCGGGTGCGGAGAGAGTGTTATGGTTGAAGTGATGGGTGGGGGGGGGGAGGCAAGCCGAGCCGTCGGAGGGAGCGGCCGCGGGAATTGATCGCGAGTGGGTGGGGCGGCGGCCGTCAGCAGTCCATCTCGCCGCAGCCTGTGTTCCGTTTGAAATTGCCGTCCTGTTCCGGCGGCCTCACCTCCGCGACAACGAGCAAGCGCCTGGTGAGGGAAGAGACCCGAGGTCTTGAGAGCCGATGAGGGTGAAGCGAGGCGAGTACGGGGCAGCGAGAAAATCCGCAGGGCCGGCGGTATCGCCCGGGAGTCGAACCCGGTTCGCCTTGGTGGGAGGTGAGTAGTTTCTGACCGCTTCACGACCGCGGCCCCCGCGCCTACTCGGGCGCGAAGGCGTCTTGCGATTTATAAAATGCGACGCACGTGGTTCTACAGCGTCTCAGTCGACGCGAGCTTCCTACAAACTCCCGACAGCACGTGCTATAGCAAAACCGCAGAACGTCACTGTGACAATCGGTTCCCTGAAATCAACTTCCAACATGCTTGATGAACCAGTGCGGGATCTTTCACGATACGAATAGCCACTACCACGTTATACCGTTTCCATAGAGTTCCTCTCCGTCCATACCTGTATTGTGGTCGGGGCCTCCTGATTAAAGAAGATCCTCAGCCTACAAGTATTCGGTGCTGAAGTTGTGGATCACGCCATGCCTGGGTTGTGGATTATCACCAGTCCTTCCTCCTGCCTGAGCGTTATCCTCAGATATCACACGGACATCGCTGATAGTAGCAGATCAAACAATTCTGAGTTTCTCTGGTTACACTCCTAAAATTGTACGTCCATTCTACACCCGCCATTGGTATGAATCTGAGTCAGTAATAGGTGTTTGCGAAAGGAGTTATTAAAATCAGCTGCTATCTATTCTACAGCTAGTAAAAAAAAAATTGCTCGCTTTTCTGGCGATGGCCATAATATGCTAGAAGAAAATGAGACATAACGTAGCGAAGTATATTTAAGTTATCTCTCCTGAACCTCCAACACTATACAGAAAACGCAAAAACGTTACACCTAAGTAATATCGAATACAAGCCAAGGAAAAAGAACTAGGATACAAACGCTACAGTTTTATTATAAGACCGTAATTATACTTACGTAATTACCAGTTATTGTCATCGGGAAACCTTAAGAAACGGAACGTGTTCACGGCGACGACTTGATAAATCATTGTTTCCGAATTTCCCTTTTGTTAGAGGTTCTGAATAAAATTAAATACGACACGTATCCATCAAATTCCCCAGGGTTTTTAGTTAAATGTGATGAAAGGCAACACAGTAAAAGAAAAGTGATTCCGTTTTCAGTCGGTGACTCAGTCGGTGACAATAAAAGTACGGATAACGTAAGAAAAAATAATTAATGTCTTCAAATGAAAGCTGTTAACTAACACCTACGCGAAAGCCACTTAAACCGGGCGTGGTTGATGTACAGCAAACAATCGTGAGTATAATCTTCCAACAGTTACTTCCAAGACGGACATGCAGCCTTGAATAAACAAGTCCGTCTCGTGGGTGCGCGACACCGCCCGTCGTGGGCGAGTACGCCCCGAACATCTTCGGCGAAAGTCGTCGGAGCTGTTGGAAGGGAGCGATGATTTGTTAGGGCTCGCCCAGGAATGCGCTGGATGCGGGGTCTGTCCGCGAGTTTCGACGTTCATAGAGTCGTGCACTCCCCGGAGAAAAAGGGTGTAGCCGTGCGTGGTAGAGGGGGGGGGGGCGTGTTCGGGGGGGTTGTAACCCTTCCCTGCCGCCGCCCCTACAGTTGTCGAAGATAATAGATAGGGATAGGAACATTTCGCGAGTTCATTTCAGGACAAGCTAGGCGTCAAATATATGCACAATGGAGTTAACATTGCAATTGGTTAGCAGTTTAATAGACACGCCCTGGACGATTCTGAGCCAATAGCAGACGTGCAAGGAAACAAGTAGCGAATCCCATACTGCCAGGTGCGGAGTAATACAGGCCACTCTCCGGGATAGCAACCAACGGACAAACAATTGAGGCTCAAGTATACACAGTATACACTGAACTCGCGAAATTTCCCTAGCCCTAATAACAGATTATTAATAAGCGTTTAGTTGTTAAAAAAAAAAAAAATTACTGCTATAATAGACTGTCGATGGTAAAGTGAGCATTTCTGGAATCAACATTCACTGCCCGTAACTACACTGTAAAAATGTAAACAAATTTCTGGTAAACTTCCTAAACTGTAATAGAATATCCATACAGTGTATGGAAATAGTAGTATACTACGTGCCGGGCTGAAAATACGGGAATGTTTAGCATTGCTGCTATACAAATTTGAGAACCTCCCTATGCATTTGACTCTTTCCTGAGCAACTGTAGGAACGTTACCATGTTTGTATTGGAAGATACTTTATCATTCACACTTTGCCACTGTACGTATACACTGATATGGCAAGTTTACAAATAATTCCTTACAGTGTACACATCGTACATACCCTATTGTCGTGCAGTGGATTAAGAAAAGAAAATTAAGGAAAACTGTACCACCTCTCGACCTTGCACTAGGGGCGTGCTGTTTAAATTTGTAGTAAATCAAGAAGGCGTCTCTCTGCCCCGTACACACTGGATCACGAACTGGTACATTAGGTTTCTAATAATTTCGCGCTTTCACTTCACTGACGCACGAATAAATTCATAAAGCCGCGACAATGTAAACTGTACACATGTTGGAAGGATACTTAATGACGAGATTTGTTGAGCTTAAACAGGACTGTCGAAAAATCTCAACTAACCGTGACGCATTTTATTATACTGCGAGGCAATTTCTCTTCTAGAATTTGCCCTAATTAACACGTGTGTCAGCAACGCTAATGCTGGTGTAATTTCCCTCCATTAAATTCATACTGTAACCCCCCTCCCATTTTCTTTGAAAAATTCCTAGCTACTCCACTGCCTGGAGGCAACCTATAGCCCACCGGCGTGGGTGGCCACCGAACCACGTGGTTGTGTGGGCTGTGCAGACACCTAACTAACTTCTTGCGCGCGACGAAAGGTCGACGAAAGATGTTCTCGCTGGAAGTTCCATGATCGTATCTCTGATCAGCAGCTTGCTCACAGATAAAGATTTCCTTCCACCTTTATGAATCTGAAGTTTCACACATTGTAGACTTCTGCTGTAGTTTGCGGAAACAACGCATAGCGGAAACGCCTTACGAAAACGGGAGCGTAACTTATTTCCAAAAGGCCACATTTAATTTTCGACATCTGAAAGAAATTGTTTCCTAATATACAATAAATTATTATACCATCTGACTCCACTAACAAGTAGAAAATTTTTTTAGAAACCACGAGTAAAAAAATTGATTCTATTTTAATAAAAATATAATTCAATTATATGCGACACTTGGTAATCCATTTAACAAGACGTTGATGGTTACAACTATGGCAATTCTGATACCAACTGCTGGTAAACAACATAACTACAAACTTCAGGTGATGAATACAGAGTTTCATTTATATCTGAAATGAAATTAGTTACACATTTACACGATTTTTGTACAACACTTTTCATTAAATGTTTCAGCTTATGAAGTTGAATAACCGGTACATGCTGCTCATAATTTTAAGTTTATTTCATATTAAGAAGGATTTTTTTTTGCAGGATGGCATCAAGAGGCATTTTAAAATTACGAATAAATAAAAATGTCAACTAACAAACAGATCAGTGGTGTGCAGCAATTTCGTACTGCTTTTTGTTTATACACAGTAACGAAATTATAAAATACACCTGCAGATTTATAAATACCAACTTTATACTCATTTCCTTAGAATGTACGTTTTTTACAGTACACTACTTCTGGTCCAGAAGGCAGTAACGGTATCAGGTTATAGGGAAACCTCTGTACTAGATGAGTAGAACAGCACCATATGATTGCAGTTAATTAATTTCTTATCCGAGCGTAGAAGTCACGATCGAACGGGAGTTCGTAGATTTACTCCAACAGATCTTCTAATGACGACAGTATAGATACGGCGTTCTGAAGCATTGTCGAAATTATGGCGATCTTTTCGTATATTTGTTGAAAAGTTCCGAGATCTCAGTTAAGTAATATGAACGCTCGGGTAAGAAAGCATCTTTCTACTCTCTATGCGCAACTCTGTTTGTTGTATAATGAAATATTAATTTACCATTAAAGTAAAAAAAAAAACACGAAATAACCTTTTTGAAGCCCAAAAGAATGCTATATTTGTCAATTCTCAAGAAAAGAAAAAAATTCGACACACTATATCGATAGTTGGTGTATAATGTCCACAGTGTAATTACATGTAAAACATTTTCTAGTAAATTTCCCAAAGTGTAATGGAAGTTCTTAACCTACACATTGTATGGCAATACTACCATATATCAGGCTGCAAATATACGAATGCTTAGCATCGCTAAAATGCATAATTGGTGACTTCCCTATGAATTTGACTGTTTCCTGAGCAAATGTAGGAACGCTACCATGGACGTATGGGAACAAATTTTACGACACACGCTTTCTCACAATGTGTATACACTGGTGTGGTATATTTGCGAACAATTTCTTACAGTTAATGAAGATAAATTAAACAAACAGAACGAGTGGTTCCTCATTTCAAATCCACGATAGGGGTCCATGAACACACGAAACAGTTTCACTAAAACGGGCGATGGTTTCATGAGCTCGAGCACAAGAGGAGTGAAGAATATTGTCGCATCCATTATGAACAGATTGGAAAGACTGGCTGAGGAGCGAAGCCGCTGCAGGGTTATAACCAGATGTGGCTGCCAGAAACGTTTCATGGGCGACTGCCCAAGACAGCTCTGCAAAGCTTATTTACGCACCCGTATGCAAATCTGGCTCCGTGATTAGTGGTTATTAAGCAACCAAATTCTTCCAGTGTGCACAAGACATTTTTATTTGTCAGCGACAAGTAAATGATGCTGTAGACAAATTCATCTTACTTAACACGCAAGATCTGCTCCTCGAAGACAGCAGATTCCATTATACAGCTTTATCTCTCATCACCGGAGTCTTCTGTGGTGGTGCAATTTACACGCAGGTCTCTCACCATAGCGATCAAAGCTCCGTCACGGGCGATTAAATCCTCGGTCGCACATGCTACAAAATCTCCTTGTATTTTTTCTTTCAAGCAGCCTACTTCAATTTTCTCTACTAATCCATCTCCCCGCTTCTCCACAATACAGTTTATTTTCACGTTATGCTTTCCTGGACGACATCCGACTAAGGGTTCTAATTTAAATAGTGTTCTCAATTCAAGCGGCACTACTACGCCCCATGAAGAGTTCAAGGTACAGAAGCAAGGCACTCCTAGAGCCTCATCGCCCCTACGAGCAAGGCGCACGATATTTCGGTCGCTGCACCGTGCTAAGTAAATGAGATCTGTAAAAGTGGCACTTTATCACAGGCGATGAGAGCCCACAGATTAAACTACTTCAATACGGCTTGTACTTGTCTCCTATCTCTTAAGGGACCTGCATGGGGACAGCTCTAAAATGAAATGTTTTCCTTGCAGTCTTCGCATTTTTTGAGTGCACTTAGTATGATTAAAACAACAATGTCGGGCTCAGTAATTGATTTTGTTCCTTTTCTGGCAAAAAGTCGTAATCCCGCAATATTTATTTACCTACTGCGATGCGCGTAATCGCGTAAACAACGAACGAAAAATAAAAAAAAAGAATCAGGACTACTTAATGGCTAAAAATATATTCCATGATATTTTTATGAATATTGTTGTTTTTATTACAAATTTAAATAGTGGCTAGCGGAGGAGAACGAGCTGTCTGAGATTGCTCTCATGACAAAATTTTCTTCTCGGGTTCTTAGCGTATGCGACGAAATCCAGGTACTTCTGTGAAATGTTACACAGCGGATCCTGTTCCTGTAGCACGGACGTCGAAACATTTGAACTAAGTTTGCACACTGTTCTGGGCGCAGCACAAGGTGGTACCCAAAAGACTGCCAAACCGCGGCTTGCGAAGTTGCCAACAAGTTGCTACGTACGACGAGACGAAGTGATGCGCGGCTGGTATCACGTTGCTGCCACGTCGCATCACGACATCTTCTGTGCTAGAGGACGATGTCACTTCCTTAACCCTCCGTTCCGTTAGAAAGAAGCGAAACCGTTTCGTAACAAAGTAGTGAAAAACCGAACCACTCGATACATTTTTATAAATTATTTTTCAAAGAAAGAATACCTCGAGAAGTTGTGCAGTGCACTCTGAACGTGAAATAGTGTCAGCGAAAATCAGTAAAAATGGCTTCACTCGTTGCTAGATAACTTATTATTGTGATACTGAATCTCACTTATTAATATAGAATTCCCACGCCTGAATGTCGCGAATTCCGAAAAACACACTACACCACACTCGGAAAAAAAAGTGTTTTGCTGAATCACACAAAGTTTATTTGGCGCAACTAAATTAATTGTTTGTACGTAGGGCAGTGAAATATGATCTCGTTGTAACCAAATTACTTTGTTGCTCTCATTTGATCTCCGAAACACAGATTTGGTTGTTGCCACCAAAGATTTGTTTGGCTCTACTTACAATAAACAGTTTCGCTTAATATAAAAAAATTCCGACTGAGATGACCACGTGGTTCATCCACGCCCGAGCGATACGCCCTAGTGTCCCCAGCTGAAGTGACTACTAATAATATACGAATAAAATAATTTGTTGGAGCAACTAAACATTGTTTTGGGCCTATACAAACAAATATTTTGTTGGTCTTCCTCTCAGTACAGAGGCCACGAGTTCCCAGTTTATTTTAATGATTCGCCAGTCGGTTGCAGCCTATCAAACTGACTTAGTAAATTTCACTTCACCGACTGATATTAACATATTCGGGCTTCGGTGTGTAGTTTGGGAGGACCCTGAGTTCGATTCTTCATCTGGTAATTCTGAATTTGGTTCTCGACAGTCTTCCGAAACCACTGCAGGCGAACGCTGGGATAGTTTCTAACTAATGGCCGTGGTCGCTTCCTACCCGGATCCTGAGTGTTATAGGCTGTTCACGGTAAAGTGAACACTATTTAAGGCCATGCTTAAAACCACCCAGCTTATTTCTATCATATCGACAATATCACTAATATAAAACTGGCCATGTGGCTAATAAACATTATATACAAGATATTGTGCGAAATTGATACAGTAATACTGCAAAATACTTGGTCGTTAAGTTGGCAAAACCTTTTATCTAGGATTACCATTTTTACTTTTTTCTATGTTGGCTTTCAAAAACCAGTAAACATCAATATACGTATTTGGTGTTAATTTATGTGAGCACTTTTTAAGGCCTTCCCACCCTCCCTTCAGACGTGGGAGGGCCCTAAAGGGCCACACAAAAATTGTCGGCGTCAGAAATATCTCTGTAGAATAACGTCACTCAGGTAGAATATTTGCTCTCGTAGTTAGTAAAAACTATTCTGTATGGTTGCCCTGTATTTGTTTTCTCTATCGGCTTCCATAAAATTTGTAAAATACGATAAACCTCAATAGCATTAATTTATGTCCCGTGCCCTCTTAAAAGCGGCTGGTTCCGTCTACTACTCCGCTGTGCGTGAGACGTGTAGCCGTAACCGGGACTGACGTAAGCGCTCACGTATGTTTTTGAAACACAGCCTGCACACCGAGACACAATCATTTCACTGCGTGTGGGAGACTCGGAGCACTTGGCTCGCTCTTCTCCCGAGGTGAAGGTCGACGCAGGAGAGACTGCGATAACTGACCGCCGTCGAAGCTAGCTTATCCGACACAGCTTGGCGCTCCTCAACCTTCATCTACACAAGAGCAGCGATGGGTAACGCCACGATAAACAAAACCAGACGCGAACACAAAATACAGCCCATGCAGATTCCCTGCAGCAAGGTGACGACCTTGGGCACGAGAGGTTCTGGGAACCCTCCCCCCCCTTTCCCCCCCCCCCCTCCATCTAAGTGTTTTCGTCACGCCTTCCGTGATGGCATGCAAGCATTACTGATTCTTAAAACCCTATAAATATTTGGCCTCAAGGCCTCAAAAAAGGTGTTACCCGCAGCTTAGCTGTACATTTACAAACTACTCCATCCTGTTTATTGTAATGTTATTTTATTACACAAGGCCTATCACAATGTGAGTATTCAAGCAATCTTAATACCGACAAAATCATGAATGTTGCCGGAAATAAAACTATCCAAAACAGCAAATAATTAATTAAGTTAATTATTTATAATTGATAACGTATAAAGTGCCTCCAGACAGTCAACTTTGATTCCTTCTACCTAATGATCCAATCACTAGAATCTAGTTCAGAGACTTGCGATGTTCCAGCACCAGCAACTTAATGTCTTTGTCTTTGGCAAACGAACTATACGCACTCGCGAACGCACCATGTACACACATAGGCCTACACATATATAAATATACATATTCATATAAACACGCACACATGTACAACACACACATGCACGACATATGATTTTAGAGCCGAGGTGGTATGGTGGTTAGACTTTTTTTTATTAATATATATATATTTTAATTTATTTCATTAAACCTACTTAGCAGTACAGCCATCCAGGGTGTTCAATTATATCATGACTACTACAATTTAACAAACAGTATATTAGTTATATAGATTCACTATTTTTTTTTGTTGGAGGGTGACTGTTCGTCTGGGTGCCCGTAATTTAATCTACAAATTCTATTTCTATTCAAAAGCATCATTCACGCTTCCTAGGAAGGTGGGGTGAGCTATTCTACCCCGACCGAGACAGCTCCTCGACGGATATCCTTTCGCCCCCCCCCCCCCCCCCATCACCGCCCGTTTCGCCACCACCGCCGGAACAGACCAGGGACCGGGATTCCCACGAATCCGCCCGCGCGACCAGACGCCGTCGGGCCCGCACACAGCTAACTAGCCTTTCGGCCGGTCCGCCATGGATAGTGGTTAGACTACCCACCTTCCATCCAGGCGAACCGGGTACGATCCCCGGCGGGGTCGCTCCCGGATTTTCGCATGCGGGAATCGTGCAGGAAGATGCCGCTGGTCGGCGGGTTTTCTCGGTGATTTCCCGTATCCCCCGCTATTGCATTACGGCACTACTCCATACTCACCTCGCTTCATCCTCATTGGTTCCCAAGACCTCGATGTTTAGATCCCAAACCTCTTCATTCATTCACTCATAACAGTATGTTGTCCGGCAACAAAATTGCTGTTCCAGTTGGCATATCCAAAATGTAAATAAAAAAAATTTTAAAAGTGTTAAATTCTTAACTTACTCCCATAGGCCTGTATAAAAGTTAAGGTTGATCGCACTGTGGAAATGCACGGAACGTAAATGATAGAAACAAAAGGATGCCTTTTATCTCAACTCGAGGAATGAAACGCAAGCATTAATATCAAAATTTGCTGACCCGCTGATTCAGAGGAGACTTTACGATTCGTGTTTCTTGTACAATGATTCGTGAGAACTAAATTATGTCTACTGAAGCCAAGGATTATACAATTCCGGAAAACAATAACTTATGCAGTTTAGTAAGTCAAAAGGCAAACCTTTTCCGCCGATTTGTTGTGATGTGCATTATAGTTTCCTTTTCAGCTAAATGCGAAACTTTAACTCGTATTTTATACTGCGTACAATTTCGGCCGACGGCGTTGGCTACTGCCTAACAGTTTACGGTAGGAATTTAATTAGCATTTAATCGCCTCCCTGAGAACCTAAAGGTGACATCTTATAGTATGCTTGGTTCCACTAAAACTTACCGAAGGAAATTGAGGGGTGGGGGGGGGGGTATAGATATATAACAAAGAGGAAGAATAGCCAGTACTGCAATTTTTTTTCTAAAGAAGTCACGAACCAGGGACAGTTCACACTGCACAATCACAGCACACAGAAACACCTTTGCAAAAATAATTTCCCAAGTGTAACCGCCACTTGAAAAACGAATCCGAGAAAATTTTCAAACCAGAATGTGACCAAGTTGGTAAACACTTTTTGACTCAACGCAGTGAAAGAGAGCATTTTTATTATTTATATTTAATATTCTGAGTATGACTTTTCGAAAGTGCACGTCCCGTCTCAAGTCAGTGTTTCCTTTCAAAATAAGTTGATTTTCAGTCACTTTGACGTGAACGATTTAAACCATCCTTTTAAGTCTTAGAGGTGAGTTGGTACTACAGGACCGCTGAGAAGCCTATTTTGACGAGACTTAATAAAACATAACATTCATTCCGCATTCATATCAATAATTCCTGCTGTGTCCAAGCTGATAAATCTTGGCATCTATTTAGAAAATAATGTTTTTAATTTTTTGACATTATCTGTGCCACTTTTCAGGCGAGCATTTCTTCAGAAATACTAAGAACCTTCCATTCCTCTGATATTCGAATTATTTTTGTAACTGCCTAGCAGAAGTCGGCAAGAAAACAAATCTTAACTACCTTTTGAAACTACCAAGCCTCCTTTCTGACGTTTTGTTTTTATTTGCGACGAAGGATGAGAGAAGACGTCGACCACAGCAGAAGTGCCAATAGTGTAAAAACACAACATACGTTTAGCGGAATAAGAATTTCCGCTCCAGCTCAGCGAAGCAAGTTACTTATGATAGGGGTATAGCGGTATTGAAGTATTGCAGTGGTATTTGCGTTCGCGAGGAAAAACGTTTGCAACTTTATTGCACATTTTAAAAGTGCATTCACACACCTTAAACAGAAACACTAGTATCACTTTTCAAAGCGCAATCATGCAGTATAGTGACATACAGCAAAAATCCAATAGACGCAGGAGGAAGAACATGCGACTTAAGGGAAGATACAATTCTCTACAGTGCCGGCCCATTTTGAAGGTTTTTTTTTAAAACAGGAAATTAAAACTACTAAAGGAGCCACCTATCTGAGGCGCGGTAAGCTCTGTGTCCAAATCCCAGGTAATGTATGGTTGTTTATTTAAGTTGAGTTATAAGTTAGTCTGTATGTCGTCCCCTGCTAAACTTTCAAGCTTAAAACCTGGGGACGTTAAAAAGCCCTTTACAATACCAAAAAAAAAAAAAAAAAAAAAAAAAAAAAAATTTAAACGAGTAGCCACTTTGTGCATCAGTTACCTTCTACCTTTGAAGAAATAATAATTTGCTAGACTATCCACGAAACACAGGACAACCCATTTTGAAAATAGCATGGATATACAACAAAAAAAAACACAGGTGAAACCTACAGAGTGAGTCTTTTAAAAGAGGCCCCGTGGGACAGCTATCGATGCCATCCCGCAGCATGTCCTCGCTCGGGCCTTTCACAACTTTTGGTGTTGTCTGCACACCTACCTCGAGGTCAATGGCAGCCACTTCCTGCACCTACGCTAGGTATTTTGTTTATCACACTGGCCTGTATTTCCTCATTCCCTCGCTCCGTTACACACATGTCCCACGGGGCCTCTTTTAAACGACTCGCCCTGTAAAAGTGCCGGTGTAACATTTTTGTTTTTACTTTAATTGTGCATTAACTTACCCCGACTGCAAGGATGTTCCGAAGAACAAAAATGCCTCATTCGTTGAAACAAACCCTCGATGACTTGTAAGAAGCGGCAGACGTGTTCTGGCGTGCATCTATGCCTTACACACTAAGCCCCAGCCCGCGACCTCCGCGGGACGTCGTCGTATGTGGCTCCACAGCTGACCAATCACCGCCCCACACTAGGCGTCAGCGGGACCCGCTGCCTGCCAGCCTGAAAACCGGGAAGGTATCGGCGACGCAGCGCGCAAATGGCTCGCGACAGGAAATGATGCCGATCGCCACATGAAAGGACAATAAAAACATTATGTCCCACCACCCGAGTGCCGACAATCTTGGAACGCCATAAAAGCGAATCACGCTGTAAAATTATACTTTATGGCCGTCTCTTTCCGCATTTTCTTGCACTTTATATTCGCCCTATACGCTTCCCATCCTTAAAGTCTTTTTTTCTCCCCACTGATACGGGCTACGAGGAACATTTTACCGATTACTCCAGTTTCCTGGACTTCTTAGTAACTCAGGCCTGGCTTCCAAAAACACCGGAAATGTTTAACCATCCCAGAATTTGACGCCAATAACTCGCTTGTTTCGTCCATGAATCAAATGTGTCAATGGAGTTATAGGTGGTATTTGTAAATAATAAAAATAAAAAAAAAGTCGCTAAATCAGTGGCACTCGAAAGGCTGTTGAATAAATGGATAATTTATTTTTACTCTCGATAACATTGTTTTTAACTCAGTATATATATAGGGAGAGGCGCAAATAATTGATATCGAATTCCTAAGGTAACGCGTATATTGGGTGTGAAGTTCAGTCTGCAGCCAAATGATTTCGCCAATTTCTTCGCTCTCTACCTACAAAGGACAAGCGGCTTTTTTCCTTTGATAAACTGTGATTTCTCTTCTCAGCGATGATTCCTAACTACGTACTATATCGCGTGGTCTGTCATTCATCTGCAAGATGATGCAGCATTAGTGAAATTTAATATAAGCGATATTTATTTTCTCTCTCTCTCTCTCTCTCTCTCTCTCTCTCTCTCTCTCTCTCTCTCTCTCTCTCTCTCTCTCCCCCTCTCTCCGCGAATACTTTTTGAATACTGCTTTGCATTTACGATTCTAACTTGTAATAAGGTGAAAAAAACGTTCTACTGTTTTAATTTTTATCCTGTGTTCTCCATCTAGCAGCAAGGCATCGTCTCGCAAAAGAAAAAAATGGAGAGTGTTGAAAAATGTTGGTCGGCACTAAAGATAATTTATGATTTCAATAAGATTTTATGAAGAAACTCCCAGGAAACTCATTAAGGTGTTAGCTTATTAGTTCTGTGGCAAATTTCTCGGTACATTTTTAACTTAAAATAGCTACGAGTTAAAACTAAACTGCAGGAGGACCAGTTGTATTATATAAAGGCATTCTTCTGACCACAGAAGGAAAATTATGCTTTCACTATTATTTAAAATACATGTATTACAAGATTTTAAAAAATATATATTTTTTCTTTGTTATGCATTTTTTTGTTTACTTTAAATCCATTAAATTGACCGGTTCTCCAGCAAGGCGAAGTCTTCTCTGTGGAGGTCGTTACCCCGTGAAGGAGGAAGGGTGTGGGATGTACAAGGTGGATGGATAAGGGGAGGGGGAGAACACCGTGTATCACTTTAGCACGCAGAGAAGAACGCGAGGTAACCCAACCCCCCCCCCCCCCACCCACAGGTTGGCGAAACGTCACCGCGGGTGCCATTTGTAACGTAATGTGAGGCGACAAAGACCGGTTGTGCAGGAGTGTATATCTCACCCGTTCCGATGAGGACATGCCATGCGCCTCGGCGCGGCATGAAGTCTCCGATTTGTGGCAGATTACAACCGCCTCGCCGGCCAGATCCCGTGCGAACTGACTGGCACCCTGAAAGCCAAAAGCCATCACGCAGATGAACTTATCTATGATACCCGCCCGCGCAACCTATATCGAGGCATGCGCCTTTTTTTATTCTTACTTAACTTCGCTTATTTTGCGCGCATTAAACGACACTGTGCCTATTGTCCTGCTACGACGGAGCGTCAAGTTGCTAATGGTGTGCCTTAAATTACCGAGACTCGTCCATTACCGGGCCTGTTAATAAACATTTCCCGATTAATGCTTTCACGAAGCTAGCTGGACTCGTTCCAGCAATCGAACGGAGGAACACTCGATCAGACAACAAAAATGGAAGCCGCCAGGCTACCGAGCAACCTTGGACTTGAAGGGGTCGGACGATCACGCCTCTCTGATGTCACCGCAGACTAAACTCCACGCGTTTATATTGACGGGAAGATTGGAACTATTTTCACTAGCGCATATTGGGATGAGTTGTGCGAAAACATCATGGAAGGAATTATAATGCACTTATAATTACGAACATTTCTTTACAGTTTCACGATGGAAGCGTGTTTACAAGATAATCCGTTTTACCAGTACGTCTACAAAATGTCCTATTTTGAGATGTATATGAAATTCGAAATATGCGTTGCTATCTGGCGTGCTGCAAAATGACGAAAATTATAGGTACTTTTTTTTAACGGTAAGGAACACACAGACACAGTTAGCAAAGCTGATTTTTTTTTTTTTTTGCGGATTACGATACTAGCCATTGTACTGTAGTAACTCGGTATAGCTCATGTCTCAGGGGAAGAGCAATATAACTTATCTTCTCCCCCTACTCAACTACCCCTCTCTTGACAGAAAGTATCAAACGAGGGAAATTTAATACTTCATTCGGAACACTGTAAAAACGTTTTTATAACAAAGAAAACAATGTCTTTGAGGCTGTTTTGTTGGCAGTGACCAAGTCTTGCTATTCTTCGTAGGAAGAGTTAAACAAACAATCTTATATTTGCAGTTATTAAAGTGTTTCCTTTTTTTTTTTTTTTTGTTTTGTTTTATAACAGTAGTGAATTTTTTGATAGCATAAAAAGGAATTCCTTTGATCTTTTTTTATAGTTAAGGAATTTATTTTGTAACAAAGTAAAGTGTTACGCGATACTAAAATCAGTAACTGCCTAAAAAAAAACTACTGCCGAACTATTGTAAACACAATGCCAGTTTAGCATTGCCATTAATTAATACGTAGGTAAAACAAAAATTTACTTTGCGACAAACTTTACTTGCCAGTGGTGCATTTTTAACCAAAATTGTCTTTGCGGGGGGGGGGGGGGGAATCATGTGCTGCAGCTAAGAAAGTGCTTTGAGACTGTGCGGCGCTGGGTGAAACTTAAGTCGAGGAACCGCGTCTTTGAAGCGCACAGTGAGAAGGGGGGGAAGAAACGCGTATGTTTACACACGCTACGCACGTAACGCGTATGCGGCTGGCGGGCTACGCGCGTGCTGTGCAAGACTTGGCCAGCCACAGCGGGCCGAAGAACGACGGCAGAGTAAGAGAGCGCCGGGAAGGGGGGGTTGCATATATGGGCGCTGATTGAGCGGTCTGCTGTCGGAAGGGAAAAAGGGTTGCGGGTGGTTTTGTGGAGTAAAGGAGGGAGACGTCGAGGAGGGAGATGGGGGGCGATAAGTGAATAAATCAATGAGCGCAGGGCAGCACGCGTTATGGCGCACTTGAATACCGCCAAGTGCTCGTAAACATTTAACAGCCGTCATAACGCCGCCTTCTTCGTCGCGCTGTGCGCGTGGCGGGCGCCCAGCCCCGGTCGAGGGTTGGAAAGAGGAAGATCGCGCTCCCCCGCGCCGCACATCCACCGTCCCGTCACAGAACAGCTGACGATACAGAGGTGAAACCGCGGCTCGTAACGCGAACTCCTGCGAATTGGCGTCACACTGGTCAACACGTCGGAATGCCGTTCGCCAATCAGCGCCTGGTAACCTACTCGCCAGCCGGGCAGCCCAGCCAATATGAAACTTTTCGCAGCACGCAGTAGCCAATCAGACACAAGACACGTTCTCAGAGCCTCGCGTGGACAATCAGAGAATGGGTACGCTAGCTCTGAACTTGTTGAGACGTGATTAACTCGCTTGAGAGGCGTTCACGATGCCGTGCTACATCCCAACGGGCTGCAGCGAACGACTCTTTCTCCCAAGCGATGTCCCACCCCCATTGCACGTTAATTTATAAATAAATATATATATATACATATACACACGTACAAGCCTCTCCATTTCACAGGACCCTGGTCAAGATATTGACCGTTGCAATTAGGGCAAATACAAACTATTAGTACTACCAGGAGAACGAAATCTCATTTCCATCTCCAAAACGTCCTCCCGGGTTCCTTCTGGTCACCTTGATTTTTAAAATAAAAATGAAAATATGCACTATCCGCTATTTTTCTGCCATATTAACAACTTACTCCAGGCACTGCTGTCAATTCGTGCACTCTAAAAGATTTCGCGTTCAAAAAAATCGCAGTGTGAATACGAACATAATATTTTGTGGCCACCATGGGGAAAAAAAAAATTCAGTGACTCGGAACCTGCGATCAGCTGGAGTGATTTCGGAAAGCCCTTGAAAAAATGAATCAGGACGGCCACAGTAAGAACAGAACCCGGGTCTTCACTAATGCAAGTCCAACGTGTTACAACTGTGCGACCTCAAGGAAAGATTGATTTTTTTTTTTTTTTTTGGAATCATATATGTACAAAATTTACTTACTTGCAACAAATAGACCCTGTCATCCATCCCGATGTCTTAAGAACCTAATGCAAGGAAATGAAATGAACAGGGAAAAATATGGTGCCGTGGCAAAACCAGGTGGCCACTTCCAACACGCCAGCGCGCATGCGTGCAGAATATAACGGATATAGATTTTCAGAGCAATATGTTTTACTGTGGACGACACGAATGCTGTTGCTGACTAAATATCTTTTCAATAAACAAATATGATAGTGAGCAGTCAATGACTATAGTACCTACCTGTTATTCTAAGTGTTACTGTGCACAATAATTAGTTGTTTTTGTTTTTTTTTACCACCAAGAAAATTTCGCCTTGGAAAGCTTCATCCAAAAATATTTTGTAGATACTATAAAAAGTATTTTACTCAGTGGGAGAATTTTATGGCAACTGTTCCCTCATAGTGATTTATCTTTTGCCAACATTTGAGTTCCAGAACATGTATCAAAATTTCTGGCACTAAAGAACACAAATAACAGAACCCTAGACTCCTTTCCACAAACTGTTACCGCTTACAGCGTTTATAATGTCTTGACTGGTAATTTTTGTGCGTGAAACTCATGGACGATTATCGCCACAGCAGTAAAATAATATCGACGTCAGAAAATAGGCCATCTACGCAGTGCTATACGCCCTTCCGACGTGCACCATAAGCCAAAATCCGTACTGGCAAGTAGAAGCTGAGCCATAAATCCAAGACCAAGGAGATAAATTACATTAGCTATCATTGTATAGGAACGTCTGAAAACGACGAACCACGCGTCGTTTTAATATACGATCACTCTTTGTTCCATACACTAATTAATTAACTGCGGCATTTCACAAATGTCACGTTTACGCCCCGAAACGACGAAGTGGACCGCATCGTGTTAGCAAATGAGGCACATAACACTGCTGCCGCCAGCCCAATCCGTTTGGTTATCGGAGAGGGGTGATGGGGGGAGGGGGGATTGGAACACTGGACGTCCCCTCTGGAGCACGACTCATATGAATAGCAAAACTTCTCTTACTTCTAGAGGTCAGACCATTATGTGCATTATTGTTATTCAGGTTGTTATTCAACAATGGTAACACCGAACGAACGTGATGTGTGCAGATCATGTCGTACTGGGAATGTAGAAACAGACTGTTCGAGTCGATGATTTGAGTTCTGACGGTTCTTCGTGGCAGTCCTCTTCAATGTTCGGCGATCTCGGATCACTAAGGACTGGATTTTGTCCACTGTTACCCTTCGCTGATGATGTCTTGCCACTAGTTGTGTATGCCGTCATCACTCTCGATACACCTAACACACTGACAGTCTTCGATGCACTTGCTCCAACTAAGTGTGCTCTGCGGGGGGGCCACGGTGGCTGAGCGGTTTGACTGCTCGCCTCCCACCAAAGCGAACGGAGTTCAATACTCGGCCGGTTCACTCCCGCATTTCTGCACGTGGTAATCGTGCCGGACGTTGCCGTTGGTCGGCGGGTCTTCTCGGGGATCTCCCGACTTTCCCCGCCCTTGCATTCCGGCGCTGCTCCATTCTCACCTCATTTCACCCTCATCGACTCTCAAGACCTCGTTGTTAAGAGGCGTTCAAATATCCCAACTCAACTCCAACAATCTTCCCTCGTTGGGAGTAAGACAGGTTTCCCATTTTGCATCATCTACGTCTGACAGACTGCACGCATGACCACGTACTACACTACCTAGCGTTCTGCGAAATAGCGTCTTTCACTACAATATAGGCTGTTCGCGGTAAAGTGAGCACTTTTTAAGGCCCTCCCAACAACATCAACCACTATTAAATATATTATTGCAGCCTCGGGCATTCAATTTTGAGGATGGTGAAATATATACACTGTGTTCATTGGTCGCATTGCAATGTTTATATTAAAAAGCAGTAAGAAGACGGAAATTGGATGAAAGGAAGAATTTAGAAGGGCCTTAGAAAGTGATCACTTTACCGTGAACAGTCTATACCAATCGACATTTGCAGCACACGAATGATCAGTGTTACCATCTCACAAAGGTGCTGTGTTCAAGAACACAAGTGTTTCCATTATTTTGATAACCACAAGTATGTGTTGTGTATCAAGAGAAAACTGAAAATATTTAGCAACCTGCAACTTACACTCCACAGAGAAATAATCTTTGCTAGTGGCTAGGTTTCGTATCATACCGAAACGCTTTCGCTATCGATTTAACATTGCATTTGAGTCTTCCAGGCCCGTATAACAGTGGGCATCAACAAGAGTACAGAAAAACCCGAGTGCCGGAAGTGTACCTCGTCACGAGCATATTTGGAGAACTCTTCCAGTATCTGCTTACCATGAACACTCAGATCGGCTTCACTGACAGAAATGTTTTGCATCCGCCACGATTTTATACGAACCTGGGACACGCAGAGCACAATACTAAACTCGCGGCTGTTATTACATACGGACTTACAGCATTGCACCGTGTGGCTGCTTTGCAGTACAGCCTGTTAACGCTAGCGATACTAACAACAAGTGTTTACAGATCACTACACCTCACATTTTCATGACCATGTAGTTGTTTCACGGTCGTATATTACTTTTTCGAGTCTGTAGCTCTCAATATCCGTTTATTGTTCACGAGAATAATAAATACATCTTTAGTTTTTATTTGCTTTGATTTGCAGAGGCTAATCACGACCTCAACCTAATAGTGGAGTATCCACATTAGGAATATGCAAAAGAATTTTCCTAGAGTATGTATGGAAAATTACACTGGGGGAAAAAAGTGCACCCATTCGGCCGGGGTCCAACCCAGAACTCCCCCTACGCAATGCTGATACTGCCGTAAGACCAAACGCGCTTTAAATAAATGTTTTTGTTCATTGGCAAATTTATGACAATTCTGAATGATCGTGTTCAAAGTATTAAAAATCTCAGAAGTGTTTTGATCACATGGCCTCCCTCTCCTGAGTGCTGTCTTGAAGATGCAACAGATTTCTAAATAACACCCAGACATTAAACGATCCATTTGACTTATCCATCTCGGCAAAAACGTATTAACTTATTCTTTTTGAGGTATTTTGGATTTAATGTATGGGAGTAAAATACGTAATTTTGAACCATACACTCTACGGTCAAAATTTTGTTGAACGGACTACTACTGTATTCTGATGGGATGTAAACGTTACCTTGTTGGATATCCATGCCGCCAAGTGAGTTGCAATGAGAACACAAACAGAGTCTCGACTGAGGTTTCAAATTTTCGAGCAGTTCAAGTTCAAAAACTCGTAACATTCTACAGTCAGAAAGAGACAATATAAAATCATCTTACAGAAGATGATATTTTCATTGTAATGGCGGCATTAAAAATGTAATGAAATCATAAATTAGCAACGCCACGGCGAGTGATACATTGAAAAGCGTGTGGTAGAAACTTGGCTACAGAGCATGTAAGTATACAGAGGTGGAATAGCAGCTTATTTCGCAAACTCCAACCGTACACGCCAGCAAAATGGCCTAGCCGCTGACCTGCGACATGTCGGAGAGCCGTTCGCCAATCAGCGCCTGGAAGCTTACTTGCCAGCCGGCAGACCGGCCAATAGGGAACGTTTCGCAGCGCGCTGTGGCCAATCAGAGACACTGCCCGTTTCCAGAGCCTCGCGCAGTCAATCAGCGAACGCGTACGCCCACATCAAAGCCACCGTTACGCCACGCCATTTCGCCTCTCCGCAGTTCTCTTATCATCTGTGCTTCAGATCTTAATGTATTCACAATAGAGCGTTGCGACGCATCGCGTCAAGCATCAGCCAAGCAGACCCTGGACGCTAGCATCGCGCGTCGAGGACATTGTACGAGCGACACACATTGGTTTTGACGCTCGTCGCCAGCGTCGAGGAATAAGAAGAATATCATTTCTGTACTTCATAATAAATAAACTAGCGAGAAGCTGAGAGAAAGAACAAATGAAAATATACTTAACATAACAAACGTTTTGCAGAGACATTAATTGGAATCCAAATTTATATCTATTTTCCTACCTTTAGGAAAACAAAAGTATGTTTTTCCGATGCCTGAAAAGTCGTTAATGTTCTACAACATCATTTTTAATTTTAATTTAATATTTGTATTAAATAAAAGTGTACATAACTAAAAAACGACAATTTTACTAACTAAATGGCAAGACACTTCACTGCATTTCGTACGTTTTCAGAATTTCATTGCGAGCTTCCTTGCAGGCTAACAGATGGCAGCACGGTCTGTGTCGCCGACGGCCGACGTCAGTCCATCGCTCTATTGCGAAGACACAAATAACACTCGTCGCTGGCGGCGAAAGTCGCGACGCTGTATTGTGTAAACCGCTTAAGGAGCTCTTTAACTTTAAAACTACTAATACGGCGGAAGAAGACCATGGCTTATAAAACCAATTCTTGGAATACATTTGCTCTTTATGATAAGGAACGCACAGCCAAGCATATTTTGGTGAATTGGCACGCTGCGCGTGGCTGTAGGCTATCCACAAGGAACGCTCAGATGTCACGAAAATGTCGACAAAAAAACTGTCACGAGAGAGTGGCTCCATCGTACGAGGTCGAACGCTAGCTGATTTATGCCGATGAACTGCGTTGGAGTCGAAGAAAGGACGTTTTGATCGATCGGTATGGGCTGCAGGGGGTTCTGTGTACTGAAGAGGGGGAGGGGAGATCCACGTATCTGTCCCTGCTGTCGCCACCTCCATCCACGCGAGTAAATGTCATTCTACAAAAGGTTAAAAACAAAATACCGGGCGACGTAAAAAAAACCATCTCCTCCTTGCCAATGCGGGCAGACGGGTGTGTGTGTGTGTGTGTGTGTGTGTGTGTAACAGCTTACCAGCACATAATCATGACACACGCTCGGACACAAACTTTCTCATCTTCGAGCCTCCCGGGCGACCTTATCGGCCGCAGTATCCGAACTTCTGCTTGATGGGCACCTGTTCTAGTGCTTCGCAGGCGGTCCCAGACAACCCATAGGTTACGTTCAGCTGCCACGGAAGCTGCGATACAATGCTGACATTAAAGACTCTTAACATGAAAACTACCAACAAGAACCAATAAATAACATATTTCACATCCACGTAGTTCACCAGTCATGCACAAAATCTCGACACATTTTAGCGTGTCTATTAAAATATAGCCGACCTCCAGTGGCGCAGTCGGTTGGTGCGCCACCGATCTGGGGTGCGGGAGGCTCTGGGTTCGAATCCCGGGCAAGGCATGGGTGTTAGTTTAAGATTATATAAGTTAGTTTGTAAGCCGTCGCCTGCTAAGCTTTCAAGTATAAAACCGGGGGACGTTAAAAAGCCCTATATAATACGATTTAAATAAAAGTTAGTGTGTGGCAAGATATTTCTGTGACTATGACAGGTATTTCTAGTACATTATTCAGAAACTATAGCGTCAATGGCTCAGCACACGTCTTTACGAGGTCGCCGTATGAATTTAACACACGTCCATTATGGAGCTATTAGAAGAGCTGCAAATCAACAGTAAGAATCACATCTTGCGGTCGATAACAAAACGCTCCTTGGCAGAGACTGCTCTCATCCGCGAGAACTTAACGGGAGTCAAAACTCGCGATGTAGACGGCGCGACGAGGGGTTGAGAAAATAAGTGCAGGTCAAGTGGTTGACGACGCACGATGAAAGAAATGGAGAAAGAGGAGAGATAGGCGGAAAGTGCATCGGCGGAGAAAGAGAGAGAAGAGAGAATGAAGGAAGCAGCGAGGGAAGGCGAATGCGATAAGGGACCGTGGTCCCTGAAGGCCATAGACGGCCTCCTAGAGATATGGCTTCCAGGATGGACATTGTGCTCGTCCCTCCGTCCTCCCCAGCTCCTCTCCAGATTCAGTCCTGGCAAGGGAGAAGAGAACGGTCGAGGGGGTGAATTTATTCGTCAGCACAGTGATTTAAGACGGACAGGAGTCCACCGCTTCTAGCGTCCTCCCCCTCCCCCGCGAGCAGCTTCCCAAATGTCCACTTCTCTCTCGATCCGGGCCTGCTCCATCGACTCTCGAGATGGTATCTGCAGCCGCCGGAAAACTCCCAGGCCGCGTCTTTCGCTCCGCCAGCAACACGCGAGCCAAGAAAAATTACCGCGGCCTCCACACCAACCACGTCCTACTATTCCGAACAGGAGGGAACGAGGTACCGGGAAATTATGCCAATTTGTTCTCTCCCAACTTTTTTTTTTCTCAAACGTCTTTAATGAAGTAAACCGGTTCTGCTGGTAAAATGTTAAGCGCGCAGGACTCCGGCACGAGAAATCATTGGTTTTGTAACCACTAAGCCATGTACTTGGCTAATATTCTTGCCAGTAATTTAAGGCATAGTCATTATTTCTGAAATGCCACCCTCGTTTTAAACAAGCAGGATGATTCAAAAGGGCAAATATCTTCAAATTAAAAAAGTATATACGTTTAATTGGCATTTTTCGCACTGCCCATCCAGTTCTACGCTTGAAAAAGAGGTGTTTTCTGCTAGCAGCTGAATGTATCACAACATTTTTAATTTGCATTTCGTGTAATTTTGTTGAGTCAGCGACGATATTTCAGTCAGATAATAGTGAAAGGAAATAACGTAAAGAGTGTAATTATTTTACGGAATATGAACTTAGTAAAGTACTAACTTTTTTATGCTGGAAGGCTATCAAGTGCAAACAAAAATAACGCAGAATGTTTTGTTGAAACGGCTTAACCGCGATTCGAACCCGGAATTTCGTGCAGCCACAAAGCCTGCTAAAGTAGAAAGGTGCTATACCGGTTAATGGAACTTTACGCAGTTTATGTTGGTGTTCTGGCTGGTCATATTTTGCCTTATTTCCCCAGTTTTTGACGTTTGTGTTTCGATAGCGACCTCCCGCAGGATATTTGCGGCCGTCCTCTTTTAATGTTTCCGTTCGCGTTGTCGGAGTGGGGTATTATGATATGCTTCTATCGCAATAATAGCTGCCGTCACATAGAGGTAGCTACTGGAGAGAACCGTTACGTAAGAAACCAAAGAATTATAAAAAATGTCGGCACGGCACGTTTCGTTGAAGATTACCGCTGAAACACAGAAAACTTATTTCATGAGGACGAAATCACTCTTCGCTGACAACAACATGTCTTGGAGACACGGTAGGTAACTTTGCCAACGTGTCTTAGCGTCTCGTCGAGCATCTGTTAGAACAAAAAAAAAAAAAACACACACGCCGGCAGACCTGCCAACTGAACGGGACGGAAGACGACAGTTTTATTTTCTCAATGGGGTGCACTGACCGCCGTCCGTGGTGTAGCATTGTTGCCTGTCATTCGGAGTATCCGGGCTCGATTCCTGGAACCGAACCTCCGAATTTGTCAAGCGGTCGGTGAATCTGGCTCACCTCGGTACGGCTAACTGCGGAAGGCAGTGGCACACCACACTTTTTATATTCGAACGATTAGTTTCCGAGTTGGTTTAATGGGTAAACCACGAAGGAGTGGTATTTATCAAACTATGTTACCTTATTTTAACATTAAAGCTACGCCCTCTTTCTTCCAAGAAAATTATATATTATATATATATATATATATATATATATATTATATATATATATATATATATATATAATAAGAGAGAGAGAGAGAGAGAGAGAGAGAGAGAGAGAGAGAGAGAGAGAGACGGATGATAAAGTCTCTCTATGTATCTTTCTTGGCACTTTACATTTTATACCAACCATGAAATAGTATGACGAACAGCATTTCTGATGTTTTGCCCATTACATTTGCACTCGCAACAGTTACCATCGCAGCAGCGTGTGAATTGCAGAGCATCAAATCGTGTGAATTGCAGTCGAAAGAAGCGTGAGAAAATTAATCTCCCACCAGAGGTAACAAGACCAATGAAGTTGTGCGTCTAACGGAGTGTTTTTTTGGCCGAATGGTTCGGAGCTTACTATGGCAACTGAGATACTATCGTATTTATTCAAGTCTTTAAAATGTGATATAAAACTCTTAAGTCGACGTTTTGCTGCCGAAGTTCCCAGTCCGTGGGGGACCCCGCGGGCTGTCTCTTGGGCCCTTCTTGCCTCACGAGAGCGGCGAGGAAAGAAAGTAGAAGGGAAGAGGAGACGGAGAGGGGAAATAATTTACGCATCTGGCGCATCGCGTCACCTGGTTTATGAAGACACTGGAGGCCGGCGCTAATAAACGAGACGTTGGACCTGTTCCGTCGAGCTTGAGGAGGCCCTCCTCCCGAGAGAGTGTAAATTTGTGTTCGGATAGGAAAGGCATCGTGGACGGGAAACGAGAGTAGAAGGAGGCCGAGGTGGAAGGGTTTCTGTAATATCCAAGCCCGTGACGTGTTTATGCGGTGCGTGGATGCGTTGGCAGACCCTCAACGTGGGTGGAGCTGTGTTTGGGCGGCCACTGGCGCACAGTGGTTCTTATGGCGTGTTGCGGGGATTTATTCGGAACGAGGGATGACACGAAGGTCTGACCAGTGGACGGGCATCGAGAGATGTTTCACGTTGGAGCATAAAGGCGACGTCCGTAACCGCAAGCACAGATTTAAACTCGTGCCCCTGGCGGGTGATCGCCCTTATAGCAACAAAAGAAAAAAAAACCTGTTACGTGTTTTCTATTTAAAAACACTACTACATGCATACACAATACTTAAATGTAAATCACTCTCAAATAGCAGCATTATGAATCTTCGGATTCCAAATTTTCTCCGGCAGATACACACTATTTAATTGATAGCTAAGTGCGTTTTTCTTTCCATATCGATTTTCGTTGACCACGTCACTAGAGCGTTAAGCTCATGAAAAATGCATTACGGTATAAAATAGTTCGGTGTCGTCAAGAATCTTGGATGTTAATTCGTCTTTAACCTTTTATTGCTTAAATGTGGCTTTATTTTCTACACCCATAAACTTTGAGCGGGATTCAGCATCGATCATCTGGTCTCTGTGCCCGTGCCTATCATAGGGAAAACTGGAAAATGTGAAATGGGGAAGGGGGAGTAAATTAGCACCGGACAAATGCGGGTGATGTGATGGTGTGGGAGGAAGGGGGGGGGGGGGGAGGAGGAGGCGATACTCCCTCATTGCCGCCGACATGTGTCCAGCCGGGAGTGACTCGCCATAAATCGGGAGAGCGATGGTCAGAAATGAATGGGTCGGGAATCGGGCGACGCCGTCAGACGACGGCGAGTATCGAACGACGGGCCTGGGCCGGCCCGTGATGTGAGGGATGTCGGGCGACGGCCCACGCCAGGAAACTCCTCGGCCACAGAGTAGAGAAGTACGCGGAGGCGAAGTGGCGTGGCGGTTGTATCGATTTAATGATAAATGTTTTATTCAACTGGCAGGAAAAATTACTAAAATGGAATTAAAAAGATTGGAACAATGATACAAGCCAATGTGCCAATATACAAGTCGAGCTGAGTTGAGATATTTGGGCGGCTCTTAATATCGAGGTCTTGAGAGCCGATTAGGGTAACTGATATGGGTATGGAGCGGCGCCGGGATGAAAGGGCGGGGGGAAACGGGAGATCCCTGAGAAAATCCGCCAACCAACGGCAGCGTCCGGCACGATTCCCACATGCGAGAATCCGGAGTGGCCCGGCCGGGGATTGAATCCGGGTCGCCTTGGTGGGAGGCGAGCAGGCTAACCGCTCAACCACAGTGGCCCCCTTAACAACGAGGTCTTGAGATCCGATGAGGGTGAAATGAGGTTAGAATGAAGCAGCTCCGGAATGCAAGGAAGCAGGCCGGCTAAACTAATACTCTTCTGTTGAAGTGGAAGTAGCTAGAAATTTCACAGAAACGTAACTGAAGCAAACAAAGAATCGCAGTGAGTAACTAGTTGGGGAAAATATACAGAAGCCCAAAGTGAGTTAGTAAAATTTAATATGGCACATGGAATAAGGAGTAAAAAACGGACAATGTGAAAAATAAAAGAATGCGCAGACCAGGAAACGAACGTCAAGAAGATAGGGTAGGTATAAGTCGTATTAATAAGTGCTATGGCGCCTTGAAACCTTAGGTGTTACGGGTTGAAAGAAAAAAAAAAGAAGTCTAATAATTAGTAAATGAATCGAAACAAAACATTGAAGAGAATATGTGTTCACAGGTGTAAGGCCATATGTAACCGGTTGTTCTGATGTGGGTGTATGCGTCCGGTGATTGGCTTCACGAGGCTCTAGCCACGTGTCTGAGTGGAAACCGCGTACCGCATAAGGTTCCACTGCGCTGCCAAGTTAAGGTGGCCGCCTGGTTGAAGGAATTTTGCACGCCTGAGGCCTAAAAACGCGGGAGCGCTAGGGGTGGCCGAGACTTGCGCTGCAATTCTCTCATCGCCTCTACGCGCAAAGCATTGAACTGGCGTGCAGTCTCGCCATCGATAACGCGCCTCTATGAGGCTTTCGGGGGAGACCCTACCATTCTATGACGTAGTAATAAAAATAAAGGTTTTGGCGCACGTCGTTATGACCGTGAAAACAGCCGTTTGAGCCATTTTCACTACACATCGCAAAAACATGCTTCAGAGGGAACTTGAGGAACTGAAAAATGTATACAGACGAGTAACGTTTCTTAAATGCTGTTCGTAAGCAGACCTCACTCAGACACTTTGGACGGTTTTTTTTAATAAAACGTTTTCTGCTGGAGCTCTGCACACTATTCGGCGGCCTATCCAGGCGACCTGCCACCTTAACCAGGCAGTGATTGGCGAACGGCTCTCTGACGCGTTGTTTGCCAGCGACGCCATTTTGCTGGCGTGTGCGGCTGGAGTTCGCGGAATAAGCTGCTGTTCCGCATCTGTATACTTACCTTATCCGTGCCTCCGCCACTTCCCACGGCAAACTAAATTTCACAGTAGTGTATATACTCGAGCCGGCGTCGTTTCCCTATTGGCTGCTGTCTAGGTGTTAAGTCACTCCCATTATGAGCGAATTGGACGTGATTGGAGCACACGATTGTGAAATATTTCATTTATTGGCGCATAGTTAGCCGGGGCGTGCCAAATAAAGAATGGGCCAGTGACAAACGTATTACAAAGAAATCAAGTTTTAGAGTTTAAAATGTCCTTAAATAATAACGCGAATTTTGCAGGTCTCTAGTTTAGATAATAAATGAAGAGTTAAATAAGGATAAATCAGCAACAGCACATTTGCCCCGTGTTTGGCTAGCGCAGGTGGAGAGTCAACGACGTATCACAGAGTAGGTACTGTCAAACAGACGCACACACCAGCAAAATGGCGTCCCTTATCAGAAACAAGCCAGGGCCCCTTAACGCCAGCCAGCGCCTGGTAACGTACTCCCCAGCCAGCATAGCCAATAGGGAACCTTCCACAGCACACCAGTAACCAATCAGACGCAAAGCCCAATCGGAGGGATGAGTACGGCGACATCTGTTGTATAGGCCGTTCACGGTAAAGTGAGCACTTTTTAAAGGTCTAGTTACTTTTTTCTTTCAGCTAGTTTATGTCCTTCCACCACTTGTTAATGTAAACCCTGCTATGTGAGTAATAAACACGGTGTATACATTCACCATACCCAAAACCAAAGTCCGAGGCCACAATTAAATGTAATTATTGGTTATTATATCTGATGAAACAGCTTCAAAAAGTGCTCACTTTATCGTGAATGACCTATACTTGTGTACTGCGTGGCCGTACTGAGGGCCGCGTGATCTGCAGCGGCACGCGCAGCCGCCAACGATCAACTCGCCGACTGTTTGCGGGACATGGTTCCTCGTAACTCGCGTGTTGATACGGGCGCAGCCGAGCAATGGCGCCGTTAGGATAAGGCTCCCTCCCTCTCGGGCGAGCCGAGCCGGCGCTGAGTTAGAGCGCGCCGTGGGCTCTTGGCCGCCCCCCGGCTGGACGACGTACCGTTGGTCATCGCGTCCTGCGGAGGAGAAACTCCTCCAGCACAGAGTACTCAGTCATACAGAGGCGGAACACACGCTTATATCATCAACTTCAGCCAGACGCGCGCGCCACTGGCCAACAACGTGGAAAACAGACGCACACGCTAGTAAAATGGGCGTCCCTTACCAGAAACAAATTAACACCAAATACGTAAATTGATGTTAACTGGTTTTTGAAAGTCGACATAAAAAAAATAATTAAAAATGACAATCATAGATAATAGGTTTTGCCAACTTAACGACCATGAATTTTGCAGTATTACTGTACCAATTTCGCATAATGTCTTGCGCCTCAAAAACACACAAAAATTTACGGCGTCAGAAATATCTCGGCAGAATAAGGTTACCAAGGAAAAATATTTGCTCTCGTAGTTAGTAAAAACTATTCTGTATGGTTGCCCTTTCTTTGTTTTCTCTATTGGCTTCCATAAAATTTGTATAATAATGATAAACCTCAATAGCATTATGTTATGTCCCGTGCCCTCTTAAGGGTCCTATGTACTGAAACGTTTCCTGTAAAATCGTTGTTTGCGTCTAAACGCGTGTCTCGGTAAATAAATGTACTGGAAAAACGAAGTTTTGCCAGACAGGATTAAAAAAAACTATTGTCTACTTCGATATCTTTTTACTTTTATCATATTAAGTGTATTAATGGAGAGAAAAAAATCGTGAAAGTGGTCAAATATCGCATTTTTAAAGTTTGCCTATGAAGTTTCTTTAAGCGGTAAGAGAAAAGTACAATTATACGCAGGTAGTTTGATCTGTGTACTTTCATCGCGTGTAATAAAACCCCACAGTTACAGATCTAGTTTACACAGTAAAGCGTTAGGACGGAAACACTGTACGCCTTGCGCGTAGAAGCTATAAGGCGCTAGGAGTGCGTGTTAGTGTCGCCCGTATCGCCCCCTCGTCTCTTGACATTAAACGCGCACGTACATAGGACCCTTAACGCCAACCAACGCCTGGTAACGTAGCTACTCCCGAGCTGGGAGTACAGCCAATAGGGAACCTTCCACAGCACACTGTAACCAATTAGAGGCAAAGGCCAATCAGATGACGGGTACGCCCACACCAATCGACGTCTGGTAGACTATCTGCCAGCCGGCAGCCCAAGCTGTAAAGGAAATTGTGTAATTCTATACTAAACGTATGTGGCTCAGTGTCTCCACTGACGTCAGTGTAATTCTACACCTCAATGATTTTTCCTCTATGTGAAAGTAATTTTATCCTACAAATTAGTAAAATAACGTATACTTTGCACAACTAACTTTTCATAGAATGGTATAAAATTACTGTTACTATGTAACATAAAATCAACTGCAACATTCATGTATATTCTCTCCACGGCAAGTAAATTGACACAGACATCGTAATTGTAATATCACCACTGTGTATGTGCATTTTCTCCCTAACAAATGAAGTAAAATCGCAGATTCACTCTAATTGTAATTACATAATTTATGTACATTTTCACTGTTTTATTAAGCATTTTTAACCGTCAACATATGTTCTTTTAAAACTGCGACATGTTAATTCACATACATTGTATGTGTATTTTTTTTTTTTTTTTTTTTTTATATAATTTTCATGCTATTTTACTCCGTTTTGTAACATGGTAGTTTAAGAAAGTTATAAAAAGTTATCTCCAGCATATTCCATCAGCGGGAGTTGAGATTTCCTTTTGAACGCACAAAAGAAGTTCGAAGTAGTTCCACTCCCTACCACTAGATCGCATGTTTTAAACAAATACTTGCAATTATATTTGAATTGACAGGAACATTAGTGTAAAATCACAAATACTGCACTCGTTTTTAGCAAATTACACATAAAAATGTAAAATTACCGAACATTTGTATGCATAAATATACTGTACGCTCAAACATATTCCAGAATGTAATGCAGGTTTACAACAAACACGGTCATTGTAAAATTACACATTTCAAGATGTTCAACTATACTGACACTGGGTGTCCATACAACAACTACGTAGCAGTAAAATACATAACTTAAGGTTAAGCTCTGGTACTGGGTGGATGGCCTCTCCAATCCTTAACGAGTCTTGATGACTGGAATAGGACAGCCTCCCTTAGGCATTGCCTCTGGGAAGCTATCTTTTAGGTCGGTACACAGTTAAACTGTAGGGACGACAAAAATGTTTTAATACCGGAAGGGGGAGGGGTAGTTTTACATACACTTCCAAAAGTGTGAATTAACACCAAGACTATGAATATTAAGACATACATTCACGTATTTTCACCAAAGACATGTAGTACTCTCTGGATTATTAAGAACATTTGTGTAATGTTACACGTACTATAGTTGTTTTTACAAATTACACATACAAAATGTAAAATTACCAAAAATTTGTATGTGTAGATTTACATTTATTTTTTACAGTGCAATCAACAGGGAATTTCTCGCAGAACGCAGTGCCCAATTACACACAAGTCGTGTTCCTTGAGCCTCGTGCTGCCAATCACAGAATGGAAACGCCCACATCAAAGGAACTAGCACGTTACTGCTACTATGTTCTTATCTACTCTGTGATTGCGTCCTGGAGCGGAGACCTCCTCCAGCGTAACGATTAGTCGCCGAGCGAGGGTCACGGGAGAACCCCGAGAAAAACCTTCCGCCAAATGCGGAAATTCTAAATGACTGAGTCCGTTTGGCGGTGGTGGGAGACGAGTAGCTTGACTACTGAACCGCAATGACCCCGGCTGCTTTTAAATTTAACACATCTACATGCTGTTTCTACACTGGCAGATCCGATAAAAGTTGCAATGGAGCTAGTATTTCACGTATTCCGTCTCTTTACCCGACGAACCGACCTGTCGGTTCCGGTCATTCTGAAGAATGGCTGAAGTTAGGTCGAGGTGGATAACTGATGCACCGGTGTTGAGGAAGAAATCTTCAGCTACACGTTACGTCCCGGCATATAGCCCGTAGGTAATGATACACGTCCAGATGTAGACACGCTTTATATTTTGCACATTAGGTACATAGAGTGAGTGAGTGAGTGAGTGAAGAGATTTGGGCGGCTCTTAACATCGAGGTCTTGAGAGCCGATGAGGGTGAAGCGAGGCGAGTATGTAGCAGCGCCGGAATGTAAATGTGGGGGAACGAGAGATCCCCGAGAAAACCCGCAGACCAGCGGCATCGTCCGGCACGACTCCTACGTGCGAAAATCCGGGGGGTGGCTCCGCCGGTAATCGAGCCCTGTTCGCCTAGGTGGGAGGCGAGTAGTCTAACCACTACACGACCGCCGGCCCCTATGACCTAAGACCTACGCTACAGCCAGGATGGTTCAGTCGGTAAGGGCGACCGCCACCCAATTTGAGTACCTGGATACGATACCAGTACGCGGTCAGTGCAGATTCTTCAATGCCTTCCCAGATATCTTTTGAGACAGAATACCTGCGGATTACCTCAATGGAATTCGTGATTTGGTGATAGTTTGCGTTGCTCTTGTGCTATACGATCACCACCGCGTCGAAGGTGAAGTTCTCGTGGTGAACAAACTTTTTATATAGTGAAGAGCGTCTTGGAGGATCGTTGTTAAGGCCCCTGACAGCGTAATGCATACGCCAGCATCAAGTCGATTGTAAGTCTCGATTTCTGTTGCTCGCGGAAACACTTTGTTTCCCTATTCAAGCCACCAGAGTTGAATATTATTACGTCTCAATTTTTTTTTTTTTTTAGAGTACCTGTCTCATTGTATACAATCACTGAAGAATTCTATGTACGATTCGCGTTATTATTTGAAAAGAGAATAGACTTAATACGCATGCATTGCTTTTGTAACTAGATCACAGTTTACCTGGATCAATAAGAAACAACCAATCATAGGACTGACTGCCTAACCACTTCCTACCGAGTTCAAACGGGACACTGAATCCTCACAATTACACAAGTCAGTAAACAAATGACGCCGACTCGAATGCATAGTAGCGATCTTCCAGATAATAACGCGAATATCGCAGGTCCCTATCACCCAATCACCAATCACCAATGCTTTTTAAGTAGTTCACTTTTGCGTATTCTGAGTGGCCGCAGTGGTACAGTGATCACACTACGCTCCTCCCACCTAGGTGAACCTTGTTCGATTTCCTGCGGGGTCGCTTCTGGATTTTCGCATGTGAGAATAGCGCCGGACGATGCCACTGGTATGCGGGTTTTCTCGGGGATCTCCCGTTTCCCCCGTCCTTTCATTCCGGCGCTGCTCCATACTCACCTCGTTTCACCCCCTTCGGCTCTCAAGACCTCCATGTTAAGAGCCGCCCAATTCTGTCTACTCCCCCATGCGTATTTCGGTTGTCGGCGCCGATCCCTGATGAAGCTACAGAGAGTACGAAACAATTAAAAATAACAGTGAAACGAATGGAGTGTTAGGTATGATGAAGGGTGGGGGGGGGGGGGGTTACGAGATAGAAATACCCGGCGCACGCGTTAAGTCGCGACGGAACGGGGACATGGAAGCGACGGGTAGCGCGCGGCGGAGCGCGGCGACGATTAATTAATTAACGGCCGGCGGAGCGGGCAGAAAACACAGGGCTCTAAATCCGCGCCGCGTTTGACTGGCAGTCGCCGGGAATACAGAGCGAGGACCCGCAAGCGACAACCCGTCAGCGGTCCGCGGGTAGGCCTTGCCCCCGTGTGTCGGCGTTCACCGGGTCCTCGCGTCACAGCGATCTTCTCCCGTACCTAGAGTCCGTGTCGTCCCGCGTGATGCCACACAGTAGCAAGCGCACAGACACGACACTGCGCAGCGGTTTCTCAGATTGGACGCGCGAGGCTCTTGGAACGGGCCTTCTTGTGCCTGATCGGCTACTGTATGCTGCGAAAGGTTCCCTGTTCGCTGGTCTGCTGGCTGACGAGAGTAAGTTACCTGGCTCTGACTGGCAAACGACGTTCCAACTTGTTTCGCCTGTGTATATAACCCACATCGCCAATTTAGAGACATGCTATATGCCACAGACATTTAAACCCTGCATTATCGATTACAGCGATATTGCAAATATAACTAGATTAGATTTTAAAACATCGTTTGCAATCCATTTACCTCAAAAAAAATTTTGCACCATCTGTGTTAATGAGTTGCACGGTTGTTCGCGGCCCCAGAAAAAAAATGGGATAAAAGTGCACACTGTACGTACAGAATATCACGCCTGTAGTGCTGATGTATCTTTGTAATGCGCCTTCTGTCTCGGCGATCATCCATAATAAGCAACCAAGTTACAGGCGGCGCAATTTTTTTTTCAGATGTATATTTCGAGCACAGGACTACCGATCAATAACAGCATATATTTTACTACTCAAACAGCTCAACTGTGATAAAAATACACGCGAAGAATAATATAGATTCCTCACGAAACACTCGCTTTTACCGAGAATACCATGGTGTTAATACTAGCACTGAGAATACCATGGTGTTAATACTAGTACTGAGAATACCAAGGTGTTAATACTAGAACTGAGAATACCGTGGTGTTAATACTAGTACTGAGAATACCATGGTGTTAATACTAGTACTGAGAATACCATGGTGTTAATACCAGTACTGAGAATACCAAGGTGTTAATACTAGAACTGAGAATACCGTGGTGTTAATACTAGTACTGAGAATACCATGGTGTTAATACTAGTACTGAGAATACCAAGGTGTTAATACTAGTACTGAGAATACCAAGGTGTTAATACTAGAACTGAGAATACCGTGGTGTTAATACTAGTACTGAGAATACCATGGTGTTAATACTAGTACTGAGAATACCAAGGTGTTAATACTAGTACTGAGAATACCATGGTGTTAATACCAGTACTGAGAATACCAAGGTGTTAATACTAGAACTGAGAATACCGTGGTGTTAATACTAGTACTGAGAATACCATGGTGTTAATACTAGTACTGAGAATACCAAGGTGATAATACTAGTACTGAGAATACCAAGGTGTTAATACTAGAACTGAGAATACCGTGGTGTTAATACTAGTACTGAGAATACCTTGGTGTTAATACTAGTACTGAGAATACCAAGGTGTTAATACTAGAACTGAGAATACCAAGGTGTTAATACTAGTACTGAGAATACCATGGTGTTAATACTAGTACTGAGAATACCAAGGTGTTAATACTAGTACTGAGAATACCATGGTGTTAATACTAGTACCGAGAATACCATGGTGTTAATACTAGTACTGAGAATACCATGGTGTTAATACTAGAACTGAGAATACCAAGGTGTTAATACTAGTACTGAGAATACCATGGTGTTAATACTAGTACCGAGAATACCATGGTGTTAATACTAGTACTGAGAATACCAAGGTGTTAATACTAGAACTGAGAATACCATGGTGTTAATACTAGTACTGAGTATACCATGGTGTTAATACTAGTACTGAGAATACCATGGTGTTAATACTAGAACTGAGAATACCAAGGTGTTAATACTAGTACTGAGAATATCATGGTGTTAATACTAGTACTGAGAATACCATGGTGTTAATACTAGAACTGAGAATACCAAGATGTTAATACTAGTACTGAGAATACCAAGGTGTTAATACTAGTACTGAGAATATCATGGTGTTAATACTAGAACTGAGAATATCAAGGTGTTAATACTAGAACTGAGAATACCAAGGTGTTAATACTAGTACTGAGAATACCATGGTGTTAATACTAGAACTGAGAATACCAAGGTGTTAATACTAGTACTGAGAATACCATGGTGTTAATACTAGAACTGAGAATACCAAGGTGTTAATACTAGAACTGAGAAAACCAAGGTGTTAATACTAGAACTGAGAATACCAAGGTGTTAATACTAGTACTGAGAATATCATGGTGTTAATACCAGAACTGAGAATACCAAGGTGTTAATACTAGAACTGAGAATACCAAGGTGTTAATACTAGTACTCAGAATACCATGGTGTTAATACTAGAACTGAGAATACCAAGGTGTTAATACTAGTACTGAGAATACCATGTCGTTAATACTAGTACTGAGAATACCATGGTGTTAATACTAGTACTAGGTGGAAAACGCCACTAGTCGTTCAAGCTGCTCGAAGAACCGTAAAACTTTTTACGACTCTGTTACCAGTTAGGCAGGCCCACGCCTTTTCCACGGCTCCGGCATAAGTGGATGGAATATAGAGCCAGTTAATATTTCACCCTCGGGAACTACTGGTTACTCGTATCGTTCAACGAACCAGCAGCCGAGATGTGGCACAGGCTACTATATCCCAGCGACAGTTTGTTTAACGAGAAAGAGAGAGGGGAGGGAACGAGTTTACAGGGATTGGTCAGCGCTTCAACAGCGAGGCCTTGAGAGCCGATGAGGGTGAAATAAGGCGTTGGAATGCAAAGGATGAGGCAAGGGGAGTGCTCTGAGGAAACCAACGCGAATACGAAAATCCTAGTGACTCAGCCGGGAATCGAACACAGTTCGCAATGGCAGGAGGCAAGAAGTCTGACTATTGCAACACCACGGCCCCTTGAAAGGGGGATGTCTTGAAAAGTAGCTATAGCTAGTGTTGTAATGTTATTATTGTCAATTAACCGCGGTGGTATCTTACATAATTTCAAACAAAATATTTGAATTTACGTAAAAAAAAAAGAAAGAAAAAAAAAGCATATTCTTATATCTACTATATAAGGAGACGATCTCTGTCCGTCTTTAATACGTCTAAGTCCCTTGAAACTCAACAAAAGTTCTTCAAATTTTGCAGAGCGAATCCTCAGGGTCTAATACAGGTCAAGTTCGAATCTCAGCAAGATCAGATTACGCAATCTTGACTTTTGACCCTAAAAACTCATTTTTTTTTTTTAAATTTCTTTTCTCCTATGAAAATTTTGTATTAATGCATAGAGATATGAAGATAATGGAATATCATTTTTGTTTACTTTAAATGTCTCGCTTCAATATTGAGTTAATTAAGTGGGGCCACAGTGGTTAAGTGGCTCGAGCGAACCCAAGTGGGGCCGCAGTGGCTCAGTGGATAGAGCGATTCCAAGTGGGGCCTTAGGGACTCAGTGGATAACACTATGTTAAGTGGGGCCACAGTGGCCAAGTGGATAGATATATATCAAATGGGGTCTTAGTGGCTCAGTGGATAGAGCGGTTCCAAGAGGGGCCGCAATGGCTTAGTGGATAGAACTATTTCCAACGTTGAGATGGTTTCACATAATTTATTTTCCAGTTTTTTATGATGAAAAAAAAATTGTTACATCGTAACTGTTCTAGACACATGACCAAACTGAAAACACGGTCACGGACTTTACCCCTAGTTTTAAATAAACACTTGAAGTAACTCACATTCAGTAAAGCGCCTGCGTGCACTTCGGCAGAAAAGAGCTTTAATTTTTTTTTTCTGGTAAAATTAGTCTTTATGAGTTCATAATTTCAATGCTGGCCTGAAAGCGGCAGGAATACTTAGAGCTCCGAATGGAATTTGGATGGGCGACAGACGCCCGCATGATTAGGGGGGGGGGGAGGAGAAGAGGTCGTATTTCTGGCGTGTGACACAATGTGTATGTCGACTGCAGAACTGCAGGGACTGTGTAAGGGTTGATGAGGGGCCGTGAAGGGAGGGGAGGGGGCAGACCAGTTCTCTGATGTGCCCTCAATCATGATTACGTTCCAATTCTGAAGCTGGGAATACATTTTGTTTACTGCACAATTTAACACTGCCGATGATAATGCACCGTCATCGGTAATTTGAAAAGCGGAACGCGAGGAAAATGACGATTTATTTCCAGCGCGATAGAACACTCCCCTGTCGACTGCTGGCCCATCCATCCCCCTCCCCTCCCCCCCTTCCCTTCGCCACCCCGGGGGCCACACCACAGTGTTTCTCGCTACACTCTGAAATAGCATCATCCCACAACAACCCCGCACACACAGCACCCCCTCATTCCCTCGCGACCCCACAAACCCTCTCTCGCGCTGTTTTCATTGTTGAAATGTTTTGTTTCTGGCCGTGTCCTATTGATCGACAAGCGCTTCAAATTGTGATTGGCAGACTATGACGCTCCCCCCCCCCCCCGTCCCACGTCGAACCATACTCTCTTTCTCCCTACCTCTCCAGCCCTCTCTCGGGAGTATTATTCTCCCTGCGCCAGTTTGCTATCAGCGAGTGTTCCAGTTTCATCACGCAACGCGGAGGTTATTTAAATTACATTCTCTCCCCTCCCCCCACCCCCTTCCACGCCACACCATTCTTCCCCTCGTCCGATTAAACTGGAATTATTATTACGAATTAATTTATTTATGTGCTTGTCGGACGACCGCTGTGTTGCTGGGCTGACACGTTCGAGTCTGCTACAGGGTAGTAGCAAGATCTGCTTATCCTCCGTCGAACCAACATGACTTCAACCTCTCGATAGCTTGGTCACGCCGAGAATCGACTGCGTTAGGTAGATGAACCTTGGTGACTTCCCCCTCGCAGCGCGTCCACTGTCGCCCCTACCGACACGCCCCACCCCCGCGTTGCAAGGCAGGCTCGCCACACTGAGACCTCCGACATCCTTTAAAACGTCACGGCCTTGCCCGACGTGCATCTGCGAATATGATAATGATATTGCTGTAGAGGATGATCGATCTGGCGAGTTTCAGGACGCCTGTGCCTGGCTCCGAAATTCTTGACTGCTTCCCAAAGTCAACGCGTCGACCGCTGTTGAGCAGGCGAGCGGCGCATCCGAGGCGTGACAGCCCGTGTAAACAAAAGCGAAAACCACGCGGCGTATCTCGAACTATAGGTTGTTCACGGTAAAATGAGCACTTTTGAAAGCCCTGCTTAAGATCTATAAGAATACACGTTGTGTATTCTTACGCCTTATGTAAGATTAACATTGCCATGGACATTTTATTCATGCGTCGGACAAGTGAAACTGAGAAATTATTAGAAAAGTATATATGTTACAAATATGCTCATTTTTACACGTCGATGCATTAAAATAAAAAGAAAGTGAAAGAAATAATTTAAGTTATCGCAAATGGTTACCTAACACTTTTTATTCGACGTTAAGATTCGGAACTACTTCCCATCCATCGTTACCAACTTTACTAGGCGAATGTCACTCAGTGCGCCCGCTAAAATATATGCAGGTAGGGGCAGTCATTTGCTCACTTTATCGCGAACAGCCTTTAGTAGCACTCACCACGTAGTGTTTAGGAGACGATCCAGTGATCCTCCACAGCACAGGGTAGCCGAACAGATAAATGGCACGTTTCCATATTGTCACCTGGGGCGCAGGAAGGAGAGGTACTTCGAACCTCTTCTCCAATTTGTGGATAGGGTACAATATAGAATTTGTACGTACCCAAAATCGTAGTATTACATGCACCTATACCATCTCAACAAATTGTACAAACACGACAACGTTAATTCCAGGAAAATTTCAGTTTATCAGCACTATATTTACTCAGTGTTACAGACATGCAAAATTCGCGTTATTATTTTGTATCACGATATATTTCACCATCCTACATACATTGGAATCGGTGTCATTGGTTGGTTTGTTGACTTCTGCAAAAGCGAGGATCCACACTACCTCTTGACTAGATGGGACGTGATTGGGTTATTTTGTCGTTACTTGATTTCGATTGGTTCAAGGCCGCCCAGGGCGTGCCGAACCAGCTGTAGTCCAATGACAAGAGCAATACGACCGCACTTGTGTTTGAAGTCTACTGTGTCTTCAAATGATAACGCGAATATTGCAGGTCTCTAATGATTGTTAAACCAATTAATATGTTACCAATGAATTAAAATAATATTAGAACCTTTTCTATGTATATCTAGCTTAAATGAATAGTGCTGTCAACTTGAAAATAATGAAAAATTCTTTCGCGAGATAATTAGACCTAACGTAATGGAAAAAGTACAATTTTTCTAGATAAGTTCAGAATATATAGAAACGACCGTTTTGTTCCCATTCCACCAAATGAAACACAACATTCACAGACACGCAACATATTTCGTGTGACAACATGCACCGAAAGAAGCAGAAGAGAGCTATGTTTACGTTAACTAATTATTCCCATGTTTTTCAAAAAAAATGATTTAACTACAATGGTGATATGAAATACCATAATCAAAAACTCCCAGTAAATTTTTCAAAAACCCTTTTGAAAATTTCGTTTGTAGTATATCTTTCTCGGGTCTCAACATGTACTCCCCTCCCCTTTCCCAACCAAAAAAATAATTTTTAACAGTTCCAGAGGTACTGATTGTCACGCAACTATACTAGACACTGAGGTAAGCCTGCTTACCTCAGATCGACCATCAGGTCATTTTGTTTCTGTATGGATTTCTAGTATATGTGGCACAGCTCGCCCTCCTTTCAAATGATCACCCATTTCATGGTACTGTTGATATATATATATATATAATTTTATTTATTATTTTTATAAATGCATGGTCTCTAGTAAAGAGAGGTAGTATTTATGGTATGAATAAGGGATATATATATATATATATATATATATATGAATAAGGTATGAATAAGGGATATATATACATATATATCCCTTATTCATACCATAAATACTACCTCTCTTTACTAGAGACCATGCATTTATAAAAATAATAATAATAATAAATCGTCTTTATTTAGCGCAGTTACGCCATATCTGCCTTCTCTTACACTGAACCAATTTACAATTTACACTTGCTAATTGCAGTTTAGAAAAAAAAAAATAATTCTTACAAATTAACAAACACTGCAGAAAACCAAAAGTCATTACTAGACATTAACGGAACAGGTAATTATACTGAACTAGCGGACCCGACAGACGTTGTCCTGTACATATGTCTTAAATACGAAAATTTCAAACTTTTTTTTAATAAGTTGTAACAATCTGGACGTCGAGTGTTTGCAACTTGATCTCTTAAATTTACATTATCCGTCGAGTGTTCTTCAACTCTTCTATTCAATCGACGATTATGGACCAATTGCGCATTCTGGGTACGTCGACCAATATTTTTTGCTCTTCCGCGAAGACGTGGCATTTTTCTGAAAAAATAAAATACTGTAAAAAAATACACAACTAATATGAGTAATTTCTTTAAGATAAAATTTTTATTAAGTAACAGGACTGAAAGAATTTATTGTACCAAATTTTAGATAAATAATGTATAATTTTATTTCTTATTTTTTTATTTAATATTTCCGATAAGTAACAATTTAAAATAAAAACAATATTAAAAATTTGTTATGAAATCAATTAACTACACAAATAAATTTGTAGGTTAGGATGATTGTTAATCAACGCACGTGTAAATTTGATAGGAATTTATTTAAAATACTCACTTCAATACCGCACCGAATTTGCGCAATGTATAGTTTTTATCTACACTTCAAAACCCTTCACACACTAATTACATCTGAATGTAATATTTCAATTAGCACGCGATTTATTTTAACACAATAACAACAAAAAGTTACGAAATTCTCCTGAATCTGATCGCAGCGCCACTATCGGGACAAACTGGAAGTAAAATGAAATATTTTTGGATATTCGACACCGCGATCGCAGCGCTGTCTGCCGGATACAATGTAAAACATTCCAAGATCAACAATAACTTATAAATAAAAAATTTATAAAAAAAACATTCTGTAGTGGACCGAATTGTGAATCTAAACTATTCTCGAATCCACTTGAACACACACACAAAATTTCATCAAAATCGGTCCAGCCGTTTAGGAGGAGTTCAGTGACATACACACGCACAGAAGAATTATATATATAAAGATAGAGACAAGCATATTTAAGTACTGAAAAATGTATAAATTTAAGTGGTGATTAAGTTTAAACTAGTCCATAAAACACTGATGATGAACTAGTACGTGTTAGGCCAAATTATGCACCATTTACACGCAAGAATATAGTACATTTGCACAAACGCATAAATGCACAACAGGCCCACATACATACACACGCAACAATAGCTCCCAGCAAATAACATTATAAAATAGAACGCTAAGTTTGTTACAACAACGAAAATCGCAGGAACTTAGGTCCTTATAATTTATGTTACAGCAGTGCGTACAACTAATTATTACGCGGTATTTAAACTTTCTTTTAGTTGGTCAGTTGTAAAAAAGGGGAGCAAAGGTGGTCCCTGTCCCCCTCCCCCTCCATGCGTTAACACATCTGCTGTCCAGATGTCTCCCGCCTCCAGAGACCACTTGCCCTTCCAAATGGCAATACATTACGCCCCACCTCTACTGACCACACATCAGCTATTACCGCTTAGTTACCTCCTACGCTACTTCAGAGGCTAATAAATCAATGAAATTCTTTTATTATCGTTGTATTATAAATATTAACATGCGAGAAACACCCATGTCAAATTACATCCATCCAAATAAGCCCGTAGTTATAATGAGACATCAGTGAGCGCATATGCCGCGAAGCTGTATCATGCAAGAGCGATAAAACAAAAGGCGGTGACGTAGCAGTTACGACCTCTATAGTTTCCACACTTCTCCTTATTTCGTGTATGCATTAAATATGCATTTTCTTTAACTCCCCTTACAATTACACAACATAGGACGCAACAGATCTGTAACGCTCTGCTGACGTAATATTACGAAGTCGACATTCTTTGAAGACATGGGCGACGTCATATCACGTCGCCGGCAGTTTTCATGTTAATCACTACACACTAGTAGTTTGTTGGCCGCATTCAAAGTGTGCCTAAAGATTACTGAAATAAGTCTGATGGGTTGTATACTGTGTTAGGTAGGAAAGCCCACTATCTGGCTGTGACGCTGTCAGCTCTGCATGACATTGGCAGACAGACAGCCAGTAACGCACATTGTACAATAAGAGTGTGCGGTGTATTGTGGAGACGTTGTTTACATTGTGTTCCGTATAGGCGACGCACTTTTAGCTTGTCTTAAAAAAAATCCATAAATATGTACCGCGCTCGAAATGTTTAAGTTACGTACTACAAAGGATATTAGGCGGCAACTTTTTCGCAACTTATTTACGTGTCTGTCCGACCTCACCCCGATAACAGCGTGAGTACTCCGTACGTATAGACTGTTCACGGTAAAATGAGAACTTTAGAACGCCCTGCTTAAGATCTACTTGTATGTACGTTGTGTATTCTTCCGCTTTATGTAAAATAATCATTGCCATGGGCCTCGTCACTTTGTTCATGCGTCGGTCAAGCGAAACCGTGAAATTATTAGAAATGGAAATTTTTTTTACAAATCTGCTCATTTTTTTACACTTCGGCGCATTTAAATAAAACAGAAAGCGATATAAATAGTTTATGTTATCACAAATGGTTACCTAACATTTTTTATTCTACGTTAAGATATGGAACTACTTTCCGTCCATCGTTACCAACTTTACTGGGCGCATGTCACTCAGTGCGCCCGTTACAATATATGCAGGTAGGGACAGTGACTTTTTTTAAGGTTGATTTCTAAAGTGCTCACGTTACAGCGAACCGCCTTAATACTGCTTTGCAATGCCTAATCCGCGACGCGAAGGAGTGAAGAGAGCGCCCGCGCAAACCAGAGTAGCCTACGCAGCTGACGTCGGACGTAACTTACGAAGCGGAAGCGTTAGCTACCAGAGGAACTCTTGAGCTGGTTCCACAATACAGTGACGACGCGAAGGAGCGAAGAGAGCGCCCGCGCAAACCAGAGTAGCCTACGCAGCTGACGTCGGACGTAACTTACGAAGCGGAAGCGTTAGATACCAGAGGAACTCTTGAGCTGGTTCCACAATACAGTGACGACGCGAAGGAGTGAAGAGAGCGCCCGCGCAAACCAGAGTAGCCTACGCAGCTGACGTCGGACGTAACTTACGAAGCGGAAGCGTTAGATACCAGAGGAACTCTTGAGCTGGTTCCACAATACAGTGACGACGCGAAGGAGCGAAGAGAGCGCCCGCGCAAACCAGAGTAGCCTACGCAGCTGACGTCGGACGTAACTTACGAAGCGGAAGCGTTAGATACCAGAGGAACTCTTGAGCTGGTTCCACAATACAGTGACGACGCGAAGGAGTGAAGAGAGCGCCCGCGCAAACCAGAGTAGCCTACGCAGCTGACGTCGGACGTAACTTACGAAGCGGAAGCGTTAGATACCAGAGGAACTCTTGAGCTGGTTCCACAATACAGTGACGACGCGAAGGAGTGAAGAGAGCGCCCGCGCAAACCAGAGTAGCCTACGCAGCTGACGTCGGACGTAACTTACGAAGCGGAAGCGTTAGATACCAGAGGAACTCTTGAGCTGGTTCCACAATAACAGTGACGACGCGAAGGAGTGAAGAGAGCGCCCGCGCAAACCAGAGTAGCCTACGCAGCTGACGTCGGACGTAACTTACGAAGCGGAAGCGTTAGATACCAGAGGAACTCTTGAGCTGGTTCCACAATACAGTGACTAGTTGCGATGCAGCGCCTGATCACACGATGGGCAGCGACGAGCTATACTCGCCGCTTAGCAATCGAGCGATATTCTGTCGGCGACATACGCCGTCTTAGATGGTGCTATTTATTTTAGCAATGAAAATTTCGTTTCCAAACCACGAACGTGATATAAGACACGCGAAAAATACTGAGTGTGTCACAATCATATATGTTTTGGGTTGGTAGTAGGTAAACAAACAAGACGGTATGAACACGATGGACGATTGATAATACGCTGTAGCATACGGCGAGATGGAAGGAAAATTAATTTTACGTTATTGATAAGCTATTTAAGACGCATTGTATTGTACAGGGTTTTTTTTAACGTCTCCCGGTTTTATGCTTGAAAGCTTAGCAGGGGACGGCTTACAGACTAATTTATATACACCTAACTTAAATTAACACCCATGCCTTGCCCGGGATTCGAACCCAGAGCCTCCCGTACCCCAGGTCGGTGGCACACCAACCGACTGCGCCACGGGAGGTCGCGAACACGTCTTCTCCGTCGTCTGCTATCGCCGACAACCGCAACGCCAGAACTTGGCGCGACGCTCTCTTTGCCGACGCTGAGTTGACAGGCATCGCAACACGTCGATGTGTCGTGGAGCGAGCTTTAGGCGAGAGACGATCGCTGGTTTGGCAATCGCCCGGCCGCCAGGAGCCCCTCCTCCCCAGGTCTCGCGCCACACGACGGAATGATCTGTCGAGCCGCCGTATCATTAAGGTGACGTATAGGGCCGCGCGCGCGCCGCAGCGACGATTAATTTGTCCGCCGCCGACAACATGACGCCTTCGCCTGCGGTGGGTCGCCGTCGGTCCTTTGCTTGAAACTGGATACTGCAACCGGTGCGAGTAAGGGTGTGGGGCTAGGGGGGGCGGGGGTTGTGAGAATAAGGGCGGGGAGGCCGTACAACACTTCTCTCTCCCCGGGTCGGCGGCAAAGGCCACGATGCATCACAAAACTGGGGCGCTCTTAGCCCCCATCCTCCATGGAAATATATACCGGGAAGAGTTGTTGAGTGAAAAAATATATATATATATATATATATATATATAAAACAGAAGAGGAATTAGGGCGCAAGATCGGTGGGGTTAAGTAGAGCAATAAAAGTTATTTTTAAATTCACGGCCTGCTAGATGACGTGAGGACGAGAACCACCCATGTTTCTCGACGAAAGAACGCATGCGCACAAATGTATACAAGATACGCTGCTTGGCGATATTTCGCTGGCCACGATCGAATATTGCCCGGATCGAGATGAGGGCGGGGTCCCTAAAAATACTAGACTGTACACTCGTTTGACTGGTCGAAGCTATAACGCAAAGCAGTCACTTCTGCGGTCGGTTTCGTAAATTTGCCGGAAGATCCACTGCAGGATTGTGAGTTGCGACCAAGTGTTACTATTAAAACAGAGACGAGGAAATAATGTAAAACAAAATTGTTAGTTCTATAACTACCTTTTGTTCGGTGCTGCAAATTAAGGGGGATCCATAGTAAATAATATTAGACGCGTCAAGGTCGCATGCGGCAATAACGAATGACTGCGACGGTAAACAGTAGACATGCTCTGCCCAAGATCTACTTGCTTACACATGGAGTATTATTACACCTTATGTAAACTTTACATTTTCGTGAGCCTACTCACTTCATTTATGCGTCGGTCAACTGAAACTGTTAAATTATTAAAAAGGAAAATGTTTTACATCTCTGCTAATTATTATACTTATATGTATTTAGAAAACAGAAAACAAAATAAATAATTTAAGTATGCACAAAGGTTTACATGGCACTTTTTAATACACTACGAGCACGATTTCGACGGACATATTTACTTTCCTAAAATAAACCTATGCATATAGAATGAGTAGCAGACTTCACTACGTTATTATTTAACATTCATTCATCCCACTTGTGTAAGAAAAGTTAGTCTTGATGTAAAATTAATGTCACGGTTCAGCCAGCAGACGTTTGCGATTATTTTGGCTTAATATTAAAAATTACACAAATTTACTTATATGGGTTTTGAACCCATGGCTCCTTGCGCCGTGAGTCGGCGTGGAACTATTTACAACAAGCGTAGGTGGTTTGAGCTCAGCACTGAAAAACATTTCCACAAGGAACAAGTGTAAAAAAAGGAGGGGGGGGGGAGGGAACTGATAGAGGATTCAATAGCGTACAAAGATTGAGCGATCGAATAGCGTTCCTCCAGTCAGTTCAAGCAGTGAGTACAAAGCAAAGAATACTGTACGTAGGAGGAACGAAGTTGTTGAAGTTAAGTTTCCAAGTTCTGCAATCGCTTCCATCTGCAAAGCCGTCCACGGTGATGTAGTAATCTGACCACCCGCCTTCCACTACGGCGAACCGGGTTCGATCTCCGGCCGGGTCGTCCTAGATTTTCGCATGTGGAGCGTTGTCATTGGTTAGGAGGTTTTCTCGGGGTAGTCCCGTTTCTAGGAGGATCGATCATAGTCTGTGTTTCACTACGCTGAGCTCAGTGCTTGGATCACCAAATAGCTGTGGTCTAGTGGGGAGTGTGATCCGAGGACATTCCTAATTCCTCTATCCCAAAAACCATCGTATCTGGCATCAAATATATTTATACTGACTTTATTTTATTTCCTATCACATTATAACTACTCACCTTCCGTCAAAATTTTGATTCGGAAGTGTTTTCAATTAAAATTAATAAAATAAAATAAAGTATTAATTAAACAACCTGGACGGCCGTAAAGCTGAACAGGGTACAGTAAAGTTTATTTTATAATTCGTGGTACGATTTCAGAAGTAAGTTATTTCTGAATACACAGTAACATTTTCTGTACGTTTTACAAGCAATTCCTGGGAAAAGAGTTGGAAAAAATGTTTTTTTTTTTTTTTTGTGATACAAGTCAATTACTATGTATTTCAGCGAGATGTGTGAAACATTCTCAATTATATATATATATATATGTTTTTTTAATGAACACATAATCAACAGTGCTTACTTGTTTAAATAAACAATGCTGTTGCAAAATATGTAATAATACACTCGTATCACAAAAATTTGCTCAGAAGCTTCACACATCAAAACAAGTTTTCGTCACTGGGATTACTGAATTACTCTGCTGCCCACAGCCCAGACGTTGATATGGAATGAATATACACAATGTCTCTACAGAACACCATGGCTGCCCTTTTGATGCCTTTTTGTAATGCGCCTTTAGTACCAGCGAACATACTACTTCCTAATGGACCAATTTACAGGTGGTGGCAAAAATTTTCGAGGTGTATAATTTTCGAAATATATTTCGTGGGAAGTACAAACAATTTGTTCACCACGTAGAAACCCTGGCGACAGAAGAACGTCGAGATAGCAGCAAGCGCCTATGAAAGCCGCTCTCGCGACGACAGCTGGAGGGTGACGCCCTTCTATCGCCACAGCTTTCTCATCCCGCCTGCCTCCCCCCCCCCCCATCCGCGACATCATGCATTCTTCACGGCTGGTCGGAACGACAAGTCTATCTCGTGCAGTCGCCCGCGCTCACCTCCTCCCTCGCTTATTGATTTCTTCTCAATCTCTGTCTATTAATACTCCCGGTTCACTCACTTTCCGCACAAGTCTACTTCATTAGACCGGGAGTTCCGTTCCCGTTGCCAAATGGAAAGAGTGGAGAGAAGGTTACAGCCGTGCCGCAAACGTGGCGACTGGAGGACACACAAATACAGAATGGTGGGTGGATGGATTTCCAGCGCCTCCTCCGACCAAAACCATATTGTGTGAGTGTCATCTATTTTGTAACAAACCCATGATTTACTCTGTCCTTTTCAATGAATTATGCACGTAATATACTAAGAGAGTTATTTATCGTATCGTTGCGGTGAATATATATGTACATACAGCTGTGTCAGAACTCATTCCCACATGCCCTCGTTCAATTGCTCTTGGTTCCTCCAGTACCTGCTGTTCTCCACATTTCCTTGATCCCTTCATGACGAAGCGGTGTAATATTTACAACACCCGTTTTCGGTTCACAATCATCACAAAACTTCCAACTCACGTGGGGAGAAAAAAAAAAAAATTCAAATTCATTAAACGCACTTTCTTACTTTACCTTGGTTTGTGTAGGGAAAGCAATGTTCAACACACAACAGGGCTGAAGCTGCAACAAAACTGCCATAAGCGATTGAAAAATAATGCATAGAATGTTAGGGGCATGTGAAGCTGGAGGGGGCATTCTAGGGTGCATATGTGTCCTTACCGCGTATTCAGACAGCGACAACATGACGTTGCAGGCTCGGTGCACTTTTCAAGGGCACGGAGCCAGGCTTTTGCGAGTCCCAACAATTCCACGACTACACTTGAAATGGAGGATTAATACAGTTGCCAGGTTTACGGCGATGTTAATTTTACATACGAAGGGAGGATGCGAAAACTGAGAAGAAGAGTACATACCTAAGCAAGAATTTCGAACGTGTTAATTTAAGCGTGAAAAGCCCATACATTTTATGACTTAAAAAATTGTAACCCCTCAATGGTTCCTATTCAACTGGAATTTGAACATTGGCTACTGCATAGACTAAAGATGAGGTAGACCGATCTCGCTGGCTGCGCACAACCAATCTCCTTGTCGCAACATTGAAATGATTTTCCGCCAATACGACTAGCAAAAACGGCGTGGATTGAATTTGAGGTTAGAACACTGTTTAGAAAAGAAGTGCTTTGAGATGTATGTATACTTTTTCTAACCGATTCGTAATGCAGTTAGATAAAATTAAAATTGGCGGTAGAAAAATGCTTGTATCCTGAAAATTAGCGTGTGGACAAAGACGTTCATCACTGTTGACCACATGACTTTGACAGAAGTGTTACTTTGGGGTAGGTCAGCGTTCGATACATGTGCCGAAGACGAGTAAGCGGTCTACTTCATGTTCAGTCTAAAGGCCGGTTGCACCATCGTGGTTCGAAACTCGATCTCAGATCGTATCTAAGATCGACACTGAAAACTGTTGCAACATTTGAGTTCAGAGCTGGACTGGAGATCGAGATGAAGTTCATTTAGAACCACCGAAATTGGCGGTTCGAAATCTCGATCCGAGATCAGCAGCCATCGCCGACAAATGTAGATTGAAAATATGTACTTGAATATTATTCAGTAAAATTCCTACAACAATAATTCATTTAAAAGAGATAAAAGATCGCACATCTAGTTCTATCTATGGTGAAAAATACGCCTACATCCATGACGTCGTATATTACGAACCAATAGCAAAATTTGTCTCATATTTAATATCCATCTCTCCATGATCGACGAATCGGAGATTCAGAATCATGAAATTTCGTTGGTGCAACACTTTTACATAGGAACAAAGATCAAAGTGGATTCTGGTTCGGAACTAGGATCATTCGATCTCGGATCGGGGGCGATGTTGGTGCAACCGGCCCTTACGGACTCGTGCCGCAGACCTGGTGATCGCTACGCCTGCAGGACGGCGCGGACGAGTTAGGCGGGCGCTCGTCCCCGGAGGCGCGGCAAGAGGAAACAGAATGATGTTTACGGCTGGCGATTCGACGCATGGTCGACTTCCTGCGCCTCAGAGAAGTGTCGCTACCTGCCCCAGGCCCGGGGCGGGAGGACCCTCGGAAAACACGGACGGCCATTGTCGCCCGGGCCCGCAGGTGAGGAGCATGCCCTTCCAGGTAGGCGACCTTCGCCAACACTTACCTTGGAGAGACAATCACCACCTCTGCCACCCGCCCTAACTCGTCCCTTCTTGGCTATACCAGACATTATAGGCTGTTCACGTTAAAGTGAGCACTTTTGAATTGAAAGCCCTCTCACTTAAAATAATAGTAAATAAATACATTTTATTATAACCTTAGACGTAAACTTTCGAATACGATAAAATGTATACACTGTGTTTGTTACTTACATGACACTATTTATTTTCAAATGTGGTTAAAGGATAAGAAATAGCTAAAAAAAAAAGTAACCAGGACTTCAAAAGTGCTCACTTTACCGTGAACAGCCTATAGGCGTGTTCGCGTGGTTTGCTATTCTGCTAGTTGCCGGAAGCAATTTTTTGTACGCTGTTCGGGTGGCGGTAGCAGTTGCTATTTGTGCTGTTAAAAGCAGCTATTTCTGCTTTTGCTCGCCGAGGTACAGCAGAAGTATCAAAACGAGCAAGGTGGAAAAAAAATGGCTGCCAAAATAAAATTACAAACATCGAAGAGTCTTGAGAATAACGATTGCGTATAGTAATTAACTTTCACGCAGAATTGATGAAGACAATATGTTTGGGTATCCTGCAAGAAGCGCAGAGAGAAATAAAAATAACTAAGACACACTTATTCTCGAGAGTAAGTTACCTTGATTACCCAACATTTTTAAAATAACATTTTGTTTATTTACTTTTGACGTGTTAGTTTTCTGCTGTTCGTAGTTCGTATCGTCCTGCCGAGAGTAACTGGTGTTTTTGCTACTTTGCTGCTCGTGAAAGATATCACTTGCTCTCGGATAGTAGAAAAAGCATACCACGCGAGCAAGCCTATTAACTACAGGATGAGGTAGATCGATTATAGGCTGTTCACGGTAAACTTAACACTTTTCAAAACTCTGCTCAAGATCTACTTGGTGCATCCCGCCTGATATGAAATTAACATTGCCATGAGCCTAACCGCTTTATTCGTGCGTTGGTCAAGCGAAACCGTGAAATTATTGGTAAAGTAAATATTTTACAAATTTGCTAATTCTGTATCTTACATGCATTTAAAAAAAATAACAGAAAGCAAAATCAATTATTTCAGTATATGCAATTGTTCATCTTAACACTTTTAAAATCAACGCTAAGACACGGAACTACTTTCACTCCGTCATTGCCAACTTTACGAGGCACAAGCCAGTCAGTCCGCCCATTAAAATATACGCAGTGACATATTTCAAAGATCGATTCCCGAAGTGCTCATCTTGCCGTTAACAGCATATTCACGTCTTCTGCACATGCGCACAACATCCACATACCCCACACCAATACTTCTGTCAAAGTGTCACGTGGTAAACACTGACAAACGTGTGTGTTTATATCTTAATTTCGAAAAGAAAAGCCCTTACACATGAGTAAAATACTTTTACTATTTTTATTTTAATATAACTTTAAAAATTTGTTAAGAGGAACAATATGAACGAACATCACAAAGCACTTTTGTTTACATATGCAGTGTTCTAACCTCAAATTCTGCCAACATCGTTTACGACAGTCGTATTAAGAAAATCAGTCCAGTAAGAGGACAGGTGGTGGCTGCTGCGAACCTCAGGGCGCGCCCTCTATAGGACGGTTAACTTACTTCACACATTTCTGGAGCCCTGCTAAAGTTCTACTTCCAGGATATTCCTCCGCCTCATGCAAACAAAGCTGAACCTGGTCAACAAAATTACACCAAAGGGATAATGCAACCCCATTCGTGTGCACTCAGTGTAATAATATTTTGCATACGAGCTATTTCTTACTGAGCATTACCAACTTACATATTTTATCTGTTTCCACATACATCAATTTTAAATTAAAGATTATCAGTACAAGATTACCTTAAACCACGATTTAAAAAGTGTGATTAAACCACGAATAGACTATAGAAAATATAAATAAAATAAAATATAAACAAGACCTACATATAGTCCACGTCTATTCCAGAAGTGTAGCTGAAGCGCAGTAAATGGTTGCTATAGGCTATTGAAGGAAAATTGAGCACTTTTGAAAGCCCTGCTTGAGATATACTTGTATTCACGTTGTGTATTCTTCCGCCTTACGCAAAATTAACATTGCCACGGGCCTCACCACTTTATTCATGCGTCCGTCAAGTAAAACTATAACATTATTAGGCAAGAAAATATTTTAAAAATCAGCTCATTTTTTGCACTTTGATGTATTAAAAATAACAGGAAGCGAAATAAATAATTTAAGTTGTCACTAATGGCTACCTAACACTTTTTATTTGACGTTAAGATATGGAACTACTTTCCCTCCATCGCTACCAACTTTACTGGGCGAATGTCACTCAGTGCGCCCATTCAAATATATGCAGGTAGGAGAAGTGACATTTTTCTAAGGTTTATTTCAAAAGGGCTCACTTTACCGCGATCAACCTTTAGTAACATAGCCAGTAACAGTATTTTAAGGCTAGATGATGACGTTATTCCTCTCCCTTCTCATCCGTCGACATTCCAGGTCGGCGAACAGGACGGATGCATCGATTTAACCAGACTCAACAAAAATAGGAGTTTCCGAACGTCAGATTTCAATCGGTGCTTGTGGTGGTCAGATCGCGAAACTAAATGACTGCACAATTTTAGCTTCAGTCTAGAAACTCATCCATTCCTGAGCGAAAAGGCGTAATATTATTATTTTTTTTCCCCCTTAGACGAATACAAGTGTTATTTACTTTCTTTATTTGTTGGCTTAGCTCTTGATAGGTTTACGAATTAAAGTGTCAGATTTTACAGTTAACATAACTTAACCTAATAAATGAGATAACTACGTGTTCATTTTACAACAGTTCCGAGTATTTTACAGTTAACATAACTTAACCTAATAAATGAGATAACTACGTGTTCATTTTACAACAGTTCCGAGTATTATTTCTTAAATTATGCAAAATGCAATAAATGCACGAAAAACAATCGGCGTTAGTTAAAAAGATAATAATGAGGAATTAAATCGGTAATAATTCTGTTACAGCCAGTACGGTTATTTTAGTTACCACAATATCTATGCGATGTCTAAACAACATAAATACCAAAACATCTTTATCATATTCATTTCTAGTACGATACCATATTTTGTTAATTGTTCCGCCATCAAATTAGCCCAACAATTTTTTTTGTAAAACTTCTTATTGATTTCGTCTGCTCGAGACATCGGCAGCTCGATACAGTGATGACTTCTCTAGATATTAGAAGAAATTCTGAAATACAGTTTCCGTGTGCTTCAGTCAACAACTATAGGGAAACGTTTTATAGTCGCCACTTCGGTATTATCTTACCTACAGACGGCGACATGCCCGAAAAATTGAAATGTCGTGGATTCGAATCCCACAACAGATTTTTTTTTTTTTACAACGTATTAGTTATTTAAGAAAAGAAATACTGCCCCACTAATTCACGAATTAAGCACTACAGGTAAGCAGTTGTAACACAAGTTTTGATACTGAACTAAATGGGTTGGAACAAAAATTTAAGTAAATATTTTTTTAGTTACGTGTGCGTAACAAAATAACGGCAAATACACGAATGCACATTGATAACGGAAAGAAAGCACTTACGTATCTTAAACGCTACCGAAAAATTCTAAGCGCATAGGGGCCGCGGTGGTACAGTGGTCAGACTACTCACCTCCAAGCGAACCGGGTTCGATTCCAGCAGGGTCGCTCACGTATGTGTAATCACGCCGGACGATGCTGCTGGTGAGCGGGTTTTATCTGGAATCTCCCCCCCCCCCCCCGCTTTCTGGAGCTACTCTATACTCGCCTCACTTCACCCTCATTGGCTCTCAAGACCTCGATGTCAAGAGCCGCCCAAATCTCTCCATTTTAAGTTTATGCTAGCATCATAACTTAGTTAGGATTAGGTTCGGTTAAGGCTTGCATTACCACCGCTGAATAAAAGTTACGGACAAGGTGTATTCAACTGGTAACTACGAAATGCGAATTACGACTTCTGAATAGTTCCCATTTGGTGGCTCATCTCACGAATAGTTATTCAGAGATGTATATAGGTATAATAGTAATACTCCTTGCTGTGCATACTGATTAACGGGAAACAGACATGGCGGTATGGAGATTGCAAGTTGCTGACAGCGATTCTAACGCTGAATTTTTAAATGGATTGTTTCACAGAGCAATAAAAACATGCAATCTTCTAAATTAGACTTTACAAGACTGCACTTTAAATTCTGCATTTCCAAAGAGTATAGGAGCTTACTTTGATCGTGACACAGGTATTTACTTAGCATGTATAGGGCCCTACAGTTAGGCGCGCTCTAGTATTAAAGTTAGGAAAGAAGTAACAATCACCAAAGGAAAATACCAACCTAACGAACCTAATTTTTACTATACAACGCACGATGATTAAAATTCCATTGCCCGTAGTCCTATACGATAAAACAAACTAAACATCACTGCCACTTCGAATAACTGCCTGGTAGTTATTCGTATGTATTCCAGAGACCGTATTACACAAAGACGGGCTATACAAATAGACAACTTATCTATACGATAGTTGTCCTCCAGTTTTATTCTCAGGTGGCAACGCAAGGCTTCAATGATAAATACTGTACCTGGCTCCCTGTAACTGCATGTACTAAGATTCTCGGACCCACCACATTTCGGATACATATCTTCGGTGAACTGGATAATCACAACAGCTCTGCTGCGAGTACACTGCAGACTGAAATCAAGCTCTACCACCAGGTCCCTAACAACTGCGTTAACTTCATTCTTCAATTAATCCAAGACGGAGAAGTTGCCAAAAAGTGGCACGTTAGTACGCAATTTTTTCTTCATAGCTGATAACAGCGCGCTGAGGTATTTTAAAGTCTGTTTTTACATTGTTTTCCGCCTACAATCTCGTTACGAAATTTAATTTTCGCAGTGTGGTAACACTGTTTGGTGACTGGATGCTTGTTAATAACTATTACCTACACTTGTAGACTTTTCTCACGATCCAGATTCAAGACGCGTTCCACTGTTTCTTATATTTTAAACAATTTCATCGTTATATGTTTCATTAATTTGAAGTTTGCTTTTTCATATTCATTTCATCCTGAACAATGGGAATTTAATCAGTCATGCAGGTTTGTGATATAGTGCAAAAAAAATTTCGTACGACTAAATTCATCACAAAATTTTTCATTTTCGTTTTCAGCCAGGATTCGCGCGCTGGAGGTAGAAGGCGCAAATTTCGGTGGATAACCTACGAGTTCCCTTTCCGCGTTCCACTGTAAATGCGAATCCTTGTGACTTTCCGCCTCTGCTAGCATTCCTGATAAGCGGCCTCGTGACGTAAAACAAGGCGTATCTCAGGTGCGACACGAGAGTGTTTGCGAGTATCCCAGTCGCCACTCTTTTGTTTACACTCGCAGTCTTTCCCACATATCGAATGCAATTTATAGAGTGAGTGAATGAAGATATTTGGGCGGCTCTCAACAGCGAGGTCTTGAGAGCCGATGAGGGGTGATCGAAGTGAACATGGAGCGGCGCCGGAGCGAAGGGGTGGGGGAAACGGGAGATCCCCGAGAAAACCCGCCGAACAACGGCATCGTCCGGCACGATTCCCACTTGCGAAAATCCGGTGACCGGACCGAGGACAATAGAGACCTGAAGAATCTCGGGTTTAATGACCTGCAGGCTAGACTCTACATTCTTATGTACAAATGTGCCGATATTAACTGCACGTCGGTTGTCTGCTATCAGAGTGGAAGGCTGCGATTGGACTACCATTATCCAGGAGGTCCCAAACACCGTGTGGACCAGTAGCTAAAGTTATATAAACGCACGTGTTTCGAATTCTAGGTTGTTCCAAACTCAATCCGCGAATTCTTCAGGCCTCTACCAATAAAGTATATTTTTTAAGGAGCTCCCTTACCTGGCGCGGGACTACCTGAGTTCGAATCCGGGCCTGGGCATTCTGATTTCGGTTTTTCACGTTTACCACGACATCTCTCGAGGCGAATTCTGGGGTCGTTCCTTACTAAAGGCGATAACTGATTCTATCCCAGTTCCCGCTTCTGTGAACAACGTGCTGTGTTTTTAATGACCTCGCTGTCTAGGTCATTTGGACAGTCGTTATCCAAATAGTAGGGAGCCCCCTTTCATCAAACGATCACGTCATATTTAACACTTCCATTCTACCGTAACTCACCAAGGAGATAGGGAGTACCACGTTATTATCACACAAAATTTCCAACATTCGGGCTGAGGTCGAAATTATTTAATGGGTATGAATTATTACTTTTAAAAAATGTTTACCCTTGTGCAACACTATTACGCAAACGGTTCTCGAAAAAAGTAGCTACAAAGATTACAACTGATTGGTGAAATTGTTTACATGTCAGCTACGCAAAATAAACTTTCCGCAATGAAAGCGGATAATGTTACCCATGGAAATTTGAATTCAAACAATTACTGCTCTATTTAGGATTTTTTTTTTCATCGCAACTAGTACCAAATTATTTTCAGACTTTAAATAACCTCATGTGAAGATCTCGTTTTGTAAAGACGCGTAGCTCATTCCACTGTACAGTCCATATACGGTTACTTCCAACTTTTCTGAATCCCTGCTAAAGTTCTACTTTCAAGAGATGCCTCCGCCTCACATATACAAAGCTTAACTAGGTTTAGAAAACTACACCAAAGGGACAACATACCACATTCGTGCGCATGAAATTTAACTATATTTTGCACAAGAACTATTTCTTACAAGGCATAACCAACTTATATTTTTTCTCCTCGTTTTATTCTCATTAAATATAAATTAAATATTAAAATTTATACGGAAAATGTAAACACGAGTTCAATTTTGTCAAAAAAATTAAGAAACTTTTATGTTAACAGAAATATATAACGCCTACGATACAAAGAATATCTAGTAAACAACCAAACACATCATACATAGGCAGATTTATCAAATTTTTTTTTTTTTCAAGAAAGTGTGATGACACCGCGAATATACTGTACGTCATAAGTAGAGACCTGCAAAATTCGCGTTCGTATTGCTCTTGTTATTGGACTACAGCTGGTTCGACGACACTCTCTGGGCGGACCTCAGCCTATCGGAATCGAGTAACGACAAACTAACCCACTCACGTCCCGTCTAGTCAAGAGGTACTGTGGCTCCTCGCTTTTGCAGAAGCCAATAAACAAATGAAACCGATTGTAATGTATGCAAGTCGGTGAAATCTAGCGTGATGCCAAATAATAACACGAATTTTGCAGGTCTGTAGTCATAAGTGGTCTTATGTTTTCTTTCTCATTATGCATTAGGAGTCATTTTACAACGTTTTGGCTTGAAGTTCAAAATTATCCTTTATACAGCTTGCCTCTTCCACAGTGAAGGTGAACTGAGTGGTGCAGGATGGTATAGACTGTTCACGGTAAAATGAGCACTTTTGAAACCCTGCTTAAGATCTACTTGTATGCACGTTGCGTGTTCTTCCGCCTTATGTAAAATTAACATTGCCATGGGTCTCATCACTTTATTCATGCGTCGGTCAAGTCAAACTGTGAAATTATTAGAGAAGTAAACATTTCATAAATCTGCTAATTTTTACACTTTGAGGTGTTAATAAAACAGGAAGTGTAAGAAATTATTAGACTTACCACAAATGTTTACCTAACACTTTTTATTCTACGTTAACATATTATGGAACTGCTTTCCATCCATCGTTATCAACTTTCCCGGGCGCACGTCACTCAGTGCACCCGTTAAAATATATGCTGGCAGGGGCAGTGACATTTTTTTAAGGTTAATTTCACTTTATCGTGAACAACCTTTAAAAAATAAATGAAAGGCGTGCGCAAGAATTCGTGAACACTTGAACAATCGGCTACGGTACTCGATGACTTTCACCCTGCGACCTCTAATCCTGGCAGCCTTGTGCGTTTACTGCCACTCTCGCACTCACTTGCTAGGATGACGCGAACTGTAAATACATCAATAGGACAGTGAAATAATTCCTCCCTTCCCTAGAACTTTCTATACATGGCTCGTCCAGCCATTATCCAGCGGCATTTAGAAGAAAACGGACGCGCATTCCTTATTAGAGCTCGAAGCATTTTATTTAAAATTGTATGGTAATTTTCTATTAAAATGGAAACTAAATCAATTACTGAAACTATCAAAAATGAAAAGTTTTCCACGGCTGCCTAGTTAAACATTTTTTTATAGGCTTTCATGTCTAGTAGGAAACCAACAATGTTCAAGACATATCGAGTTAGTTAGAGAGATACAATCTTGTGAAACTTTCATCGTAACACAAAAAAAAAAAAAAAAAAAACACTGGAAAGAGAGTTTTTCGAACGTGCACATCTCACGTTATGTTGTAACTGTACTGTGTCTGGGGAGATCACACCAAAACATATTATCTGCCGGGGAACTACTGCAAATTCGACAAATCATGTTCTGAAACAAGACTGTGTTGTTCTTTTATTTTTATTTTTTTTTGTAGTGCAAAAGTAATTTTGGTAACTTGGCCGAAAGTCTTTCGAATCGAATTTCAGTACTACGAATTATTAAGATTCGTTGTTTAACAATTACATTTTGAAACGACAGGAATTACTAGGACAAGTACCTAATACACATTTCCAAATCAGTAACAAATTTTCGCATTCAAACTAATAAAATAATTACTACAACTCGCAAATGTTTCATATAGGAAATTTTTAAAATTTGTTTTGCAAATGAAATAAAACTAAAATTTCCGTATTGTTCTTTAGTAAGAATGTTAATAGAACGACATGCTAAACGTCAAATATCGAATACATATATTAGACAATAAGTTAACGATTCAGGGAGTCTTTAGTAATGTTTATTTGCCACCTACTGCTATTATTATCTCTATTGTTTAAAAAGCTGCAGCATTTACCGTCTTGCTCGCCCGTGATGAGAGAAAAATTTCCAATGTTGCGGAAAATCTTCTTATAATATTTGCGAGGCATAGCAACAATGCGATAAAGGGAACCAGGTAAGAAACATACATAAGCAAAACCATTGCTACTGCATGCACTTATGACGTATGGCGCTATCGTATGGAAGCAGCAGCATGGACAAGGTCATGGACGCACCTGGCGGTAATCATCTTCTCCTCCAAACATCCGAAACGCGAGCGAGAGTTGCTGCCCACATCGTCATTCCCGGCGTTTGGCCTGCGTGTGTGTGATGGACCAGTCCGCAGTGGAAGCTGTGGCGCCGCTGTACCTACATACGTCGCACGCGTGCGCGACCACATCGCTTGCATGAAGACGGGACCTGCTCTCGCGACACATCCCGACTTCCACAACACGATGCTACCAAGCGCGCACCTCTGCAGCAAGTAGATGTTGTTTCCACCCCTGGTGCCATATTCGCTCCGGTCTGCCATTACCCACTGCTGCCATTACCATGCGCGCATCGATCAACGCTGCCATGCAGAACCTGGACTACGGGTGTGGGAATGTTCAGTTGACGACGACAGCTGACTGCCAAACGAGCACTACGAACGCGTCTCGTTTATATTCTCTGTTATAAAACCCTCTTGCATGTAACAGCTACGCCACACCGAACATTATCTTAGCACGCGTCCCCATTTAAAGTTCAGACACAGCTGGTTAGAGAGTGCGCTGGTGAGTGATACATGACTTCACGTGGTCACCAAACTCATTGTAAAAGTTATTGTGAATACACGCTGCATTCGACGTCCGTCCACATGCTGTGATCAGGTGTACATTGACATCGTCCCTCAGGATCTTGATATTTTTTCCCCGTCAGTATATAAAATACTTCTCTTTATTTCAAGCCTTCTTGCAAGGAAATACGAGAAAATATTAACAACAACAAAAAAATGCCTGATGCACGGAATCGACCTCATGCCCGCGCTGTAAAAAAATAGAGGTAAAATTCCCATACATGTACCTCTTAAATGTAAATTTACATAACAAGCAACGTACTAGTCCCTAATCGAACGTAAATATACCTGACTAAAGTGTGGGAAAATCCCATACAAGTACGAGAATATTAGGTAAGAATATTTGTATAGTACAATTATATTACCTAAAAAAAATTCGTGAGCATTAGAACTGTTTATTTCACTAGTGCCACCTATTCGTTCAGACGACTAGTAACTGATATCGCAATAAAATCCTCGACACCTGACGGTGGGTGGGCGCAAACCACGGTCCTTTATCTCTGGAGGCCAGTGCGCTATCCAATACACCGCAGCGTCAACGTCATTTCAGTTAGTGATAATTAGCGTACTAAATAATTCACCACTGAAAATAAAGAAGTGTAAATTTAAGTTACCTACGAAATATTCAGTTGAAATAACTACGCACGTTTTCTCTCAAATATATTTACTATTAGCTTTGACGTTCCTTCCATTCTACGAGCAACTTGACAAATTAGTTAGTCCTGGAACTGATTAAAATAATTATTTTGTGTAATAGAATACTCGTAATTTTGTGCGGTACAAATAAAAGTTTGTGTAGAATTTCTAAGTGGTTTTATTAGTGCCATAATTCTTTTAATGATTCCCTTGACACAAAAATTACGCGGGTAAAGATAAAGGTGTATATTGATAGTTTAACACAGGGGAACAAAAAGCTATCCGTTTTCCCACAGTCTCTTACGAATTTCCTTATTTCCTTTTTTTTTTTCGCCCCACAAGCTTTCGACTTTTAACTATTTGATAGTCGTATTTTACAAATTTTCCACCTTAAAATTAATTTTATTGCACGTATTATACCTGCCATAAGAATGTAAGTCCTACTCGCTGCCGAACATGGAACCTCGTTTTGTTTTTTTTTCCTCCCGTCCTCCCACTAGCTGTTGAGACAAATCTAAGGAGATGCACACGTCGTAAGGTCATTTTCCTATCCCTATGTATGGGATTTTAATTTCCACTGTCACGTTAGTGAATTTTACTCCAAAGTGCGGTAATTCTATCTAAAATGCAAAGAAAATTACGTTTCCCAAACTTTGCGAATGTTACCTTAATATTGTCACGCAATTTTCTCAATAATTTTTACATTGCGTAATCCACCGAGGCAAATTTTTGAGTACTAAATATAAATGTATGGTATTATGAGGGAAATAAAAAAATATTCTACACGATAGCGTCATGTGCACCGTCATTAAAGTAGAAGTAAAGTGACTTCTTATGTAACATTCCACCTGACTGTGATACCTACATGCAGAACTCATTGTAAAGTGATACACACCACCAAAATTATCACAAAACTAAGGTTTATGTACCGCATAAAAGATAAAAAATGCTGACCTTTTTAACACAAATTATTTTCCTAAAATTGACTTACTTAAAATATCTATCAGTAAAAGTATATTTTTGATCAAGCTTTAAGTGTATTTCCATTCTGAATGTCTCAGAAAACATATTTTAATAACACCCCTCCACACCCCCTCCTTCATCAAGTAAGGTAGTCATTGTTAAGGCTGTACGTAAGAAGATATTAGTACTAAAGTAAAAAGAAAATTAATAGGTGTTTTTATGTACGTTTATTTCAGTTACAAAAACTATATTTTTCGTGTTTGAAATGGTAGTGCATAAAATAAATTATTACGAATATTTATACGCATTATTACCAATTTTCTTTTACATGCAACCAGAGTAATCATTATGATGGTCTTGCTAAACAAAACAAAGTGAGGGGGGAGGGGACGAGAACTTTTTGCAAAATGTATTTTCTGATGTGTCCAAAATGAAAATTCGCATAAATTTTGATTACTAGACTTATTGAATATGTGAATTTTGGCGAAATACTTAATTTTTACAAAATGTATTTTCTCTTTCATATGCAAGATAAAACCGTTCTTATCTGACAACTTGATACTGCGTACTACTATCTAATGCGTTCTGCATTTTGTAAAGTCTGGAGCAGTGTTGCATTAAGGTGACATCCCAGGCTTCCAAGTTGATTTAGAACGAAAGTGTGGAGAACTTTAGCGTCTAGACAACTCGCAAAGAGCTGACTGTAAGGATCAACTCCGGCGGCCTACCAGAATCTGGGAGCGTGACAGGCTGGAAGAGAATCCTGAGGGGGGGGGGGATGACTAGGCGTAAATATCCGCAAACACTCGTGTTGGAGTGGACGGCCAGAGATGCAAACAACGACACTCCTTCACCTTCCTCAGCGAGGCTTAACTCCGTGGAGACGAAGAGTTCAATTTGCAGTGTACTTGTGAACGAGACTGCCGTGGTTGGCCAGCACGCCTCTGTCCTGTAGATGCAGCCAGAGTAGCGCCGACGACTTGCTGCAGTTTGTGCTGCGTTGTGTGATGTACCTGGATTCCTACATCTCTGCTAACCTACCATAAAAGTCCCGTTCCCAATTACTCTGCAGATTGCAATCTCGAGTATAGTAGTCTATCAATTCACCTATCCCCGTGAGACCACTCGTGAAGATAATACAAATAATATCTTATGACTCCAGACAGTAGGCCTATTCTGAGCTTAAGGGTCACCTCCGTCGAGGTGGCTCAATATGCATGGACGGTTACTATAGGCTATTCACAGTAAAGTGAGCACTTTTAAAAGCCTTCTCATTTCGAACAATAGTCTATCAAATATTTAATTTTATCGCAGATGTTAATTTCCGAGTGCGGTGGAATATACACACTGTGTTTATTACTTAAATGACCATATTTATTTTGAAAAGAGGTTAGAGGATAAAAAAATGGCTGAAAGGAAAAAAAGTAAGAGTGCCTCAAACGTGCTTACCGTGAACAGCCTATATCTGAATGGTGATTCCTGGATTAGGTACTGGCAGGTTAACATTTATGGCCCCGCTGTGTAAGCTAAGCTCCAGACAGCGGTAGAGCCCGCTAAACAACCTCTCGAACGATTATGACGTCGTACATATAAACACGGGTTATCCCTGCTATACCCCCCATTTAAAATGCCGAAAAGAAAAACATACAAACGGCCTATACAATTTTTAACTCTGGGACTTGAAACCCAGCGCTTCAAGATGAGAATCCTCCTAGAGCACGAAGAACAATATAAACCGTAAAAACGCTTACTCATTTTGTGCAAAGAAAAATTATGCGTACTAAAACAAACCTCGTGCAAGTTTCGATATATGCTTTTTTTTTAAATTTATTTATCTTACATTAACGACGCTCAGCAGCGCCATTTTAATGGCCCTGTTTACGAGTTACTTCCGCATATAAAACGTCTGGGATTCTGCCTAATGGTTTCTTAGAGAAAAAACATCAAATTCCAAAACATTTTTATGTAAACCGCTTGGACGTGAAATATCTGACACAAAAATGTCGATACTGTCGTGTTACACTCTGAAGTTCCAACAGAATACAGTGATGGCATTGGCTCAGCGAACGCAGGTCGGGCCATAGAATGGCACGTTTAAGGCTGAAGTAAAGCAACTGCCTATGGAGCACTGCACCAGACTATACAACGTGAATAACTCATAAAAAAAGTAGTAGACACTCCAAACGGTAAAAATTTTTCAGAAAAGTGCTATTTATGCTGCATGTGAAAGAAGAATATATACATTTTGCAACTTTATAAAATGTCTTACTAAAATATACTTTTTAAATGTAAAAAATTAAGCGAGCGATAGGGTCCACATTTTTAACAAAATTTAAGCTCATTTCCGTTTTGGATGCTTCAGGAAACAGGATTTACAAGAAAATCTTCGTCATGGAATACCGTCATAATATTTACTATGATTCCATGTAAGAAAATTTTAATAATAAAGTAGGAAATAATTTTTATAATTGATTTTATGTGCGTCCATTTGTCACAAACATTTATGGCTGAAACTGACGTAAATAAAGTTGATTATAACATTGATATGGTACAGTGTAGTAGGCGCGTAGGATTTTCTAGGCCACGTTTGATTAATCGGATTATCGATTTGATATCAAATTGATTTACCCAATTAATCAGACAATTAATTCGTAATTAAATTGTAAATATTCGGGTAATCGTTAATTCACTAATCTTTATCCGATAAAATCGATGCGATTGATTTATTAGAATTGCTTTGATCGGATTAGTAACGGATTAACTAGCGGATTAGTTTGGTCAATCAATTTGGTATCGAATCGATAATCCGATTGATAAAATATGGCCTAGAATTCCTACGCCCCTGCTACTATTGTTACTATGATTTTCTTACATGCAGTCACAGTAAATATTATGACAATCTTTCTTTATGCAAATTTTCCTGTAAATTCTGCTCTCCAAAGCATCTTAAACGAAAATGCGCTTAAATTTGGTTAAAAATGCGGACTCTATCGATCGATTAATTTTCTACATTTAAAAAGCATATTTTAGTAAAATATTTTATAATGTTGCAAAATATATACATTCTTGTTTCATGTATGCACAGCATAAATCGCACTTTTCTGACAATTTGTATGGTGTCTGTGCTACTTTTCTATGAGCTCTTCACGTTGTATAGCCAGGTGCAGTGATCCATGGGCAATTAGCTGCTTTACTTGCAACCTTAACAGGAAAAGGTGTTGCGAGTTCGGGAGTGTAATTCAGCGCGCGACATCTGCGGCTGCGTGTAAACCATAGACTAAAGACGAGGTAGACCGCTTATTCGTCTTCTGCACATGTACCCAACATTGACCTACCCCAATCCTACACAACTGTCAAAGTCACATGGTCAACAATGACGAACGTCTTTGTTTATATTTTAATTTTTAAATGACAAACACTATTATATTAATAAAATACTTTAATCAGTTATAATTTAATTAAACTGAAGTACAAATTGGTTAGAGGAAGTATACATTCAACTCAAAGCCTTTTTTTACAAATCAGTTTTCTAACCTAAAATTCAAACCACGCCATTTTCGCTAGACGTGTAGGCAGAAAAGCAGTTCAATGTTGGGACACGGAGATTGGTTGTGCGCAGCCAGCGAGATCGGTCTACATTATCTTTAGCGTATGGTGTAAAGAGGCCTGTCTAGAGGGCTTCAGGCTGAGGAAAGCAACAACACTGCACACGGGCAGGAGAAAGTACTAACAAACCAATCTTACTATGCTTCAACGATTATCGTCTGTATGGGAGTTGAGGTGATCAATAAATTTCTTTTCGTTTTAGAATAAGTTTGCAAAACCGCGTCGACGGTGAGCTAGTTTTATGCTGAAGCAATGGTAAATAATTGTCTGGATTGTACTGGATAACCCAGGCCCCACGGTTAGCTCGATTGGCTAGTCAGTGACCTCCATCCTTGCAGTACCCTGTTCGATCCCCGGCCCCGGCGTCAAGGACATTTTTGGACAGGAGGTTCTCTTGTGGACAGTGTGGCGAACACTCCCGTAGTGTTGGAGCTTTCTCGGGTCTCTCCCGCTTCCTCGCCTGTCCTCACTCCGCTGCGTCTCTACCCCCATCTTGCGTCACCTTATCCGTTGTTTGGACTGGCCGGAGCGACACGTCTGTCTCTCGAGTAGGGCAGTCGGCTCCGATTAGCGCAAACCTCCTCTCATCTGTTACCTAACTATACCTCAGGCGGGCCTTTGGGATGATCTCTCTGCCAAACAAATCCCGAAGAAATACATTTTTTAAATACAATATATTTCGTTCCAACATATACATATACCTTATACATATATATTTCATTGTTACAGAAATACAATGGAGACATTGAAAAAACACTTTGTTCGTTTGTTAATTTTTTTTTTTTTTTTTTTTTTTTTTACGACATCTTATTTTAACCAAAATCTTGTATCTATAAGCAGAACACAAAACAAATTATTTAAAAAATATCTGGATGATCTTTGCAAAATACTTAATGTTAAAAATTTTTACTATTAACTTAAACTTTATTTTGGTTAAAATTGTGTTTTAATATTTTGCACTTCTGTCAGTCAGCATGTGGTAAAATATTACAGAAAAATAACAATATATAAAAACATTCTTGTCCAATCAACATTGTTATTGGGCTCATCTCGGTTGGTGTGTGTATAAGTCAACTACACTTTTGTCGTTACGAACATAATTTACAGTAACAAAGTCGTTTACCAGTAACGCGAGAAAAGGCCAACTGTAAGGTGAATTAAACTTCGCGCATATTTTAAAACTAAGAACTTTTATAGCCACGATAACATCCGTCACTTGCAACAAATTGCTAATCGACAAATTTAGAGCATCTTGGGATTTTGTAATTATCTGTCCATCGCTTCAAGAAGTAGTTAGAATTGCTTCCCAGTTAAACGTTTGCTTAATTTCAAAATGTTTTAACATTAAACCCGTACAATTTGACAACTGGAAACGTAGAACACTCCGGTTTTTATCGTCGAACATTTCAAAATGCAAATTTTGCTTGTATTTTGAAAAAAAATGAGGGCAGCTTGACGTCTTGAATTGTTTACTAAACGAAGGTAAACAAGCGTGAACTCAAAACTCTCGACGTGGGGGCGGTGATGCCTATTCTTCAAGGCGTAGTGCGCAGGCGCTAGAACTGTAATAACACAGTTGAACGAGCCTCATTGTCCTGGAGGACGCTGGAGACGCCAGCAGGGTGGGAGGTCTCCCTCAGGATGTCCAGCTGAAGGAGCTGTCAGGACGCGAGGGAGTGTTTGCGGACGGAAGGTCCTGCGGGTTGACAGGAAACTCGACTGCCCCCCCCCCCCCACCCAACCAACCGGGCCATCGCCCACAAACCTGTCCCATCCCTGCAACATCTCCGAGCCACCCTCCACTAGACCGCACGCACCGACTACATATGTGTTTCAAGTCCACGGACCACCTACTGAACGAAAATAGTTTCGTTACAAGGCGTCCATTGTCTGACATCACTGTTACAACAAGTAATTCCTTCCCAAGTACATGTAGGGCCACGGAGGACTGAGCGGTTGGCCCGCTCGCCTCCAACCAAGGCGATCCGGGTTCAATCCCAGGTAGGGTCACTCCGGATTTTCGCATGTGGGAGTTGTGCCGAACTATGCCGTAGGACGGCGGGTTTTTTTTCGGGGACCTCCCGTTTCCCCCGGCGCTGCTCCATACCCACTTCAATCACCCTCATCGGCTCTCAAGACCTCGATGTTAAAGAGCTGTCCAAGTCTCTTCACTCACCCAAGGACATGTTCCTCTCTCCAGCCTAACATCTAATTCTATCAACGTCATTGCGATAGTGCTATAGGCAGAGAAGCAGTGCAATGTTGGAACAGGGGAAGTGACTACTTAGCAGCTGGAATGAGCACGCAACGTTAATGTGTAGGCCTACGTGTCGAAATGAAACTAGGTATTCTTACGGCACAGTTTACGATCGCCGCGTGCGTGTCATGTAGCGACTTAATCGACGTGTAGATGTTTTCCTTCTCTTTTGAGTAATTCCACCATTTTCAATTTTAACCCTCTCCGACACAATTTAATGTGGCCCTATGTTTTAAGGCAGATTTCCATCCGCCGTCTTTGATTTATGTAGTTTTTGCCATACTGCGGAAATTCAGTTTTGTGTCGTGTTTTTTGGAACGACAGAACACAGAGTATTGCTTAGTGAATTGTCTGAGGTCGTTTTCCAAGAAATAATCTCGCGTTTCGCTTCGACAGTTACCAGCTAAAAATTAATAAATGTAGCGAAGCTGAGGCAGTTCGATGAAATTCGGGAAGTTCTTATTTACGATATGTCGTGCGGGAAGTTTCAATACACCTTCTGAAATAGAAGCTTTGGCGAAAAATGTATAAATCCAAGATTGTGGGTGGGAATCGGCCTTAAGGAGTTGCAACAAGAAATCTGTATGATACGTACCGTACTCAATATGTACTAGGTTAGATAAGGTTAAGTTAGGTCAGTTTATGCTAGGTCAGATTAGATTACATTGGTTAAGACTTAACATAGAATACCATAATAAAGTGAAGAGTACGCTGTTTTTCCAACACGCGTCAAACGACGCCTCAGGTATACGTTAGTGCATTTTGTGTATACTCCATGAGCGCTGTACTTCTCAAGCACGGCATGCTCTCAACTGCAAGCCACTAGCACTGTACGCAAGCCTGAAGCACGTGCGTCTCAAACATGTAGCCTTGAGTTCGATATCGATTGGGAAGCAGCACTGGAGCGAGAAGGTTGAGGAATTGGTTAATCCATCATAGTTCTAGACGAATTCATAAATATTTATTTTATTTATGCACCTCACCCTCCCCCCCACCATTTTACCACTATCATTAGGTTTAATTCCCGATAGCTAAATCAGATATGCACTTTTAAAAAACGATTTATTTTTTTTATCGAAATAATCAGTTTTACATTCCAGATTTTCAGAAAGTTATTACCCATGCAAAAATTATTCTGTCAACAAAAATCGCACAAGTAATTTATTCAACATCATAAAATTCTTTACTCGATAAGCTGAAAACTGTAAAAGTAAGCTTTTAATTATTGATTATAATTAAAGAGGGTAGATGCAAATATTTGCGCCCAGCTTCTGTCACATACACGTTTATTTTTTAGAGTAGTCGCTTTAAATAACGATAAGTTAACTACGCTCCTTTATGGCTTGGTTGATTGGCAACAGGCCTGTCAACCTTGAGAAATAATTTATCAAATGAATGTTGGAAATTCTTTACAGACTTCATTTAACGAGTTCTCCGTAATATCAGGAGACAAGTTACTGCTTCAAGCAGCTAAATAAATCTTAGCTAACAACTATATGCCGATCCAGTTGGGCACACACATTAAGGTTGCAGGTTCGAGCCAGTATTCGCGTGCTTCTTCGGAAGACCTTCAGCAATTCAGTGGGGGGGGGGGGGAATCAAGAGATTACGCGTAAAGTCACTGAAAATTACGTCCTTGGCCGGGGGTGGACGGTGGTGGGCGGGGGAGGATTTTTTCAAAGATTTAAGTGCGTATATTACAGTTAACCAATATTTAAAAGCAAATCTGTCAAACAAAGAAAGTACTTTTACACTGTGCTACTTGAAAAAAATACTTGGGTACATATTTTGAAGACATGATGCATTTCTGATAGTTAATATTGACGTCGAATATACCACTAAACTGTGGTTACAAACTGTGGATTGCCGATATATTTCTTGCGGTCCGGCAGTATCCATTTTAATAATATAGATATACCAGACAATTTCCTCTCTACTGCTACCCTAGAAATTTTAACATTTTCGCACCTGCGGTATTCGTGAGTTGCAACATTAACTCATTGTAAAAAAAAAAAAAAAAAAAAAAAAACATATGCGTGACTTTTGTGATCTAAATTATTTCTTAAGGGCACTATACGCTGTGACACAAATGTGCTGCAATTTTACCACGTATTATTTAAGATGGAACACATGCATTTGGATGACATGTGACTAAATAGTTATACGCAACTGCTAGAAACATGTCCGTCCAGCAAATTAGGCCTACTTTGTGGAAATAATTACCGTTACTTTCTTTATTTATGCAAAAGATGTAATGATTAGACAACATAACTGTGATTTCCAATGACCAATTATTAAGCATTACGAAATTAACACAAGATTTTGAGTGGTGTTATAACCACAATCCCGCAGATTTCGAGTTCACATACCCACACGCCAATGTATGGAAGGACTATGGAAATTTCAATCATAAGCTCACTGCCTACCACTGAATACTACACAGTGCATGATCGATTAAACTTAACATGCGATTAAGCCTATTGTTAATTTAGTATACCAATTTCGGTCAAGACAATTCGCCCATCGTTAATTAATCGAAATCTTGGCTAATTTTGGCGCAATACGATTACGTCATCAACTTCACCCAAATTCGTTGGAAGTGCGGTTAACATGTCGAAACAAGTGTTAAGAACTTCGTGAAGAAATCAGTCGGTTCGAAAATTTCGACCGTACGGTAAACGAATTGGATAACAGTTCCTGCAGTGTAATGTGACCTTTTCGATTGAGCACATTAACAAGCAAAATACCACAATGCATGACACAACGGCGTGATCCATAATCTGTTCAACTTAATAAATGAAATAAAAAAAGCAGTTCAGTGGCGTAGCCAGGATATTCTCAAGGGTGTTTATGAAAAGAGTAATGAAGCGAGAAGGTGGGGGGGGGGGGAGTACACCGATCGAACTGAAGGGAGAGAGTCGACATCGGCGTGAACAGTGCTGACACACAGTACGTGTTAATTAGAACAAATGTCACGAGAAAAATTACTTCAAAATATTATACAATGCATTATAGTGCACAGTAATTATATATTTTTGTCACAATTAAAAGCTTATTAATAATTTTTAATGGTTGATAACTTTAGGAGCAAAAGGAGAGGGAAGGTTACAACCTCCAAAACCTCCCTCTACCTGTCTAAGCTACTGAGTTTTATACTGGGTATCGACCAGTTCAGATAATGAACACAAAGACTCAACCTATTCAACTGATTTTGGACCACGTACTGACTTTGTCGAAAATCCTACGAAAGGGGTCAACAGATTACTAAAGCGTGTTCGAGAATTCAGTAAACGATATGAATTACTTAATCGCCTTTTTATGTCGATGTCGAGACTGTCCCTTAAAGTCTGCATGCACAGGTAACGACGACTTAAAAGCGAGACTGGACGGTGTGTCAATCCTCGATTTTTACAGGGCCTCGGTGCTTATGTAAAGAAACAGGCGATCTTCGTGTCCACAGCGAGAGCGACAAATTATTCCGTGCCTAAGTATTGTCACGTGCTGGCCTCCTCGCGCAAAGTGCGCCAGCCGCGGTGGGGAGGCGAGTCATCACTGCCTGCCCACCGTTACGTCGCCTTGCGGGCGGTATGATCGATTGACAGCTACCTGCAAGGGGATCACCGTCCCTCATACCCCATCTGTAGAAAGCGGTGAATACGGCGGACTATTGAAACAAAACCTTCTGGTAATCTCCTTCCTTCGGCGCAACCCGGCGTGTAAAGAAGTTTCTAGGCCAGGGCCGACGACACTATAAATCCTACCGTGGCAGAGGGCCGGCAGTTTTTGTGTCAGCCACCTGGCTGAATTGCGGCAATCACGAAAAGTCTGATGCAGCGACGGACATCGGCGGAGAATACGGACGAAGACGGAGAAACGTGTTTGTAGTGTGGACGGACGAGAGAGCATGGTACACGACCACTAGAGTGCTACTGAGGCAGGGGACGCTCAGAGCGCACTATAACATTCCGGACTGATGGGATTTTGATTCAATTATGGCGGAACTGTACAAACATGTGATGCAAACTCTAGTGTAAATAATTGAACTGTCAGGTGTGGACGTGTAATTTGTAAAATAATTTAATATATGTTGATACACTGTTTATTGGGACTGATATTAGTTATATGATTGCATTAATTTGTGTGAGGTGTTGGACGATTATGTAAATATCAGTTGCAAGTAACAGGTGATAGCATTTTACTGTTAGACATTAAGTCGAAAGTATTTTCTTTGTAGTGTTTGTAAAGAAATTTTAAAAAACATTATTATCTCATTCTGCTTAATTAAGACCTTCGTCATTGAAGAACCCGAGTAAGTCCACTGTCTTTGATAAATTATAATAGTATGTGAAAAGTATTTTAATTACTGACGTACATCTGGAAGTAAGCCTGCGAAGTACAACATTAGTCACTGAAGTTGACATTAAGAAGTAAACAAAACTTCAGTAACTTAAATTTGTCATTAAATTGTGTGCTATTCATAATATGAAGTCAAATTAAAAACTAATACATTTAAATTACACTCATTAAATAAAATGCTACTCGATACACTTATTTGAAAAGTTTAATATATATATTTTAAAATTAAATCCATAACTTTTCTTAAAAAAAATTATGTTTTGAATATTTGGCCTTTGTGAAGCCATAAACGAAATCTCCTTTAAATACGAGTTTGTATACATATTACAGCATACATTTATGTTTGAAAATTTTGAAGTGTTAAATACATAAATATTACTTAAATAAATCACTTTGTCATATAATTACTATTTATTTATTACAACTTCGTTTTGAATGTGCGAGTTCGAATGTGTTCCTTTATTTTAAACTTATTAAAACTTTCATTACAACTCATGTCTTGGTGGCTCCGATGGAAGGAGCGTCAGTTAATCTGGGGGCCTAAGGGTTCGTGTTTCAAAACCACCAGAAGGCAGAGTTTTTTATGGTGTACTAACACATTACATATAGTATGCAGAAAATTGTCTTAAGCTTACAGCCGATCTCAGAGCTTGTAGTGGCAGATAATAGCATTAAACAATACAGTGGCTGTGGCGGGCGACTGACAGTACATCTAGCATCCATTGCGAAAACTTGCGCACTACCTAGCAGCCGATGACGGCATCAAGAGAAATCGGCGCTCCTGGCGATCAACTCTACAACTAAGATGGCATGCGATGGCTACAGCACTACTGTCTACAAGCAAGTTTGGAACTGAAGACGGTATATCTCGCTGGGAAAATGAATGGATGACGGATGTTGGTAAGTTTGTGAAAGGGGGGGGGGGTTAGGGAGGGATTGAGTAACCACAGCAGAGGGGAGGGTGGGTTGATAGTGTACCAGGCATCAGGTGTAGATAGTCCTATGAGAGGAGATTGGAGAACCTAGAATCTCGCAGCAGGGACCTGATCTAACCCAAACTAATCACAACATAGTACGTTGTGAAGGGGGGAGGGAGTGGGGGTGTTAGTGTATCAGACATCAGGTGTAGATAATCACAGAATATCTGACTGAAAAAGGGTGGAAGAGGAGGGGGGCTAGGTAGTTGAAGGATTGGAGCAGATGTAGCATGCAGAGCCGAGTGCGGAATAGATTGCGGAGCAGAGCGCCAGTTTGTATGCTCCTGTCCGAGACCCCTTCCCAGGTTAATGGCACTACGGAGCTATGTATCCGATTTGAGCCAGAATATCATAAATATTAGAAATTACCATATCAGGTTATTTAGTTTTGTAGAGTGGGATTTGAAAATGAGACGCTGCAGCCCTCCATCAGGACTTAATAAACGTACTGACCCGAAGACTTCTAAGGATTACAGAGTGGATACGTATAGAGAGACGAAATAGCACGGCGATTCATTTGAAGTGAGCGCACCCATTTTCTGATTGGCTGTCTGGGAATTGACCTTGTGTTTGATTGGTTAGTGGGTGCTGCGAAAGGTTCCCTATTCTTTGGCCTGCCAGCCGACGAGTATGTAACCAGGAGCTGAATGACGAACGGCGTTCCAATATTTAGCTGCGTTGACGCAATTTTGCTGGATGTGCAGCTGTAGATCGCGCGGCATGAGTGCGTCGCATCAGTATTCTTTAGTATACTCCATGGTAATTCGAACAGTCTTGCTGTGAGGACAGGACAGTTTATAGAAATAGATACAACGTAGTGTACAAACATGTCTGTCGCTAAGCTCCACATCGTGCATTGACAATGGAATGCAGATAGCTAGTGAGACGCGGTTCAAACACCGAGTTGGGGGCTCCCGCGCACAGTCCCCTGGGAATTAAATAACAAATGGAAAGGGAAGGAGTCAGGCAGTCGCCCCAACCACCGCCATGAACGCCAGAAGGTGAAAATTACAGGTGTCCGACGGACGGGCGATCCGGCAGCCCGGGGTCGCCGTCAGCGAAGACGACCAGAGGTTCAGCGGGAACGACGCGATGGTGGTGGCCGGTGAGGGGGAGGGAGGTGGGGGTTAATAATAGCCCACGTCCAGCGCCAAGACTCGCAGGATCTCTCTCTTAATGCGTTGGACACAGCACGGACGAGCATCACTCACCTGTCCGTCCGCCGGCGAGGAAACATCGAAACGGCATTTCTGAGGAAGGTCCACCATGATTAAAAAAAAGTGAGGGGCCATCACCACACATTGCCTTTGGCCGTCGTGGGAGGGGGAAGGATGTAGGGATAAACGGGACGTGGAGGGACGACTGACAACGTGTTTTGTCACCGCGCCAACCTGGGACTCTGTGCGGCGTGCTGCGGGAGATTATCCCGGGATCACGGGGTATCCCCTCCTGAGACGACGTCTGACGAATCCGTGGCGAAACCCCATCTGCCGTCATGGGTGCCGGCGACCGACCAATGACAGTGTCTGTTGCCTCGGTGCGCGTAACCATGGATACGTATGTAGGCTACCTGACCGCTGGATCGTCGGACTGGGAGTGGCGTGAAAGGGGAGCAACATTTTATTTTTATGCGGAGCGACAAGCCATGAGGCACTGCACAGTCCTGCTGGCTCGGTGTCTGCATTGTCGTCAGAGCACTACTTGGCGATGTCGCTGCTTCACGAAAGATGGACCTGGAAATGTCGAAGAGGAGACTGCATACAACGTGAGCATAGCAAATAAATATTTTCAGTGAAAATATTTACTTGTTTTCGACGTTAAAATGTAAAGAGAACGAAATCCCCCAACACAGAAATGAATCCCAAATCTATCGGTCGGTCGTGCGATTTACGTAAAGGCTGTTCACGATAAAGTGAGAAATTTAGAAATGAACCTTAGAAAAAGTCACTGCCCCTGAATGCATATATTTTAATGGGCGCACTGAGTGACATTAATCCTGCAAAGTTGGTAACGATGGATGGAAAGTAGTTCTATATCTTAACGTTGAATAAAAAGTGTTAGGCAACCACTTGTGACCACTTAAAATTATTTATTTCGCTTTCTGTTTTTTTTATGCACAGAAGTATAAAAATTAGTATATTTGGAAAGTACTGTTTCCTTTTCTAATAATTGTATAGTTTCACTTGACCAACGCACGAATAAAGTGATGAGGCCCACGGCAATGTTAATTTTACATAAGGCGTGGGAATACACAACGTGCATACAAGTAGATCTTAAGCAGGGCTTTCAAAAGTGTTCATTTTACCGCGAACGGCCTATATTTGGCTTTCAGTTTGATCACGGGCTACTCGCAAATAGCAGTTGTGTTCATCACGTTTGGCTCCAGCGATTCTAGCCGCTGTCGTCGTATCGCGGCGTATCGCCAATCTCAAATGATTCCTGCCCGCCGTACCTGTGGCAGAAATGCTGTAACGGGTAATATCAGTCATCGGCCGAGTTTTCCGGCGCAATGCGAAGTAATTATCTGCGAATAAAGCTGGAGACAAGTTAAAATGTATTGCCATCTCCGGATCAAGACAAGAGTTCTTACTTCACAGGAGTTTCCACGTCAGTAGAATTCATTGAATGGAAAACCGTTTTAGACATATTCTTCGCATAACATCGTTGTATGCTACAACCAAACCAGGATATAACAAGAACACACGCACCAAAAACCAGCCAAGATTGATTACTTGGTTTCACCAGATGTTAATCAGAGAATTCCACACAAATGTATATATAATATAGCCCGTGTGTTGAAAACACGTAATCTCCACTTTTTTTTTTCGATATCTCCGTATTCTTACGTCATATTTCGGGTTTAATGTGAAATGTAACGAACGTTTACAATGGCGTATTTAAAATAATCTTTCAATGTATTACTTATTATCCGTGCTTTAACAAATACTCAAAGAACACAGATTAAATTTACGTTTCGTCCTTTATTTCGTATTTATAGGTAGGCCCTACCAACCAAACAAAACTAGGAAGAACTTCATTATTCAGGTCACATAATCAAAAGGAAGATTAAAAAATATTGTAACGATGAAAATAGGAACGCCTGAAATACCTTCATTTGAAAACCTAGTGCGTAATATATTGAGGGGTACATGGGGGCCACGGTGGCTGAGCGATTAGCCTGCCTGCCTCCCACCAAGGCGAACCGGGCTCAATACCCGGCCGGGTCATCGGATTTTCGCAAGCGGGAATCATGCCGGACGATGCCGTTGGTCGGCGGGTCTTCTCGGGGATCTCCCGTTTCCCCCGCCCCTCATTCCATCGCCGCTCCACATTCACCCTCATCGGCTGTCAAGACCTTTCTGTTACCAGCCCCCTATATCTCTTCACCTCACTCATTTAGGTGGGCCTATCGCGAACTTCTCGAAATATTATAATGAACAACTTAGTTCGTCTATAGTGTGCAGTGCTTCCAAATACCGCCAGCTAACTGTAAACTTTCGCGTACTCAAGGACAAGGCTCCTTGTGGAACTGCTGCGCATTCCGTATACACAGTTTAGCAGCTGCGCTGAGTAATCAAACCAGAAATTATAAATGTAACATTACAGAACTTGTTAGCGAAGGTTCCGAGCAATCATTTTTAGTTAGTTGGCAAAGACTATCTCAATTTCTGTAGGTAAACACATCGCAGGTGGAAGAGGAGGTTGAAGGAGGTTGAAGGAGGAACTATGGTAGGCCTATATAGAAGCAATTCAACAGGTTGTATCAGTTCTGAAATCGTTCCGACTTTCGTTCTCACCTTATGCATGGATTGGGGATCTTGAGTTACTGGTATAAAACTGCTTCTAGAGATGCGTACCGTATTTCTACCCAAATACCTGATATAGGCTGTTCACGGTAAATTGAGAACTTTTGAAAGCCCTGCTTACGATCTACTTATATGCACGTTGTGCCTTCTTCCGCCTTATGTAAAATTAACGTTACCATGGGCCTCATAACTTTATTCATGCGTCAGTCAAGTGGAAACTCGAACTTAGTACAAAAGTAAACATTCAGCATTCTTATGTTTACACTTAGATACATTTTAAAAAAAGCGAAAGCGAAGGGAACAATTTAAGTTATCATAAATTGTCACGTGACACTTTCTATTCGACGTTAAGATATGGAACTACTTTCTGTTCATCATTACCAAAATTACTGGGGCACGCCACTCAGTTCGCCCGTTAAAATATATGCAGGTACTAGCAGTAACATTTTTCTAAGGTTGTTTTCAAAAGTGCTCATTTTATCGTGAACAGCCTTTAACTATAAACAAGGCGCTTTACAATTTCCAATTACACTTGGACCAGGACAAAAAAAAAACGCAAAACCATCGCTAATGGCCAGTGGACTCAATCGCAGTACCTGCAGAAACATTAATGCTTTTCGTCCGATATTTTGGAATACCCGCTGGGGTGTGTTTGTTTAATTCTCTCTGACTCGCTGCACTGGTTATTACTTCAGATTGCAAGTTGACCTCCTAATGGTTTCAGGAGAATACACGTACAAGAAAAACTTCATTACATTAAAAAAAAAAAAAATTTAAATAATGTTTCGTTAAATAATTCTAGGCTACATACTTAACGTGCTACACTGATTAGCGAACATTTTTGGTCAACCGGTTAACAAAACAATTTCGCACTTTAAGGTGGAGAGTTCGATCTCTGACAGCGTGCTGGAAATCATATTTTTTTCAACCGGTTTTACAGTTTACTTCCCGTCTCAAGCGATTTATTTTAACACAGAGCTCTCGTTCGACTATCTTACAACTTCCGTAAAATGTACATAAATGATCATTATTACCCCGTCAATTAATGTAACTGATGATTTTTCTATAGAAGTATCGTGGAAATGGCTTGACACGAAGCTACCGTATCCGAGACCAGCTAGGTTTCGAGTGAACAGAATCTTGAGCGAAGATGTTACATCATACACTCTTTTGTAATCTGAAGTTACCAGAAGCTTTATGAAACATTTCTCCAAGCGTGAGGTAAGACGCATGAAAGTTCTACGCGGGTAATTATTTTCACTGAGTTTCAAAGCGCCCAATCAAAAAAAAAAAAAAAATCTCAACGACGACAGGTCCGGGCGGGAAATGAGCGTTACTATTGGAAGCCAGATGAGTTGGGAATGGTCACGAAGGAACCATCGCGGAGCTGCCCGTCTTCCGACAAGGTCATGCGGCCGAGCATACTTCCGTTACCGTACAGTAACTTACACCCTCCACGCATTTCTATTACCGGACGACTCTCCGGTTACAACCAAGGCGGAGGGGGGACGGCCACTTAACCGTTCGCCCGCGACAGATTTACGCTGCTGCTGCTGCGCCGCGCGACTGAAATATCACCGGCCGCGCGGTTAACACGCTGGGGCTTAACACGGTCCCGGTAAGTGGTCGCCAGCGTCGGTCTTAAATACGGACGAAACATAAAGGACTGTCTCTTCGAATAAATTATTTTTCAGTTCCCTCCCCCTTCGTACGGCCACGGCGCTTTGATAGCCATCTTCGGGAACCTGACTGACTGGTCGTGCAGTAGTACTACAAAGTTTTGATGTTCCCGATCCCCCTTGCTTTTATAATGAAACATGTACCCTACACGGCTCCACGACTCGGCAATAAGGTAAAGATTAAATCAAGGAAAATGGCAACGCATTACTTACAAAATAATTTAAAACAAAATAACACCTTTGGTCTAGTCAAATAAGTAAAATATTATGCCTACAGTACAACCGAAATTGCTGATCGCAATATTAAATTGGTGAACAGAATCAATAGAATTTTTAGTGTGTCCCCTAGATTAATGTTTACTCAAATAAAAAAAATATTTTATCAAACATGTAACAGGTGCCTGCTTTATACTGGATGGAAATAAAAACACTCAATATAGAAAAGCTAACGGTCACCAACTAACACTCGCAACATTCGGCATTCTTTAGCTGAAACCGAGCGTGTCCCTGCATTTGAACTGAACATGCAGTGACAGCTGTTGTCAATTAATCCAACGAGAGTGATATGAATGTTCGTTACCGCATTTATGAAGCTTGTAAACAATTTTCGACCTGTAATTTCAGTTCAGTTTAACACGTATAACTTTTACGACTGAAATATAACCTACTGAAAGTATTCTAGGAAACTTTCCTAGCAAAGAAAAGCTTTCTCAAACTGGATAACTTAGAGGGAAAAATTTTTCAACTGTAATATCTCAATTGACGTTATCGGTCCCACTTCCGTTTCTTGGCTCATAACTGGTTTTATTAACGCACGGGCAGTATTCTCCTGAAGATGTGTCATTAAAACATTGATTCTGTTCATCTTCTGCGGTATACATATTATGTATACGTGGGTCGTGGCTTGTAAACGCGATTATTCTACAATGTACTCTATATTAATCCATCATTCGGGGGGGGGGGGGGTCCGGCAAGCGAGACATTTGCAGTGTTGGGAAGAAAATGGTCTGACCGCTAGACCACTGAGGACGACTTCGAAATATGAAAGGAATGGGGGAAACTATCCATGGAAATTTAAAAAGCAGCAGTTCGTTACATTATACTAAAGTAAATGTGAATAAATGTATGATTAATCAAAAGGTGTTACTTGTGCTGAATTGCCAAAATTAATACAGTCGTGTTCATTTCTAGTAATCCAGTTGTAATAAATAGTGGGTTGTGTTTAATTTTTTCGCTTTTGGTAAAATTTCATTTTATACTTTTGACTATGCTTGAAGAAACTGGTAAAGCATTCGACCTATCTAACATAACCTACCCTAACCTAATTGTTAACGAAATTCGTCAAATAATATTGCGCCACATTTCTGTGTTGCAGATTATTATTTCTGGACTTGTTATTTGAGGCAAGAACTGTGGCGATCACTTACATACTTGTCTACCGATTAGTTTCAGAATACTAGCGAGAAAATCGTGTTCGCAATTTCAGCTACCACGTCGCAGAAATAAATATTCCACGAAAGTCCTGAAGAACTTTAGAATCACGAGTGAAAGCAGAAATGGAAGTGTTGTTGTGAAAAGGAAGTATATCCCGTGGTGCTGCTGCAGTTTCGTGTATTGTCGTAGCCAGCCTCGTCAGTTGTTTATCAAGACACACAAGAAATCTACTTTCGAAGCATTAGTAAATAACGACAGCTATTTCAGAGTACTTCGTATGCACAGATACAGAATCTGTATTGACACGAACAACTTGTATACAGAAGTTATCATGACAGCTCATTTCGCACAATCGTAAAGCCACTAGCATTAGTTTTATTGAGGAACTGTGAACAAAACTGATAGTGGCGCGTAGCGGGCTTGATGGCGGCATGTAGCAGTAGTTTTGAAGTGGAGCAGCGGGAGTGGAAGAGCAATGGTTCGGATCTCACGCGTCTTCTTACCACCTACAGACCAAGAGGAATTGTGACATATTCTCGGATGTAATACTATTGTACATGTGTGGTCCGGACTGCCCGCACGACGTTGAAGTTTCTGGGTCGATAAGAAAGAACGGACTTTGGGGAGGGAGAAAGCTCTAGAAGCAGTACATACATGTATGACTTGCTCTGTTCTAACATGTAATGTAATCTAAAGGACTTTTTAACGTCTCCCCGGTTTTATGGTTGAAAGCTTAGCACGGAACGGTTTATAGACTAACTTATAACCGAACTTAAATTAACACCCATACCGACTGCGTTACGGGAGGTCGGTCTACTTCTAACAGATATCTTGTTCCTGACAGGTGACTGGAACGCTAGATCACGAAGGGGGGTGGGGGGGGGGGGGGCTCTGGATGGTTATCTCGAGTTCGGCACGGAAACTAGAGTCGACTTCTGGTGTATGTTTATATCTACAGTTTACTTCGTTCACTGTCCCTTTCCGATGAAAATACAAGGCGTTAATAAACGCCAATTAAAAAAAAATACCAAGAAATCGAAGTTAAAACTCGCTATTCGAAAGCAATGTCCAGAGACGTCGGAAATGGTGGAAACTTGTCGCTCCCCCAAGTCTAAGAGGCGCCAAAAACCTCACGTGGAATAACTTTCTATTTTCATACTGTAAGTATTCTCAATAAAGCTAGATATCACTCCATAGTGTTTTAATGGTATAGGTTCTTTTGTGTAAAATGTGTGCGTGTATTATTCACATGGCGTTGCCACACACCCTAACCTAACATTTACGAGATATGTTCCGACGGCCCTGGCAGTGTCGCAGAGGCATCACTCACGGAGGTGACCCGGACAGCGTCTGTAGCCACGCCTCGGTACCACTTGGCGGGAGGTGCAGGGATGGAGCCGAGCACCTACACTATAAAAACAATTTCTGGCAAACTTACTGAACTCTAATGGAAATTTTCAACCTATACACAGTATGGTAATAATACCGCACATCAAGCTGCAGATACAGGAATGTTTAGCAGCGCTACTATACAAAGTTTGGAATTTCCCTAAGCATTTGACTGATTCCTGAGCAAATGTAGGAACGTTACAATGAATGTATGTGAGAAAAATTGCCATTCCCGCTTTCTCACTAAGAGTATATAATGGTGCGGTAAATTTCCGAAAAATTTCTTAGTGTGTTGCATAGCTGCTGAAAGGGAAGGATGAACTCCGAGTAGGAGAAATCATACGAGCGTTATTCATGTACACGAGTGCGTGCACATCTGCGCGCAACACAAATATCGAGCACAAACCCTGGAATCAGCCTCAGACTACTGCGAGATTGACACCCGCAGCCGAGCCCATCATCTAATCACACAGAAAAAGGGGGGGGGGGGGGAGTAAGGCGTGACCTTTGTGTTGTTCCCATATTTCCCGGATGCACACTTGGCTTGGTCGAGTAGTACTTGGATGAAGGGCCGTACCGTGCCGCGGTAAGGGGAGGGGGGTGCTGCCAGGGCAGGATAGCGACGCCGATCTCAGTGGAGTCGACGGCCCCTATGGACGAGTCCCAGCGTCCCGCGGCGGCGTCGTCACCTGCAGGCGCCCACCGCCGGCCAGTTTACGGTCGTCCCCTGCGCGGTGGCCGTCAAGGGCGAGACTTCGTCGTCGGCGGCGGGAGGGCGAGTGGGCAGAGGCGCGGGGCAGGAATCCCGATTTATGGGCGGCTAGGAATCTCGAAAGAGTACAAGAAGGGAAGGCTCGGTCCAAGGTTTACACGATTTATGGACCAGACGGTCCTCACGCGCGGCCGCCATAAATCTCTCTAATTTCATCTCGGATTGAAAGAAGGCAGAGGAAAGGAGGGTGGTGGTGCAGAGGGGGTGAGAGACAGAGAAAGGGAGGGGAGATGGAGATCGCCGTCAGATGCCACCTGCCAGAGAGAGAGACGCGCTTGACGTCTCGGCCGGGACATTCCTATCGGCGTGCGAGGTAAGAAGACCATCGTGAGGATGGCGTGAACTACAACGTGTCCACTTTTGTCCTTCGACTCGGAGGCTGGATCAGGGGAAGGAGGGGCTGTGTGCCGAAGCCCCACATCCCCAAGTTATAGGCGCCCCGTGTGCCGAGGAGCGGCGTGTACCCCACTATCCGGACAATCATTCAGGCAACACTCGACATTTCTCACGCGTCCTCCAGAGCAACTCGCATTGGGGAGAGGCCAGACAACAAGCACCGACCCAAAACTCCAATTAAATGTATTCCCGATACAGGTTACAGAATTGTCCGATATTTAGTAGCGAACAGAGCAAAATGTGAAATGTGATTGTCACTGATGGAGAAGAGGGGGGGAAAAAAAAAACCTTAGAAATAACTAAATGTATATAACGGAATAAACACTGCTGGTAAAAGTGGGTTGCAATTCCTCCACTGTTTTTTTTTCGGCAAGAAGTTCTAAACTAAAGAAATTAGCAAATTGCGTAGTTTTAAAACACATCATAAAAGCTTGATGAGTACTTTCACTCTCAGGCTAGAAAAAGGAGGAATGATGAGAAGGAGGGGTGTGGACAGGTATGTATACTCTGCTCAAGGTCCCACTTGCTGAAAAACTCTACAAGGTGGAAAAAAGAAAATCCTGAAATACTTTTGGTTCATTTAATTACCTATAATTAAGTTGCTGGTGCCGATTCTCTTGCTTGCCGAGACACGTGCACTGTTCCACATCACAGTTAAAAAAGTAATTTATACATTGCTATAAAATTTATGGAATACTGATGAATTGTCCCGGGGACAGGGCGGAATGGGCAGCAATTGCTGTTTGCCCATCTGAGCGAATCTGGGAATCAGTTCATCTTGGAGTAGAGTTCACTGCAAATCAGCAGAAATTTCATAACAAAGAAAATGTCAGTACGTTATTAAATATATAGACTATCTAAATCCGATATTGCAACTTTCACTGGTTAGCAGCCGTATTTAACTAATTTAGACCAATTTTTTTCTGTTTCAGTTTTAGTTGCTTGTAAAGGTGTCGTGAGGATTTGTTTCTAAAGCTTTAAAGTAAATAGTTCCACGTTCCCACAAAACTTTCTTCGGTAAAAATTATATTTGACAAGTGAATATAATTTCATGCAACTACAAATATGTATTGTAAACAGTATCAATGTATTCGTTTGTTGTGGATGAAACAAATAGCTAAACAGCATTGTTGGCAAACTATAAACTTTCTTCTGGCGCATGGACCGTTCGAATGCAACGCAACATTTACAGGGGCTAATGACATTGTAGTTCTACATGCAATCGACTACAGCTCTCAGTAGCACGGAAACAGCAAACAACATTCGCTCGCGGACCTTTCTCAGGAGTTTCCCGGGGCGGTGGCCTAACAAACCAACACGTTTTACAAACCCCGTGCAGTGCAATAATATACGTGAGCGAGATCCGAGGCTGAGATCTAGACGCGCGGCAGATCGGCTTGCGAGGCGAAATAACTGAGAAATTGCCCACGCTGTGCAGGAACGACGAATTGCTAGATAACCGATTCAAGCGCGACTTCAAGCGTTACCGGCTAAATCAAGCGGCGAAACAGGCGCAACAGCAACTTCCGATGCAGGAGATTCTGGGTTCTAATACCGCGCGCAGGTTACACTTATTATATGCCTTTCACGTAGGAATATGAGCAAGACATTATTAGACGACTGGGTATGGGCAAGTTCAGTATTTTTAACTCGAGCTCAAAGTTCTACAACGGTTACGCATCCATGACGGCACAAAAAAAAAAAAAAAGAAGCTATTTTATCCCACACACACGTTAACTAGCATGATACAGCCAACTTGAATATGGCAGCATGATTCAGTCCAAGTGTTTTCCTTTCTATGTAAATTAATGTGGAAATATACATAAAACGTGTTTTATGATATAACTTTTAGTGACGCTATAAATGCTACAAGGAAAAGCAACGTAATTCTAAAATAACGAATAGCGCCATTAAATTTAAATTTACGATCCAATATTGCGATTGTTTCCGGGGAAAGCCTCTCCAGTGTATAAGCAGGCCTACCGTAATAATAATAATAATAACAACGTAATAATTCAAGTAATATTTTGAAATATATGTTAATGAATGTAATGTCCTAGAGTGGTTTCACAGATGAAAGGTAAAACGACTGTTTTTGTGTGTTGTTTACAGCGGAACATAATTTATTATCTAATTTTCCCGAAAGCACAGCAATCGCGAGTCGTACGTAATTTCCAAAACCGCCTCGCACCGAGGCTGCGATCAGAGGACGCCTACGATTGGACGTGCGTTGCAAGGGACGTTAGTTATTGGGATCGCACTGGTGGAAAAAAAGGGGGGGGGGGGCGGCATCACAAACGCACCTGGTTGAGCCTGCGTGCCTTTTTTTTTTTTGCACGCTGCTAGAAATTCATTTGTCAGGCGGGGTGAAAAAGCGGACGAGATGTGATCGGCACATCGCCCTCTTGATGTGTTCCTGGACGGGGGGGGGGGGGGGGGGCTGCGGCCACAGAATGCCCCCCCCCCCTTTTTTTCCATAGCACACACACATGCCCTTCCTGCGGTCCCGACGGGCAGTCACATGTTGGTATCACTGGCCCCGAGTGTTGCCTGAGTCGCCCGCCCTCTCTCCCCCAGATAACAATTACACGAATTGACTTCTGGTATTATTTTTTCGCCATTGCTCCAGGACTTAATCACTTTGTCTCTACTGTCCCCTCCCGCCTCTCTTTGACCGATACGCGCACACACGCACACGTGTGTGACGGCCGCTAAAGAGCACTCTCTATAGGTTTTTTTACCCCCCCCCCCCCCCAAATTCAGCGCGGCGGATGCACCTCTTAATTCACCCGTTCAGTCATTGTTAATTAAAATTGGGGCCCCGGTGAATGCCTGAGGCAAAAAGAGAGAACAGGGGAGCAGCGTATTTATTACCAACCCCACATTTGTGATGGCCAAATAAGGAGAGGGTACCTTTTTATTATCGAAGCGTACGGGGGGGTTTTTTTTTTTTTTTTTCGCCCCCATCCCGCGCGCAGCAAAACAAAGGGATTGTTATTTGTTGTCGATTCTACTGTATCGGGATGAGTGTGGAACACACACCGTGGGTTCAAGAAGTGCGGGGAAAAAGTGATGTAATACACAGTGCCCGCACATGAATAATTAATAATTATGCATATTTTTGGGTTATATTTTGCCACTGGAGTATTGAACACGGTACAACAAAACCATCTGTTTTTACTTTATACACTGTGTTGCTACCTCTGGGAAATACGTATGGCACAGTTTCTAAACGCTAAGAGTTACCCTTATCTATTAATTTGTGACAAAAATTCTAATTAGCAAACAATAACTCATGGAAGATGCACTAAACGACGATCTGTAGGTTTTCTTTGTGGTCAATTTTCTGATGGGACGTATGTGCTTCTATTAATATATCCACGCGTATATGCGAATGCAACCGTACAGTCGGCATTAAACAATACTGTTCGTTCAAAATTTAATATACCCTAGTGAAAATTTCATTACGCAGCGAAATTGATCAGCGGATTCCAAAATACCAGCTATTACAAACCTTGGACAAAAACTAATTATCGTTCGAATTTCAAAGAAAGAACACCCGGACCGGATGTTATTTTAACATTTTCATATAAGTATCCCGGAGCCTGTCTTGGATAATGTTCACTAAATAACTCGTTAACTATCCTTACCGAATTACTAATAACTTAACCTCTTCGCGTCGAACGATCCTGCAAAAACACGAGTTCCTAACAAAATCATAGAGATCTAATATAGGTAAGCAGGCAGCGCTCTACGTCTCATAGACAGCGAGGTCATTAGAGATGCACTCTAAGAACTTATTTGTAAATACCTTTACACGTACAGCACAGCGACAAAGCGCGAATGATAAAATATTTACCCGAGCATACATGGTAACGTTCCTACAGTTGTTCAGGGAATAGTCAAATGCGTAGGGAAGTTCCCAACTTTGTATAGCAGCGATGGTAAACATTCCCATATGTTGAGCCTGATACGTAGTACTATTCCCATATGTTGAGCCTGATACGTAGTAATATTCCCATATGTTGAGCCTGATACGTAGTAATATTCCCATATGTTAAGCCTGGAACGCAGTACTATTCCCATATGTTGAGCCTGATACGTAGTAATATTCCCATATGTTGAGTCTGATACGTAGTACTATTCCAGCGTGTTGAACCTAACACATAGTACTATCCCCATATGTTGAGCCTGATATGTACTACTATTTCTATACACTTTAGGAAGTTAGCCAGAAATTTTATTGAGCGTGGAGCAAATTTCTGAGAAGAAAGAGCGGGTAAGAAACCATCCTGCATTCTCCTCGAGTGATTTTGGGAACCGAGGAAATGGAAAACCAAAACCAGGATGCCCGAACCGGGAATCAAGCCCGTGTTCTTCCAAATGCCAGTGCAGTTGTTTACGACTATACCACTTCACTCGATACACACCTAATAAACTATAAAAATAATACTCTTAATATGTCCGATCTCACGCCATTTCTATTCTTAAAATTCAGAGTCCACAAGTATGGACAGTCATAACTTGTCCCACGTACGTCCGTTTACAGAGAGTATATTGCAGTATTTTCAGACCGTAATAATAAGAGATCCCTGAGTCTTGGCACAGCACGCTAGTCAAGTATACAGCAGTACCTATACATTTCGTTTACAGTGACCTACCCCTCCCCCCTCGCCAAACTACCAACAAATATTCTGCACCGTTAAATGTGACGGTCTTTTTATGAGGAACACGTTTAACCGAATGTGTTTCCATTCATCAGGACCTGGAGGCGCTGACTCGCGTCACTTGTAATCACCGTGTCCAAACGAGATGGTATTTACGGCCCGTTGTGCAAAGCTCTGAATAAGCCTTGCACACAGGCATGTGGCCCACGGCTGCAGGTAATTGCGTTGGCTACGGCATGTATACAGCAACACTAATCACAGCCTCGAGTGTAACTTTATTGCTTCCCAAATTGTTCTCAAGGGGATGCCTGGAAAGTGAATGACCAGCTAACACTGTGTCTTATGTATAATTTATCTTTACTGCGCAAAGTTTTTTTAATGTAGTGTCAGAGACACCAACGTGTGACGTGGTTCCAATGGTATGTGGGTACACCAACAACTTCGAGTGAATCATATTCTTTGCAGCCTACTATTAAGCATAATAATAATATCATCATAAATGTTTTCCATTACTATAGAGATAATTGGCGAGGAAAATACCGAGGAGTATAAACGATTGCGAACAACGATTCTTGAACAGTAAACAACTTGCATGTGATTAGTAAACCAATGAAAAAAAATGATAGCACTGATAAAGTTCTACTTCCAGGATATTCCTCCGCCTCGTGCAAACTAAGCTCAACTATAAGTTGTGATGACATTTTGCATGATAACTACTTCTTGCAAGGCGCTACCAACATACACGTTTTGTCAATGTTTGTTTTCATATTTATTATAATAAATGAAATATTATAATTTATAAATAAAATACCGGTAAAACTCGAATATAACGAAAAATGACATACGTCCATGTTAACAGAGGTAGACAACGCTTTTGATACATAATATTTAGGAAAGGTAGTTGGAAAAGGAGCATTTCGGCACAGGGGATGGGGGATGGGGACGAGGGCGGCCATATTGGATGACGTCATCGGAACTTCCTGCTCTATCATTCCTGTTGGGCGGCGGCCGTGTTTGTAGCCAGTATGACCTTTTGACCTTGTCATTTTGGTTTTCGATTCCGAATTTCGAAACGAAAACAGAATTTGGGATCGCAAACCAAATTCGAATTCCAAAACCGAATTCGGTATGGAAAACCAAATGTGGAATCGCAAACCAAACGGTCAAGGTCAAAACGTAATACTGACTACCAAGATGACCGCCGTCCAACAGGAATGACAGAGCAGGAAGTTCCAATGCCGCCATCCAAGATGGCCGAACTCTCCCCCCCATCCCCCGTGCCAGAATGCTCCTTTTCCAACAATTAGGAAACAACCAAACACGTCATGCATGGGGTGGTTTTCCAAAACATTGATTCAAAAAGTGTGAAGAAACCGCGAACAGACTATAGTCGTGGGTCGCACATGCGCTCGGCGAAGTAGTTTACAACGGCTCGGCGATTCGCGGGGAAGAGCTGCGTAGGCTCCGCTCCCCGACCGCCGTCCCGTGATAAGAGACGTTGCCAACGTCGAGAGAAATATACGCGTTTAATTTATTGGTGTCTGAGTGATGAGGCCATCCCTCGGCAAACAGCTGGGAGTGGCGTGTGCACGCACGTCGCGGCAGGTGCGAGGCGAGGCGAGGCGCGCGTCTGGAAACACGCACAGCACGACGAGAGAGACACAACGACGGCTTGGCGACACCGAGCTAGCGCGCACCAACATAGCCGCGGGCGGCTCTCCGGCAAAAAACGATCCTGCGATACCGAATTTTTCAGAAAGAGGTGCCACGGCAACGCGCGCAAAAAAAAAAAAAAAAAAATTTCCCCTTGATTTAAAAAAAAATCCAAGCCCGAAAGCGGCACAGGGCATATGAACAAGCCTTCAAATTAAACACAGCCTCAAAAAAAAATTTCACGAATATTAACCAGGAAGGTAAGTTCACCACTCATGTGTTGAACGGAATTAGCAAATGTATAATTAGGATTTGAAAATAATATTAAAGTAAAAGGACGTGAGAGCTACTATTTTCTTGTATTTTTTTTTTTTGCGGAAAAACAAAGGGTATGAAAATGCTACGGAGATCGTCGAAAATTAACAAACTATAGATATTTGAATTAATAGTTCTTCCCGCAGCGCTGCTGTCATTTCACGAGAATTTCTGTGTACTAACATAACAATCCGCAGATTTTGTCACATAACTATCTAACTCAAATCGGTTGTACTGTGAGAAATACATGGCCTATTGTCAAAAGTCGCTAGGGTCGTATCTGAGTTCGTGGGGGATGGAGGACTTATATAAATACAATATGTAGGTAGTTTCATCTATGCGACACAGAAATATATTATTCGCGACAAATGGAGTATGGCTGTTCTGGGGACACGGCCGTTTGTTTAGCGTGAACACGTCTACGTTGACGCGCTCGGACGCCTTGATGTTTTTTTTTTTTTTACGTTCCCGGCACCGCTTAGCTAGATCATATGGGGTTTTATGGGCATCACTGGATTGCTTTTGAGATGCTCTTTCCAACCGTATCCAATGTCTGTGTTTCGACTTGGCTTTCTGACTAGTATAGGCCGACATTGTGTTAAATTTTCTTAATTTTTTTACATTAAACTCGTACAATTTCACCATAACAACGCCACACAAATGTTTTTATGCACGCAATCGATTGACCTTGACGAGAGCTGTCGATTGAAACTCAGACGAGCGTCGTAGCTTCTCCTAGTGAAAAGTTACACTACTCGGAAGTTATGAGACGCGGCGAAACGAACTCAAAGTTCCCCCCGCGCAAAGCTTCGCAGTCCTCACTCAACGTAACATATTCTTTGTTCCTTCGGCAATCGATTGGTGTAATTGAATTTTGAATGTAGACGATACATTCGGAGCTGCAATGCCAAACTGTATCTCCCGATTTTGTTACCATCGGATTTTCTGGATTGCCTCCCACCATGGTTGCAAATTTAAAGATATAGTCACGTGAAAATGTTTAGTGATAAACATGTACGTATCAAACAGTATTTTTAACTTACAATAATATGATTACTTACCCTCTGGTAAATTGTAAGGGAGTAACGTTGCCTCACGCCGAGCATGGGTACTTACGTTCTCGGAGATGTTACCCGTTGACGGCAGAAGAGGTGGGGTTAGACACCGCGAAGCGGATGCTTGGTAGTTCGATGAAAGTCGGACCTATATAGGCCGTTCACGGTAAAGTGAGAACTTTCTGAAGCTGTTTCATCAGACACAATAGCCAATAAATACATTTCATTGTGGCCTCGGACTTTTGGTTTTGGGTACGGTGAATGTATACACTGTGTTTATTACTCACATGGCAGGGTTTACATTAACAAGTGGTGGAAGGATATAAATTGGTTGAAAGAAAAAAGTAACCAGGGCTTCAATAGTGCTCACTTTATCGTGAACGGCATGTACTGATCGTGGGGCGTTTCCTTCCACCTAGAGGCGGCTGAGTCCGCTGAGAAAAAAAACGGGGGGGGGGGGGGGGTGTCGCCTTGTGACGTCAGCACAGCCTTCGAATTGGATTGGACGAAAATCTGCTTTCGTTTCGAGGATGTTCTCCACAGCTGTGGGGTGGAAGGCGGTTGCGAAAACTTCAGTATAAATAACCCTGGCAGGCTCAAGCGAGTGAGTGAAGAGGTTTGGGCGGCTCTTAGCAGCCAGGTGTCGAGAGCCGATGAGGGTGATTGAAGTGAATATGGAGCAGCGCCGGAATGAAGGGGCGGGGGAAACGGGAGTTCCCCGAGAAAACCCACCGATCAACGGTATCGTCCGGCGCGGTCCCCACTAGCGAAAGTCCGGTGACTCGGCCGGGGATTGAACCCGGTTCACCTTGGTGGGAGGCGAGCGTGCTAATCGCTCAACCACCGTTGCCCCGGCAGACTAAGCATCGGCGGACACTCGTCGAGGTGTGGGGGGGGGGGGGGGGAGGTCACACCTAGTGGTTTTGGTCTCGCTCGAGACATGTAAATTTGGGAATATAGTTAAATGCCAATTGGGGGAAATTGGCGCCAGTTAAGTAATTGCATATATTTCTGAAACTATATATTTTTGTAACAGTACGTTTTTATTGTAACCCCTAAATTGTATACGTATTTTAATGTTTTTAAAGAATTATAGTCTTTAAATATTTTTATGTAATTTTTTCATAAAATTTGTTCAGCTATTTGATTTCAAAAATGGTTTGTATTTTTCTTGGGGCGGTAATGCTTCTTCAACACTCACTTGGCGTCGCGATTCACTGTCATCGTGTACATGTCATGTAGGGAGGATCCTAGATGTGCAGACGGGTACGAAATGATCGTCTTTTGTTTGCCATGAATAAACTATACCTTACATTTATTAAAAAAATCTTCAGTGTAGGGTCCGCGGTAGTTGAGCGGTTAGCCTGCTCGCCTCCCACCAAGGCGAAACGGGTTCGATCCCCGGCCGGGTCACTCACGGATTTTCGCAAGTGGGAATTGTACCGGACGATGACGTTGGTCGGCGGGTTTTCTCGGGGATCTCCTGTTTCCCCTGCCCTTTTCATTTCGGCGCTGCTCCATACTCGCCTCAACTCACCCTCATCGGCTCTCAAGACACCGATGTTAGGAGCCGCCCAAATCTTTCACTCACCCACTCGCTCATTCGTGAGCCTGTTTTTCTCCGTCCAAACTATAATTTGGCTGAAAAGATGTAACTAACTCTGTCCTTTCTTCTGATAATCAAATATTATTCTCCCTTGTCTTGTTAAGCTCTTCACATAGACCTAATGGTAAGCTTATCTTGTATATCAGCTCCAAGGATCTTCATTACCCTTTTTCCGCCACGAAGTTCGCCAACACTCTTTCTTATTCTCCTTTTAAAAGATCTCGAATAAGTCTCCCTTTGTCTACTTTGCTAACAATTGTACACGGTCCTGTAGAAGTTACGCGTGCACGAAACTGATCATAACCACAACAAGTCTCCGACGGCAGCCACTTTGTCACCTCGGGCACCGCGCACAGAATCGCGGCGGCGTTGTCCCGAGTGGTCCGAGCGCTGAAACGAGATCATCGGCGCGACTTACCCAGCGCTGAGAACGCCGAAGTGGCGAGGGGCGTCCTTATTGGCTGTCGGCACAGTCTGCTCCGCCGACTCACCGTCGCCTGCGGACGTGTGGATCCACGTGCACATGAAACTGAGCACGCCGACCTGCGTCCCTGCCCCGGCGGCGCACAACCACTCGCGACATTCTGCAGTGTTCCGGAACAACTGCGGCGACCCTGTCGTTCCGTTAGCGCGAAGTCTGCACAAAGGCAGCGCGTGAAAAGGCAGTGCAGCAGCTACGTCGGAGACCCCGGGATTATTGAAAGCAGTCTTCGTGCCACTTCTAAAGCGCGTGCTCTTTACGTAGATCAGTACATAGGACGCACGTCTAATAGTTTCTTGTAGAGGCTGTTCACGGTAAAATGAGTGCTTTCGAAAGTCCTGCTTCAGATCTACTTGTATACACGTTGAGTATTCTTCCGCCTCATATAAAATTAACATTGCCATGGGCCTTATCATTTGATATATGCGTCGGTCAAGTGGAACTGTGAAATGATTAGAAAAGTAAATATTGTACAAATTTGCTCATTTTTACATTTCGATGCAATAAAAAATACATAAAGCGAGAGAAATAATTTAAGTTATCACAAATGGTTGCCTAACACTTTTTGTTCGTTGTTAATATATGGAACTACTCTCCCCTCCATCGTTACCTACATTACTGGACACATGCCACTAATTGCGCCCGTTAAAATATATGCAGGTAGCGGCAGTTATCTTTTTCTAAGGTTGATTGCAAAAGTGCTCACTTTATCGTGAACGGCCTTTACCAGCAAGGCGCTGAAACTGCGTCCAAGGCTCTCGCTCTCACGCTTTCCTTTACAAATGAAATCTATAAACGGTGGGATTTTACTACACGCGATGAAAGCCCATAGATTAAACTACGGCTGTACCGTTTTATTCTGTAATTTTTGACCAATTTCATGATAACTATTTTTTCTTTTAGAATAAGCTTAATAATATAAAAACAAAACTGTACGGGCTTGGATAGTTTTTTTTTTAATTTATTTTTACGAACAAAAGGTCGTATTCCCAGGACACGTATTTGCTGAGATACACTAAAACGCGCAAACCACGAATATACAGAACATATATCCGGACCACTACCTCTTATAGTCTATTCACGATAAAGTGAGCACTTTTTAAGGCCGTGCTAAATTTTTCCTTTTAGCTAGTTTCTATGTTTTCGCCACTTTTCAGTATACACATTGCCGTGTGGCCAATAAACACAGTACGTATATTCCACCACTCCCAAAAGTTAACGTCTGAAGCTGCCATAAAATATATCTATTAGTGGTTAATGCCTATTGGAAGGGCCTTATAATACGGGGGAACCCGCAATATATATATATATATATATTGGTTGTGTACGTACGTGTAGCGCGAGGGGCACGCACGTTCGGCGACGGCGAGTCGCACTCTGTCGTGCCACAACAACCTGTTTCCCCTCGACACTCGGGCGTCGAACCGTGTGGTGGCCGGCTGTTTCCCTCCGACACGACGGCACGGCGGCCTGGGTGTCGGGACTATCCTTGAACGCCGCTGAAGTATCTCTGTTTCATGCAAATGCGGCGAGTACAGGTCCGCCCCCCCCCACCCCCTGCTCCACCCCCCACGCACTCACCAACCACGCCGCCGCTCACATGATATCTCACTACGGCCTAGCATCGGAATGATCGCGCCTCATTTGTTTCCGTCCGGAAACATCGCCTACCCCTGTTCGCGCGAAACCTTCTCGCCTATACTTCACACTTATCAGAATATATATATATATATATATATATATATATATATATATATATATATATATATATATATATATATATATATGTGTGTGTGTGTGTGTGTGTGTGTGTGTGTGTGTGTGTGTGTGTGTGTGTGTGTGTGTGTTTCTTAAACCACTATCACACATTTGCAGCCATAATTTTTGGAAATGTTAGAGCGTAGGGTCCTTAACTATACTTCATTGACTGTGTTAATTCCAGATTTTCTGAAGCCCTGGTAAAGTTCTATTTCCAGGATATTCCTCCGCCACATGCAAACAAAGTTTAGAAAATTACACCAGCGACCCAACGCACCGTATTCGTGCGCACTCGGTGTAATAATATTTTGCATACGAACTATTTCTTACTAGGCATGACCAACACACCTATTTTCTTTTTGTTGCTATTCAAATTAGTTATAAATTAAATATTGTAATTTATACATAAAGTGTACTTAAAAGTTTAATTTAACCAAAAAATAAGGTACGTTTATGTTAATACAACTATTAAACTATTGTGTTTCATAACATATTTAGGAAACATCCAAAAACGTCATTCAAGGGGCGTTTTTTTTCTTCAAAAGTTTGATTCGAAAGGTATGAAGAAACCGCGAATGGACTATAGTATATTTTCTGGAGTAAATAATGGACTGAGTTTTTCCCAGTGGCTGCGCTATAAACGTCACTGGTTCGGCTCCATAGCTACATTGCAAACAAATGCGAAAGAACGCCATCAAAATGCGCGTAAATCGCACGTCAGTGCGCAGTTAGGTGTGCATTCTTCACGCTACGTTAGCGGCGATAAATGTCTTCCTGGCTTTTACGTGGAAATTACCACGACTGGAAAAGATCGGAATGTTATCCGCATTTTTTTTTCAATCTCCCGGGGAGGGCAGCCAGTAAAAATACTAGCCAAACAAGTTACGTTCTAGTCGATGGTAGCTATCGCAGTGTGCAGAGGTTCGTACGCGTAGGCGGCGACCTAGCGTGAAAACGGAACACCGGCAGGTTTTCGGTGCGGTAGTCGGGACGTTAAAGCTCAGCAAGTACGTATTTTGACATAGTTTTGATTATGCTTGGAGAACGGGTAAACAATAACTAATGAATAAGTAAATAAACTAGTGAAAGTTATATTGCGTCGTGTTTGTTCGGACTTTGAGAGGAACTGACGCCCATAATGTTGGCTACATATTTAAATCTAATACTATAGAAAGTACAGCTCTTGTCGGAAATACGCCAATTTTGATCTGAAATCATAAATATAATGGAGCTAGCCAGGCAAGACAATCATTTGAATAAAGCAATGTAGTATAATTAATCAGAATGAAATCACCACTGGATTACAAACACACTTTTTCCTTTATAATTCCTCTCTTTCCGTCCCTCACATTTTTATGTTATTGAAAAAAAAAAAAAAAAAAAAAAGACTCCCTCCTAGCACTCCTTACAACCGAATAAATAAATGCGTTCGTTCGTCACTGTCCTTCCAAGACAGCAGAGCCGTAATATCATCGTTGCATCGCGCGCCAGATTATTTCCAAACGGCGGACCCAGCTTCCGTCGCGACCGCTCTCGTCAGGTCTGGCAACTGTCGCCGACTGCCGTTACTTGCACCCCGCCGCCGCGCGGGGCGCTGCAGTATTATTGCGCCGCCTCCGAACTGCCGAGCGCATCCGGCCGGCGGTGATTTATCCCGTCAGGTTGGCAGCCTCTGACTGCGCCGCGGGGGGATTTCCAGCTATCGGGCTCTCCCCCTCGCACAAGTGAAATATAAGAAGGTCTGCGGTAAATTGCGTGGAAAAAAAAAATCGGGATAATGAGAACTTGCTGGCGCCGGCCCAAATGCCTGGATTCTAATTAGCCTACGCCAAGTAACTGCATGATGGCCCTGGGAGGAAGCTGCGTTGGAGGAGGGGGTAGTTATTTAGTGTAGTCGTTTCCTGCCGCGAGTCGGTGACTTGTCAGTATTGATTACCAACGATACGAATTTAATTTTTTTTTCAGAGACATATATCTCGTTCTCTTATTTTTACTTAACGCAGTCATCGTGTGTGGCTGGAGGACAGTGTTAGATGCTTGTCGACAAAGATTCATAATTGTTTACGCGCTGGTCATTTAAAAAAAAAAAAAAAACTTTAACGAACTTCTGTCACTTTCGTGTGGCTAACACGCAGGTACTACGTAGGCCTGAATAAGCTCGAAAGTCGATCCTCGAACGTTACTACTTCCAGCCACGATTTTGGTTTTGAACGCTTACAGGGGAGATACTGAAGTCATTGACTCGTTCGCCATGTACCCAAATTAAACACGTTGGTCTTTACAATCTTTCACCATGCTATTGGAGCTGGCGTAGCCGTTCTTCAGCAGCAGTGTCCTTCCGTCTGCTGTCGTCATTCGTCACGGATTACGTGTCGCGAAACCGGAAACCATGTTCAACAAAACGTGTTCGTGGTGTCGGTGTACCGATAAAAGTACGAGGAATCGGCATGGGAGCGACATGGCCTCACAGGAGTCCTTGAGTGGAGTTGCTGCAGAGCTTCAAGAATAGTGCACGCGGAAGGATCCTCGAATCATAAACGGAAAGAAAGACACACTGTCCAGTAATCTTTATTGTTTGTGCAGTTTAATCACCGGAACCGCTCTCTCTCTCTCTCTCTCTCTCTCTCTCTCTCTCTCTCTCTCTCTCTCTCTCTCTCTCTCTCTCTCTCTCTCTCTCTCTCACCTTTATGCCTATATCAGTGAGGCTGAAAGCGGACTTGATGGTTATTAAACCACTCCCTCTCCAGCACCCCTGCAGTCAGGCGTGTTTGTTGCTCTGCTGTCTTGACCGATGGCCGTGTCGTCCTGAGGGCGGCCGCAGTGCGAAATCTCCTAGAGAACTGTGGGCTCTTGGCCAGTCGAGATATCGCAGCGCTGTAGAGTTCCCCAGTCGACAGTTGCTGCGTTCGAAAACAGTGTTCAAAAGTGCATCGCGAGAGTTAAAGGAAACAAGACGAATGGCGTCGCCTGAGAAAAGACGCGATGCAGGTCGCCAACGTGCGCGTGTGTAGAGAACACAAAATAATTTCAGGTTTCGCAAGCGGGCTTACGGACTCCTGCGTCGATGCTGCGTGACGTCATGCGAAGGGTTGAACGCAAGGGAAAGAAAAGGCGAAAAGAAGCTTAGGCGTCTATCTGGTTTATTGTTAGTACCGCGGGGAAATAATTCTGAAAACGTCAGAGGCTGTGGGATATACCTCAATCACTCACATGCGAAAATATGAATGTAAAATTTCAGAAATCATGTACAAATCGCACCTGGCTTTATATGTAATCAGGCAGAAACCTTCAAGGGAGCTAGATGTATCGTACTTAAGCATTAAGTAGAGGAAGTCAGTACACGAAATAAATATGAAGTATTACTAACAATTAATAAAATGTAAAAAGTAAATGTATAAATACAGCAGGATTGTTTCAGTGTCCCGTTAATGGGCATGCAAATGCAGAAGGTCTCTTGAGCGTGGCGGGCTCGCTATTACAAGTGGCGATAAAGCATTTTGCGCCCCCGGGGGTAGGGTGTTGAAAACACGATGGTGATACAGGGCGAGGGGTCAGGGGTTTGGCAAGTGAAAGAGTGTCGAAGGGAGAAATGTCGGGGAGGGGGGGGGGAGGCAGGCGCGCTGTGGTGTGGTGGCGAGATCACTTTACCCGTGTTTTTCCTCCCCCAGCCAAGTGCGGCCAGCCGCCGACTAGCTACCCCCATTTCCCGTCCTCTGACACCCCCCTCCTCCTTCACCCGCGCGCTTTTTCCCCCTTCCCGGACCGCGACGTGGCAGGAACAGTTGTTTTTTTTTTTTTTTTTATTCAATCCGATACCGCGGACAAGTGACGTCCACCCGCGGTTACCGTATTTACGCCACTTTCCACCCCCTAGTAGGGGAGGGTGGAAAAAAAATATATCCCCCGCCCTCGTGGCTGCGACACGGAGACCCTAATCGACACGGCCGCGATGCCGAACAGGGGATGGCACTGCCCGACAAAAAAAACCCTATAGGCCCGGAAAACAACTTCGCAGGAAGGCTGCAGGCCTACAATGGGAGTCCATAACAATCGTGATCATCGCAGGCGGCTGGCGAGATCGTGCCCCACAACGCGATGACACCCTTTTTACAGGGCGAGCCCATGTCGAGGGTGGGAGAACTAGCATAACCTGCTTCCGTCAAGATTTCTTTCGAACAGATTATCGGTGTTTTCCTGCATTCCTTTGCAGGCTTGGTATATTGTAAGGCCCGTGGACCACGGAAAAAGTCTACTGGGTTAGACGCCGGTAGTAGGGAAGTGGTTAAAAAAACTTTTACGAGGTACCTAAAGAAATCATGCAACGAAATCAACGCAGCCTTTAAAAATAAGTAAACTTAATATGTATTAAACCACTACTTTTCCTTTTTTTTCTTTAAAAAAGGACATAATTTTGCTTATGTTTAAAGGCAAACATGAACTTGTGAAGTACCAGTAAATAATTTCTTTGTACAAGTATAAAAACTTCTGCAATTTATTTTCTTGGGTCCAACACAAATTTCAAAACCGTAAAACATCGCGGGTATTTTATAGGTAAAAAGAATAGTGGTTATAAGAACAAACAATGCGAGTTAATGCAGCGTAATTGATTCAGCCAAACGGAAAGCTGATGCTTTACATGCCACTTATCTTCTCAGTCCAAAAAAGAAGTTTTAATGGACGTAATAATGACACGAATTACAAAATTTCACGAGCAGGATTGCGTACTTTCTGCGATTATTGCGGGACGGTTCGTCACTATGATTGTCTCTCGAGGCACAGTGAATGCCTGTTATGTTTGCAAGAACAATAGCTTCACGTTCTTGAAGTTATAGTCTTGCAGCATTTGGAACGAAAGGAAAAACAAAACCCGAAAGAAGGTTTAGTTAATCTGCATAAAGATTACCGCGATAAAAAAAAAAAGTTAAAAGTTTTTAATTTTAGATTTCACGCACGAGGTATATAGCAGCACAGCGTAAACACCACTCATTTGTTCCGGCAGAGAATCGCAATTTTGCTCACGTTGTTAATGTCACGCTCGGTTTAGCTCTCCTCGAACGCTTGTCCGTGAACCGGATACTGACGCGTCGATGAAAACCTGCCACCCCGCGCCGTGTCGTGGAAAACGGCACCCCTTACTACCACTGCGTCTTCTTCCATCGTCCCTCCACCTTCGGCAGTGACATCCAAACAGCTCGCCGCGAACAAGTAATGACGAGGGGGCGTGAGGGCGGGACGAACAATATTCAATGCCCGACGTCGCCAACCTAAATCGTGTTGCCCCGTTTCCTCTCGCCTGCTGCATTTCGGAGGCTGCTTGGCGGCGTGATGAAGTGTTCAGATCTGCTGTGGTACGAGGGCGCAATTCGTATCCCGCGCGACAAATGTGAGTAAATGTCGCCGAAAAGTTTCTTCTTCAATTTAAAATTTATTTCGCGTTTATATCATTCCTGCGACAGCCGATAAATGATCCAGTTTCCAATGCTACCCAGGAAAATAGCACTTCTTCTGAGAGCAAAATGTAGAAGGTCCATTACCAGCCTGTATAAAAAAAAAAAAAAACTCATTATTAGCTTATACGGTATCCAGTCAAATTTGAAATAAACTCCTCGATACTACTTAGGAACGTAATAAGATTTTTCTGTAGCTGACAGCTTTAGGGTTTATATTAACTTTTGTCTCATCCTGGCGCAGTCAAACTCTTTACAGTCTTCTCTTTTAGCTGCCTTGCGATCATGGATACTATTTCCCCACATATTGTTACCTCTTCATGAAAATTCTGATATGTCACTAACCTAGAGCTGTTTTTAACTACCAAACAAAATCACTTTATCCATGCGCCATCCAAGTCGACTACAGAATTGTTTGAAAAGTAAACGCGTTGTTAGTAATTAGCAGATTCGCACGCTCAGGCGTGTAGAACTAACTTCAGTGGCCGCAAATGTAAACGACATATTAGCAACAGGACGCGCAGTTACTTCTACAGTTCGGTGCCAACTCATGCGGGAGCCTGCATGCCAACACTGTTTTCCAATGGCAGTCGTTTTGGCCGCTTTCGACACTACGCTCCGAATCGTTGTTTGCGTGGGGAGAGTTGAGATCGTCTCGACTTGTCCGACGTAGACGTAGCGGATGGCTGTGAGCTCCCTCGACCATCCGCTGTGTCTGATGCAGTGCGTGAATCCGCCAAAACTCACCTCGCTGACCGCACTATGGCGCCAGGGCCACCTTCTGTCGGGACAGGAAATGACGGGCCTCTGGAATGGGGCACCAGATCGATCACTTGCGGCTTTCTTCCTTCTATACACCTTCATGTGTTACGCGTTTGGTTGTTTCCTAAATATACCAGGCATTACAAGCGTTTTATACTTGTGTTGACACAACCTTTATTTAAACCTAACTTTTACCTACATTTCAACCATATATCATAATATTTTATTTATAACTAAAATTAACGAAGACAGAAAATAGTTGCGTCCGTATTGCCTAGTAATAAATAGTTATTTTGTGAAATATCATTACATTACACTGAGTGCGCACGAATGTGTTGCGTTGGCTCTGTGGTGTAATTTCCTAAGCTCTGTTTGTATGTATGTGGCCGGAGGAATGTCCTGGAAGCGGAACTTTCGCAGGGCTTCAGGAAAGTTGCAAGTAACCGCGATTGCAGTACAGAGATGGAGTAAGGACCACTGGGGAAGGTTGTTGAAGGGGACGGGGGGGGGGGGATGTGCTAGGGACCGCCCCTCAGATGCAATGGCGCGACCGCGGAAGCCCTCCTGCTAATTGCTATTCACGTCGCGGGGCGCCGCTAATAGTCGCTATTATTACACGCAGCCCGCTTCTGTTATGAGCTCCACACGCCTGGCGCCCTCTCCCCCTCCGGGAGCGCTAAAGGCCGCGGCGTAGAGCCCGGGAGCACGTTTGCGAGAGGTAGGGTCCCGAACCCCGGACTGCAGACACTTCGTCATAGCCTCCTCGCCGTCTCCTTCGTACGCACGTATTCTCCAGTCCGCTACGCGCATCTTTCACGTCCGTGCAGAGCGAGCTGGTAAACCTCGCTGCACTCGCGTTCGGGAGATGGGCCTCGGGTTTAATTCCCGCTCCGGCAGGGGTGGATAGAGAGAGAGAGAGAGAGACAGAGGAAGGGAGGATGATCACAAGGGTAATGGACCCACCCCTATCCCCAACCCACATATTGACATGAAACTGTATTGTGATTTTCTTCAAACCAAAATGAAATAATATCGTAACTTGTATAAAATACTGTTTTATTTAATTAATTCAGTACTGTCTCCTAAAATCACCACGAGACAATGTCCCCATCCCATGTCACGAGATGCAACTGCACAATGGTAAAATGCCGTTTCTGCCCCTCCCCCTCCCTCGCCAACAAAGGAAATATCCATCTGCTGTGCTAACTTTTTGCGCTCGCATTTGGGAGAAACCGCGTTCGATTCTCGCCCGGGATAATTCTGGCTTTCCGAAATCGCTTCAGGCGGATGGATGCCGGGATTGTTCCACGGTACATGCGTGCTATCCCGGTCCTGAACGTTCCAACCAATAATTCCGTTCTCTATGCGGACCCCGCTGCCGACGGTACTTACGTTAGGGGGCCGCGGTGGCCGAGCGGTTAGCCCACTCGCCTCCCACCAATGCGAACCGAGGTTTAATCCCCGGCCGGGTCGCTCCGGATTCTCGCATGTGGGAATCGTGCCGAACGATGCCGTTGGTCGGCGGGTTTTCTCGGGTATCTCCCATCTCCCCCCGCCCTTTCATCACGGCGCTGCTCCATACTCACCTCAATCACCCTCATCGGCTCTCAAGACCTCGCTGTTAACAGCCGCCCAAATATCTTCACTCACTACTTATGATAGGGAACCCCGCGTATTTCACCTTGTAAACTTACTTCACTTTGTGTTGGCAACTATCCCGCTCTTTACCCATTCACGCGCTACTGTTCAAGGTTATGAATGTTTCATATCATCGTAGCCAAACAGGAAATCTAAAGCTCGTCGGTTATGACAACTAAATAAGTATTGTGTCGACTCAAGTACAGCACTCGTCAAAACATTTGTTGTTTGCAACCCCTGAAGCCAAAGTGCGTCTGAAAGTCTTAATGGCTACTTGGGTACAGTGTACAGCTGCGAAATACCTGCAAGTTGTTTCCCAAGATATGACTGTCATGTAACGGCGTTAACTTGTATCTTAATAAAATAATTAAAAAATAACGAACGCATCATCCCGTATACACACTAGCATGTAAGATCTCTAGAAGACATGGCAATTTACGTAGCTATGCGTTGTCCGACTTCTTATTTATCGATGGCTGTGCTTGTTAGTTATTCTCTTGGTCATGTTCGGCAATCCGAAACATTAAAGTAACTCAATTGTGAAGGGCATAATGGGAAGAAAGTGGGATAGAACAGCACAGCACAACATACCTTCTCGCCGTTACAATCACCACGAGCCTTCTTATTATACCAAGCTAAATTTGATATGACGAATAACATTTATTTGGTGCATATACAACTTTCATCAATAATGAATCTCAGTTGCACGTTTTCCATAATTACACGCCAAAGTAATAGAGTCACTGTATGTTTGCGTCACATGAATTGTAAAACGAAGCCATTGTATATGTATGTATATATATATATATATATATATATATATATATATATATATATATATATATATATATATATATATATATATATATAATTAGCTTAAAAGGTTAGTCACATATTATCAAAAATTTTCTTCCGGAAAATATTTATTTGTCGTGGAAGGAAGGTATGTACCGCGAAGGAAAATTAAAAATAATTTGGCAAATGTACAAACTCGTGTGTGTATGTGTATGCATGTGTGTGTGTGGTATGGAAAGCGCAGAGCGCACACGCGTGAGATAGTCTGCTCCTGCGCCCAGCACAAAAGGGAGGAGGGCCAATCTCCATGTGAAAGGAAGACACGAGGGGCTGGCGAGCTCTATAGTACAAGCGAGAGAATCACTCCCCTCTTGCCTCAACCAATTTTCTACAAACCAAGAGCATTCAAAAGAGCCAGGGAAAGGGGGTGCGGCTGCACCAGCCAGCCAGCCAGCCAGCCGCGATACAAGTCCATGCCATGACGAGGAGAAATATGTCAACACCTCATTTCTCCGCTCATTCGGAACTGTCGGCGAGCACTTTGTGGCGTCCCCACTCGGCGTGTCAATTGCTCGAATAGAAATAACAACATTTAAATTTCCTTCACGTAGCACCGAGCGAGGTGGCGCAGTGGTAACTCACTGGACTCGCATTCGGGAGGACCCGGGTTCGATTCCCGGTCCGGCCATCCTCATTTCAGCCTTCCATGGCGAACGCTGTGATGGATCCCGAAACAAGGGCCATGGCCGATTCCTTCCCATTCCTTCCCCGAACCCTATTCCCTGCGCGACTTGCGCCGTCCCTAATGACCTTGCTGTCGACGAGACGTTAAGCCCACTCCTTGAAGACCACTTACCTACCTACCCTCAGGTAGCCTCAGCTTAACATCCTGTGATGCGGCGACGTGATTTCTTTTGGAAAATGTACGACGTCGCTGAAGCAAAGAGCTGATTCTTTGACAATGTAGCAACTCTTATTGGGATTACTTGGCGGAAGAATCTACATTACCGTCCTAAAGGTATGCCATAATTTTATACGACGATGTGACCCAGCTCAAGGTTTAATTCGCTTTGTGCCCACCGCATTGTTGACTTCCTGTACCTTTGTCATGTTATAACTTCACGTTTTCGACTTCGACTCCCACCAAGGTGATCCGGGTTTAATCCCTGGCCGGGTCACCCCGGATTTTCACATGTGGGAATCGTGCCGGACGATGCCGTTGGTCGGCGGGTTTTCTCGGCGATCTCCCGTTTCCCCCGCCTTTTCATTCCGGCGCTGCTCCATAGTGACCTCAATCACCCTCATCAGTTCTCAAGAGCTCGATGTTAAGAGCCGTCGAAATCTCTTCACTCACTCACGTTTTCGACTTTACAGAAATTCTTCTTCATTTCCGTTTACAAGAACAGCCTAACTAACACTCGTTTTCAGGTCATGATGTAAGAATTAAATTCATAATGCAATTAGCTGAAGTTATGTTTTCAGTTTATTTTGCGTTTGTAGAGCTGAGTATCGAATGAGAATGCGAATCCGCAAGATTAGCTTATTTGAAACCCAAAAAAAAAAAAGAGCGTCATGTGTGAGTGTGATCAAACCGATATTGTAGTAACTAACACACGAAAATAAAATAAACTAGTCGCTTAGGTTGTAAGAAAAATCCCAGAAGTGAGATATGCTCATGGTATTATAAAAAAAACTGCAGATAGATATTTTCAGGATATGTAATACACGATACACAGGTAGTGAAAGGATTCTGAAACGATTGCCTTAAATGCTTACACAGGCCTGTACTACTACGGAAGTGCGAAAGAAATGTTTGTCTTATTTTTTTAAAGATTTATGATATTTATATTTTGTCATTAGTCAATTTTTCGATTTTACAATGAAATTTTAGTTTATAGGCAGCAAGATTACAAACTACAAGGATGTCCTTCACATACATCTGTCCTTTTTTTTTTTTTAACATGAAACGAATCGTAGTAAATACAGGGCGCTATTACTAAGACAAAAGTTCAGGAGAAATGAAATCTGCTGAGATTTTCATCTGCATAAAAAAAGGCTTCTATTTTACGACCAGAAACCCTTCGCTTGTATTCGGCGATTGTAGAGAACGTGGCAATTCCCGAGGGAGTTAACGACATCCACGAGCATCCTCCAGACATCGGAAAAGCGACAATAACATCCTTCCCACCCGCTTCTTCCCTGCCCAGATTGGTCGTGCCCTTGTTTGAAATTTGATGTTTAGCCGCTATAATGCTTGTAATTTTCTGCCGCCGAGTCTCCTGTATCGGTTACCCCCTCCGTCGGAGCTCGGCAATCTAGGCCCTTCTCGTGGAAGTCGAGCGGAGGCACGGCGGCCCAGTACCTGCAACCCTTCAATTTGGTCAGGCAGTGAAAACATTTTTATGGACGTTAAACAGCTGAAACAACGGCCACTGTGATGTGGGGGGGGGGGGGGAGGAGGAGGAGGCACACGGCAACCACTAATTTGTCGTAATGAAGCCGGCGAGACGATGATTGCCGGCCGTGATTGGCCGACACGAGACATGGGGCCTCGCCGGGGAAAGGTTCAATTGGTCGTGGCCGGAAGGTCAGAAATAACACACACAGAACAGGCGCCCCGCCATGCCTCCTTCATACCTGGAAGACACCCTTCCAACCCTCGCAGACGTAATATTGGCGCCTCGTCGAAGGGAACTATCCCTTGCCTGGTCACCTGCGAGTGCCGGTAAACGACGGTGTAGAGTAACACGCGACTGCCGAGAGTAGCATTATTCGTCTTGTAGGCAATTAAATGCATTAGTCCTTTATTGAGAGTTGGAAAAAATAACAAGCTAAATCAACACGAGAATAATTAACTCGGCGTTAAAATGAACCTGGGTATAAAATTAGCATTAAAAAATTATATGCTGCATTTGAAGACAGCATTGTGATGTCTTTCTTAATTTCACTTCTTACGTTCTCTCTCGTGCGGCCAATTATTTGTAAATGCGCAAAATGAACCATTATGTTGTACTTTTATGCAGTTACAATATGAAAAGCTCTGAACGAAAGGTTCAGAAGGAACAGTGAGATAATTGAAGCCCAAACGATGTGACACGCAATGCAAGAAACAGATTAGAGAAATATCCAAAACGACATCTGTATTTCATTTACATTCTAATGCCTTAATCAACACGCCGAATATTATGTTGAGCAAATAATACAAAATTGTAAACTACTAAATCGTCAATAAATATAGCGCCCTTAAAATACGAAAAGAAAGTATACAAGAAAATGATTAAATTTCGTAGCAGCTTATTACGTAACGTTAAAACTTGTTCGTTTTCAGCAAGACGGCTAAAGTGGCTCGTGGATTAACAAGAAATAAATCGGTTAGCTAAGTTATTTTAAGCAATATTTAAAATCTTTCAAGGTACGTTTAGCTTTCAAACAATCGGTAGCTTACTAAAAAATAACTCCATTGTAAAGCGGTTGATCCAGGCAATACTGTAATGAACAGAATCTCCACCTTTATTTCCGAGGTGATAGATCAAAATAATTTAACTTAGGTACTCGATGCGATATAAGGTTCAGCTATCACAAGATCGCGATTGCAATATAATTTATTTTCGTGGAGATATTATTTCTTGGAACACTCTACGGTATAGTTTCGTCGTTAATAAGATACAATATTATTGGAGTAGTGGTGTAAGGTGGTGGTATCCTTTCGTATGTGTTTATATATATATATATCTAAAACTTGATACTATTAAAATAGAATATCGAAATCCACACCTTATAACTACATACAGAACTATTTTATAGAGTTTTCTGAAACCTGAATGGACTGATTTCAGTCTGTACTGTCTGAGAGACAGTGCAATGAGTTAATATTTATTACGCTTTAAATACAACAGAAACATAATGGGTTAAATATTGTGGACATAAAAGTATATGTTAAGATATGGCCAATGTCCCGACAACCCTCCTTTCCAAATATTTAATCCGAAAAAGGAAGCTGCTGTGATAAACAAAACTAAATACAAAATGGTAGGGACACTACCCCCTCAAACAAACAGGTGTAGGCGTATAGGAGATATTTTCCGACCCTGTTTACGTACTGACTTCCTGAAGGAAAAAAAATGGTAATAAAAGCGCTGGCTGAATTTTTTTCTGGCAATTGAAACAGGCTGTAGAGGAGAGTGGAGGGCTTTGGTCGGCTCTTAACATCGATGCGATGCCTTGAGAGCCGATGAGGGCGAAGCGAAGTGAGTATGGAGCAGAGCCGGAATGCAAGGGCGGGAGAAAAGGGAGATCCCCGAGAAAACCCGCCAGCATCGTCCGGCATAATTCCCATGTGCTAAGAAATTTGTAATCGAACCCAGTTCGCCTAGATGGGAGGCGAGTTTTCTGACCACTCGACGACCGCGTCCCGAACCAGGCTGGGGATGACGACATACGTCGCGATGTCTACACTAGTCCGCTACAAGGAAGATCAAGCCACACTGCCGCAGCCATGCAAGTTCCTGAAGGAATACTACAAGCACGCTCACACCGCAGTGATGTTACGTGTACCATTTTCATGGTACTTGTACCGTAATAATACCTTGTGTGGTGTGTACCTGACGAGGTCGTCGTGGTACGCAGATGTATCATAATATGACAACAATAAAAATATCCAGCAAAATACTCTGAATGATCTGCGAATTAGAGGTTGAACTTTTGGAGATTTCACGAACAAGACATCGAGATCGAAATGTATCAATATTTTTCGGGTTTCTTACGATGTTCCGTTGTTCCCTTTTATAAACTATCCGCGCTTGGTGGTTTCCTAACTCTATCACGTACGACAAACGTTTTATACTCGTGTTAACCTAACACGAACACGTAGTTAGAAACGTACCATAATTGTGTGCTAGTGTACCATTATTTAGAATGCACCGTACCACGAGAGAGCACGAACGATCTAACAGGAAGGAAGAGGAACGCTGCACGCAGGCGACACAGAACGAAGCATGAGAGCACATAGTCTCTTAATGCTCCTAACCGTCGGTCGACGTAGCCTACGCACGCACGACCTGGTGTAGTCCTATTCATGAATGAAACTTTGCTTTCTTCTCTTTCATTTTACTCTCCCTACCGCTTCCCGCGCCATCCCCTCTTTCTTATTCTCGTCCGCGACCGGGAAAAACTTTTCGGAAGCCTCGCGAGAGAAGGAAGAGCTTTTCCCCTCCTACATTCTAGAGAAAGAAGGTGGTGGGGGGCACGGATGACGAAAAAAAAAGGGGGGGGGGGACGAGTACTAAGAGCCTGTTGAATGAAACCAGGGAGAGTTCTCCGTAAGACGCCAGGCGCTGAGGGGACTTCGAAATTTCGCTTGGAACAAGGCCGTAACATTTAATACGAACTTACGCCACCTATGTCGAAATAACGCTCGCACTTTTTTTTAAAACTTGTGGCGCCAAAAGAACGGCAAAAATATTTCAAACTGAGGGTCGTTTCGCGTGTTACATAATCTTTAGTAAAGAGGGAAAAAATATTATTCCTAAGTCGAAAAGAAATCTATATGGCAAGAATTTTTCTCTACGTAAATATCTTCAGTACATTTTGTTGGTAGATATTTGCTTACACTGCTGCATTACAATATATGTGTGGTCAGACCTGTCCAGGCATTTAAATATTGTTCATGAGGCAAACATTTTTGTTAAGAATCAATTATACACGTTAAAATAAATCTGAGGTTTTGCTAACTTGATGAAAATCACTTCCAAAAACATACTACGTTCCTAACAACTTTATTATATATATTTTTTGTATTATTTTCAACTTTGCTGGCTTAGGAGATAACTATGAAGTGAACAATAGGTACTATGTCACAAAATATGCGAAGATGCTTAATCTTCCTTATTTTCGAAGGTTTTTGGTATTTTAGTGAAATCTTTTAAAAGTAACTTATTTCTGGAACCCGTGCACAGCATGTAATGACTATTGGTTGCTTACGCCAAAGTGAACCAAGACAACTAGGAAGACCCAAACAGGGCACAACAAAAAAAAATATTAAGAGAAAAAATAACGCCACTGCGATTCCAAAAAAAATGTGATAGTCCATCCGAACGACACAACTAAGTAGATGTACACAGCTAAAAAAACTTCTGCAAAAAGACATAGGCGTTCAGAAAGAATTGCGGGAAGGACATACCCAATATTTCTTACAGCTTCGTTCTAAACAACAGGGAAACTAACCATATTGTGTGATTCTCAGCTAATGAATCCTGTGGCGCGGTTGCCTGCCGTGCAGGGATGTGCAGAGGGTTGCGGAGCGAGAGCGTTTAGGGGTTTGTGAGCCAACTCCCTCGGGATTGGCTAATGTTTCCCGCCACTGGGATGACGTACTATTTTTTTTTCTGAGAGTGTAACATGTATAGGGTGCGCGTCGAGCGTATAAGGGGCGCGCCGAGCGTATAGAGCGCGTTTGAGTGATGGCCTTAGGAGGGGATACAGAGGCGGTAGGGAGCCTGGCGCAATATATATATAAGGTCCGCGTGGTGTTTCGGCATATCCGAACAAGTAAAAAACAGTAAGTTATGGCCGTGCTAACACTTAATACCAGCTCACTCTCTTTCTTTTTAATTTTTGTTAATCTTCTGGTGATACGGGGGGGGGGGGAGGCCCAATAGCGCCACTTCCCTCACCAGAAATATGTGCAGATGTGCAACATCACTCTGGTTAGTCCAGCGCTTCCTCCAACTAAAGTCAATGGAAATATTAAGTTGCTGTCCCTTCTCTATTAGTTTCTCTTCTCTACTAACAAAGAGCATGTTCCCACACACACTGTTTCCTGTAGCATTTCTTTTTAATGCATGGATGACTTCGAATTCTATTCTGTCGATTGGGTTTTTGCTGTCCGTCCCGTCTTTCCCAATCCCTTCTTAGTTATAGGTTAACTATGGGCACACTTGGGGAGGTAGTCATTGCCCAAACTGCTGGCCATGACTGCCCAATCCCTCTCTACCGCAATGCATGTCTCGTTGCATGACTTCCTTCCCTTATAGGCATAAGGAGTTCGCCCTGAGACGCAATTAGACCATGATCCTACCCCGGACGTACATCTAATACTTAGAATTAGGGTACGTTAGGTAAAAATTGTTTCAGTAGAGACGTCCCCGCCGGAGAGCGGGTAAGCAAAGTGTGAGTGGTTCCATCCTTGGTTGAAAGAGATGCGAGGATTGGGATCGTCACGACTGAAGTTAAGTATGACTGTAAGTAAACAGTGTTGCCTTCGGACTTTTGAAAATTTCGTGATATTGTGACGTAGTGCTGATCGTAGAAAGACCTTAGACTGAGAAGTTGTAGTGATTGGGACTTAGTTTTTTTTTCATGTGTGCTTATGGACTTTGAATATTTTTCTCAGCTGTCCCAGGTGGGACTTTGAAAAAATCGCGTGCTGTAGTGGACTCTGGCAGAATTTCAGTCACCATGGAACTTAGTATTTTCTCTCTTGTTTGGGCGAGGACTTAGAAAAAAGAAACGAAGGACCGATATTTTGAGATTGGGGTTTTCTGGCGTTTGTGCCCCTCTGGCACTATGAAAAGGTAGTTTAAATAGAGGAGAGCGTGGCATGGGCGAATAGGAACGTGAGAAAGAGGTATTTATTCACCCTCTATTTTCTGGGTCTTATGGAGCCCATGTAGTGAGAAAGAGATGTTCCTGGAAGAAGTACCAAACCGGGGGTTGTGAAGTTTGCGAGACAAGGTGAGATTGCGCAAGCTTGAGTTCTCCGTGAGTGTAGGCCGGGACTCTGTACTGATGTTGGTTCAGCACTGTTGACGAGATTTTGGGGTTATCGTGGTGCCGACCGAAGGAGGACAGGAATACAACGCCAGTTGGAGAAACGGGAACTTGTGCTGCGAGAATGGTGATAGTATTGGAAGTTTGGTGCAACCGACTGGGATTATTCCTCTTCGTTAACTTGCCAAGGGCAGTGCTTGAGGTAGTAGAACGGAACATTGGGAAAGGGAGTGAGAGTGTGTGGGGTGTGAATGAAATTGTGGAAGTTGAGAGAGAGGGTGAGTAAGGGGAATACGGTCACATTCGTGTGTTTCGTGGTGAGAGTATCCTTGTGCCACCACAATTAATTGCAGTGTGTGTTGTGTGGGACAATGCAATACCGCCGCCCTCGGATGGAAAGAGATAGGTTGAGTATCCCTAGGCGCTGGTCCTACGACTGTATGATGGTATGGAGAATGGTGAAGAATGTATGGGAGGAAGGAATGAGTTTATGTCCAGGGAAATATATTGTGAAAATTATCTCCTGCGACAATCCACCCTATTCTTAGGCGTCTTGCGTTAATTGATATTGTAAAACAGGAAAAAGGCGCACAGTTGTGATAAATGGAGATTGTGAAGTGTCCCAAAAATGTAAAGAGTGTAAAATGTGAGAAGTGTTAATGAGATGTTTTTATTGTCACAAAATTGAAGCTGTGCTTGAAAGTGTTGTTCGTTTTATAGCAATTTTTTAAGGAGAACAATTTTAGAGCAGAATTTTTAGGTCTGCAAAGGTGCATTAGTGTGCAACGACTTCTGTTGTTGCTTAGATGAGGCAATCAGGGTTAAAGTGTGTAAAGAAGGAAATTTTGTAAAAACCATTCACTAAAGAAGTTAACGACAGTGGTGTGTCTAAAATTCGGTTTTGCAGGTCAGTGTAAACTATTTAGGAAGGTTTTGCATTTACAATTTTTAAATGGAAGAGTAATACAAATAACCATTTTTTAAAGCAAAGGTTTTTTAGATGAGTGCGTATAAATTTTGATTGTGTGTTTATAAGTTTTGCATAAGCTTGGAGATAGAATAAATATTCCTAGAATAAATCTGTCGTATATTGAGTAAATGCATTTTCAAGGAGTATTGCAACTTTGGGTGCATTGAAACAGGGAGAACTACTGAGAACTGTTTAATATATAAACTTCTGAGTAAAGTAAATATTGTAATTCTGGGTCTAAAAATTAACGCGAGGGTTGAATTTTATGTTGTAAACAATGTTTTTGGAGTGCCTAGTAAATGAAACTAAGGAGAGATTGGGGTTGTAATTCGTAGTGTAAACACCCTTCCACATTATGGACAGAAGTGAGTCTTGACTCTTAATCTAACACAAAACCTTACACTTGTGTTGTGCTGTGTGATGAAGTGATTCTAGTTGAGACCCGCCCTTTTCCTAATCTCTCTAATATTGAGATAGGAGTGGAGGGGGGTTGGGGTGAACTGTCCGGTGTTGAAGCACTGGCGACAAGCCAACGTGACAAACCAAAGTAGACTACATCATGAAAGCGCTTCAACAATAAGCAACTCCGCTTATGTATCCTGCTTTTCATTTTAATGTAATAAATTTCTTTTACGATTGTGCATTAAAACTGTTATCTTTCCTGTCGTAAATATGAAGCCTACGTTCGCTCGCTTTGCTCATGCACATTAAAGTAAATATGAACGATAATACATTAACTCGTGGGGAATTCCTGCTTCCCTGACTTAATAAGTTTTTCACGTTGCAAATTTTTTTACAGCAAAACTCAAGAACTAGATATAGTGTTTCAGTGTGTGTGTGTGTAATAGTTGACGCAAGTTGATATAGACTATTGACGGTAAAGTGAGCACATTTGAAAGCCCTTTATTTGGAATAATAGTCGATAAATATGTTTTATTTTAGCCTTAGACGTTAACTTACGAGTCCGGTGGAAGCCACACACGGTGTTCATTACTTACATAGCGATATTTAATTAAAAAGGTGGTTAACGGATTTAAAAAAATGGCTGAATAAGTAACTAGGGTCTCAAAAGAACTCGCTTTACCGCGAACAGTCTATACGAGCAATGCACTGTAGGGTTATCGTCGGGCATCGTGCTATCGTGGGACTAATTTCACGTTCACCCGGATACTGATTTTGCAATACATGAGTAAGCTTATAAGCTTGTCGATGGCATCAAACAGGAGCGTTTACTAATTATTTTACCAACTTCTTAAGGTGAAGTTTCAGCTGCAATACTTTTTTTTTTCTTAACACTTTGAGGTCAGCAGAACATTTACAAGATAACCGAGACAAGTTGGAATAGAGTTTCTTATATCCACCACAGTAGGTGGATCCACCCGTTCTATTGGTCTCGTGTGTTCCCACTCACTACAGTTCTACTGGCCAACATGACAATGGACACGCCCACTGTGCTCACAACGTTCATTATTGGCTGGTCATCAGTCACTACGGCACTGAGTTGATTTTGTCCCAATCAACTGTCTTTATTTGTTTTAAGATGTTTTACAATCACACCTGTCCTTTTGCGGAGATGTAACAAAAATATTTATGTAGTCGGGAAGGTTATTGTTACTGAGCTGTAGAGTTCTTGTAAGATCCTGTTAAACACACTGCGTGAAAATTCTACTTTTTCTTTTCAATGACAAAGGAATTTTCAAATTATTTTTGCTCGAGCTACACTCGAGCATAGTCCTTAAAGTGTTAACAGCACTGACTGGAAGATAAGATACATACAGCATCATGACAAGAGAAAAGAGACATTTCAAAAGGGCTAAACATCAAATGGGAAAAGGCACAAAACGATGTAAGGATGAACAATCCATAACGGAATGAATAACAAACATGAACGAATGAGGAGCAAAAAAAAAAAAAAAAAAAAAAACATAGGCTGATGCGCAGTCTTGACGTGTTCATTTTTAATGGTATGAACACGAAACAATTATGGCTGATTTTTTTAAATCCTGAGTAGTATTTAACAATACTTATGTTTTGCAACCATTCGCTAAAATAATTAGAGCGTTGGCGAACACTTGAATACGATGTTCTGGAAATACAATTTATCAGTCGTCTCAAGTGTGTTCTTTTCGTAAAAAAATACACTGGTAACCAGATAAGTAGTTACGTGAAAAGAAAAAAAAAAAAAAAACGGATTCAAACTTGCAGCAAAGCGTGCAGTTCAAAAGTACGCGCAGGAACAGTGACCACGGATATGGCGTACTGTTCACGATAAAGTGAGTACTTTATAAATCAACCTTGGAAAAAATCACTGCCTATAATTTCATGCAAATAAAGCATGTTCACGATAAAGTGAGCACTTTTGAAATCAATCTCAGAAAAAAAGTCACTTCATGTAACTGCATATATTCCAACGGGCGCACTGAGTAACATGTACACAGTGAAGTTGGTAACAATGGAGGGGCAGTAGTTCCATGTCTTTACGTCAAATAAATAGTGTTAGTCGACAATTTGTGATTACTTAAAATTATTGCTTTAACTTTGTGTTTTTTTAATATATCGTAGTAAAATGAGCAGATTGGTGAAATATTTGCATTTGTAATAATTTCAGAGTTTCACGTGACCGACGCATTAATAAAGTGATGAGACCCACGGCAATGTTAATTTTACACAAGGCGGAATAAACACACAACGTGCATACAAGTAGCTCTTAAGCAGGGCTTCCAAAAGTGCTCAGTTTGCCGTGAACAACCTTTAGTGTCTCCCAGAGTACACTGGCATGCAAGCTCCCGGTTTAACAGTTAAGATGACATCGAATTAAGAGAAATAGTTCTGAGACCTGACGTTGCATTGCAAGTTAATGTTCAAATTTATAATTACTGAGGTTTGTAGGTATTTCAGGTTCCGTATTAGAAACACATTAACATTCCTAACAATTCCCCAGTTTCATTTGGATGGCGCGTGAATAAAGAGATAAGGCCCAGGGCAATTTTAATTTTACGTATGGCGGAAGGATACAAAGTAAGAAAAGTAGATCCAGAGCAGGGTCTTCGAAAGTGCACTCAATTAAGGGTGACCAGCATATACGTTCCACCGTATCACTCGCAAAGGGTGTCTACGGTTAAACGAGCACTTTTGAAAGCCCTGCTTAAGATCTATTTGTATACACGTTGTGTTTCTTTTGCCATGCGTAAATTTAACATTGCCACGGGCCTTATTACTTTATTCATGCGTCGGTCAAGTGAAACTGCCAAAGTATTAGAAAAGTAAGAATTTTAAATATCTGCTCATTTCTACACTTCGATGCATCGAAATAAACGGAAAGTGAAAGAAATTATATAAGTTATCACAAATGATTTCCTAAAACTTTTTATTCGATATTTAAATATGGAACTACTTTCATTCCTTCGTTCTCAACTTTACTGGGCGCACATGTCACTCAGTGCGTCCCGTTAAAATATATGCACGTAGGAGCAGTGGCTTTTTTCTTAAGTAGATTTCAGAAGTGCTCGCCGTACCGTGAACAGCCTATAACAACGCCGCAAGCTGCACAGACGCTGGTTGCAAGAACTCAGGTTTTTTTTTTTGTCGAGTCGCAGGCATCAGCAGGTCTTTATCGCGCGGATAACAGGCGACAGCGCCTGAGCTCTGCTGACGACGTGCGTTCTGGCGTGGCGTCTAGCCAACAGAGCGCGCTTCTGTATCGAGGAAGCTGCAACTTAGTTACACCGTGTCGCACAGTGAATGCTGCTCCATTCTGATTATTTTCCTACAACGTAAGGGCTCCCGGCGACGCTGTGGGGGGGGGGGGGGGTCTGCGTAGGGCCATCTGCTCCACTGATCAGTTACAGAAGCTGATTCTCCGAAAAACACTTTCAGATAGCACACGCTTGCCCGCTCCGCTAGCTGCTGTGTCAACACGACTCTCTAAACGGCAGTTTTTTTTTTTTTTAATTTCAAGTAATTCAAATTCGTGGCGGGAAGAGTTTTAAAAACTCTTGCCCCCCCCCCTCCCCCGCCTCACACCAACCGTATTCCATAGTCATATCTGTGGACCCAGTTGCGGCAATGGCGAAGAATAAATATCGGATGTATACAGGAATGAAAGGTGGATGTCCAACTTTGCCAAGACCAATGCAGTCAGCATCAAAACATGTATTATTTTATTCGAAACAACTTGATAAAACTTACTTTCTTCGAACATTAAAAAAAAAAAAATATTTCTTAGAGCTGTATTTCCGTTTTATTTTGTAATCTATAAACATAAGTGAAATAAAACAAAAGATTGAGAGCTACCCAGAATGATTACGAGACAAACTCAAATAGAAACTGTAACTAAAATAAACAAAATTGAAATAACTTGACAATAAAAAAAAGGTCCTTTCCTCGTTTTGTAACAGCTAAAGCTATTGTTTTTAATTTGGAGGTTACATTTTGTATAAGCAATATATAACTTACGTCTCTATCACAATTAAAGTAAAATAACAATTATTCTGGTAACTGAATAAAACAAAACTTATAAAGCCGAATGAGGTGGTATATGGTAAAAAATATCATTAGTTTTGTATATAGGAATGCTGTAACTTACAATCCGAGGAATGCCAGCCAGAAATGTATGACCTATATTGAGATTGTAAATATCCGAACCCCATTATAACTACGTATAGTACTCTAGGGGAATACGATTCCACACATCTAGACTGCCCAAGAGGGGTTTAATTATCTTGTACCGTCACTTGCTATGAAGAGAAGTACTTGGCTGCAAAACGCTGTTGGTAATAATGCTGTACTGCAGTTCCAAGGGTGTGTGTTTGAGTTCCGAAAAATGCATAGGTGGTAAATTTTCATTAAAGTTCCTCAGCTACGCCCTTATCAACTGACCCTTTTGTTTCACTGCCAGTGATTTTCCCATATTTGCTGCGTTCTATGTAAATCCTGAAGCCGTATTATGTAGAGTAAGCTGTTTAGCAAAACATACCTCGGGAGTTGTAATTCGCGCTATTTACTAAGAGCGAAGTGAATAAAACGATAATTAAAATTTAATTAGATGTTACCATAATGTTTCTACATATACACATCAGTAGACTTATAGAAGCGACACACACGCGCCGCTAAGAGATATCGAGTAAACAGCGACAGTTTTTTCTTATGATACCCACTATCATTCCACGCTGCACTTTTAGAAGTCTGGCTGTAGACCACGGTAAAAAAAAAACTAGGCCCTTTCCTCTGCAGATGTTAGGATTTGAGCGTCAACAACTATTATAATTTTTATTTGGACAACACATAAGATTGAAATTTTTGTAATTACGATTATACAGTAGTAACATTCGAACACTTACTACTTACATGCGTCCCGTGATTTATAGGCTGTTCACGACAAAGTGAACACTTTTGTGGCCCTAGTTTCTTTCTCCTTCAGTCATTTTTTATCCTATAACCACCTTTTGAAATAAATATTGCCATGTGAGTAATAAAAACAGTGTGTATATTCCACCGCACTAGGAAGTTAACATCCATGGCTAAAATTAAATATATTTATTGACTATTATTCCAAATGACAGGACTTTCAAAAGGGCTTACTTTACCTTGAATAGCCTATACGTGATAATTTCAGTTAAAAAAAAAAAACTGAAATGGGGGTTGTGGTGGACAACTGAAGAAATCGAATTCTGTGTCATATTTACTTACATATAAGAATTTTTGACATATTACCGCCCAGAAAAATTAAACAGGAAAGACGCCAGTAATTAAAGATGGTGGAATACACCACCATGGCTTCGAGTGGGTGGTGGAGGGGGGGGAGGAGGAGAAGAAAAAGGTACCCGAAACTAAAGCAGAAATTTAATTTAAATAACTAGGTTTTTCCCATAGAGACAAGCAGTGGCGTGTGGTGAACTGTTGCAAAGCAAGCTGGCGTTAGCACTGTGCTGTACCCTGTTGCTCGCTACATAATTTGCACTTCCACCACTAGAAAGTAGCTCGGCAGCTGACGCCACAGGAACAATGTAACGGGTCCCTTGCTGCTCGCTTGTGAGTGGTCGGAATGCATTCAGTTTCCCCACGCAGCACGGTGGTTACTGGCTCCTGCTGAGTGCACCGACAATGTACAGCAGTGAGCAAGCACCAGCTTACCTTGCAACAGTTCTTCACGCGCCACTCGAGACAAGATGGTGAAGTAGGGTTGACGTTCTATACATTACTCATTTTAGAGCAACTGAAGTAGGCCTGGTGCTTTATTTAAGTCTACAAATACAATTTAACTGGCATTCCCTTCATGTAGCAATGTGGACTCGAGTAATTTTTATAATTTTCCTTGCTCCAGTTTAAGTTGCTTACCCGTCTCCTTTAAAAACTGAATTTGAACAGCAAAGTGATGAGGTTAAAAAATAAAAGTGTACAGCTAAGATAAAATGGATGTAAATGCCTGTAGTATTATTCACCAAAGACTTATATTCTATCGAAAATAAAGTACGTGTACACCGTCACTTCGAAAATAACTGCGGACCGATTGCAATGGTGTAAAGATGGCCACGCCAAACACGCGACGTTTAGCAGGCAATTGCGCAGGCCCTAATAATATTTCTTCAACTGGTTGTGACGGTAGGTTCATATCCCAGTGTTACGCGGGCCAGTCTCGGGGAGGGGGAGGGGGGTGGAGACTCACCACGACCCGCCTCTCCCCTAGGCGGACCCAGCCGCCACTACGTCAGCGGGAGGAATGATTGACAGCTGGGCCTGAGCTGGCGTCACTGGCCCGCCTCCTACCGGAGGAGTCGACGACTTGAGAGCATGTTCAAGAACCTTCTGTCACCACCTCCCTATTCGCAACCTCAAGTATGAAGAAGGATCTGGGCTAGGTCACCTGTCCTATAAATACCACCGCCTCCGGAGAGTCGGCAGTCTTGTGATAGACATCTGTCAATGTGCGCCGAATTGGTGAACGAAGATCAAGGCATCGAGGGACTTGGAAGACGAGGGTGCTACAGACTACGGCGTAAACGATGAACAAGAGTGCACGGGAGAAGCCGAGGATAAATTACCCGACGAATGGAAGGAATGCTCCTGTGTACGAGAGCACTCGGGGCGTTACAGAAAATCCAGGAAAGAGTGGTGGGACTGAGTGAACGAGTGTATTAATTTCTGTTACGTGAAGAAAGATTATGTAAATATTAGCTGGAAATGATAACTGATAGCCATTAATGTCACAAGTTCTGAATATTTCTTTTGTGGATTGTTTATAAATAAATGAGGGTGTTATTATTAGCTATTTTATTTAAGACCGCCTTCACCTCCAGACTTTGCAAAATTGTAACAATATTAAAACAGTTTTTAATTTTTTCTTTGAGGTTCGAAAATTTAAATAATTTGTCGAATCAGATGTTTTATAGGGACGTCTGTGCGTCGTTCGCAAATAAGAAGACTGGAGGTCCTAGTCGACATCTGCTCGCGGCTATCTCTCTCTCTCTCTCTCAGCCTCCCGTCGTAGGCAGGACGACCGACGCCAGCCGCACAAGTGGCTCCAGACGACGCCCGTGAGAAGCCGCAGCAGGTACAGCCGCCCCCTGTTATCGGATGCTGGGCCGCTGTTATCAGCAGGCCTCGGGGGGGGGGAGGGGGGCAGAGTGGCAGGCACCAGCGCTGCGTGGCGACCGTAATAATTCTCCCGTGAAGAGTAACACGGGGGAGGGGGACGATGTTAGGTGGGGGCGCTCTGGAAGGTTCTGCCGCCCCGACAGCGAAGCCGCGCCAGGGAAAACCTTTTGTGAGAGAGTGGAGACCTGTGTACGGGAGGGAGCCGTCGGCGTGATGGATAGCTGCCCCAGAGGTTCGTCAAAGAGCCCTTCCCGCCCCGCCCATCCTCGGCCGCTCCCACACACACACACTCACGCGCGCACTTCCTCGTCTATGAGAGACAGCTGCTGCTGTTACTTCGCCGCCATCCTGGGGCCACCGCCTTCTGCCGCGCTGTCGCGTCATGCCTGCCTGCACCGCATCTTACTCGACATCCACCATTGCACCGCATTTTGTGCCCCTTCCGGACATGCAGGCCAGAAGTACAGGCCAGTCTTTCCCCAAAGAATACAGCATCAATGTATCATATCGCCTTAACGAGTGCCCAACAGCTGCAAACTTCTCCCAAATTAATGATTCCTACGTAGATAATGACTACAGACCTGAGAATTTCGCGGGTTCATTTCTAGACAAGTTGGAATTCATACAGATGTACGCTGATGTTAATTGTGTAATTGGCCGACGTGTTGTTTGACATCTCCTGGAGATAAATGAGCCGGTAACAAACATGCATTAAATTGTGCGCCCAACCACCTCCTTTTACTACCACAACAATCAACCAACAAACAGTTGATATCTGTATGAGAATATATAAGACAATAGTCTAGCCTACAGGTCATTGCACTCGCGAATTTCTCGGGTCTCTAATAATCACATAAGAAACGTATGCTTTCTTCTGCACTTCTCGGATACGAAATTCGTCAACTCTACATAAGCTGAACCTAAACAAATTCTTGCAGTTGTGTTGCGATTTCATTCCATGTCCGTTTAATTAAGATAATTTTCATTTTTAATGGAGAACACGTAGGAAAACGCTAAACATTTTAACGTTCCCTATGGTGCAAACACGTTATGATAGTTGACTCTCTTAACATCTAATCGGGAATTCTCAAAGCTGCTTCACTTTTCATTTCGTGTTTAGGTACGCGTTCTTTAGGTGCTCGGCAATTAATTTAGCAGTACACTGTGTGGCAGGCTACTCTGTAATAAATCTAAGTAGAATAAATTAAATAATTGTACACGTTGTGCATTTATTAGTGCAGAAACGAGCACTGATCTAAAGTAACACAAGGGAAAAACTTTTTCGAACTTCACCATAAATATTATATATATATATATATATATATATATATATATATATATATATATATATATATATATATATGAATAAAGCGATCGTTTATATTAGCAAGGAGAGTCGTCACAATTACGCCTAACGAACAGAGTTTTAAAAATACTGCGGCATTTAAAATTTACCGCCACATCCTGATAATACACCCACTAAAACAGCAACATCTTAAGGCAACCAATTTCGGATGCAATACCTTGTGTGAACGGTTCACCGCTGCAAGAACGCTTGCTGATGGTCGATGGTGCGATAACACTAGAACGTGCATAGTGTTACAAGATCACGCTCTTTTTGAATCGAACCTTTGAAAAATCACTCCAGGGACGACTAGTTTGGTCGTTTCCCATGTATGCCACTGTACCTCGAGCGTTTTATACTTGTGTCCACATAAATGTTCGGATAGATTGAACTTCAAATTAGGTTTCATCAATAAATTATAACGTTTCATTTATAATTAGTTTCATTTATAATTAATATGAACAAAAATAGGGATAAAATAGGCGTGTTGGCAATGCCTAGTAAGGAATAGTTCTTATGCAAAATGTTATTACACTGAGTGCTCACGAATGCTATGAGATGTCCCTTTTTATAATTTTCTAGACATAAACTGTGTTCGATTCCGGTGCAATGTGCCATTGGTCACTTACCCTTGATCCCTTCCCGTTTCACGAGCCCTTGTTCCCTCCATGAGAGACATTCCTTAGTTAATTCGGACGCGTGTGTTCGTTTCCACCTCGAGTTTTGCTCTGTCGAATTTGGCTCTATGCTAGGTTCTTTTGTTTTTGTGACGTTTGCAAGTGTTTCCGCAGCCGTGCAGAGCTGTAAACACAAAAACAAACACAAACAGATTAAGTATTTCAAACAGTCGCGAATCGAAAACTATCTGGTGCTGGAGAAGGGCAAGTTTCTCGTGCCCTTGGCTGAAGGGAACACTGTAGGGTGCATAATGCGCCTTTGCTGTGAATTCGGACATCGGCAATGTGACGTCACATCCGGGATGCACTTTTCACGGGCACGAAGCCAAATATGGGCCCTTAGCTGGCGAATTCGAACACAGCGTTAGTTAGGCTTTGTTCGCGTGGGGCGGAGGAATATCCCGGAAATATACAGCAGGGTTACTGGAAGGTTGTACGCGAAGCGACAGGCGCGAGTGTACGATGAAGACGCGAGGGAGGGCTAGTGAGCAGACAGCAAGGAGGGCGGTGCAATCAGCGGGTGGAGATCTGGGAGGACTGATGTCTCGGGGGCTGTGGTACGTCGTCGAGCAGGTCCGGGGCGCGCGCCGTGATGGATTGCCGATGTAGGCTGCCGAGTGCCAGCGCCTGGGAAACAAACTGCATAGCCTCGCTGCCGCGGCCCTCGGGAATGTCCCTTCCCTACATTCCGCCGTCAAACACTCAGCACACTTCCTGTCTGCCACTCAACTCCGTCTCAACAACTCCTAGCGGGATAACTATAGACTGTTCACGGTAAAGAGAGCACTTTTTAATGACCTCCTAAATTATTCCTTTCAGCCAATTTCTATATTTCTGAAACTTTTTAATATAAACATCGTTATGTGTCTAATAAACAGAGTGTACACATTTCACCAGTCTCAAAATTTAACGTGTGAGGTTGCAACAAAATATATTTATTAGTGTTTAATGGCTGCTGGGTTGCCCTTAAAAAGTGCTCACTTTACCGTGAACAGCCTATACCCACCTACACCTTGAGTAAATGAGCCTCCCTGGTTGTCCTGGGGGGCCACGGTGGTGTAGTGGTTAGACTACTCGCCTCCCACCAAGGCGAACCGGGTCGCCCCAGGATTTTCACATGTACGAATCGTGCCGGACGATGCCTCTGGTCCCTCGCACTTGCATTCCAACGCAGCTCTATACTCACCTCGCTTCACCCTCATCGACTCTCAAGACCTCGCCCAAATCTCTTTACTTACTCACTCATAAGCGCTGCGTAAAAGTCATGACGAGACCCCAGAAATTCGAATTAAGGGGGGGGGGGGCGGATCCTTGTCGAAGATACCCGAAGCCACAGTTGTGCCGCCTTAGAACTTCATTACTTAATTGTTATTTATATTTAGACAGAATATTTACCATTTGCGATCCGCACAAGTATACAATAAACGAACATGTAGTTTTTCTCTTCCGATATTGCAGAAACAAAGGCAAATTAATTTGCCGACACGATGTCCAGTTGCGCATAACGAAACTTAGCTCAGAAAATGACGAATATGAGATTGGAGCCTGCAAACTGACGAGCGTGTATGTCGTTAATCAATTGGATAATTACGCCTGTGTTACATAGTCCTAAGCCACCACACGGATCTTGAGATTTACTGACCAATATTAAGTCATTACTTGTATCCATCCATGGGCCAGTATCTGTCTCTCTTTTCGTCCACGGAGAGCACATTTTTATAGAGCGGAAATGCTTGAAACATCTGTCTCTACGAAATATTTTTTGGCGTGAAAGTAAACATGTTTTAGAGTGAAGCAAAATAAGCGTATTGCCTTATTTTGATTTAATCCATTATGGAAGAGATAGATAATACATTTCATCATTTTCTCATGATTATTAAGGCATTTCGTAAGGAAATTCAACTCAATGTTTTCCTACATAAAAAATGTTATTTTCGCAGGGTGATTCCTTTATATGCTCTGTGGCGAAAAAACAATACTACTATGATATTTGGGCCTACACGTAATTGTGACATACACAGCAAAAAAATAAAAAATAGAAAATAACGTTATAAATAATTCGTCAAAATGTTTGCCAACAAAATACAATTATGAGTGGTTTACCATGTAACTCCATTCACGCCCATGATTCGCAGGTGAAAGCATACAACGGAGTGTCGAATTAACTAGTAATCGAAGTGAAATGGTAAAACCTGCAATTCCCCCCCTACCCCCCAAATATACCAAGACGGGAACACCTTATCGTATTGCAGTCCCCCTCCCCCCGACTGCACGATGCCCCAGGGGCCGCGGTGGTGACGCTTAGCACGCTCGCCTCCACCAGGCGAACCGGGCACGATCCCGCCCGGCCACTGACCCCCGCAGTGGGAATCGTCCACGCCCCCCCCACACCGGCGACGCTCCATACCCACCCCCATCGGCTCCCAAGACCCCGCTCGCTATCAAGAGCCACACAAATCTCTTCCTCTTCACTGCCCCACGAGATTGTCTAAACTAAACCACCAAATGTAACATTTCGCTTCTCCGACGCCTTGTCGAAACCTGCACTTTTCGTGTTGAGTTTTACAGTTCTCGTGCAAACACAGGACATAGCATTGATAGTATAATTTTGCTGTTAGAAAAACAAAAGAAAGGTTAGCTGAATTTGATTACTGCACAGAACACGTGTTCTGGTATATAACGCTTTAAAAATTAAACTCAAGACTACTTTAACTCGGGGAATGAAACATTAGAATGAAACGCCTGCCATAAGTACGTGTTCCTTCTCAGTTCACGATATCAGCCTGAACAAGTAGTTTCAGTTAGTTTCGAGGACTCTGAAGTGATGTTTGCGCTGCAGTACTGAAGATGAATTCCGGGCGAACCATCAAGGAAGAAGGTTTACGAGAAGGCTTGATTGGCAGCCAGTTTGAAGTTCGGGGTAGCATGCACTTGTGTAGTCCTCGGACAACCCTACACACTAAGGCCACGTAGGTATTACACAGCACTGTATGTGTTACTCTTAACTTGTACACTAATTTTGAAACACGCCGGTGTGACAAGTATCAGCATTACAAAAAAAGTACGTCATTAGCAAATCTTGTGATCTTCATATAGTTCATACCTATATAAATGTAGTTTTATCAACGCCTGATCTTGATTATGCAATCATAACGAAATTAACGCCTTTTCCAGGACGAAAAAATATTATTTAACGTCAAGTGTGTGTTTCCCATAAAAGAAAAGTGGGTATTGACAGATTTTTTTTTTTTTTTGTGATATGAGCAAGAAATTCTAGCATCCCTTATTTCATAGCATACCTCCCTGGCAAACTTGGTGGACATTACTACATAACTATGATATAGATCTTCTCATCCTATGGGCAGGCGCCTAGAGATTAGTGGTTAAATTCAGCGGAAACGAATTTGTGTGCGCGAGTTTTGGCAATTCGTTCTTAACAAATAAATTTCTCGTTTGCATACATATTTTATTCACTATTGCCTCATATTCGAAGACGACAAGGAAACTGGAAAAAAAAAACTACAGAGTTTCTTTTGGAGGCGACCTCCATGAGTCAAGGTCGCCGAGAAGCAAGACTGCGCGCAGGTTAGCCAGACTGGCGATCGCGAGCAGTGAGAAGCAGTGCGCAACTGGTGAACTTGAAGGTGCATGTTTTTGACTCGTCTACACATACTATTTCAGATCGCCCTTCACCACCCTCGCCTCTTGGAGTGAGCTTGAAGGTGCATGTTTTTGACTCGTCTATACATACTATTTCAGATCGCCCTTCACCACCCTCGCCTCTTGGAGTGAGCTTGAAGGTGCATGTTTTTGACTCGTCTACACATACTATTTCAGATCGCCCTTCACCACCATTGCCTCTTGGAGTGTCCGTAGCATCGTTATGCACACGAGCGTTCAGTTATCCTCTTCGCAACATACCTTCCGACGACAAAGTTCGGAGTCTGATTCCGGGCAAGACACGGATGTTTACCATTTATAAAACTAAGACTAGTTTAGTTTAACATGTCAGCCGTCCCGTGATATCCAAACGTCTATCACTTCTCTGCCGATACAGCAACACAAATTACTTTTCGAGCAGCCAAAATATATAACTAATATTACTGGCCCGTGTGTTCAAGGAACAACATGGTCCTCCATCGTTCTTGTGATTAGGAGATAATGTCGCGGTGCGATACAGTATTTCGCTACAACCATCCGGTTAGTTATCAAGAGGGTGTGGTAAATAAATCAACTGAGAACACATTGGAAAAAATCTATAGGATATTGGATACGAATGTAACAATTATAACAAACGACAACACCAGATAATAATTTTCGGTAACATTGCAGGCAAATATTTTGTCGGCACGATCAATTATTCTCGAGTTATTTCTAACGTCGTAAATATCCACGTTTTAGAGAGCCGTGAGATAACGTGCTAAAAGAAATGTATCATCCCGTAAAAATATTTGCTAACACAGTAGGCATACACTGTTATTTGGAATTGTTCGTTCTCAATTCTTATATACTGACTCTCAGAAACCTGTGAACTTCAGTAAACGTGTTCATCGTTAATAAACTCTTTAACGGCCCTGCCTACCAAACCCGCAGTCGCGAACTTCAAATGGCGAATTAAAGTTAAACGAAATTCCTTTTCATTGCGTTCATTTTAAAGATAACTACAGTATTTCAAACAAAAAAAAAATGTTGACATCATTTCCTCAGAGAATATTGCCAAATAAAATTGTTTTTGAAAAAAAAAAAAAAATTATTTATCCATATTTTTTGTTGTAATTATGTAAATTTCAATATTTACATTTTATAAAAAAAAATATATCAAATAAAAAATTGGCAAAATATTTTTAAGAAATTTCACGTAGAATACTTTTTGTTTGAAATAGTTCTCTTTTAAATTGGCGCAATTAGAAGGAATTTCGTCGTAACATTGATTCCCCATTTGAAGCTCGCAGCTGCTGGCTTGGTAGTCAGGCCCGTTAAGTATCCGGTCTTCCGTTTCACAGACATGAGCTCCTCGAACGGCGATATGAGGGACCGGCAGTGGTTGCCTCGTGGCAAAGGGCTCATTTAGTAAGTAATATCGAAATTAAAACCAAAATCTTCCCCCCTTTCGGCGTGTTTGCGACAACGCGGATGTGCACTGCTCGGAAGAGGCGAGTGCATCGACCAAGTTTCCCGTAATTTCTCTTCCTGTTTCCTCTCCTCTCCCTCTCTCTCTGGCTTCCTCCTCCCAGTTTTACTCCACTTCATTTACGACTCTCTTTAGAGCAGTAATTTGTTACGCTGCACTCTTCAGCCAACGCTATAAAAGCACATCTGGCATGGGAACTGGCGCGACGCAGTCGTTGTATGACGAACTGAAATATCCCTCCGAGGAGACGGCAGTATCTGCTCTCCAGCCAACTACACTTGTGTGTGTCACAATACGGCACTTAAGGAAACAAACGCTTTAGGCCTTACAAGGTAAATATAAGATCGCAGACTGCGCGATGACATTTATAGATTAAACAATACATTACATGTCATGCCATGACCTTGCCTTTCGTTATAGAAAGCACTAAAATAAATAGTTACAAACACGGAACTGAAATCCTAGTGATTTTGCAAACAGAACAAAAACACGAGAAAATCAATAACAGCGATATTAAATTGTTCTATTCACAAATATAGTTTTAAACATATGGTTACACGAATGTTCCACATAAAATTACACGTAATTTCCAATGGTATTCTTTGCTTATACGACATTGAAATGGAACGTTGCGGCAAAGTTTGCGTTGAAGTTTCGCGACATCCCTGTGAAGAGGGGGAAATAACTCCAGAGAAAATAACCTTCCCAGTACAAATGTAATTTTGCATTATCTTACTCCAAAACTGCAGTTTCGTAAACTGGGTAGCTTCAAAGGTACCGCCAGATACCAAGATGACCAAACTGGCATTTCTTTACGTGAGATTATACTCCAAATACCATGCTAGCTCGGCCTTTAGAAATTTCAAAACCCACGATTTTGAAATTTCAATTTTTTCAAGTGTAACTTGACAAGTCGGAGACATTTTCACTATGCGCTCCCCCCGAGTCCACTAAGAGTTTGCCGAGCCCTACGAAAAGGCAGCTCCTTCGTCGACGAAGTTGCGAGACACCCGATATATAACTCCATGCAGTAGCTCAAATATACGCCGTGCCAGCCCGCCGGACATCAGTAGAGTAGCAGGAGGAGCGAGGTTCGGGGATAGCCCTTGCATTCAGGTACCCGTAATGGGACAGGGTAATTGTGGGTCGCGGGAACCCCGCGAGCATTCAGGGAGGTATGAGGGAGGGGAGAAGGGGGTTACCAGTAGTGTAGGGTGTTCACGGTTCACTGGACACTTGAAATCAACCTTTGAAAAATATCACGACCTCTTCCTGCATATATTTTAACTGGCTCACTGACTGGCATGCAGCCAGTTAAGTTGGTAACGATGCTACGGAGGGAAAGCAATCCCATGTTTCTACGTTGAATTACAAGTGTTGGATAAACATTTGTGAATATTAAAACGTTTACTTTGCTTTCTACACTCCAAATCGGAATCAGTTATTTTTTACTGATTGTCAGTTGAAACTACTCCATCTGGAATCTGTTGAAAAAATATCTCTAATTCATCAGTTAAAATAAATCTACAAATTCAAGCAGTAGAAAACTAGTTATTTGTAGTTGGTTAATAAATAAGCACAGAGCATTCCTATGTGACGGAAGTTAGGTACGATTTATTTTGTCGCAGAACACAAGTATTGTCGACACAAAAACGTTTTTGGACGTGGTTGGGATCGAACCTCCGCCCATAAAGCAAAGCGTGATGAAGCTTTCATGATCAGGCATATCCACTGCCCTACTGTACCACAGCCAAATGTGTGCTCGTATTAAGGGTACTGAACCACAAAATGTAACGTCAAATATTGCTGTAAGTTTCGTGAAGTGAAAGTATTTCTTGTTGTCGAAATATATAGATTTTCTGCGCAGGTACATGTCTTCGCAAAGTTCGAAAGCCAATCTATCTTTGGTTTAGTTCAGATTCTGTGCTTTAAAAGATAAATATAGTGGTTTTAATGCACGAGGTTATCGATGCCCAGTAGTATCCGTCATTTTACAATGCAACGAGACACTACAATTTATACTGTTATTCTTAGTGACAGATATATCAGTGATAATTTTACTGGCTCGATAATGCGGTGATTCAATAAGAAAGGTGGATTTACACCAACAAAAGTTTTGTGGTCTGCAAGTTAACAGATCAAATAATTAGGAAACGACAAACACAGTTATTACTAGTCAATCTGTCTCTTCAAAATAACAGTTACATTCTGTAAAATCTCTTTGCGTTGTGAAATGGCAGATACATAGAAAACACCGACAAAACTGCTAAAACCATCATATTTCTCTTTTAAAGCACACAATCTGAACAAAATCTAACTTAGAATGATTTTCGAGCCTTACAAGGACATGTACTTACGTACGTATAATATGTGTATATTTCGACAACATGAAGTACTTTCACATTACGATGCTTACAGCCGTTCGCCATTGTAAGTTTATGTTACTACGCAAATGCGAGACCGTTTATCTCAGTGGCGAAGTGGCGGAGTTGGTAGAACGTCAGCCAAAAGAAACAAGAGAATGTGTTGCGTTTTGGGGTGGCGGTTCGATACCAACCACTTCCAAAATTTCCTTGTACTTGTGAAAGTTTTGTTTCGCGACAAAATGATTGTACTTATTTTATTTCAAACCGTAATGTACGGTTTTTAATCCTTGAATTTTTTGTTATCTGACTATAAATAACTGATTTTCTACTGTTTGTATTAATGGATTTCATTTAACTGAAGAGATTAGCAGTTTTCTTTTTCTACTGATTCCGGATGGAACAGTTCCAACTGACAACCAGTAAAAAATAACTGATTCCGAGTTAGAGAGTACTTTTCTAAATGCAACATAGGTGTAAGAATCAACATAACAATTAATGAAACATTTGCTTTAAAATAATTTTACAGATTCACTTGACAGATGCCCAAATAAAACGATTGGAGCTGTGGCAATGTCAGTTGTAACATATTGCGGAAGAATACACATTCAGCATACTAGTGTATTTTAAGCAGGGTTTTCAAAAGTGCTGAGTTTAGCATGAACAACCTATAGCTAGACACCTGCAAAAGTCGCGTTATTATTTTGCATCACGATAGATTTCACTGTCCTAAATACATTAGAATCGGTGTCATTTGTTTATAGGCTTCTGCAAAAGTGAGGATCCACAGTACCTCTTGACTAGATGGAACGTGATTGGGTCGTTACTTGATTCCGATTGGTTCAAGGCCGCCCAGGGCGTGTCGAATCGACTGTAGTCCAATAACAAGGGCAATAGGAACGTACGTGTGTTTGAAGTATATCGTGTCTTCAAATAATAACGCGAATTTGGGTCTCTACATAGCATGCCAGCCAGCCAGCCAGGTTCCTGCAGCGCGGGACCCGCTTCCACGCGCGCGATAGCAGTGCAGCGGATGTTCGACGCGCCGCAACTCCCGGAACAGGAAATACCTCCTCGTCTGAAGATAGGGGAAAGGAAACAGTAACTACGCTGCCGCCAACAGTCCGCTCAATAACATTTCAGCCCGGGAAAATTGCTCGCTCTGTATTACTAATGGTTTTGCAAGCATTGCATCTATAGGCTGTTCACGGTAAAGTGAGCACTTTTTAACCCCCCTTATAAATTTTTCCTTTCATCCAATTTCCCTCTTCCTGTAGCTTGTTGATATAAACATTGAAATGTGACCAACAAACACAGTGTGTACCTTTCATCACCCTCTAAATTTAATGCATGAGGCTGCAATAAGATATATTAGTGGTTAACGCCTGTTGAAAGGGCCTTAAAAAGTGCTCATTTTAGCATGAACAGCCTATACTATCAATCACTGCCACGCCAAGTCGTCCACAGCTAAAAATAAAGTGTGTTAAAAATTGTAGAAATTGGTCAAGGTTCACTATCAGCACGTTATCACAATCGCATACGTAATTTAACTCCTCGTGTTTTATTTAGCAACGAAGTATTTAATTTTCCTTATACAATGAATTATAATTTGGTACAGTCAAATAATCTTTGTTTTACTCAACAAAACTTTTTTTCTTAGTATACTATACACATTAAATCTACATATTATATCCGGAATATTGCGACAGTGATTATAGACGAGAAGTGATGAGGGATCTACGACTCGAATAGCGTGACAGTTTGTAGAATCATTATTGTACCAAAACAAATTGCAAACTCGTTTGGTGACATGCTAAACATACAGCTGCATTATCTTGTGACAAGAATTAATTTTAGTGACCCTGCAACTGAGCAATAACAAGCTTGCAACAAAACAAGTACTACATGTACGTTCAACCTACTCATTAATAAAACACAATTACTTCTCACAATGCCAACCACACGAATGTTCATGGAATAATGACGCATCATGCAGTTAAGATTTTCCTACTGATAACAGCAGGATATGATAAATGGTGTCACTGTTTGCAGAGTTAAAGGAAATGCATAGCATACTGTATATTGCTCAGCAAATGGTAACCGTAAAATAAGTGTGCACGGAATTATAATAGTATAGGTATTGTCAAGTGTTTATCCACCCACATTGTTAGCACGTGTACACAAAAAGGGGAAAAAATATGGTTCACGGGTCACCTACTCCACTTTCCTATGACCACATTGAAGCGAACTAACTGATTCGCTGAAATTCTTTATGGTCACGAAACACTAGTAGAAACATGTAACATTATCTATTCTAAAGAACCTATAATTTCACAATTTACAATCTGGCGAGATACTTTTCACCATCCAACAACGATCGTTTGCCCATTGCAGAAACCCATTATCTTGTTCAGCTAGGCCACACATGAACCACAGTAATAAGCGTGGTTCATATTTACCACTGGCTGAGAGTTCTGCAGAGAGTCACATTAACGATGCTTCCATTCACGTAACAGACACTCGCATATTTGATTTCAAGTGTGTTGCCTAATAGAAACACTACAAAGAAGGGTCGCCATTAGCATCATGAGGAAACCCGGGGAGACCATTATCAACAGCCTTAAGGGCAACCTCCGATAGATACGTTAGATACGGGAAATGCATCATTATCCAGAAACATACTTCGCCGTCAGTCAAGAAACTGGGAATGCCAGATGTTACGAAGTTAATTGTCGCATAAGGTAGTATTTACCATCCTTAGACTGGTTTCATGTGTCGAGCGGGATAATAATGGCTCTGAGCGGTTCGGTAGCTACCACAGACACGCGGGCAGTCACTCCACACGCATCACTGTGAGTGTGAAAAACACACTCTTGGTCACATGCAGGCACGATGACAGTCGTGGCAAACAGGCGTATACGAGGAGAGTGGAACACTGGCAGGAACGATAACGCCGCTCTGACGACATGGAGTCCGGCAAAACAAAATGTTGTAATAATGAACAGTGTTCTTATCATAACAACCCACGCCTTTGCGAAGAGGTCTAATCTAAAGGCAAATACGACACCATTTGATATGTGTTTCTTGGAAGAGGAACTCCAAAAAAATAAAACTCTAAAACTGTGTAAGACAGGCTATAAAAGGTTAACATTCAATTGTTTGGACGGAAGCCACTGCTTCTCTCGTACCTTATGCGCGTTCCTTAATTGTTATTTCCCTTAAGTTTAGGCCCGACCTCTCTTATTTTGGGAGTTCTCATTACTAGCAAATCTGGAGATAATTTTCCGTGTTTCCTTCTCTGAGACGGCTATTTACAAAAAAAGTCAACGAGATACAAACCACTCAAAACTCGTACTAAACTGAATTGGAGAACACTAGTAGGCCTTGTTCGTTCTGTCAGTGCGATGGTGAAGCCAATTCAGTCCAGTCGCCCCTAAAGTTATATAGGCTGTTCAAGATAAACTGAGCACTTTTGAGGCCCTAGTTACTTTTTTCCTATCAGCCATTTTTTATCCTCCCATCACTTTTGTACATAAATATTGCCATGTAAGTTTTGAACGCAAGTATATATTTCACCCGACTCAAAAATGAACGTCTAGGCTACAATTAAATATATTTATTGACTATTATTCCAATTGGGAGGGCTTTCGAAAGTGCTCATTTTACCGTGAATAGCCTATAAAACTAAGTGGATTCTAGGCAGCGTAGAGTGAGCGAGTTTTGTGGTCCGAAGGTCGCGGTCTCGTGGTTTCAATTCTCGGCACTCTAGGCTACTCTTCGGAGCGAAATATCTCCTTGCAGTATCCACACATGGGTGCCGTGTTTTTCTTTTACCATCATACAAGGGAAGGCAATGGCAAACCAATAGTCTTGTTCAATTCACATTGCTCGTTCCAAAGCGCCCCCCATCAAGCGTGAGGAAGGAGATCGGTAGACAACATACTCACAAAGGAGCGGCCAAATATAGTTCTCACAAGAGAATCAATCGTCCGGTGAATCGGCGTGTTACAATAATGAGCAGAACGGGTGACAGAGGGGTAGGAGAAGGAGAGACTCCGTATTGCAACAACAAAGAAATTTCAAATTTGCTAAGTGCTCGGACATTGGCCATAACTGAACTCTATTCTATTTTTTTAATTAGAGTTAATTAATGTACTTCCTATATATCGTTATTCATTTCTCTTATGGGCAGTAGCCGAAAAGGGGATCGTTGGACATCTTTTTAATCCCCTCTCCTCCACATTGATCCCAATTAAAAGTCGTGAACTCTGTTATATAATCAGTTAAATTAAATTAAAATTTTGTTTTATTTGGGGGAGAGGGTTTAATTTTAAAGGAACATTATTTATATAATTAAAATGATTGAGAAACCACTGTCAAGAGAACATTGCTACAGAGGAGAGGGTATTGGGATGATGATTGATGGGTTAACATATAAATGGGGTAGTATCGTTTGTGTGGGCTTCTAATGGGTCCAGAACTCTGATGTCGTGGCTTACAGGAAGGCGCCTGTTCGTCCCGGCACCAGTGATTTTTTGTTTTAACTCTTTTCCGTGTGACAGGTGGGTAAGAATGTAGTTAGGCGAGGTCATACGAGACCGAGTGAATCGCTCAGATAAGCAGGAACGGGGAACAAATCAGACATGGCCTGTTGTAAACAACCATCCCAGCATCCGGCTGGAAATCAGGATGACTTCACTGGGAAGTGAACCCGCGAGTCCAGCGGGACCACCTCGCTCGGCGGGAGAAAGGGAGGGGGGGGGGAGTGCATTTCTCAGGGAAAGCTTGTCCGGTCTTGAGTGGGCGACTGCACACCCGGACGCGAGCCGACCACGCCAGCGCGGCGGCCGGCGGGCGGTGATTGGCCGCTGAGTGGCAATGCTAATAACTCTCCTGGAAGGTGACGGGCCGACAATGGAGCCGGGGCGATAAGGGCCACCGGGAGGGGCGGTGGAAAGGAAACGGCGCCATAAATCGCCACGGGGTCTGGCGTGGTCGGGGGAGTTGCAGCACGCGAGTGCCGGCTGGAGAGAGATTGTCTGCGGGCGTGGCGGGGGATTGCGGCAGGGTAAATGAGGCAGAGAGAGGGAGGAGGGGGTTATCGGGGCAGGCCAGGAGGTGAGAACGTCGTTGTGGGACCTTGCTTCATGCCGCGACCCCGGCACATACACACGGCCGCCCCGGGGATACGCCAAGGTCACGCCAAGAATCGGTTGGCATTCGCGCGCGGACTCGAACAGGCCAATTCCTACCAGCATCACAGAGTTCTCACTCACACAGAGGTTAAACAGCCGCTTATTCCGCCAGTTGCAGCCGCACGCACCCACAAGATGGCGTCGCTAGCGAGCTACATGTCGGGACACCGTTCGCCAGTAACATACTTGCCTGCCAGTAGCCCGGCAGTAACAAGATACACATTCTTACGAAGCTCGCAGAACCGATGTCCAATTGTCCGACCTCTGGCTTTACACTATTGTATTGTGTATTGGTGGTTTCGTCAGAGGAAAGGAAATGCCAAGTCAAATGCTAAAGTTTTTCTGTTGTGTAAGAAGCTTTAGTCATCCAGGTACGTCGTCGTTTGTCGTGTGCGAGAAACTAAGTGGAATGAAAGCGGAGCTCAGTTATCACTATAACGTATACTTTCTCCCCCACGGTGCGGCAAGCATGTACAAGAATATCCTAACCTTCACATTGACACTTCAGACAACACTGTTACCTCATGACGCGTTTTTTTTTTGTTTGCGGGTGAAAGGGGCACGTGCTGCTCTGTTGACACAAATTCGCTCGACTGAGATTTTCTTTTGTTCCCTCATTACTGATAAAGATAATAATTGATTGTGAAAATGTATGGCAAATACATTAATTCAAATAACTTAATTTCTGAATTCCCCAGTCCAGCAGAGGATCCACAACACACTTCAGCCACGATATTGGTGAAGATGCAATTGCGGATAATATGCTCCATTGGTGGGCAGCAGAAAGTTTAAAGCACACGTAGAAATTCTAAACGCATTACCGGAATTAAATAAATATAATAATAATTATTATTATAAATATAATTATAATAATTATTATTGGAACACAGAATTCCAGTGTTCGTAACAAATTCGCCCCCTCACCGTCCTTCCAAAAAAAAAAAAAACTTGGGTTCGGTATCCCCCCTCCTTTTTTCCACCTCTACTGTGACACAAGTGAAAGGTCACTGGGTGCATTACTTCTTCTACCATATCATATGAACATCTCGATACAGCGTGGACTTGAATTTATCTGCACGAGCTCCTGACAGCGCTCGTAGTGCTGCATGTCGCTACGAGCAACATTACAAATTTTATACACGCGAGTGCAACGTTGAAGAGAAATCGCTGGGTCCAGTTTACATTGTACTTTCTCTCATTTCTCAAGTGAGATAACATCGGAATTACGAAGCCTCGCCGCCTTTGGAAAAATGGCGACGGCTAGAAACCAGCTCTTTAGTGGGAATAGAGCCCAGGCGAATAGAGTGTACACTAACACCTTCCCCTCTTTCCCCTTCCAGTTACCTGCTCGAAAGGACTGCTTTCCCAGGTGGATCAAATATACGTTTCGCTCTTACAACGAATTGTTAACAATTATCTTTCAGTCGTGAGGGCAGCGGGAATTTATTTTGTGGTCATCTCACTTCATGTTAGTCAAGTTACTATGGTACACTTTGTATGTGTGTTCACTATTTTAAAACTATACGAGTACTCTTACGTTCGGGAGTGATTTCAAACACACCACTGTTTGTTTGTAAGCTAAGCAGTTCTAACGAAATGCAATTCCCTTAGAGCAAGAACATGAGGCATCTCTTAGTCGGGATTGCAATACCAATGACAGTATGGAAAATATGATCTTCGCGATAACGGTTGGGCGTAATTTCTTACGTGATGTGTAAACTTACAAGTTCAACGGACGCTCAAAAAAGTTTTAATAAAGTTCTTGATTTGATGTTCAGAAAACAAAATACAGTAACGTGGTTATTACATATTACTTTTGTTACATACTTAAAATTACTTATTATTTATTTGTTTATGTACAAAATTTAATGCGATAATAGTGTATTTGTTCTGTAAATTTTATTGATCAATGGTTGAATTTTGAAAATTACTGTTAAAATACACATAAAGGCGTTTCCCTGTACACAAAATTACTCTGTTACACAACACAATGACAATATCAGATGGTAGCAACAGAAATGCCACATATCATGTCATTTAAGTTAACGTGGTCAGTTAACATACAGAAGAAGCCAGGGACATCTGAATCTTATACATTACAAACAAAAATGGTACGGGATCTGTGTTACATTATTTAAAGTTTCTTCAAAAGTCTCCACATAAGTTTAAATTAAAAATGATATAAACTGAATTCAAAGGATGTTCTCCAAAACAGTAACACGAAACGGGGGAACATACAGATATATCTTCCGAAACTTGTTCGATAATATAAATAGCATTTAAAAAAGTTTTGGTATTTTCTAGAAATTAAAAAATATAAATGGTATGCCATCAAAGATAAAAATTTTTTCGAAACTATCTTATGTGGGTGGCCTATATGTGTAAGTATGTACAAATTTGTCGCTTGTGACTTTTGAAATGCAAAATTTTCATCTTTCTAGTTCAATATCTGTTTCTCTCTTTGCACACCATGTTTTACTCCAAATATATGAATCTCACTTCAGGTAGTGCACACGATGTAGCCCAATGTATTTTCCCATGTGTGCTACTGAATGCAACATTTTTTATAACAATTTTATTAGGATAATCGGTCGGAGGAAAGGAAAGCGTTTCGCAAATCAAACACAACATAGATATCCGTATCATGTTGGGTTCGAACCCGTAACTCCTCGCAGAGCATACTATCTTTCCAATCGATTTCCGCACAAAGATTGTTATGAGATAAATATTTACGAGTTCGTAGGAAAAGTTAAGGAATGATTAACTGCATCTTTTTTATGATTGAAGCTATTGTATTGACGAAAAATATTAATATTACATTTACTATATGAGGATGTGCTCTACCCTAAACGAGCCAAACATTTTAGAAATAAAAAGAAAAATAAATACCTGGTTAAACAAATCCAGTAGATCTTCCACCATGTTTACAAACATTTTACTGGAGAATTGTTTTGGATCCTTTGCATCTTGCGTCGGCGAGTGCTATGACATGATTTATATAATTTGTAACACATCTTTGCAGAGAAACTGGTTCCTTTTGTTTGCTGTATCAGAGCACTCCAGACATCCACGGTAAATTATATATTTCTAAATAGCATAGTAACCCTCTGTCGATTCAGCATTGCGTATTCCAGATATTGTTAAACCAAAATGAAAAACAGTCCACTCATTATTTCATCTCATGGCGTTAAACAATTGCTGTACCGACCCGTTAACTGATTCGAAATCTTGGTTACAACACAATGGGGTCAGCAAAATATAACGCTATAAACCGTCTGTAAAACAAACTTTTTAGAAAAAGTAAACTCAAGAGACGAAAAGTGCCAAAGTAAAGAATAATGTAATAAAACGTATGCCTACCATGGATTTCCAACTTTTACGATATTTATAGCCAAATTGCGTGGTAATACTTTCGAACAGCTAAGTTATGCCTTTGAATCACATGCGAGGCGTGAACACGTGTGCTGATAATGTAAGGTCTATTTTATTTAAGTATAAAAGCTAATCTTCATATAGGCGAACGAAATCAAACGGTTTACTAAACACCAAAAAAACGAGAAGCCATCCCGTTTGTATATCAATCGCGTTAAGCGATTTTCTTTTGCAATTTTTTTGTTTAGTTTTTAAAATGTACACATTTTACTAGAAATATTAACGAAACACGAGTTATTAGAGAAAAAAAATCAAAAACGGAAAGGGAAATATTCGTTAGCTACAAATACGTTCTTCTGGTAGAAGAACACATCGTGTAGGCATTTAAAAGAAATAATGTTCGCCTGTTTTGAAACGACTGGAATAGTTTCTGTGGGAGCTAAGACACACCGGCCTGCCGTTTTGTCGTTGCCACAGTTGGTATGCCATTATTCTGTAATAGGTAGAGACTACTACAAAAATTCGCGAGTTCAATGACCTGTAGGCTAGATCTGACAGTCTTATATAAATTCATGCAGATATATGAACTCTTCATTGGTTGCTTGTTGTGACAGTATTGGGCCTACAGTTTATTGCAGGTTTGTTATCCGCTCATTAATTTCCAGAAGGTGTCAAGCAACGATTTGACCAATTGCAAAAGTAACACGAACGTACAAGTTTATGAATTCCAACTCGTCTCGAAACAAATCCGCGATTTTTCCAGGTCTCTTAGTAATAGGAAACATTAATCGGAATGCTGGCACAGCGGAGTGCGCGGTGCCAAATCGTGATCACACATCGTAGTCGTGAAGCTACAGTGTCAGAACAGAATCACCCTACAAACGTTGTATGGCAGTTTCCGTTCTCGTGCGCCATGTCTCATTTAAGGTTTTTTTTTTTTTTATTTATTTATTTTTTTTTTGAGAGAGAGAGAGAGAGAGAGGTTCCACTTAATGCAGTTGTTAGTTGTCGAATCATTATAGTTTTCACAATATAACACTCATATTCCGATACAAGAGTGTTATAGGCAGGTTAGAAAAGTTGAATTAGAGTCTAAGCGCGGCATACTGCATTTGTGTTGCAAGCTACGAAAGGAACCAGAACAACTTTTCCTCTACATGTTATGGTTGTAAATTATTTATTAAATGAATGTTAACAGTTTCGCTTGGATTAACAAAAATATATTTACAACTAGTCCGGCCCCTATTTTCAACAAAATTCAGTGTGCCAATACTCGCTCACCTGTTTATAAATCGCACTCATACTGAATCAGTATGTTCTGCACACGATACACAGTGCATTAAATGTTATTTGATTGGGAAAAAAAAAATGTATAGGAGCAAAGCCTAGTATGCTGGAAAATTTAGACTTTTGAGTGTTATATTTAGAAAACTATAATGATTTGACAACGAAAAACTACATTAAGCGGGTACTTTTCGAAAGTTCTTTCAGGTAACCAAATAAAAACAATGTGAAATATCACCTGAAAGATGTTTTCGCGTAAAAAAAAAACAGGCCGCGCGTGCGACGCGGTTGTGAGTACGCCCATTGTCGTGCTGCTGCGCGAATGTGGCGTCGACGAGGGAGCTAGCTACCTGGTGATGAAACGCGGAATGTGGCGTCGACGAGGGAGCTAGCTACCTGGTGATGAAACGCGTCACTCGAGACGGATCATCCAAGTTTGGTCAGGTCGCGTCGCTAGGTTGAGCGATGTGTGACTAGCAGGTAGGCGGGCAACCTGGCAGGTGACTCACGGGCGGGCAAACAACACTGACTCAACAGGAAGTCTCGTGTCCTGCCAGCGGTGTAACCCAGACGCTATGTCTTTACTGCGTGCGGTTCCAGCACCGCGCGCCCGTGTCGGGAGGTCACGGGTTCGCAACCTACCGGGTGCCAGGAGTTTTGCCTACCGACGAATCCCCTAAAGGCGAATTGCCTAACGGCGTTTTACCTAACGACGTTTCCCTAAAATAATACCTTCATGAAACACCGCGTTTTCCCTAAATGTATTTCCTTTAACGGAGTTTTACCTAAAGGCGATTTGCCTAACGTTAGGCAAAACGCCGTTAGGCAAAACGACGTGTCTCCAACCTCACCACACCCTGCCTTTTCCTTTTTTTGTATTCGGGCCGCCGTGGTGCGCAGTGGTTAGACTACTCGACTCCAGCGGGGCCGCGATGGCTGAGTGGGTAGACAGCCTGCTCGCCTTCCCGCCAAGGCGATCCGGATTCAATCCCCGGCCGGGTTACCGTATTTTCGCAAGTAGGAATCACGCCGGACGATGCCGTTGGTTGGGGGTTTTCTCGGGGATCTCACGTTTCCCCCGCCCTTGCATTCCCGGCGAAGCTCCATACTCACCTCGCTTCACCCTCATCGGCTCTCAAGACCTCGATGTTACTAGACGCCCAAATCTCTTCAATCATCCATTTTTGTTATAATCTATAGGTGGGGGGGGGGGGGTTCGCGAACTTATCTAAGCATAAATCTGGCTTCAGGTGAATGTACATTCCAAGGACTCTTTTACTACAGTTAATTAAACACACCCTAGAGAACTCCTACTTAATGAGACACTTTGAGGAAAAGAAAGACCTAAACACATGCTACATGTTTTGAAGTGAACCTGGCTATTGACTAGCAGTTGTCAATAAACAAACAGTCGAACGAGCGGCTCATATACGAAACTCTAACGTAAGCTTAAAAAAATCGACACATACACCAATAATTCATGATTTACCCAGCACTCGAACCCGAAAACCAAAGCCTAAGTAGCCTAATCTCGACCACTCTCAACGCGTAAATAATTCAAGTATACGATGGATAGGGACCATAGTTTACCGCGACGACAAAATCTCGATATTCAATACCTTCCGATAAGTGTATAGGCCAATATACTCGGACCGTGTCTTATGCATTACATGCTACTACTTTCTCAGTGGACTTCAGCATATGCGAATTCGACTGTGCCAGATTACATTGGAATACTAATAACAATAATATAATAAATTAGATACTCGTGTTTCATTCCCTTAATTCTAATTTGTATAACTTAAATTCTCCCTCGACGGCAGACGTCAGGAAACCAAAGGGGGAGGCGATGCGGAGAAGAGCAGATAGATCCTAAGCTTTACGTCGAACATTTCAGCGCGGAAGGGGTGAGGGCAACGAGACGTACTGATAATGATGATCTCGGAGCCTCGTGACCACCTACTCGATACTGGAGTTCTGAATCATGCTGTTCGCGAGTTTGATCAACCGTACGGTGTCACCGGCGCCTCAATGTAATGCCCCGGCACAGAGCACTTGGCAATACAGAGGTGAAACATCCGTCTATCCCGCAAACTGCAGCAGCACGAGCCAGAACAAGATGACGTCACACGCGACCGACATGTTGACACGCCGCCGTTCGCCAAGCCGCACCTGGTAACTTTCTCGCCAGCTGCGGCCAGCCAATAGCGAACCTTTCGCAGCACGTGCGCTGTCCAATCAGATACGAGGGCGATTTCTAGAGCCTCGCGCAGCCCAATTAGAGAATTGGTACGCCGACATCGAAGGAACCGTCACGCCGTTTCGCCTATACGTATTTATCTAATCTGTGGCACCCGGTGGTTAGCTAGTATGCGTCTTCATTCATTATGTCATCATTCATAGCAAAAATGCGAAAAATATATATGTATATATAAGATACTTCATTTTTTCGCGGAGGACGGGGGAATTTCTGATCTGGACGCAGAGGGAGGAATTGGCAGGGATGTCTTGGCATCACTTCCACGAGCCTGCTGCTGGATGAAGGTCTCGTCGTCAGCGCCTGCCTGAATTTCCTGGTGACCCTTCCTTGCCTGATGGAGAGGGAGATGTGGGAGAAAGGATGATGGGGGGGGGGGGGCACCCGAGCAGAGTAAGAAGAGGGACCGCCGCAAGCCTTTGATGGCTGCCACCGCCAAAAGCGCCACAAATCACTGGCACCGCCGATAACGGCGACCCCCGCGCGCGAGGCTAGGGGCAGAGAAGGGTCTGTGTGTGTTTGGGGGGGGGGAGAAGGGAGCCCGCCCCTGGAACACAGCGCGGCCAGGCGCCTTCGGGGGCCCTGTGCTTTATGACGGCTGTTCATCACGCACTCGTAAATTACCTCCCCCGCACTTCCGCCCCACCCTTCGCCAACCATCCACCACCCCCTGGCACTGGCACCCCACTCTTCGTCAGCGACCAGCGACGCTTCCCTTCCACCCTAGCTATTTTCCGACGGCTCTTCCCTCCAAGGCTACGTTCTGCAGAATCCTCCCTTAGCCGTCATCTACCGCGGCTCTTGTCGCAAGACTTACCCTTCCGTCGTATCGCTTGCGGCACATTTATAAGGCTGCCATTACGACTGAAGCAACTCAATAAAAGTTTTCGACACTTCCCTCTCTTCCTCCAACCCGCCATCTGGGAATTATGAAATGTTTGCCATACTCTGGAAATAAAGTTATGCATCATGTTTCTCGAAACGACAGAGCATAGAGAGTGTAGTCTCAGGTCAGTATTTCTTGATTACTGCTGATATCTTCGCCTTTGTAATCGTTCGCAAGAAATTGCCTCGCGTTTCGCCTCAACAGTTACCAGCTAAAAATCGATAAATGTAGCGAAGCTGTGGCATTTCGAAAAAGTTTGGGAAGCTGCTATTTAGGATATGTCGTGCGGGAAATTTCAATACACCTTCTGAAATAGAAGTTTTGGCGAAAAAAAAAAAAAAAAAAAAATCGATAAATCCAAGATGGCGGGTGGGAATCCGCCTTAAGAAAAAAAAATATTTATTCCAACACTTTTACGTACGAATACCAAGTCCCTAAATGGAATCCAAGACGAGGGCCCTCGGCGTTATAAGTCGGATCATACCACAACTGCCACAGAGGTCAACTACTACCAAGTGGTGGGCTGGGTGCAGTAGTAAACATGAATAGCGTTAAGAGAGTCATCAGTTCTGTCACTACTGGCTGGACTGGTTTTTGTTGGTGTTTTATAATTCCACTTCAAGCAAACATGTGCCGTCCCGATTCATCCACGAAATGACAAGGCAGGCTCTTTGATGAACGTGTAATCAGTTGCGATTCTTCCACGAAATGACAAGGCAGGCTCTTTGATGAACGCGTAATCAGTTGCGATTCTTCCACGAAATGACAAGGCAGGCTCTTTGATGAACGCGTAATCAGTTGCTGATTGCATTTATATTACGGCTTTTTTTTTTTACAAATGATAGTGGTTAGTTGTGTAATAAATAAAAAATACTGGCAATATAGTGAAAATAAAAACACATTCAGAAAATAAATTTAAAATGAGATAAATTAGTTATATAAAAAAAATCTTATCTGGACGTTAGAAATTAAATATATTTAATGGCATGTGAGGGTCGCATAGATTTAAACTGACAACTAAACTAATCAGTAAAGGAAATACACATGTTAGCCTAAATTATAAGTATAGAGTGTAAATAAATGTTTTATAGATGTAACAGAATAGCAAACAATAAAACAGATAGTCAGGCAAGACTAATGAATTTTACAGCAGTAAATGATTCTACAAAATACAAAGGAAACCAACCAAAAATACTGGTTGCAAAATAATAAGAACAAAATTTTTTTTTTTATAATAAGTCAGGACTATTAACGAATTAGCCTACAAGCACTCAGTATTACAGTTACACGTGCCCGCAATGCAGCTTTATACGCAAGATATAGCCCACTAGTCACACATTTATTTTAAACGTTTAAAAATAGCTCTTTTGTTAATGACAGTCGATAATTGTACGGGTAGGTAGGCTACCCTATGTCGCGAAACACACTCAACTGGCTGGACTTTCCGCTGCGTTGGGGTGACCAATACCTAGACAGGAAGAGGTGCGATTGGAATTCAGGGTACAAGCAGTCGTTATCTCCTGTGTCCCCTTCTCCGTGTCGAAGTGGTTAAACACGAGTCTGCCTCTCAAGTGCGGGTAGATGCATGTATGCGGGCAGCCCCCCCCCTTTTGGAAAGTTTCGTCACCTATTGGAAATGAACCGTTAAAAAACGTTCTGCCTATTCAGGTTGTCAAACGGCGCGAGCAGGAGTTTCATTTAAAAAAAAAAAAAAAAAAAAAAAATTAACTCAACTATTAAATTAAGAAAGATTCACGGCCCAAAAAAAAAACAACAGAAGACGGATACAGACTGAAACTCCGAAAAACAACAGAAACATTGTCGAATCTCGCGGCAGACATCAGAAAAAAAAAAAAAAAAAAACACGACTCACTCGCGAAATGGTGACCTACATAGAACAACTGAAAACCATGCCTTCGGCCCAGCAGGTCAAAAAAGGTCCTAGAAAAAGAAAACATAAATTCATTAGAAATTTAGGACAAAAACGCACACAGACAAAAAATTAACAAATAGAAAGTATTTGAGTCACTGAGAGACCGGGGACGAAGTGGACTGAAGAAAGAAAGAGAATCCACGGAGAAGAAATGAGAGCTACATGAAGGAAAACTCAGAAAATTGAATGGCCGAGGCTTTACGTGATCCGACAGGGTCCAATCGCACCTAATAGTAATGTTTGAAGGAGATCTGTTTACGAAGAGTACTAACATATTTCACATTCGACTATAGGCTGTTCACTGTAAACTGAGCACTTTTCAAAGTCCCGCTTAGGATCTACTTGTAAACACGTTGTGTGTTCTTCCGCCTTATTTAAGCTTAACACTGCCATGGACCTCATCACGTCATTCATGCGTCTGTCAAGTGAAACTGTGAAATTATTAGAATAGTACATATTGTACAAATTTGCTCGTTTTTACACTTCGATGTATTAAAAAAAAAAAAAAACCCAGAAAACGAGAGAAATAATTCAAGTCATCACAAATGGTTACTTAAAACTTTTTATTCGACGTTAATATATGGAACTACTCTCCCCGCCATCGTTATCAACTTTGCAGGGCGCATGTCACTCATTGCGCCCGTTAGAATATATGCAGTTAGGGGCAGCGACTTTTTTCTATGGTTGATTTCAAAAGTGTCCACTTTATCGTGAACAGCTGTTAGTAAGAAATGACTACAAATACGTTTTTTTTTTTTTTTACTATTATTTTAGGCTGAAGGATATTTAGAGTAGCATAGGAGCGTGCAACACACCTCATTTTTAATACGACACCATTAAGTCTCATAGAGACGATCTGTCGACGGACAGATTGTACGCCAGTTTAGTGATATGTTGAGGCATGTGATGCGTCTCGACTCAGTATTCCTTATCGCTCCAGCGCTTCTAGGAATTAGACACCGCTACGACATAACACGCTGCAATTCGCGTGTGGCTTATTTCAACAGTATTACTGAGTTTTCAGGACCATTTTTCAAAACCACTGCTGTTTTAATCAATGTTTCTGATTGGATGTGCATTTCTGTTTATCGGCGTACTTTCGGTTCCCCACACGCCTTCACAGCCGTGCAGTATTGGATTATCATAATTTGGTAGCCCCAGACCAAACGCTCACTAAGGCAAGCAGCCGATGAGAGAGTGAAAGATTCCGGGACACACCCCCACTTGTTGACACACTCCTAGATTGTTGAGTGCCTTGCGCGTAGGTAGAGGCGAGATGGCCCTTGGTGCAGGTGGCGACATCGCCCTTGTGGTCTTCTCGTTTGTGATGTCGCTGCGTGTTATGTCGTAGCGAGTGCCGTATCCGTAGTGCACCAGCTGCGTAACTAACTACAATTTCTGACGACTACGAACACGCAGCTCGCCTTCCTATTTAACTGACGTACAGTTAGTTGCGAAATCTAAACTACCGAGAGTCTGTCTACAGTAATGAGATTTAATTAATTAATTACAGTCACATTGGTAAAACAAGCTCACAACGTGGAATAACTTGGTACAACTCAACAACATACAGCTATTTTGCTGAATAAATATACTGTTATTTAACTCCAGACATCTGGAGTTAACACACGTGAGATGTCAAACGACCATCTAAAGTTAAACCAAAATCGTTAAAGTTAATATCCATATGTTTTCCACCATTTTATGCTATAATGCACAGTAAAATTTGAAGTCCAGTGGGTCGGCTCCTTGCGGCATAACATTGTCCAATTGCGCCAGTGTCAGTTCATCAGCGAGGAGAAAAGTACTTGAAAATTTGCAGCGAAGACGTTCTCTCTTCTTTGTTGCCCGGAAGGACGGAGAGCCCGTTTCGTTCCGGGCGTCAGGGCCGGGCCGCTGTCTTGTCAGGTCGGCGTGAAGGCTGCGCGACGGACATCTGTCGAAACACTCCTCCCTTCTGCGACCCTGACGGAAGTCTCGAGACGAGCGATCGATTATTTACGCCCCGGCGGCCTGCGAGTTTCTCGACTGGCCGGAGCCACCCCGCCGCCCGCTGCTGCAGTGACCGGTATAGTCTATTCACGGTAAAGTGACCACTTTTGAAAGCCCTCCCATTTGGAATAGTAGCCAGTAAATATATTTTATTTTAGACCTAGACGTTAACTTCCGAGTACGGTGGAATAATTACCCTGTGTTAATTACTTACATGTCAATATTTATTTCAAAATGAGATGAAACGGCTAAAAAAAATCGTTGAAAGTAAAAAGTAACTAGGGCTTCAAAAGTGCTCACTATACCATGAACAGCCTATAATTATCTCGAACTTGTATCTACCAATAAGCTCCATTTTTCATGTCGTTCTATTTCGTTGCATAGCTAGATAGTTATCACATTTGTGTTTTTCGTAATTGTTTAACGGCACAAACAGGAATGAAAATTAACAACACAGTTCTCTATCTAAGGCCATGCTCTGAATATCCGCCCCTGCACTACTGTCGTCTACAAAAGCGCTGCACTCCGCCCTGACTGTGTTTGAAGTACGGCACACCAGCTGGGTCACCGCGGAACTACGTACAAGCTTCAGCAGAATTCTGTGTTTCACTTGTTCACTTTTAACATCTGACTTTGCGTTTTGACTTTACTTTTGTTTTCCGACATGTTGTTTCTTATGGAGCTCGACACAAAGGAACTGTCAAAGGTAAAGTCAAGCAGCCATTTTGCCGAGAATCTAACAGAGGTTAGGTGGAAAGCGCGTTATTTTATTGTAGGGCGATTTAAATCTCGGTTTATAAAACGAAGCTCGTCTTAAATTAAATAAATGGCAAACAAATATAATGTGCAGTGGAAATATACGAATTTACATATTTTAATAAAGTAAATAAACTAATTTTTTGCTTTGAAATAAGATACAAATTTTTACGAAGTTCGTAGAACCGATGTTCAATTGTCTTTTAACTCTGACTTTACAAATTTGTATTGTGTATTGGTGGTTTCGTCAGAGGAAGAAACGCAAAGTCAAATACTAACGTTTTCTATCGTGTAAGAAGCTTTACAGTGACTCTTTAGCTCTTTTCTCACCACTCGAGCCATGTCTTTCCTGTGCACCCTACTTCAATGAAAGCGAATCATTTACTGACAGCGGGAACCGCGGTGGTCTAGTGGTCAGACTACTCACCTCTCACCAAGGCGAACCGGGTTCGATCTATCCGAGGGTCACTCCCGGATTTTTGCGAGTGGAAATCGTGCCGGACGATGCCGATGGTCGGCGGGTTTTCTCGGGGATCTCCCGTTTCCCCCGCCCTTGCATTCCGGCGCTTCTTCATTCCCACCTCGCTTCACCCTCATTGGCTCTCAATACCTCATTGTTAAGAGCCGCCCACATCTCTACACTTCACTCTCCATTGCATTTACTGACCAACATTGTAGAAACGTATTTTTTTTTGTAACTTTCATTGCATTTTGTATGTTTGGTAGTGCGGATTATGTTATGCACGACTATGCTATTGTAATTTTATTTTAATTTGACATTGAAAACATTCCCTCGTATATAGTACTGCTCAAGATATATAATTTTAGGCTATTCACGGTAAAGCGAGCACTTTTCAGAGCCCTCTCATTTGAAATAATTGTCAATAAGTATATTTTATTTTTGCCTTAGAAGTTAACTTCCGACTGCGGTGGAATATACACGCTGTGTTTATTACTTACGTTGCAATATTTATTTAAAAAGGTGGTTAAAGGATATAAAAATTGTCTGAAAGAAAAAAGTAACTAGGACCTAAGAATTGCTCACTTTACCGTGAACAACCTATAGTAACCATAGATCAATTTCAAGCATTTCGTCTATTAGAATTACTAAATTTCTGTTACGCTTCTTGTTAATTTAGGTAATTTTTATGTTTTTTTTTAATGTGTACCCATGTGTTCTAAAGGTATAACTAAAGAGAAACAAACAAAAAAAATAAGTTACTTATAGCACAAATAAGTAGCCAGTAATAAATGAGTGAGAATATAAGTATATAATCAAATTTCCTCCTTAAATGCCGACATGAAGTTATTTTTCATTCCTAGCCATGTTTTTTCGGACAAAAAACATGGTGTATGCCAAACATTAGTAGATTTACAGTGTGAAAAAAATCAGCAACAAGACTTTGTATTTCATATGCGACATTCATTTATAGGTTTTACCAATTGCTTAGGAATCTCTCCATATTGAACTTGTTCGGGGTTTTTGACAAGTCCTCTTATCTTACCTTACCACTGTGGCAGCGTCAGAGGTTTCTAAAGACAAACAATTAATCACTGCGCTTAAAAAAGGAGGGGCGGAGGTCTCACGAATACAGACATATGTGCCAAATGACTGAAAAGAAATGGTCATCGATATGCGTGGTTCTCACAAGTCTTTCATCTGGAAATGTGGTCATGTTTCTCGCTAAACTGATTTATAGCGCAAGGAGTTATTCGCGAGAGGTCATAAACTGCAAGTCACGCAGTAAATCCGAAGGAAATCCTCGAAGGCCAAGGAACATTTGAGATTTATTTTATAGTTGTTTGCACATCCCTCCTTCACGCCTGCTAACATGTGAGAGGCTGTTCTGAATATTAAAAAGTGTGAAATAAGTGCGTCAGCTAGAAGAGGGTAATAAACTGGAGGTAACCTCAGTTTCATATTCATTAGATTTTTTTTTTCTCCCGCGCCTTTCTGTTTACGTATAACGGCGTAACACATAAGATCCTGTAAGAATTAAAGCGGAAAATATACTGATGAACTACTGCCGAAGTAATATTTACAGCCGGTAATCAAAGGTTTCATAACTCTGTGATGGCGGCGTTAGCTGTGAAATACGATCGAATCGTAAACGCCACGACGCAACACCACAGCGACAGTCGCCAACGCCGTATCAGGATTATGGCTTTTCTTAAATGTACACTACCGTCCAAGAACTGCTACTGAGCTGCTAGAATACGCATATAGCGGTTTGACGGCACGACGAGAACTTCAACTCCACTTGACGTGTATAAAGTGTTTTATGACTACGCGGGGCAGAACAAACGCGATAGAAGAACTTATTACTCTACAAAGATTTTCACACAAACACGCACGCCAATACACAAGCACTTACATTATCGCGTAAGCTCGGTTCTTCTGGAGGTTTACCTTACATAAGTCGCGTTGATAACATGCTTTATTTGGATGATGAAAGAGTTCGGTATCGCGTATAGGCCGTAGGCTGTACAGAGGCAAATGGAAAAAATAATGTTCTTTTTATTGAGGAAGTCCCATTTTGTCCTTTTGTGTTCGAGTTTTCAGAAACGTAATCAGTCATAACATTCGACTGAAACTGCCTCGACTCACAACACGAAAGAAAGAAAGAAAACACAAAACCGCTTCGTTTCCAAGTTATCTATCTTAGTTTTTAATTGAACTTAATAGATTTTTTCGGCTGTTGTGGCTTTACGTCTCGTCGACAGCATTATAGCCCATTCACTTTTACTTCTCACTTTTCTGAAGCCCTGCTAAAGTTCTACTTCCAGTATATTCCTCCGCCTCATGCAAACAAAGCATAACTAAATGTAGAAATTCACACCAGAGATAGAGCGCACCGTATTCTTGCGCACTCAGTGTAATTTTGCATAAGAACTATTTCTTAGCAGGCATTAACAACACGACTATTTTCTCCCTGTTTATATTCATATTAAATACAAATTAAGTCATATGATTTATACATAAAATATAACTGAAAGTTCTGTTAAACTAAAAATAAGGTACTTTTACGCTACTACAAGTATAAAACGGTTGTGATACGTACATAACATAAAGGAAACCACCAATCAGCGGCTCAGACAATTAAAGAGCTGGGAAGGATGCAGCGCGGTCAGAACAGTACTACCTACTGAATCGTCCCGGCAGTCTCCTACAGTGATTTATGACAACCTTGGAAAACCAAAATCAGGAATCGAATCCGTGTTCTGTGCGTCACCACTGGATCACGGGCCTTGCTTTCACATAACAAGGTAAATAATTTCTGCAATTTTCACTCTCTAGTTACCCGACTCTCAGAATACCCATGATTACTGGAGGGAGAGGATATAATTTGTCCATGAAAGATGAAACTTCGCTTGTTACAAAACACCAAAAAGTGGCCGTGGTTGATTGGGTGCCTGGAGGGGGGAAGGGGGCAAAACCACTTTGTACTTAGAAATGTTTACTTTTCTAATTAATCTTATTGCTGTCGCGGGCACACTACGAATTTTTAAACCTCCGCTGTCAACATTTTCAAACATCACCTAATCCGCTACTTGATTTTCCGGTGCACCAACTGCCAACTCGGTGCAACTTAACTGCAGGAGAATAATGCACTTTGTGGCTACTTAAGGCGGATTCCCACCCGCCATCTTGGTTTATCGATTTTTTCGCCAAAGCTTCTATTTCAGAAGGTATATTGAAATTTCACGCACGAAATATCCTAAATAACAGCTTCCCAAACTTTGTCGAACTGCCACAGCTTCGCTACATTGATTAATTCTTATCTGGTAACTGTTGAGGCGAAACGCGAGGTTATTTCTTGCGAACAATATTACAGAGGCGACGTTGTCAACAGTAAACGAGAAATACTGACCGCAGGCAATGCACTAGGCAATGCTGTGCGTCCTGTCGTTCGAAAAAAATTCCATAAATCCAAGATGGCGGGTGGGAACCTGCCTTAAAAGAGTCGCTGTAGCTGGGTACGGAATACTAACCCATCGGCCTTGGAATGGGCGATGAACGCTAGCATGTCACTGTCATGGTTGGCTGCAAGCTGTATATCTCTTGCAGCCAACCACGACCTGCTACAGGTGGCGCGACTGTTTCGCGTCTCCTTATCACACGCTGCCAACATGCCACAGCATCCATCTTCAATCAATCATAGATTAGACACCGTGTACTCTCAGGAGAAAAAAAAGTATGTACGCGACTTACGTAATACTCGTTCTATGAATACAAGGAATGCCCTCTGCAAAGGAGTGAACTAGATATAGCAATTTTCTTCAACTACGATATTTCTTAAAACCAATTATTTTATAATACATTTTTTAAATGTTTTGTCTTATTATTTATTCTGCTATCATTTATGTATAAAATAGTATTTTGATCAATTTCTGGGAATTTTTGCGTGTAGAATTAGTTTATCATATTTCATTAGTAAACACCAAATCGCTTTATTTTTTTTTTAGGAACTAGCGTGGCTTTTCATGTTCTGTAATATTAAGTATGTAATCTATTATGTACCGAGTTGTTTGCTTAATTTTTGAGTATTTATCTGTATTTGCAATTATTTTTAGTGAAGATTGTTGTACTCAATGTACACGACAAATAGTAACCCGTCCTTAGTGATGAATTTTGTGTGTGTGTATAAATAAATAAATGACGATCTGTGCGTTCGCCTAAGGATACACGGCCACGCTTGGTTTATTTGGCTCGTGAAAGAAGGAACTGTGCGAACGTGGTAAAGGTATATCTATGTAGTTTTGTTGTATTTTAGAATCATTCCGGATACAGTATGGCGGTGCGTAATTTGCAAGAATTCCATAAACAGAAGTTAAAATCGGATCTTTTTGTTTTTGAGGTACCACCAACATTGGGTGCACGCGAGGATATTGGCTCTCAATTAATTTCATTAGCTAAAAAAACTAGCAAACTGCATTATTTATGAACATAATATAACTGTACATTAGTAATAAAGAACTGGAAATGTTATATAGAATAATAGTCAATAAATAGCTTATATTTTAGCCTTAGATATAAACTTTCGAGTGCGGTGGAATATATTGATACAATTTCTCTCTATAGAAATTAAGTGGGCTAACCAAAGCTCGTTAAGGGATGGAGGTCTTAATCAAATAAAATAATTAATTATAACTTTCTAATCTTATTTACAATAACTACAGCAATATTCTCGGAACTCAAATTCTCAAAATAAATTGAAATTATTTATTGTTCACAATTGACACCAATTAATAAAATTTATAATTACGACAAGGAAATCAATGAAATTAAACAATTAAAGATCAGTCCTAATAGACAGTGTATCAACCTATTCAACTATTTTATAATTTATGCGTCCATATTTAACAGTTCGAATATTTACAATAAAATCCGTATTACACTTCAATTCAGCCCCACCTCAGTTCAGTCCATGTCCCGCCAGTCGCAATGTTCTAGAGTCCTCCAAGCGCCCTCACGCACAGTAGGCTTCACTCGTCGGTTTCACACCCTCTCGTCCATTCACGCCACGAACACCTCACTCGCCGTCGTCCCGCAATCACCAGTCGCCGTCCACAATGCACTTAGCTCGCGCACACTCGCCAGGCGGCCTCCGTCAAAGACTGCCGGCCGCTGGGTTGCGGCAGGATATATAGTGTCTTAGGCCGCCACCTAGAATCTTCCCCAACTCGCGTGATGCGTCGCGGAGGGCTGAGGCGCCAGCCAGTCTCACCAGAACATTCTTGCGTCATCGCTAAACGTATCGGAAACTCTAACAGGCGAGAGGAGCTCTGTGACGCCAGCAAGTCTCGCCACGATCGGCATACACGGCATTCTTAAGGGGGAGGGGGAGACAGCCACGAGGACATCGTTCCAGGAAGAGGGGAGGACGAGGTTGGTCTCCGATTACGGCGCGGGGCAATTGAGTCGGTGCCAGCTGCAGCACGTAACAATATACACCGTGGTTATTACTTACATGGTAATATTTATCATGACTAAAATATAGGAAATGGGAGAAAGAAAAAGTAACTAGAGCCTCAAAAGTGCTCACTTTACCATGAACAGCCAACGTAAATAGCTATTGTTGAAAGTGGAGTCTATCAGTTAAGTTGGCAGCGAATGAAGTTTTATCGCTTATGAAGCTAGTGTTTCAACTGTTTACTACAAATAAAAAAGAAAGAATTCGTATTTTATTATTTGTACGTTTAATTTCCTAAAAGGTTTCACGTGGATGGCGCATGAATAATGTGATACGGACTATGGCAGTGTTAATTCAATTCTACGTATGGAAGAAGGACATCCAACATGAGGGAAAAGTAGATCCCAAGCAGGGTTTTATAAAGTGCTCAGTTATGTGTGAACGGGCTATAAAAGTATTTTATCTATATAAAGTTTCTTGTCTTTTTTAATTTAAGATTAAAAACAAACACGTTCGTCAGTGTTGGACACGTGACGTTTGGCAGTTTTGTTGGTTTGGGGTAGGTCAGAGTTGGGCACATGCGATGCGCAGAAGTCGAAGAATCGGTCAATGGTTCCGCCTCTGTATAGGTGTAGGTACTGTGCATTACGGCGGCGACTGTCGCGCGGCTGAGTGATTGATGGGTGACGTGACGGCTCGGGGCGGCAGGAAGTGGCGGCTGCGCAAACAGCCGGTGACGGACAGCACGACGTGCGGTGTAAATATTGCCTCCCCCGGGGTCGCGTCGCCTTGCCTCCAGGCCGCGGGCGAACGCGACGACGGCGCTTTGTCCACCTGGCACAGGCTCCCGTCCTACGCCATACGTCGCACCTCACACTAACTACGAGGTAGACCTCTTATTCGTCTTCTGCGCGTGTACCCAACTTTGACCTACACCAACCCTTCACAACAGTCAAAGTCACATGGTCAACAGTGATGAACGTGTTTGTTTACATCTTAATATTAAAATGACAAGCACAATCATGTATGAATAAAATACGTTTACCAGTATGAATTTAATCAAAAAGCGTTACAGATTGGTTATAGGAAGTATAAAAACATCTCAAATAACCAGTATTCTAATCTTAACCCCAATCCACGTCATTTTTGCTAGACGTATTGGCAGAAAAGCAGTTCGATGTTGGGACACGGAGATTGGTTGTGCGCAGCCAGCGAGATCGGTCTACATTATCTTTAGTGTATGTCCCTAGCTTCTATAAATACCTGTTACCATCTCTCTTGCCTGTTACTGATACTTGTATCACGAAGCAGGAACAATCATAAGTAGAACTCGCTTGTTACTCGACACTCGTGCGATATCATTTCGTACCTGTTCCTACCGTCTGATAGAATTCTATACTGAATACCAATAATATTTAGGGGCGACATTTTATATCCTCTTCGATGACACTGGGCTCGTGTGTGTGTGTGTGTGTATATATATATATACTTTTTTTTAACTACCAGGAGGGTATGCGCTACATAGAGGTAGCGAAAAATGAGCCCAGTACACGCTTAATAAGAGGTATTAGAGAACAAGGTGAGATAGCATACAGATTATCCATAACAGGTATCAGCAACATGTATCGACTGGGAACAGTAACGCCACTTCTCCCACCAGAGAGGAGCCCAAACACCACTCGGATTACTGTCGGCATCAAGTTGATGAATAAATACAGCTCCCGCCCCCTCTCCACTAGTCTTTTCAACTCTACTAACTAAGAGCATGTTTTCCAAATACTCTGTCTCCCTTAGCTTTCTATTAAATTAAATTTAATTGAATGCATGCAATAATTTTAAATTTCTCTTCTCTGTCGCACGGGTTTTTAAGTCTCTCTTGACAGTTTTTCCCTTGCTCTTCCTAGTTAAGACTAGCTCTAAGTACACTTAGGAAGGTAGTCATGGCCCCAAAGTGCAGGCCATGGCTGACAATCCCTCTTTGCCGCGATGCATGTCTCCTGGCATGATTTTCCTTCCTTGTAGGCGTAAGGGGTTATCCCTGAGACGCAATAATATCCCGCCCTACCTTCGGGCCTTCATTTCACATAACACTTAGATTAAGGTAGAGTAGAATAAAAAAACCATGGGAACAGGTACAGGGGCTGTTCCTGAGAAATACTGGTTAAGCTCATCTCTAGATGACAAGGACACAACATGGCGTGGCTGTTCCTCTGATGTGCCAGTAACCGTCTTCTGGTTGGAAGCGCGAGGCTGTGAGACTTGGTTACCAGGCGCTGATTGGCGAATAGTGTTCCGACGTGTCTCTCGCCAGTGGCGCCATTTTGCTGGCGTTCGCGGTATAAGCTACTTGTATCGGCGCTTTGTATTCTTCGGCAATCAACACTGCTATGAGCCTCATCACTTTGTTCAGGTGTCGATCAAGTAAAGCTGTGAAATTAAAAAAAAAAATGTTTTTCACATTTATGAATTCTTATACTTAGAATCATTATGATGTGGCATAATTCGACCGACAAACTTCGTTAAGTAATTCTTTATGCAAAATCAAGTGGCAAATATACCGGACACTTTGTGCCTAAACTAAATACTAAGGGCGAAATAAGTACCCGAAAATTGATATTTTGGAATGTATTTTTGCGAAATATCGGAAACCAGGTGAGATGAAAGTACAATTTGGCGAACTACTTTTATGCTATCGGGATCTTCAACCTAAGAGCAAACTCACATGAATAAGATTCCCCATTATGAAAAAAAACAGGGGTGACCACTCTCTTATTGTCAGCAACTTCGTTACCGTCGGGAATTATAATCATTTGATGCTGGTTTATTGAGCAGTATGACCTACAAAACAAATATGGTCACCTTGTTGCAACTGCCCAGGACCCACCGTTTTCGTTTAAAGTGCACACAAAGTTTCTGCTGGATTCCGCTGCAGCGACAGTGCCTCGTACGTAGGCAATACGTCTACACACGTGTATAGTACGCTGCTGTTCCTACTGTACGAACAATGGCGGAGGACATGTATCACTTAATGTAAACCACAATTGCTACGCATTAAAAAGCTTACGATACTACAGCCGACAATGTGTTCTTGGCAACAGTCGGTGAGAGATTCCCTACATGAAGTTGTGGTATTGCCTACGTGCCTAGAATCGTATTACCGTCAATGCTATGTACAGTAAAGACTATTGTTTATGCGCCTGGACATGTACCGCTGCAGGCGAAGCTTTATGTATGTGCGTCTTGTACGAAAGAGGCGGCACTAGGCAGTTGCGACTAGAGACCCCTGTGTGTCACCTACGTCATACTGTTAAATACGCAAGCGTTAAACGTTTATGGGTCCTGACGGTTCGTATAAACATCTCCCGTCATTAGTAATTCCGAGGACAGAGCGAGGTGGGGCAACAGTAACATATTGGACCCGCATTCGGGAAGACGCGGGTCCGAATCCCGGTCAGGCCATCCAGAAGTCGGTTTACCATTGGTTCCCCGAAGTCACACCAGGCAAACGCTGAGATGGTTCCTTAATAAAGGCCAAAGCCGAATCCTTCCTCAGTTCACTTCAAGTGCCTAGTTGTATGTACCTGTGTCTAATGACCTCGCTTTCGAGCAGACATTAAACGCAGAAATAAACACCTATAGGTGGCTATACTGTATTATTAGCGCGTAAATACGTATTACCTTTCACAAACAAGTCAAGAGTTGGAAGTAACGTTCCCATAATGCAACACTGTCAGGCCATTCGTTTGCGAGCAAACATCTTACTAGAGGCTGTTCAGGGTAAAGTGAGCACTTTTTAAGGCCCTCCCAAATTTTTACTTTCGTCCAATTTCCACCTTCCTGCTGCTTTTTAGTATAAACATTGCAATATGACCAATAAACACAGTGGATACATTCCACGACCCTAAAAATTTAAAGCCGGAGGCTGCAATAAGATATATTTATTAGGGGGCCTTAAAAAGTGCTCACTTTAGCCTGAACAGCCTACAGGTGTCGGACACAGCATGTAGTATAAGACATGTATGTACAGGCTGTGCGAGCGGCCTACACATCAGGCACTAATACCACACTAACTAGGCAGCTCTGTGCGGTATGACGTGTTCAATTCCATGCCTGGCATGACAGTTATCATCCCTCTTGGTGGCCAATTTCTTTAACCCTGCACTACTCATAGACGAGCCGTAAGAGTTACAAGTTTCGACCTTATGTACAAAGGCCACCACTCCGCCGGACAAACACATTCATCCGGCGTTTTATAGTTTCTTTGGTGTGACGAATTTTTTCCCCACAGAGTTTCGTAGTTTGGGCAAACGTGAAAACTGTGTTAGCGGCACATTTTGGTATCGAAATCGTCTACCATGAGTACTACACAAGTACAGACTATATTCTTTTTGTTACAAGTCCTGTAATCAAACCCGAACAACATCGATATCACGGTTCAAAATTTTCAAATTGAAACAGACGCCTTTAATCAACCGCTCGGCTATCGTGATGTCTGGGAGTAAATATATTTAATTTTTAAGCTCAAATTCGCACATAACCTACACTGTAAAATAAATTTGAGCTGAAATTCCCTTACATAAAAGGAAAGACCTCTACATGTAACGTAAATTACCTCTTATATGTTGAGTAAATTTACATAACAAGTTAAGTACTATTCCCCAATCGTACGGGAAAAGTACCTGACAAAAGTGGTGGAAAAATCCCATACAAGGGTAAATGAACTATAGTGTATAATAAAATTATATCTAAAAACATTCCGGAGTATTATTACTGTTGATTTTTTTATTACCTATATTCTCAGACGAATAGTACCCGAAACTTCAACTTGCTGGTGGGTGAGCGCGAACCATGATCCACTTTCACGATTGGCCGATGTGATATCCATTACTCCACGACGACAGCGTGACAGTAGCAGCTAATATTAGCGTGTTAAATAATTGTTTTTTTCACCCGTCCCCCACTTAGATGTTGAGACAATGCTGAAGAGATGCGCGCGTCGTAAGGTAATTTTCCCATCCAAGTATGGGATTTCCCACCACCATGTACGTGAATTTTACTCCATAATGCGGTAATGTTACCTTACCTGCGAGGAAACACTGTGTTTCCCCCACAAATTTGCGAATATAACCTTACACTTGTTAGGTGTTTTTCCCATTATTTTTTACAGTGTATCTCAAAATATACAGCGTTAAATGAAGGGTTGAAAGGGTATTCAAGAGGCACTATTTTCCAACTTGCTTTAGATTGACTAAAAACAAAAGCTGTGACGGACAGGATGTGCGAGTTAGTCGCGGTCTCACATCTGCGTCCACCCGAGTCTCGCGGCCACGCCGAGATTACGCAACAGTCGCGAGCGGAATCAATTCCCCGTCGTCGATGAGGTTCGTTTTTTTTTCTTCTCTCTCTTCCTTTCCTCCTGCCGGGCGTAGTTTCCGCGATTCGGTGGATCGATCCCGCCGCGGGGCGGGAGGGGCAAGATGGTAAAAAGGTGGGCCGAGACCCCGGCGACGCGGGTTCCGAGTGACCTCGACAGAGTAAGGAGTCCAGGGGCGAGAGAGAGAGAGAGAGAGAGAGAGGGTTGGGTGAGTAATGAGGGGGGGGGGGAGGTGGTGCACAACAATGGCCGCCAGACGTCGCCTTCGCGGCACGTACTGAGCTCCAATTGCGGGTGGCGGGAACAAGTGGATCGCGTCGGCCGGAGTAGAGCCGAGCGCTTGTCAACTACATCGTGGCCAGAGAGGTCCGGCACCTGCGCGCGAGCTGCACAACACCTCCACGTACAGAAGCGCAACTGCGGCGACGTCAGCTGCTGGCGCTGTGTTCCATTCCAGTGCAACGCGACCTCGATTCCCTCCCGTCTCACCCGCCCAAGTTCCCCCTCTAATGACCTACCTACCCATAGGCCGTTTACGGTAAAGTGAGCACTTTTAAAGCCCTAGTTACTTTATTCTTTCAACCAATTTATATCCTCCCACCACTTTTTAATGTAAACTCTACCATGCGAATAATAAACCAAGTGTGTGTATTCACCATGCCCAAAACCAAAATTCCAAGGCCACAATGAAATGTATTTATTGGCTATTATGTCTGATGGAACAACTTCAAAAAGTGTTCACTTTGCCGTGAACAGCCTATACCTACCAGCCCATGTTTCCTTCATGGGAAATAATTCGGCAGTGAATCCGGACGTCTGTGTTCGTTTCCACCTCGAGTTTTACTATGTCGAATTTCGCTCTACGCGAGTTTCATTTGTCTCTGTGGCGTTCGCAAATATTTCCCACGGCCGCACGTGGTTGTAAACACGAAACAAACAAACTAAACGCGCACAGTTGCGCATCGGAAAACTATGTAGGGCACGAGAAGAGCAAGTTGCTCGTGCCCTTTGCTGAAGGGCGGGATGCGTAATGTGCCCTAGCTGTGAATTCTGACAGCGACGAATCGACGTCACTTCCGGGGCACGGAGCCACGGTGGCATCGGTGTGGTCGCGGTCGAAGGGCGAAGGGCAACTCTACCCGACTTTCCTCCTCCCACATTTTTTCCGCAGCGGCGTAAGTTAACATAAAATACTGTTTCTCAAGGGTCCCGCCTGGCTGCGCCGCCGAGCCACAGAGTAATTAAGAATACCGAGGTGAAAGCGTCGCTTACAGAGCGAACTCGGGTAGTCAGATGCACGTACGTCTGGAAGAAACACTGCAGTCACAAAGGAATCAGTCCATGAACAAATAAGAGCGAATCTTTGGAACAAATAACAGTGAATACTAGCCTACGTACGGCTACCAGTGAACTCATAAATGTTTTCCATTCGCGCGGAAACCGCGATCCGCGCTTGAGAACTACAAATAGCTCTCCAGGGCGTAGCTGCTGCCATTGCTTCACTGCGCTGCGAACAGCAATTTGCCTCACCGCCTTGAGCATTTCCACAGCACGAACGAGCTACATGAAGCACTACATACCTTGTCTATTGCATGAATTGTTACTCAGCGATATTCAGCTACCATTACGGTAAAAAAAAAAAAAAAAACACCAAGTACTGCACACGTTTACCAGCGATTTAATATTTTCCGAGGACGCAAAAAGCTACACTGAAATGGCAATTTTTGTCATAAAGGTCTCAGTAAACCCTTTCGTTGTTTGCAGGAAAATTTATTTCAAGCTAATACAGAAGTGGTGTATGAATGAGTAATAAAACAAAAGGGGTTTATCTCAACACTTCCATTGTGCAGCTTATTTTAAGAGCAGTTGCCACCGCATAACGATTTCAACGACTCTAATACGCTAATCTATCAAACCGGAAAAGCAACACATCACGCAAAACCCCTTTAATGTCAAGTCTTCCAATGCGCGCATAATGAACGTCCTCTTCGCGTGTGCAAGTACAGTCCGAGGACGCAGGACAAAAATAAACAAGACGCCAAGTCACGAGTGGACGCCTCAACATCCACCGAACGGCAGGCTTTCGAGGGGGGGGGGGAAGGTTGAGCGCCCGCCAACGGCAACGTCCGACATGTTTACCATATGCAAAAATCCACGACGATCCTGCCGGGTGTCAAACCCGCGTCACTGTGGCGGGAGGCTAGTGGTCTAACCACGACGACATTTAACTGTGACTGAAGACAAACACACTTCCGACGAAGCTGCTACGAGGTGCCCGCTCGCCTGAAAACATTTACCTTTATGAGACACGCAAGGTATTAATGGTGAGGCTGGCTCGTTCGGAACGTGTATCCTGTCGTAGGCCTATAAATGATAATACTCTCAGTAATACGTTCAGAGTATTTGTTAGGAATGTAATTTCAAGTGTTCTCCTGGCTGTTGCTTTAATTGGCGGTATGTTTCATGTGTGGAGTACCACTATACAATATAGGGTATTCATGTTTTTAATGCCGCACAGTAGAGTACTATACAACGTTCTATAGGCTGTTCACGGTAAAGTGAGCACTTTTGAAAGCCCTCTCATTTGGAGTAATGGTCAAAAAAATGTGTTGTTTTTTGTTAGTCTTAGGCGTTAAATTCCGAGTGCGGTGGAATATACACACTGTGTTTATTACTTACAAGGCAATATTTATTTAGAAATGTATTTAAAGTATAAGAGATGGATGAAAGAAAAAAGTAACTAGGGCCTCAGAAGTGCTCACTTTAGTGTGAAAGGCCTATAGTAGAGAAGGCATGACATTTTTCTTAGTCGTACGGGTTCCGAATTTTTCACTACTCAGGAATAAACTTAACATTTACAGTGCAATTTCAGTTCTTGTGGTGCTGCGTCTGTAACCTAGGATAATTTCACGTTCCTCTCCATCAGGTTAAACAAATGTTTCTCATTCTAATTTAACTGAAACACTTTAAAAAAATTTCAAACGATCAGATCATGCCTGTATTCAAAATACGACTTTCCGGTTAGCAAACCGACATAAACACTCAGAAAAAAAAAGATGCTGTTTCCTTTCTTCTTCTACTTTTTTTTTGCCGTGTATGTTACACGTGTTGCGACTGTTCGTAAGAGTCCCAAACAGGAGAAAGAGAGAGAGAGAGAGACTGAGTGTGTGAAAGAAAAAGAGAGGTAAAAGTAGGCTATGTAACTGTGTATGGAAATTCACGATGAACTCGGAACACGCCCCAAATCGCTGGCAGAACCAACCGCCAATATTACCTCTGATTTTCTCCCCTTATCTGATCCAAAGGAAACCGGAGGTGCGATTACGAATGAGGGTTCCCCTGCCTTCAAAACACGAGAGTGTCATCAGATTACGGCGGCTACAAGAGTTAAGTAGGTGGGGGATGCGAGGCGCTCGTGAGGCCGCGCTCTTATTTCATACGTCGACTCGCGATAATTGAAAACCCAGTTCACAAATACCGTAAAATTCGGCTGTCACACAAATATCGCCCAGAGAGATAGATACAGCATGCTTCGCCGAGGGGACACGTATAAAATTGGCGAACGCAGAATCGTCTGACGTGGCGTGGTTAAAGAGGCGTTGGGGGGGGGGGGGGAAGGAGGTGGGGTGGGAAAGTTGCACTCATAAAGCGGGACGATAATGACCCCACGAGACATTAGCGGCAGCGGGGAAAAGTCGTTTGCACAGACGCAGACGGGTCAGCGAGCGATATGGGCTACCTGCGCACGGGGAAAGGTCCACAGAGAGAGACGGACGCGTGAAATATGAGTTGCCTGTTTGGAGACAACGGACGAAACAGACATGCACCAGTGTTAGAGACTTCCGCTAAACTAAGCCAATCTGCAGCCACGCAACTTAAGATGACAATTTACCTCTTCTCCACCAGGCACCCTTTTCCAAAAATCATCTTTCCGTCTGAATCTGATGTACTCTGACTCACCCAGAAGAAATGCCTGGGTCATAAATACCGTGATATCTAAACATTTCTAACTTGGTGAATTCCTTTGCTCTTCGTCCCGCCCTGAACTGCAGGGAAGCCGAACTGGTACTGGGTCAAGATCCAGCCTACGGCATGGTTCTGAAATTTAACCTCGAGCTGGTAGGCAAGTTTATCGGAGCACCATCTGACAAGGAGGTGCTAACTCCTGAAGCCTGTATATGCATTTTCTTAGAGAGATTATTGATGCCATAGTTTTAACAACCACGCCATGGAGGTCGGCTTTCTGGCATGACCTCAGTGAGCAAAATCCAGCAGGTCTATGACACAATGCATTTGTTTCGCTGGCGGCGTTTATCTTGGGAAAGACGAGAAATGCCCTTTAAGAGACATCACGAATAATTTATTGAACGGGTCGCGTCACACGAGCGATGAAACAGTCTGCTTTGTCATATTTCTGGGGGCCCTGGTGGTGTGTAGTGCTACTCACCTCCCACCGAGGCAAACCTGGCTCCACTTCCGGCGGGGATAATCCATAATTTTGCGAGCGGCAAATGCGGCGGACGTTGCCGCTAGCTGGCGAGTTTCCTCGGGACATTCTCGAGGAAACAAAACAGAGCGCAGGCCGAAACCAATCAACTCAGTTATCGCCTCAGAGTAAACGCTGTCGATTTTTTTCTTTACTTATTCTAAATGTAATCGATACGTTACTGATAATTGTGAGTCCACAGTAGCGAATGTGCACAAACCTGCTTGACTATTTTGTTTTCTCTTCTCCAGTTCCGTTCACATATATAACGTGATGTGTCTGTGTTGTATTGGTGGACCTTAACCTGTACATGGTACTACGTATCAGGTTGAACATATGGGAATGTTAAGCATCACTACTATACAAAGTTGGGAATATCTCTACGCATTCGACTCTTTCCTGAGCAACTGTAGGAACATTGCCATGCATGTACGGGAAAATATTTTGCCATTCGCACTTTGTCGTTGTACGTGTACACTGGTATGGTAAATTTACAAATAATTTCCTAAGAGTGTAATTGCACTAAGGTGACCATATTTTTCTAATCCGACTTCGGGACGCTCGTTTTGGCTCATAAATGGTCGGTAGTGGGAAGGGATGAGTAGTGGAGTGTGCCGAGGAAGAGGGGGGGGGGGGTTGGACTGTTTACAGGGGGTGTGAATACCATTGTTGTTTTTTACAAATTATTTATCATAAGACGTATGATTTATTGATTATAAAGACACTAAATTAAAACAATGACACTCTTTGTTATTTTACTTTTATCAAAAAATTGAGTTACAATAACTATTTTACCTCGTCATATTTTGCAGATGAATGAATTTTGTCAACAAATCCACCCAAAACCGGCCGCTACACCACGAGTCCACACTGTCAGGTCCCAACATTCGGGACAAACGACAATCGGGACTGTCCCGGAAAAATCAGGACGTCTGGTCACCTGGATAGCCGAGTCATCAATTTCCATGGAAACTGATGACTCGGCTATCCAGGTGTAATTTAAGGTACTTGTCCGCCCGGGCCATCTGCTCACCTGCGATACGTAACCGCACCTTCGGCACACTCGTGCCTCGCCGTCGGCGACGACATCCGCCGAGCGTCGATGCGCGCCCCCACACGCCGCCGCGAGCGCCCGATAATAACAAGAAAGCGAGGGAGGAAGGGGAAAAAAAGGCCTTCGCTCCGCTACGTATCGCTAAACTCTGCCCCGGCCCATGTGTCATCGCGTTTATGGAAATTATCCCTTTCCCCTACAACCCCGCATCAACCCACACTCGCGTAGGGAGTGGAGAAGGACGGGGCGGGACCTGTGATAGCAACAGAACAGAACAGAACAGAACATATTAAAATGGCACCACTACCCAGTTGAAGGCCGTAACTGGTCTTAGTCACTGAAACAAATTTGGAAAATAGTCGAGTGGAAACATAACATTTGTCTCGTTATAAAAATTAAAAACAAGATACATTTTAAAACTACAGAGGCTTAATATTATCTTTTGTTATAATCTAAAAAAAAAAATTCGTTATAGTTTTAAAATGTCCATAGTTAAAATTCCTCTGCCTCCACCCTTGAACCCTCACCCCGCCATCCTCTCCGGAGACAGAGGGCCGACGATTGTTGTCGTTTTGTGAGGTGTCCGTCGTGTATTTGGTGTTTGAGTCGGTGTTGTGTTGGTGTCAGTGTAATGTTGCTTGTGTAGGGTGTTGTACAGTGTAGATGTTGTTCCTGTAGTTTATTTGTTTTTGTGTGTATCTGTAATATTGATCGATGTCTTTCTGAGTCGGACTACATCAATAGACGAGATTATGTTATTGTTTATAATGATATATGTTGTATTGTTAGTGAGGGCTAAAGAGGAGCATTTATTAATTTAGTTTCGGAAATTATACTAATAACAATTATTAGATCCTGTGAGATCAACAGCGTCCTCGTTTCCTAAACCAGTGCTCTAGCCGTGGACATCACGCCATATGACTGAATTCCCTACTGCAGTCCATATGAACACACGCCAGCGCCACCAAGAATCATTACTCAAGCTCTATGACTCATGCGACTTGAATGCTTTATTCATAGCGACCTGTAGAATTCGCGGATTACTTTTCAAAGGACAAGTCAGACTTCAAAACGTCGTCGGTTCGAAGCAGTTCTGCAATTGCTCCACAGCCTGAATCACGACCTCTTACTGTGGAATCAAGCAACCACAGAGGAGTTGATATACGATGTAGTAGACGAACGAATGACAAATATAGCGTAACGATTAATGAACTCGTGAATGTTGCAAGTCTTCACTGATTCCAGTTGGAGGGCAGGTACAACTTCATCTTCAGCTTACGGGAGTGAAGGCAGTAGGAGCTGCAGCAGCTATGGAGCGCACACGGAGAGGAACAGAAACAGTAGGTGGGGCTCGACTTCTCCTCTGCAGTGACGTCATCACAGCCGGAGCCAATCGCTCAAACGAAAGTGGAAGGAATCTGCCATGACGTGTATAGTACGGGACTACCCCAGCATTCCCCTCGAGGAGTGATTCCGGGGAACCGTGGGAAACCGAAAACAGGATATCCAGGAACGGGAATCGAACCCATGTTTTTTTTTTTTTTTTTCCAAATGCGAGTCCGATGGTTTACCACAACGTCACTTTGCTCAGTGGGAACAGCAAACACTCCGAGAAAAAGAATCGCGCAACGGAGTGTGTGTTATCTCACGTACTTGTTTCCAACGAACGGAACTAAGCAGGTAGCGTGCGTTGTCGGGAGATCCCCGAGAAAACCCGGAGACCAGCGGCATCGTCCGGCATGAATGATACCCCACGCACAAAAACCCGGGGGCGACCCCGCCGGGAGTTGAACCCGGTTCGCCAGCGTGGGAGGCGGGTGATCTACCCACTTAACCACCGCGGCCCCAGTGGTCGTGTGAACTCTGCGAACGACGGCGGTAACTGACAGCAACTTGAGTGCCAAGGTAACTGCGGAGAGAAATCGGCGTGTGAGCTCCTGCTCGAGAGACGCGGTGTTTGTAAACCACGTGGTCGTACGAGTAGAGGTGGCAGTTCGCGAGAGACTGACTCATTCATTCACTCTTGCTGAGTTAGAGCATTCACTGTGCACTTTTTGTTGATAGGAATAATCTAATATTTCAACAGATTTAATATAATAATATACTGAGCAAACAATTTATTATTTGCACTAAAAAAAAAAAATCTCGAGTGGCGAGTGAACCCAGGGCGAGGCAACACCCACAGAGTGACGGGCTTTCCAGCTGGGATCCGTATCTGCCCGTCATCCCCGAACATGACGACATAAAATGAAAGCCTAGGATGGAGCGGCGCTGGAATGCAAGAGCGGGGGGAACGGAAGTACCCCGAGAAAACCCTCAGGAAAGCGACATCGTCCAGCACGATTCCCACGTGCGAAAATCCGGGAGTGAACCCCCGTCGGGTATCAAACCCGGATCGCCGTGGTGGGAGGTGAGCGCCCTAGCCACTACGCCACCGCTGCCCCCCCCCCCAATTATTTGCGATGTAACATATCGACTGATTATACGTCTTGAAAGATTTAACATTCTAACATTGCAAACAAATTAGGAAATAAAATTCCACTATTTTAGAAGGGTTTATTAAACACATATTAATTATTAAAAAAAAAAAAAACTGCTTTGCTTTCCTGTTATAAAACTGACGTTTAAAGCAGCGTCTAGAGGCAGCAGACTTATGCCAAAACAAGTTGCAAGCGCTTAACATATCACAAAGGACAGGTAACATAGCTCACCGCAACAACTGAACGATTAATAGCAGGCTAATTAGATAACAGTCTTTGCACCTTTGCGATAAGTAAATGCAAACAATACAGCGGCAGAAAAACAAGCGGTTCATCGCGTATCCATTTTATTAAAAAATCGAGAAGTTAGATAATAACTTGGTAAGAAAATATGATAGGGAAAAAGTAACAAATAAATAAAATAATAAACACAACAAACAATAGTGCTTTCAGTACCCAGTACACCGTAACTCACATAATATTCGCAGTTAAAATTTTGGTTTTCGAAAAGTCGAAGAAGACTGAAAATAAAAGATAGCACGCATTAAACCGCAATGCATAACGTAATTTTTAATATTTATCATTTATCAACGTCCTGTGCTAAATACCTAACAGATTTTGCACAATAAACCTTGCATATGAAAACTTAAAAAGTCACATTTACTACCAATACCTGAGACCAGACTCGAATTGACGGTTTCAAATATTGCATGGTACAACACTAATTTATAGATAAAAGTAAAACACGTTGAAATAATGACTATTATCCTTAAATCCCACCACCTATTTTTAATTTTTTAACCTGGCTGGTGGATAACGAACTAATAAACGACGTATCGGTTATTCACTGTTAACTGAAAATTTTTGAAATAGCTGCTTAGGACCTGCTTGTTATTTTGTGTGCTTTCGCAATGTGCAAAATTAACTTTACCATCGGCCTGGTCACTCTGTTAATAAGTCATCGAAGTAAAACTGCGGGGCTTGTAGGAAAAATGAAGGTGTCAATAACATGCGAATTCACGCTGTTGTGTTTAGAAAATATTGAAACGCTGACTTCAGTGTTCATTCACGGTTACCTCCAGCTTCTCTGAAGTCCCGCTGGAGTTATACTTTAGTTCTTCTGCACATGCTAACAAAGCGAAACCAAGTCTAGAAAATTACACCAGAGAAACAGCGTACGCAAGTTTGTGTGCGTTCAGTTTAGTAATATCCTGCATGAGAACTATTGGTCACTAGGCATTACCAACACACATATTTTATCTCTATTTTTTTTAAAATTCTTATTGATTATAAATGAAATATTACAATCTATACAATTAGAAAATAATAAGCTATTTTTATTTTAACAGAAATATAAAACGTTTTCGCCACGTGGCATATTTAGGAAGCCGTCAAACACGTAATATATGTATGGGGTGATTTTTCAAACGTTTGATTCAAATGTGTGAAGAAACTGCGACCAGACTATAGCAATAAATTTAAACATTATACGTACTCTCAGTGCAACGTTAAGAAGTAGAAGTAGATTATATTAAGTCACTGGCAATTTAACTGGAACCGTGCGTGTGTACGATAGTGTATAATCCATTCACGGTTACTTCAGACTTTTCTGAAGCCCTGCTGAAGTTCTACTTCCAGGATATTCCTCCGCCTCGTGCAAACTAAGCTAAACTAAGTCTGAAAAATTACACCAAAGGACAACATACGAAGTTGTAGTAGTATTTTGTATAAGACGTATTTCTCACTAGGCATTACCAACACACACGTTTTCTTGCTGTTTTTCATTCAAATTATTTATAAATGAAGCAATATAATTCCCAGATAAAAAATGAACAACATTTAAATCTAACAGAAAAAAAAAGTAACTGTTATGAGTACAAGTATAAAACGCATGTTATATTTACATGGCATATGTTGGAAATAACTAAACACGTCATACAGATTTTTCAAAGGTTTGATTCAAAAAGGGTGAAGAAACCGCGAATAGTCTATATATGTGCACTTACGGCAGTGAGTTTTTCCCATAGGTTGATACATAAGTGCTCACTTAAGGGTCCTATGCACTGAAACGTTTTCTGTGAAATAGTTGTTTGCGCCTAAACGCGTGTCTCGGTGAATAAATGTTCTTGAAACACGAGGTTTCACAAGAAAGGAAAAAAAAAAAAACTATTGTCTTTGTCGCTATCTTTTTACTTTTATCATATTAAGTGTATTAATGGAGAAATAAATCGTGAAAGTGGTCAAATATCGCATTTTTAAAGTTTTCCTATGAATTTTCTTTAAGGGGTAAGAGAAAAGTACGATTATACGCAGGTAGTTTGATCTGTGTACTTTCCATCGCGTGTAATAAAACCCCCACAGTTACAGATCTAATTTACACAGTAAAGTGTTACGACGGAAACACTGCGCGCCTTGCGCGTAGGAGCGATGGGGCGCTAGGCGTGCGTGTTAGTGTCGCCCGTATCGCTCCCTCGCTTCTTGACAATATCGGCTCCCATTTAGGTACTAAAAATTAATTCTCGCAAAAGCTGTAGAAATAAAGGATTGTGGCCTTAAGAGGAGTGTGTAACAGCGCGTCCAAGGCCAAGAAGCGGGGGAGCGATACGGGCGACACGAACACGCACGCCTAGTGCCTTATAGCTCCTACGCGCAAGGCGTGCAGTGTTTCCGTCGTGGTCCTGTACTGTGCAAATCAGATCTGTAACAGTGGGGGTTTTTTTTTTACATGCAATGAAAGCTCACGGATTAAACGACGTCCGTATGTTTGTACTTTTCTCTTGCCGCTTTAGGAAACTGCGTAGGCGAGCTTCAAAAATGGGATATTTGACCATTTTCACGATTTTTTTTTCTCCCTGACTGTACTTAATATGTTAAAAGTAAAAACATAGAGTCCAAGATAATAGTGTTTTACCTTTTATAGTATAGGGTTGTTTTTACACAACGTATATCTAATGAGATACGCGAATACGCGCAGCAAACGACGATTTCACAAAAAAAAATGTTCCACTTCGCACTCGTCTTAATGGCGAATGGGAATCAGAGCCGACACAACGCAGGCGAACTTTCCTTTCTCGTCAGACAAAAGGAAATACTGCTTACATGGTGTGAACGCAAGTAACCCGTGCAAGACAGCGGCTTGCACGCAAGACAGGACAGTCATTGGGAGGGACTCCACGCCGCAGATAACGCACAAGCCGGCAGGGCGAACTGCTCGACAGAAGTCGTCGCCTTGCGTCTGTCAGGACAGGCGACGGCACCGAGATACCCACAAGCTCTCCCGGACTCCTAACCCAAGGCACGAATGGTGGGGAGAAAAAAAAAAAAATTTCCCCCAGCTGATAACCTAGGAACCTTGTGTCCTCTCCGCTCCCCGCGGCTAATGGAAGCAGGCGCCATCGCAGAACCAACCGCGGGGCGTCTGCTGAAAAACAGTTAACCCTCCCCCTGCACCCCTTTGTTAAGTCTTACAATTTACACGCACCTCATCAAATAAAAATACCGATAAAATGAATTTTCGTCAGAAAAAAAAAATATATCGACGCTAGTACAGTAGTTATTTTTATCATTATCAAACTAAGCGTATTAAAAAATCGTAGAAATGGTTAAACGAAAGCGAATTTTGAAGCGACGGGGCGCTGGGTGAGCGTGTTGTTTTCAACTCAAGACCCGAACACTATCCCCTACATTCTGAGGTCATTTGAAAAGAAATTAATTTAACTTCTGGACTCGTTTAATGATTTCGTGGAATAAACGTGTATTCTTAAAACACTCTGCGACGCAGTTAAAACACCAGACGGGGGGGGGGGGGGAGGGGGGTCCTTTAACACTATCAAAAAAAACAGACTTTTTTCTTAGATTCTCAGGGTGTTTTATGATTTCGTGATACGACATCCATGATAGCTTGATTAAAAAAATTACCAATCACCACAAAAAAATTCAGGACTTCAATCAGAAATCTTGATTCGTAATAATTTCAATAAGTAATTCTTAACACACACTTTGGTTTCAACTAAAATGTTAATCAAAGTGACAGAAGTGTCATGTTGCAATTTCTGGGAAATCTGACAGTTTATTTGGGATGAAGGTTCGTCTTCTAACAATATTCATTTTAAATGTCACATAAAATTTTCAAACTTATATACGGGAAACAACACAGCAAATTTCCAAGAAACAGTCATGACATTATAATAACATGAACAATTTTTTTCTGAGATTTGAACAAAAAATATACACAAATCTAAGGTCCCGGTTACACGGCACGCTGAACTAGTTAGTTAATGTAAACATGTTTAGGCGGCTATATTTATACATGTTCATTTAAATGACTTCCCAAGTGAACATGTTCACATAGTCACACGACAACCTATTGTTGCGGTCGCAATCGATAGCAACGTTTTATGTAGCATATGCCTATATATGTACGTTCGCCGGGGCGTTGTGTCTATAGTGACATTGGGTTGTGTTTAGGTTATGGTTGCATGACGAAAATATATTACCTATGGTACAACCGTGCGGCATACATTTGCCAGTAATTTGTCAGATGAAGAGCCTTGGAAAACGGTGTTGCAATGGTGCTGGTTAATGAACCATATAATTTTACAATATACTCAAGGAGAGAACACGACACTTAACGAAGACTTCGTCGCCAGAAGAGGCGTCGAAATAAAATATTTATTTGCGGGTTTTACATTGCAGTCACGTCCTATGGATTGATTATATGTGGGTTATATTGAAGTCTTGAGCTATTGACTACCATGCTGGTTCATTTCTAGACACCGCCATCAGCTCCTGATGTACCCTTTCTGCCGTCCACAAATTAATTAAAGCTTTTAGACTATTCATAACCCCAAGTTTCACACCTGTAACAATGACACGAACGTTTTTAACAGTTCTCGTTTTGTAAAATGTAGAATCGCTTTTAATATTATCGTAACATTATAATGTTAACCATGTAATCAAGCAGTAATTTCTTGTATGTTTATGAATTTGATTTGGCGTTTAATGCCCGCTGTTTTCGTGTCAGTGGACGAGTCTGAACCTCTGACCACAAATGGTACACATATGCTCCTAACACACACCCACAACAGGGCATAACACAACATAAAGACTACTGTGCTACAAATAAAGCTGCAAACGTGTCGCCCATAATAATACATTAAACTTGACACATTTCTAATTACAGCTGTGGATCATTTCAATTTACGTGGTTGGCTTAAGACCAATCATCTGAGAACATTGAGCGGTCACAGTGTTATTGTTGCAGGGCTATATTTATAATAATATCGTACGAAGCAAATAGTTTTAATTAATTAATACGATGAAACATTTAACCATCAGATAACTTACCTGTTGATTTTCTCCGTGTTGCTACACGAATTCCCGCTGTCTGCCTTTTTATCGCAATGGCTTGTTGACGCCTGACAAGCCAATCATCACAGCCAAGCATGGAAGAAATGTTCCGAAGTGCATTCACAACCAGTTTAGCTTGAACACGAAGTGACTACGCGGTCGGAACATCTTCAGAAGAGGAGGTGCCGTGTAACCGTATACAAAACTAAACATATTTAAAGAGTGAGTACGTTTAGCGTGCCGTGTAACCCTGGCCGAAAATTTCTCTAACACTGGTTTAATTATTTCTTGAAAAATTTTTTTTTCTCTATATTTATACTTTTCCATTGACTATTGTTTCATGTAACAACGAAAAAAATATGTAATATGATAACATATATTTCTATATATAGAATGTTCTTAATGAACTCTGAAGCAAACTTCTGATGTCACGTGGAGCCTACAGTCACATAATACGGGATACGAAATTAAATATAAATGCTATTTTTTTACGGAGAGCCCACGGACGAAGTGACATGCCGGGGGAAACAGAAGAACCGCGAAAAATCTCACCAGTCATTGGCAACGCCCGCCCCAGAAAAACCAGGGTGCGCGGTCGCCGTGCGATAACTAAGGCTCGCCTACACAGCACCTGGAACTTGAGAAATAAACAGGCGCATATAGTATATTTATCGCCGGCTATTAAATCACCGTCCGAGGCAGGGCTTCAGCATTCCGCTGGCTGTAGCTAGGGATAGGCACATCTCGCGAGTTCCTTTCAGGACAAGATAGACGGCAAACACGTGTTGTACACTGAAGATGGCTCTGCAATTGGATCGCAGTTTATTAGACACGCCTTGGACGACTCTGAGCCAATAGCAAACTTGCAAGGAAACGAGTAGCGAGTGCCATACTACCAAATGTGAATTAACGCTAGCTGCTCTATGGGGCAGCAGCCAATGAACAAGCATCTGAGGCTGGAGTATACACATGACTGTGGAGTCTAACCTACAGGTCATTGAACGCGCGAATTTTTCCTATCCCTGGTTATAGCTCATTTGAGCAGTTTTACCATACGAAAGACGCCACTAACCAATGTGAAGACCAAACATGCGTTTTATAAAGATTGATGTGTAGAGGAACCAGACGAGCACAACTCGTCGATAAAAAAAAAAAAACTGCCCCCACGTTCCCTGAGTAAGGCTTCCGCACTTCTATATTTACTGGGTATAAGGGCCGATATCAAATATTAAAACTAACTGTATAAAATTGGCTGTAGAATTTAGATGCTGGGTTTTCTTACACAATTACACAACTGTTTTAATCAAGGAAAAGATAACACTAGCAAAGGAATTTTCAAACGAGTTACAAAACCAATCCACCCAGGTGAGAGATCTCCAGGTTCACCTTAAACGAACTACACATATTTTCAACCAAATACGAAAGGCCCACTACACGTAATAACAATAATTAAATTACTTCCAATCTTGACCAATTCTGCGGCCAAAGATGCGAGGTTTTGTTGGTCCTGTGTGTGGTCGATGTAATAGAATACTAAGAGTAGTTTAGTGTGTAAGCCACCCTATTGCATTTAGCCACTTAGTCTTAGTATATAAAAATGAATTTCAATGGACTTTCTCCACTGCCTATGCTAAGAAACAAAACAATGAAGAAACTAAACAACAAAAGAAGCTCAGCTCCCACTAGTACATGCAGTTGTGTCACCGAAAATGATTCATGCTGCATATTTCCATCCGGTCCAAGTTCTATTCCCACCAGAGGAAGACGACTGATCGCTATTTACCCAAAGTCGTCGTTGACTACTTGGTTGTTTGTGCTGTCTTGCTTTCACATGTTGTTTCTTTTCTCACGTGTCAACTTTCGTGTCGTTTCTTGTCATACTGGATTGTCCCTGTAGTGTATGCGCTGATTCTTGGTTTGTTCTCTGCAATGTTCTGGTCGTATTTTGTTTATACTGGTGCTGTTTTTGGTGTACTGAAATGGTGCTCCGCCACGAAAACCACGATAATTAAAACTGGTTTTCGAGTTGTCTTGAGATTTATTTTTCGTTGTTTTAATTATTATTATTTATTGGTTGTTGTTATTTATCTTATTTTATGATTGGTTTTTGACGATTGAATTATTCATGTACAGATATTTATATTTCGATACCAGTAGGCAATAGACTCCTGTCGGGCCTTTTTAAACGTTTATCTTGAAAATATGCATTTTCTCCTCTTTTATGAAGTTATTCATCTACGCTTTTCGTAAGTCAAAACAGGCACTGGTAAAAGTCTAGCCGGATTCTGAATGCAATTCAAGCGCAAGTTTCCCATCAACAAAATTATTATTTAAACTGCACAATCATTGAGAAGAAATGGAATTAATGCTAGCACATGTCGTAGCATAGATATTCCGAAATCACACTTGCGAAATACATAAATTACTACGTGGGGCTGTCACATAGCCTAAATATACAATTGAATTAAAAAGTGGTTTCGAATATAAAGAAAAGATTGTTCTTTTGATAAATTGTAAAGTGAATATACTGAATACACTCGTAGTTTAATCTTGATAGGAATTCCAGCAAATGTTATTTAAAAAAGAGACCTACAATTTCACAATGACGAGAAAGAAACCTAGGATTTAATTTCTATCCACTGGAAATACCTGCCCAAGGAAAGTTTTTGCTGTCTACTGTTAAGAAAAAAATATTCTGGTAGTGTTATTACAACAACAACACATTTTCAGAGTTCTGTACAATTCGGCAGGAGAATAAAAACACGTAAAAATATTATCCACAACGCAGTTGTTCGGGATCGAACCCGCGACTTTGTAGACGCGAATCAAGCACGCCACGTTACGCCGAGACACATTCGGCTTCAATATTAGGTAGATACACCACGCTTCGTACAGTCTCTCAGAATGACACCCGTACTTCTGAAAAGCGGGAACACTGCCAGTCCCACTTCATATACGTAATACAAACACTTTTCTTCCACCTTTCCGGTACCAGGAGGGGGCCCTTACTGACTCTCAATTTTTATTTATTACTGTGCTATTAAATCCGAGGACCTCCTCACCGTCGGCCTTCTCCCGCCTCTCTTCCATGACTCTTGGTATTCAAGATTCTGAAGGATAGCTCCCACCGGCGTAACATGTGGTTGGATTTTATTTAGTGCAATGTGCGTTTATCGACATGGAGCCACAATTTTTTTTTTTTTTTTTTTTAAGGGGTTAGTACCTTGCCGCCAACCAACGAGGCGCCCAATTTTATTTCAGAACCCTACCGCATCGGGCAAATTCGAGGACGGGGATTATCGCGTAAGTGATGTGGCACGGTATTCCCGTTTCCTCCACCGTGCTCATTCTGTCGCTCTCCCATCCCTATCTCATTACGTACCGCGCACTCTTCAGGCTGGCCGATGAGGTTCCCTGGGTAGGGCAGACGACTATGAGTAGCGTGGTCGTGCCGGTCCGAGAAGACTATGTACTCAGCGGCTGTTCTATACCAGCCATGCTGACGCTATGTCTCGAAAAAAAAAAATGTTAGGAATATTATTCGTAATAACGCCAGCGCTGTCGGGTAATTAAAGTAACGTAACTCTAAAACTTGGGTACGGTACTCACTATGAGTACTTCTGTTTAGTATAATACTTCATGTTCGCTAATAAGGTTTCACTGCTCATTTTCGTGTTCAAGGAAAGTATAAGAATACTTAGAGACATGCAAAATTCGCGTTATTATTTGCCATCACGCTAGAGTCCACCGCCCTACGTACATTAGAATCGATGTCATTTGTTAGTTGGCTTCTGCGAAAGCGAGGAGCCGCAGTACCTCGTGACCAGACGGGACGTGTGATTGGGTAGTTTTTTTTTTTTTTTTCGTTACGTCTTGATGCCGATTGGTTCGACGCCGCCGACAGCGTGTCGGATCAGCTGTGATCCAATAACAAGAGCAATACGAACGCACATGTGCTTGAAGCCTATTGTGCCGTCAAATGATAAGGCGAATTTTGCAGTTATATATGTATATGTATATTATATATATACATACACACTGTCGAAAACAACACTGAGAAATAATAAAAAAAGGATTCTTTTTTGTAAATAGTATTACCAAGCATGTCACATAGATACACCTCCATTTCATGAAAAGATTAACCCCCAAGTTAGATTTCGTAGTCTTGTGTGTTTACTCCAAAATTTGTTAAATGTACTCGGAATGCCGCTTGCGTAAGACGCAGTTTCACTTTCCAACAGACCCGTACGAAACTCGGACACTAAATTGGAAGATTGTCAGTGTCTGGAAGGTCCTGTACCGGTGACCAGTCTTCCCAGTGAAAGTAACACACGGCGTGCCACCAAACCGTGAAGTGAAGTCGCGAGTTCCTTAGAAATCACATCACACGGCCACCCCCACGTTCACTGTAATTCAGCTCGTCGAGACACATTTTACTGGAGAGAACAGGTTTTCGATCGGCGCTTAAGAGCAAGGTGTTGTTTGCTGGCGATGGTGAGATGAGGCGAAGAGGGAGCAAGTGCGGAATATGCTAGTGCACGGGAGACGGGAGTGCGTCCAGGCCAGCGGCGACGCACCCCTTGGCGAGCGGTCTGACCGCTACATCACTGCAGGCAGGACCCAGCCGCACCAGGCCAGCCAGTGAGTGACACTGTACAGAGGAACACGGAACACTGGTGAAGACGGGGGGAACTACAGCAGCAGACGAAACAACTGTCTCTGTAGCGATGCAAGCACAAGTTTCACATCCAGCAGCCTGCCTGGAATGTCAACACTTTGCACCAGTTTCCAACTGTTAAATCTAGCACGTGCCAGCTTTTTTCACCAACGCATATTTATCACTGGATTGTGGGTGAAAACGAAATGCACGCAGCGTGTGTTTCGTCACCCTGTCGACGCCAGCACAGTTAGCTCTTAATTCGTACCAGACAAAATATGCCCGTGGCCTGGCAGAAAATGGAGAACGGGGCAAGACGGCTGCTGGCCTGGGTATCAGACAGAGAAGAACTCAACTCTTTACAAATGTGGCAAACTTAACAAAACTGCCGATGAAATCAAATTAATATCGATACCCTGACACAACCGAAAAATCAATGCAAACCGACACACGGGAACCATGATGACAAAAAGAAAATTAATAAACCGATATAGTTGTGAAGGACATGTGTGGGGTTTGAAGCGATAGTTTTCGCGTCCTGCTGTGGACGAAGGACGGCGGCGGAAACACAGCGCAACAGTTGAGTGGCTAACGGCATTGCAACACTTGACGCGGCTGGTCTGGATTTGTGGTCAGCCGCCAGGTGCGGCGCCCGTGCACAGCGACAGCGATGACTCGCTCCGACCCGGGGGAAAAGTGATTATGAAATTTTGCATACTTGCATACTAGAGGGCGCTCGTCAGCACAGAATACATTATTTTATATTTTCACGAAATACTTGTAGAGTGAAGAGATTTGCGCGGCTCTTAACATGAAGCAGCGCCGGGAATGAAAGTGCAGGAGGAAACGGGAGATCCCCGAGAAAAACCCGCCGACCAACGGCATCGTCCGGCACGATTCCCACATGCGAAAATCCGGAGTGACCCGACCGGGGACTGAACCCGGATCGCTTTGGTGGGAGGCGAGCAGGCTAACTGTTCAGCCACCGTGGACCCGAAGACAAAACAGGCTTCGTGTAGAAACATTTGATGTTTGTTTTATATACTCCCAGCATACAAAGTTTATGTGAAACTGATTAAATGTTTTCGAAGATATAGCATACTATGCTAAAATAGCTAGATGGCCGCCATTTTGAAAATGAGCGTCTGACATACTTTAAAAATACTTGTACACATAAACTGCGGCAGTACTACTTGACTGCCAAATTTGGCAGGAATGTGTCAATTGTTTCCAGTGAAATTACACAAAAGCTTGATTCATGTAGCGTTATATTACAAAATGGCGTAAAAAGTGGCTATTTTTTTTTTGCATATTTGGTGCTTGTAATAGATACTATCAAAGTATAAAATTTCGTTGAAATTGGTTAAACGGTATGGTATTTATACTATGAGCCTATAAACGTACAATATTTGTAAGGCCACCATTAAAAAAAAAAGTATCCAATAAAGTTTATTTACTTAGGCCTATATTTAATTGGCATATCATAGTATTACTTACTTACCAAATTTGAATAAAATTGACTGAGTAGTTTTCGAGATATGACTTAAAAACCTTATTTCTGCATGCAGCGCTATCTTCCAAAATGACGAATAAAAGTGGTCGCTGTTTGGTTTATATGATGCTTGTTATATGTACTGTTAAAGTACACTATTTGGTTGAAATTGGTCAAACGGTATGACAGAAATACCAAATATCTAAAATATTTATATGGTCACCATTTTGAAAATAAGTGTCTAATTAATTTCAGTTACTTACATTTACCTTGCCAATCATAGTCTTACTTAAGCGCGGACCAAAAACATGTTTACTATCTGATTTTAAGAACGTGCTGATTTTGTATTTTTTTTACCTCAGTCGAAATAATACCGAACTGATTCACGAGCGATGTAAGTTCCATTGGAGCAACACATATTACAAAGTTGGTAAGATTTTTAAGTAATTACTACTTCATATATGTTCATAAAAATGACACCTCCAACTCATAATTGTTACATTTGCATGTACAAGTTCAGGACTTTTTACGCACTACCAAAGCTGAAATCTAAAAATTCGCACATGAAACACTTGAACTATTTTAACAAGTATCTAAAGATTAACTCCAAAACTGACATCAGCCTGCACTTTGTGCCTGTTCAAAACAACGAAGAATTAAAATTTCCGCAGATTGGTTGTGTGCTTTCGGGCCGTTACTATTGTGAAACGTCACTCACCAGTCCGTGCCGAGTTCGACACGCCTTCGTCTGCCATTTGTGGAAGTGGCCCCACCCAAGATTTTTAATAGCTTTCGGTCAATATTACCAAGCGCCATTTATGTCGTCCACTAGTCCCGTGATAATTTCTAATATTCACAGTGTTCAGGAAAATTACAAAAACTGCAGCAACACATTCTAAGTGATAATTATTTAACGCTTAAATGCGTGATGTGTGTCTAAATCTGATGGAAGCCGTGCTATAGAGAAATAATTTTACTCTGTTGGCAGTTGGTAAGTAGAGAGGAACGGAAATATCGCGGTCTCATTTGGTCGTGTTCACTGGCTGATATTCCAGTTTTACCCCAGACCAGCGGCCCTAACCTGTAACGTTAGAATGCTTGAAACCACTTACTGGGGGACTAATTTACGATGGTAAAGAGAGCCGAAAAGACAGAACGCGTAATTGTCCTTATGTAGTACTATGCAAGCCATCTCTCCATGGCTGTCTTTGTGATGTAGCACAGATTTGGAGGTGCGGGCTCTATTTTGAATTAAACATTTTATTTGCTGAGTTTTTTTTTTAATTTTTATTACAAATGATCGTACGTCACATATTTCGTTAATACAGTAAATTTTCATGGCGTTTATTTTAAATACATTTCTGAATAACTTTTTTAAAACAAATATACTTCTATGATACAAGTTTTCAGACGGCCCAATTACATTTACGTTTACGTGTTGCGGGAGTATCATTAATTAGTGACTATTAAGTATACTTTTTAAATATATTCCAGGCACCGTTTATTTGTGCAGAAATATAACAGAATCGAATATTTCTCCTCTTTGAGGCATTTTAAAACGTTCTATTTTTCTGTGGATTGTACTTGCTAGAATCAACCTCAATTCGAAAGACCGCCATGGTGAAATTTTGAGTTACAGAATGCCACTTCGGCTCGCAAAGATAGTTACACTATAAAAATGTCTTTATACAAAGACAGCGAAAGTCACAGAATAGACCTCCACGTAGCGCAGAATTCGATCATCTCTCTTTTGCAGGCGAGTTACTGGCTCAAATACGTCCGCTGCGTGACTTACAAGTTGTGATCAGATTGAAAAAAGAAAGTCTAATGTATATTTGTTCGAAGTCTTAGCTTGTTCCCAAGCGAATTCGTGAGATTTTCGGGCTCCCATTGGCGAGTCCTTAAACCATTCCAGCGCTAGCGAAAACAGTTAAAGGGAGCCGCCTGCCTGGAACTGTTTTTGCGCGACTGAGTCGGAGAAGGCTCAAGGGAGCGATAAGGGCGGAAATGACACGCGCGCCTACTGCCCCAACGATCCTAACCACGAGGCTTTGAATTGACGTGCCGTGTTATCATCGTGCTGTGTGTACCTGCGAGACAGTAAGCACTGGCTCTAACATCTTATTGGCGGAAGGACCGCAGCAAAGTTCAGTGCACGTTTCTGTAACAGTCTGTCGCCGACCAGTATGTTGTGAGATACATCAGTGTGCAAAAGCCATTTCCAGCTATGTAGGAGGACTCGGGAATACTATTTATAATGTGCGTGGTGTTTTCAATGAGTTATTCGTCCCTCGTATGAAGGGCGTGGTCTTCTCGTATGTCCCCCCAACAAGTACAGGCTGTTCAAGGTAAAGTGAGTACTTTTTTGAGGCAATAGTCTTTCTTTTTTCCTTTCGGCCAATCTTTATCTTTCTACCCCTTTTTAAAATAAGTATTGCCATTTGAGTAATAAACACGGTGAATGGGTATATTACACTGCATTCGAAAATATGTTTATAGGTTATTATTCCAAATGAGAGGGCCTTAAAAGTGCTAGCTTTACCGTGAATAGCCTATACACGAAAAAACGCGGATTTCGAACACAATGCAATGCAATTCAAGCGACAGAAAAGCAGCGCATTTAAAGAACTTTGAGTTTTTACTTAAGAGGCTGTATCACCTCTCTTACAGAAATTATTCGTTTTAGTGTCATAACAGAAGAGTCAGGGACATTATAAAAATATTACATTTCAGAAGTATTTCATTTCATGTTTCTGTGCAAATTTTTGTATTTAATTGTTATTAGGTGTTCCCTTGGTGTTTTAAAAGGCGAGAATGAATTAATATATAAAATGTTGCATGAATTCTCGTAAGGTAAATTTGGGTAACGTAATCAGATAAGCTTCTATTGTCGCATTTTTTTCAAAAATCCTCGTAAATTATCAGGGAGAAATAAATAAGGAATTCAGTACGGGGGTGACACGGTTTCTTAACATACCACGGCACGTGACACACGCAGAAAACTGGGCATGGCGGACCGGAACGTACAAAACATTTCGTCTGCGGATTCTGCGCTGCGGATCCGCAGACGTCGCGCGACGCCTGCAGAATAAAGGCGATGACGTAACGCGGACGTGAGAGACCCCACTCACGCGCTCACGCGCCCAAAACACGCGCACGCACGCGCACGCTTTCGCAAACGAGACGCCTCGCCGAAACGTCATCACACGCGCGCGGCTGGAGTTTTCTGGCGAGGCGAGGGCAAACACTCGACACTACGCGCACTTACACTCGACACCAGCTGTTCATATTTGCTGCCTCTTCTCCGGGGAGCGGCTGCATTAAGGAGAAGACCTGCTAGACATTTTTTTTAACGCCTCAAGGTCACATACAGCCATAAGGAATCGGTTACATGCAGCCATCAGGAATCATTGCGACAGCGATGGAAAATAGCATGAACAAGCCTCGCCGGTATTCTGTTTCCTCAGGATCGTAATCTTCCCCCCCCCCCAAAAAAGGAAAGAAAGACGCTTAGAACACTCTTGCACCAAAGAATGGACTTATCAATTAACACTAAAATCAAAAATTAAAAAAAATTAAAAATATTTTTGATCTACTCAATTAAATTAATTGGGTCAATCAATCTAATTTCATCAGGTTAAGATTAGCGGATCAACGATTATAATATCTTCAATCGGATTAACTACGGATTAATTGCCGGATTAATTGGGTCAGTAAATTTGATATCAAATCGATAATCCGATCAATCAAAAGTGGGGTAGGACACCGTTGCCGCTACTACTTCTATAATTCATTCACAGTTACTTCACACTTTTCTGAAGCCCTGCTACAGTTCTACTTCCAGGATATTCCTCCGCCTCGTGCAAGCTAAGCTTAACCAAGTCTGGGAAATTACGCCAAAGGACAATGCGCCGAGTTCGTGTGCACTCAGTACAGGTAAAACTTCAATTTAACGAAAATAACATACTTTCACTTCAACAAAGCTATACAACGCTTGCGAATCAAGGCATATTTAGGAAATTACTCAACACGTCGTACGTGGGCTGATTTTTCAAAGGTTTGATTCAAAAATTGTGAAGAAACAGCGAATAGACTATAGGGAAGATACAGTATTGTCGCTGCTTACAATGTGGCCCATATGACAAATAGGGAGGTCCCTAAATACGCCGAGTAGTTCCTGCCAATATAACCAGGCGTCCAATAAGGATAATAGCGCCGAGGAACACAGCAAAAAAGATTTTTAAAAAGAATGAAGAATTTATTTATGAGAATTTATATCACGTCGATGAAATAACACGTGACCTGATCTCCTAACTTTCCTTTCGAAATTACAAGGAACAGGCCATACATAAATTCTTCGTTTTCCTGCCCTAATTACTGAAGATCTGATACTGCAAATAATTTACACTTCACGAATTTTTGAAATATTTTCGTACTTAATTTTTATTACGTGTGATTTAGTAGTTGCAAAAACGCAGTAAAATATTGATATTTTAAAGTTTTGGCCTATATTAGGCGTAGGTTATGCTCTTTTGGGACACATTTTTAATTCGACTGTTTGGATTTCGTGTCTGTACTGCTGAGTACGGCAAATAGCTAAACTTTTACAGTAACATTTAAAAAAATATTTTTTTTTCACAAAAACTTAAACTAGTAGGAAATGAAATAATTAGATAGACCTGTTGAAGGTAACGACGAGCTCTAATATACTGCGGCTTCAGCCGTTCACAAAATACAGAATGGATCACCTAAAATTTGCACTGCAAATATTTCGGAAATGGAAGGTGCTGATAATGTGCTGGGTTAACAGCACCGAAGTTCAGATACGGGCTAATAATTGCAGCCCAGACACAAATTCTAATACTCATTGGAATGTGTATTTCTTGAATAAAGTTACATTTTTCGAAATGTAACAATGCTTATTCACACCCAGAAAATAAAACTAGAGGAAATTATGTCAATGCTGTTTTTTTTTCAGGATTCTAGGTCCGGGGGTTTTCTCGGGGATTTCCAGTTTAGCCCGCCCTTACATTTCGGCGCTGCACCATACTCATCTCGCTTTACCATAATTGGTTCTTAACTTCGCTGTGTCTGGGCTGCAATTATAAGCCCTTATTTGAACTTCAATTCCCTGAAACCAGCACACCAATAGCACCTTCCATTTCAGAAATATTTGCAGTGCAAGTTTAAGATGATTCATTCTGTATATAAATAACAAATTTAAAGGACAATAAAATAATATCTCAGTATTCTGCAACTTTTCAACAGATCACATCTCTTGTGATCTTTGAATGAATAGTGTAATGGGGGTGAATAACAAGATGGAGATTTTTGAACGTTTTGGACAAACTACTGTTTGTTCTTGTGCGAGTTTCTGCGTTGTGTTTGTTTTATTTGTGAAAGTATATAAATAGCCTGTGTCGTCTTCGGGATGTTGTCTGTTGGTTGTATATAGTTTTTCGTATACATATATAGTATACATATATTCCTTCATGGAATTTTCTGACTTTGTGCACTATATATTCTAGACTACAGGATTCCTGGCTTGTATTCTGTCGTGTCTGGTAAAACTGCTGTGTTGTAGTGCGTTTCTTTGCTGTGTTGTCCCTTTTTGTTCCTACTTATTTTGTCAGTGTTGTCCTAACTTTTTCAAGCAAGTTTCTTGCCTGTGTTGGTTTCTATGTGTTATCTGTTAGTCATTTTTATATACATACATTTTTCGTTATTAGTCGCTGTTCTGTTTTTTTTTTTTTACTCTATTTCCTCTTGGAATTTCCCAGTGTTGTATACATATATTAATTTTCTCGTCCATAGATTGCTTCTCATATTGAAGTATTTTTTCCGTGCTCAGTCCTATTTTTCCATGAGAGACATCTGCATCGCAATGGCGAATGTCCAAAAAAACTCCATCTAACCACAACTCTTATACAGAAAACATCACGTGAAATTTGTTCAGATGATAAAAGTATGTTTAATTATGTTTTACCGGGAGAGGGCAGGGGTCACTATGATTATTTGTTGGTATATGGGTTCTGCCAAATTTCCAGTAGTGACAAGAAAACTATTTTTTTTATGATTGCATGACAATATCAGATTACATATACGCTAGTTTAATAATACACAGGAATCAGTTTTTCAGTAACTACAAAATAATTTTATATCGCAACGAAACTTTTAGTAAAATTCGTATATAAATAAATATTTTGTAGTGATTTTTTTTAGTGTACCGTATATTTGAAAAGGATTAAAAATATTCTGGTAATAAGTGTCCTTAAAATAATTAACAAACGGTTGTAATGTACAATACCGTATTCGCTTTATCAGCACGGCTCTGAAGAGAATCGAAACAAGACATGATTATTACACTGTGAGAACCAAGACACGATTATTACACTGTGAGAACCAAGACACGATTATTACACTCTGAGAACCAAGACACGATTATTACACTATGAGAACCAAGACACGATTATTACACTGTGAGAACCAAGACACGATTATTACACTGTGAGAACCAAGACACGATTATTACACTGTGAGACCAAGACACGATTATTACACTGTGAGAACCAAGACACGATTATTACACTGTGAGAACTTAACAGACAGTGACATATTGTGATATTTTTACGAGCTACTGAATCGACAATAAACTAAACAATTTCAAGTCTCTGGGTGTTAAAAAGAGTTTTACACTGAACCGCCAATCACATTAATGTAAATTACTGAATTAAAACTGTCTCATTTAACTGAAGCAAAGCACTAATTCAGATTGAGTGCGTTTGGAGACACAAACGTAGAGTTATTATTTCGAACTTAGCAACGAATTCAATGTTCTGATAGGAGTTGTTGCTTGTATAGGCTGTTCACGGTAAAATTAGCACTTTTGAAAGCCTTGCTTAAGATCTACTTGTATGCCCGTTGTGTATTCTTCTCCCTTATGTAAAATTAACATTGACATGGGCCTATTCACCTTATCATACGTCGGTCAAGTGAAACCGTGAAATTATTAGAAAAGTAAACATTTTATAAATCTGCTAATTTTTACACACTACAAAAAAAAAAGCGTAAGAAATAATCTAAATCGCAAATTGTTACCTAACACATTTTATTCGACGTTAAGATATGGAACTACTTTTCGTCCATCGTTATAGGCTGTTCACGATAAAGCGAGCACTTTTTAAGGCCCTTATAAATTTTTCCTATTATCCAATTTCCATCTTCCTGCTGTTTTTTAATATAAACGTTGCAATGTGACCAATGAACACAGTGCATACATTTCACCGCCCTCAAAATGTAATGCCTGAGGCTGCAATAAGCTAAATTTTTTAGTGGTTAATGCCTGTTAGGAGGGCCTTAAAAAGTGCTCATTTTACCGTGAACAGCCTATACCAACTTTATCGGGGGGCATGTCACTCAATAAGCCCATTAAGATATATGCAGACAGCGGCAGTGACATTTTTCTTAAGGTTGACTTCAAATGTGCTCACTTTATCGTGAACAGCCTTTAACGACAAAACATCTGCTTATGGCGAGGGACTATCGGACACGTACGCCTGTGCAGCAATTTATGAACCGAAGGTTTGGCCTCATCTACAAATGGCATTCGTGAACGCAAGGGACTTACTTTATCGGAGCTTGTCTAACTGGCGTGCACACATTTCAAGCCACAAATCTGCTTTCTCTGCTTGTCCATTGTGGCGAACGCTGCAAATGCCGTCCCGCTGCTGACGTCACGCCACGTGTGCAATGGCAGACTTGCCTCTTGCCCGTGAACGATCGCACGCAATGCGCTGCGCAGTCGGGCAGTCCCAGTGTTGTTATTGGTTCATACTGGTTCAACCTCGTCGCCGGCCACCGCAAGAAAATTACAGCTAGTCCACCGGTCGCCATTGCTACACTACAGCGTAATTCATCGGGCCTAATTACTATTAATCCTTCTATGGTAGTCTACACAGGATGTTTCGAATCTGCAGTCTGCATATTCGTCAGGAAAAATTGTTGTCGAAAACGTATAGGCCTATAATACCTTTAGTCTAAAATGCTTCCTAAGGGTAGTATGCTCCATTGAATCTGGAGCAGAAAGACGAGGTGATTAAACATTTTGTGAAAAGTATTTACAATGGAACCATTACCTTATGGATAAATGTGTGGATGGATTAAGTTCTGCGACCAGTGTAAGCTGTCTCCATCATCACATTAATTCTTCGGAGGTGATTTTGCAGAAAGTTGCGTGATACCGAAGAATTATTGATTTACAAATTATGTGTTAAGAATTGACACGTTCAAAGAAGCGGAGAAGGTATCTTGTGTCATGCCCATAAACCCAGCCGTTTCTTTTGATTTCTTTCCTGTTTATTTGGCGGTTGTGAACTTTCTGCTCCTACTTCCAGTTGGGAAGGACTTTTGAGAACGATTCGTAAAACTGTTTACTCCTTATTTTTTTCGTGTCGAATACGCAGGCGGAGTTTGTTCATGCAATTACGAAACATTTTGCGTAGAAAGTGTAGTAGTCTATTTAATGATTTAGACTGTACAAAGCAGAAAACAGTTTTCAGTAAGTGAAATCTGTCACGCGTGCGAAAAGTCGTTCGTTGTTAAGACGAAATTCCTCAGAGACGTAAAAACCTGCTACCAATAGCATCGAACACAAACAAAAATACGCTGCTCTGTTTTTTTTTTTTTTTTCCAGTTCCAAACGAAAAAATTTGTTCGTTGTAAAGCCTAGAATACTGTTATTTTTTTGTCAGTGACGGAAAGTTAGTTACATCCTGAATACGTTAGACAGTCTAGTTTCGGCATTATGCAAAATAAGTAATATCACGGCTGGCAACATCCAGTAAGACACACAACACTAACAAACTCATCGTCTTTCTGGGTGAATACCACTGGCTACTGCTGGCAGACCACACAATTTCCTCGCTGGCTAGCTGCCCATACAATTCAGTCAACTAGATCCATTTTACAGCCTGTCATTGTATATTTATACAGTAAGTACCTGTCAGATCGGAACAGTGTTACGTTATTAAACATCACATTTTAAATCAAATACACAAAGAAGCGGAAAATAGATAACTACTTAACTACACCCCCCCTTAATTATCAAGGTGGTTTATAAATAGGAAAGAAATACACTCCATTAGAGTATCAGTACTTTCTTGGAATGGGGGTAGAAAACCACGGGGAACTCCTACCGCTTCAATCATCCTCATCGGCTCTGAAGACCTCGTTGTTAAGAGCCGCCCAAATCTCTTCACTCACTTTCTCGCTCCTATTGCAGTTATAAGCTCGAACCCACGTCCTTCTGAATGAGAAGTCCAGTGCATTGCCCCGCGACCAAACACTTAATGGCGTGTCCACTTGAAAATTGGGAACAAAAAAAAACGTATTAGTGAAAAGCTATTAAAAAAATTGCGTATGAAATGCATTGCGGAATTATCATTGTTTATGTTTCCAGAAAAAATGAGCGGTTTTATTTACAGCGTAGGGTGCGTAATTGTAAAGGCCAGTTTATTTACAAATATGCTTCACAATACTCCTCCATTCTCAATCTGACTCACTTGTTCATCAGCTGCTGCCTTTGTGAAAAGTCATTCATCTGTGGTTAACTATTCACGTGTGATCCAATCGACTCAAATATATGTTTAAATATGGGCCTATGTATTTTAAATTTTTATATAGGCTACTTACGGAATAATGAGCACTTTTGAAAGTCCTGCTTAATATCTACTTGTATGCACGTTGTGTATTCCTCCGCCTTATGTACGATTAACATTGTCATGGGCCTCATCATTTTATTCATACGTCGGTCAAGCGAAACTGTGAAATTATTAGAAAGGTAAATATTTTACAAATCAGCTCATTTTTACACTTTGATGGATAAAAATTAAACATATAGCAAAAGAAATAATTTAAATGATCAGAAATGGTTACCTAACACGTTTTATTCGACGTGAAGATACAGAACTACTTCCCATCCATCGTTACCAACTTTACTGGGCACATGTCACTCAGTGCGCTCGTTAAAATATATAAAGGCAGGGGCATTGATTTTTTTTTAAGGTTGATTTCAAAAGTTCTCACTTTATCGTGAACAGCCTATACGTACCTGAAAGGTAGGCGGGTTTGTAGCTAAGTTACAGGTCATTCGTTGGCGGCCGAGACGAAAACACTGCAAAACCAAGGCCATCGAAAGTAGAAAAGGGGGGGGGGGAGGACATCTTGCCAGCGCAACATCTTCCTGTAATCTCCAGTCTCTGTTCCAGGACCCAGGTGTTTGAACTTCGCCGCCCGCCTTTTGTGTTGTGTGCACGACGCGACGAATTCTTGTGGAGGAGGGGGGGGGGGGGGCTGTTTGTTTAGGTCTTGCGCGGGCTCTTCCACGGCGTCCCAGGCAGTGGGAAAGGACCACCACACGCCGCCGAACTACCTCACAAACTCCCCGTCGACAAAGGCGCGACCTGGTCCTCGAAACGCGACGTTCCCAAAAGATCCGTGGTTAACGCTGCAGTTCTGCGCGGACACTCACGTCCGAATGATGCCTCTCGCTGGCGACTGCAAACTGCGCACCACTGCGGATTGCCGATAAAACTGCGGAGAAAAAAAAAAAAAAAAAAAAAAAAAAAAAAAAAAAAAAAAAAATCTTTTACACGAAAATATATGCGAACTAATTTTAACTAATTTAAAAAGCATAATACGTGGTTATTTCGTATGTTTAATGCAATTACCGTAGTTAATCAAACTTACTGTCTTGGAAAGTTGCATGTCTCTCTACAGCTGGTTCGCACTTATGTAATTACACCTCTGAAGAAAAAAAAAAAACTAATGTTAACTTTTTATGTTGTATTGGGCAGACTTACTGTAAAGCTTCCAATGAAGTTGCCGTCAGTGCAGAAAAGTAATTCAATATATTAACGTCTGATGTTTAAACTTGCGGAAGCCGAATTTATGCAATTTAGCTCTTGTCTGCGTGAAAGAACTGACATGTAAGTAAATATTTTCTTTCCTAAAAATTTTAATAGTTGTCCTTTAATCGACGCATGAATAAAGTGCCCGGGCCCACGGCAATTGTAATTTTGCGTATGACGGAAGGATACGAAACGGGAAGAAAATAGATCCTAAAGAAGGGTTTTCAAACCTGCAATAACGACTGGAATGTAACATACATGTGATAGAATCCAGGAAAGCCAGCACTGAAAGAATTTCGAAGAAACGGATGATTGCTATCCGCGCAGGACTCTGCCGCAGAATGGGTGATAACAGTCTCTTCGCAGTTTCTTCACACTTTTTGAATAAAACCTTAGAAAAACCACGCCATGTATGATGTGTTTAGTTATTTCTTAAATAGCCATATCAAGAGCGTTTTATATGTCTGTTGATATGAAAGTATCTCACTTTCCATTAAATTTAAGTTTTACGTGTATTTTATATATATATAAATTATAATAATTCATTTGTAATAAATATGAAGAACAGCGAGAAAACATGTGTGTTGGTAGCGCGTAGTAATAAATAGTTCCCATGCAAAATATTACAACTGAGTACGCGTGAATTTGTCGCGTTGTCTTTTGGTGTAATTTTCTAGATTTACATAAGCCTAGTTTGCACGAAGCGGAGGAACATCCTGGAGGTGGAACTCACGCAGGGCTGCATAGAAGTGTGAAGAAACCGCGAATGGATTATACACAGAACTAAAATGGCGTGGCTGATACTTTGATGTGGGCGTACCTGTTTCGCGGATTTTTCGCGCGAGGCTCTGGTAGAGCGCTTTGCATCTGACTAGTCGTTGCGTGCTGCGGAAGATTCCTTGTAGGTCGGGCTGTCGTTAAGTTAGTCTGAAGGTGCTACGTGGACAGCGAGATTCCGCCAAGTCGCTAGCCAGTGAAGCCACTATGCCTACGTGCGTGGCTGTAGCAGGTTTACTTTTCGCCACTAGGTAAGCGCTAGTGTCGGCCACGTACCAGATTTCCCCTATTTCCCCACGTTGGAAAACAGGACAATCGCAATAATCATAAATCAGTTGTAAAATAACTTCGCAACTAAGTAAAATCTTTCTCTTTTATTATTCACGTAGCTTAAAAATGTTAATTAAAAGTTACCTTAACGGAACTATGCGCACCAAGCGGCGAAGATTTACCTTGCGACAAACTCTCCCATAAGATCTCGTTTTGTTCCTAATTCAGTAGAATAAACCTCGACTGGAGTTCGCACTAAGCGCCATTTCGCTTCCGTATTTCTAAATATTATGTGGCTCTACAGTGGATGCGGCTAGCGCTCGCCCCCTCCCTCCATCGTCCCCGGCCAATAACGGTGTTCGATCCCACAGCGATCCTCTCCTCACAATTCTCGCTTGCGAGAAACTAGCGGACGAGCTGCGAATGATCGATCGTATTATGTTAGCGAGGTATTGCCACTTTTCTCCTGTCCGCTCTTGGATTTCCCCACGAGGGAATCGTGATGGACGATGCCGCTGGTAGCGGGTTTTCTCGGGGTTCTACCGATCCCCCCTCCCCCGCTCTCGCATCCCGGTGGTGCTTCATGCTCACCTCGCTTCGCCCTCATCGGCTCTCAAACGCCCCGTTGTTAAGAACCGCCCGAATCCGATCACTCCGCTTTTCTCCTGTGAGCATCTTCTGATGTCTCCCAATCACCAGAAATGTGCATCGCCTTGCGGACAACGTGCCACATCCAATCCGGAGGTCATTAAGTTCAAGGTTTCCCTAGCAGGTTTTCCATTCCTGATACTCCTCTTGTCTTCCACCGAGCTTTAGTCGAATGTACCGCATAATTCGAAACAACGCCGGCAACGGTTAGTATGCCGAGCGAGTTGGCAAACTGATAATTTCTAAAGAGGTAAGACCGTGCGCGGAAAAGCATGGTTTTGGGCGTTGTGGGGAGGCCAAAGTTTGACAACGCTTGGAATGTGGTGATGAATGTACCACCACCAACCCAACAAGAGCATCACATAGAGCAGTAAATTAGAAATGAAGTTCTAATTGTTGTCCCCCTACTTGATTACAGATAACACATCGGCGGTGCAGAGATTGGAGGCAGATGTGAATCGTGAGCATGGTAGTTCAGTCGCTGCGTGTATTCGTGCGATAAGGCTCTACTCTGATGGTACAGGAGTCTCGTGCAACTTACTCCCCATAAGCCGTGTCCGAAATGGCAAATTTGGGGAATTAGGGTTTAGGAATTTGAAGTGGATGGTTTCGAATGGCATGTAACAGCGCTACATGTGACAAAGGTGGGAACTACAGGCTAGTGGAACTTCCGCGTTATTTGGTTTGTCACCCTATAAATAAATAAAATAAAATAACTTTCTCCCAGACATTTTCACGTACCCCCGTTGTCTTGTGAATAACTGATCTTATTTATTTCTAGCCTATATCATTCTTTTCTTTATTTCTTCGCTCCCTGTAATTAACATTCCATTTCTAATAACAACCGATCGCTTTTTTTTTTTTAAATACAACATACGAACTTTATTTTAAAATAACTTTATGTTGGTCCCCGATCTTCCATATTTCACGTGCATGTATTGTGCAGCGTTTCAAGAACAGTAAATACCAACGTTTCCACGACAACGCGGGAAATAGAAAACGTAAACGAACAACCACAGACGATTTTACGGACATATTTGGGGATTTAGTGTGCTACTTCACCTCAGTAAATTTAAACCCTAAATCCCCAAGTATTTAGGACTTAAAATTGGTCACGTGGTCGATTTAGTAACCTAAATCATGGCCTCGTAGCAATTTCAGACACGGCTTTTGTACCCCAAAATAAAAAAAAAAGGAACGTGTCAGATCTGGTGACTGTGGTGACCACGGAACAGGCCTCCAGCGCCCCAACAAAGCTTTCGGGACATGGGCCCCCGCTCGAAAAATGATTGGTTTGCAGTCCTGTACAACATACTACGCGTTTTCAGTGTTATTTTCAATCACAGCGTAGTATTTTGCTGGTGATCCTCGTGAACGCTGCTGTGAGAATTATCGCTGTTAAAGGATCCGCTCTTCAACACTATTAATTACTCTGTATAATCCATTCACGGTTACTTCAGCCTTTTCTGAAGCCCTGCTAAAGTTCTACTTCCAGGATATGATTACGCCTCGCGCAAACTAAGCTTAACTAAGTCTGGAGAATTACACCAGAGGTACAACGCACCACATTCGTGCGCACTCAGTTGTAATTATATTTTGTATAAGAACAGTTTCTCACTAACCCTTACCAACATACCTATTTTCTGCGTGTTTTTTTATACAAATTATTTATCAATGAAGTATTATAATTTATAGATAAGATATGAATAACATTTCAATTTAACGCGAAAAAAATTTAACTTTTATGAACACAAGTATAAAACGCTTGTGATACGGAGCGTATTTAGGAAATAACTAAACACGTCATACATGGGGAGATTTTTCAAAGGTTTGATTCAAGAAGGCCGAAGAAACCGTGGATGGACTATAAATCAAAATATAGCCTACATGTTACTAAGCTCGCGGCCCGAGGATTTTTTTGTGGGACAGTCTGAGTGTCCGTTTACATGTGAAGAGAGTGAAGAGATTTGGACGGCTCTTAACATCGAGGTCTTGAGAGCCGATTAGGGTGATTGAGGCGAGTATGGAGCAGCGCCGGCATGAGGGGGCGGGGGGAAAAGGGAGATCCCCGAGAATACTCGCCGACCAACGGCATCGTCCGGCGCGATTCCCACAGGCGAAAATTCGGAATGACCCGGCCGGGGATTGAACCCGGATCATCTTGGTGGGAGGCAAGCAGGTTAACTTCTCAGCCACCGTAACTCCTGTCCGTTTACAGGCTCGTATAATGCACTGCAGTTTGAGATGAACTACGGTCTTAGGGAATGGCGGGGAAAAAAGAAATGGCACCTCACAACGTACCATGAACAGCATTATTTGTCTTTGACATGGCCAAAAAACGGCGTCTTCGCACTGAATGTTAATGAAAACATAAATTAATGTGTTCGAAACCTGTAAATGCGATTGATTCTGAAATTAATCCACACATTTCTCTCCAGAGATATGACGGGTCTTCACTTAAAGACAGCGTTGTTTAGTTAAAACAGAAAGATTTTACGCCAGTTCAAAGCCTTGATCATGGACACAACAGGAATGGGTTGTTTGAAATTTTAAATTATTGAAATGGCATTTCTTAAGGTCCCTTACACACTGCCTTTTCCGCCGAGTCTTGAGGAGTGGGTTACAGCACTCGATTAAACCTAAACTTACGCATCTTCCGATAACCGAGATTCGTACTCGGAACCTCAGTTATTCAGCATTCGACTTGTGCACCAGGGACGTTCACGACGCAGCTGACTTGTGTGGAAACGTTCGGGCCAACTCAGGTAAAGGCGGTCTTCTGTTGGGACGAGGACGGAAAATGACTCGACAAAATTTCACCCCACCACAGCTAGCTGTTTGGGGGAAAAAAAAAAAAGAAGTCGCGGGTTCCCGAGAATCCAAATCCACCCATGCGACGGGGAGATCAAGTTTGAGTGTTCCTTTGCCCCGGTCGTGTACAGAATTACTGAAGGCGACAGGACTTGGTCACAGCAGCACAGGGTAGATAAGAACACAGATACGAAACGGCGTGGCGGTTCCTTTGATGTGGGCGTACCAGCTTTCTGATTGGACCCGCGATGCTCTGGGAACGGGCCTTGTGCCTGATTGGCTACCGCGTGGAGCGGAATTTTTCCCTTATTCGCCCGCCCGCACAGCAGGTTAGTTACCAGGCGCTGACGCGAACGGCGCCCCGACGTATTTACTGACCAGAGACGCCCCCTTATTGAAATTTAATTACTAATCAAAGTTAAATCAATACCTACCAATCTAGATAGTAGACAGAATGTGAATAATAATTGTTATTAGTATAATTTTCGAAACTCAGTTAGTAAATGTTCCTCCTGAGCCCTCACTAACAATACACCACATATAATTATAAACAATAACATAATCTTGTATATTCATGTCGTCCGACCCACAAAGACATCAATATTGCATATACACACAAAAACAAATAAACTGAAGGAACAACACCTACACTGTACAACACCCTACACAAACAACATTACACTCTGGCACCATCAGAACACAGACACAAACATCAAACACACGACGGACACCTCATGAAAATGACAACAACCGTCGGACCATCTGTTTCCGGAGACGATGGCGGGGTGAGAGTTCAAGAGTGGAGGCAGAGGAATTTTAAATTTTGACATATTAAAATTATAACGTAACCTTTTCTTTCAGACTCTTAACAAAATATAATTTATGCCTCTGTCATTTCAAAATTCAACTTGTTTTTATTTTTGCTTCAAATTTTATGTTTAAACTATTTTTTTAATTTATTTTAAATTTAAGTAAATAAGACCATTTATGGCCTTCAGCTGTGTACTGGTACCATTTTAATATGTTCTGTTCTGTTCTGTTCTGTTCTGACCAGGGATGCCATTATTCTGGCGGGGTGAGGCTGGAGTTTCACCTCTGTACGAGTAAGTATAGGCTGTTCGAGGTTATTCGAGCACTTTTGAAATCAACCTTCGAAAAACGTCACTGCCCCTGCCTGCACTTCTTTTGACGGGCGTACTTAGTGGAATGCGCCCCGTAAGGTTGGTAACGACGGAGATAAAGTAGTGCCGCGTCTTGGCGTCGAATGAAAAAGTATTAAGTAAATATTCGTGAATACGGAAATTATTAATTTTGCTTTCCGCCTTTTCTTATTGCATACGAGGACAAGAAATAGCAAATTGGTAAAAATAGTTACTTTTCTAATACTTTAACAGTTTCACTTGACCGACGCGTGGGTTTAGTGATCCGGCCCGCTGCAATGTCAGTATTGCGCACAGTATGGAGGAGGAACACACGATGTACATGCGTAGAGCTTTAGCAGGGCTTTCAAAAGTGCTCAGCATACCGCGAATCTCTCACACACACACACACACACACAAAGAAATTATTCGGAAACTTACCATACGAGTGCATACGGTTAGTGAGAAAGCGGGAATGGTAATTTTCTCCTCTATACATTTATTGTAGCGTTCCTACATTTGCTCAGGAAAGAGTCAAATGCTTAGGGAAGTTCCCAAACTTTTTATAGTAGCGACGCTAAACATTCCTAAATCTGTAGCTTGATGTATGGTATTATTTCCATACTGTGTACAGGTTAAAAACTAATATTACAGTTCAGGAAGTTTACCAGAACATTTTTTTTACAGTGTGTATATGTATACATACACACACAAACACACACACTCTCACACTGTGGTTGCAGTGTGCTCTGAGCCGTCTCATTTACAGAACCGTTTCCTCATCAAGTTGTGCTGTCACGCTGGAAACATAGACGGTCGACGACAACAACCGAGACGACAGCCAAGAGAGTGATAGAAGCCCCTGGAAAGACAGTCCAGGCAGGCCCGGGCAGGACACGGAAGGGAAGGGTTGGGTAGGGGTAAAGCACGACGAGCGGAACCGTCGAAGGGGTGCGGGGGTAAGAAGCAGAAGTCTTTTGACCCGGCGACGCTCGAGGTAAAAGGGGGTAAAAAAAAAGAAGGTGGGGAGGTAGAGAGCGAGGCAAGACAGAAAAGGAGTTGGGGAGGTAGAGAGCGAGACAAGACGGGGGGGAGGAGGTGCACTCCGCTTTGAGGCAGCGGTCTGATCGATCCATCGCCTGCCCCGGGGTTGACAGACAGTCATCACAGACGTCCTCCCCCTCCCCCCCGGGGACGGTCCAGATGACACGTGGTCGGGGGGGGGGGGGAGCCCTCTTCTCGCCATCAGACGTTGCCATAGGAACGCCTTGCGCTACGGGCCACGCATTCGTCCTGCGCCCTACTTTTTACTTACGTACTTCTAGTTGGCCACCCTGTCATACTCCCACGCTTATCTCCCTGGCCCTCGCAGTCATTGGGGTCGCCGCCTCTGCATTCACTATTTTTTTTTTTTTACTTTGAACTTCCTTTGTACTGTGAACAGTCTTCATCACAGAATGTCAGAATAAACGAAACTGCAGCGAGTATTCAGAATTTCCGCGCAGCCACAATATCATAACCAGACTGACATCTCTACCTCTTGCTTGCATGAATGAAGTTCGTCGAACCAACATCATGGGGAGACCAATTAGGCACGAGGCTCGCCTAGAGTGCGTGACGCAGCCAATCAGCGGCCCCGCTATTCCGCTTCTATTTAATGACGCTATTCCTGTACACGTATATCTCTTCTTTGATGGACCCGCAGCGAGGACACTCGGTACATCTGCTAATGCGCTTCTTGTCAACTATGTACCTGAGCACTAACGTACGAAAAATTAGCGTCAACTGCTCCAAATATTATCCTCACACTTATCCTCAGACTATCGGTGTACAAAGGTGTTTTCACATTTGACCGAGTCAAGAAACATTGTGTAAAAAATGTTATCCGATCATAAAAAGAAGGGAACTCTTGTAATTCTTGAAAAATATCTTAGCTTTAAATATTTTGTAGTAAGATTATTTTTGTTATTATACTGCCCGCACCAACAATATTAAAAAGTAACTGATTTTCGAAAAATATATTTTCCTTATTCGTACCCATAAAAGTAAACATATAATATAGGCTATTCTCACTAAAGTGAGCACTTTTGAAAGTCCTCTCATTAGGAATAATAGTCAAGAAATATATTTTATTTTAGCCTTAGACGTTAACTTCCGAGTGCAGTGAAAGATAAACACTGTGTTTATTATTTGCATGGCAATATTTGTTTAAAAAGGTGATTAATGGATAAGATATGGCTGAAAGGAAAAAGTAACTAGGGCCTCAAAAGTGCTCAATTTACCATGAACAGCCTACATAAGAAAATATTCAAATTGATAGTTCGTGTATTTACCAAGATTGCGAAATGTCACAACTAAATCACCGCAACAACAGCAGAGTTGTTGATGATTAATTTAAGAACATATCCTATAAATGACAGGTCAAATTTTTTTAGGATTGCCGTTAAATATTTTTTATCAATACTTACCAGTTTATTACTGCTCAAATCTATGTTGTGAAAGCTGTATACCTAATTAGGGTTATTTCTGAATCGAAAATACGTTTATAATAACATACTTATTAACTTTTCTAAAAATTGTGTCATTTCGGAAAACACAGACTGTCATGTGAAACATAAGAAAAGGGAGGGAAATTAGTTCCTACTATAGACCCTATGAACATAACTTACGTGGAAAAGTAATAGCACTAGTTAGATCTAGTAATAATATATACCAATACAATGAAAAGTAATAGCACTAGTTAGATCTAGTAATAATATATACCAATACAATGAAAAGTAATAGCACTAGTTAGATCTAGTAATAATATATACCAATACAATGAAAAGATCATATCGTTTGTAGGACAAGTTCTTAAAGGTAAATCAAATAAAAATATTGTTGTTTAAGGAAGACAATACTATCAAGAATGCCTCCAATTTTCTGATGGAAAAACAGTTGTTTATATTGCCAGTTATAGTGGTCCAATCTGCTCAATATCATTACCACACAAAGGAGGTAGATGGATGATATTGAAGACTGGGAGGATTAAATAACCAACCTGACCACACCACACCACACGAACTTCTATTTCTCTTATAAAAGTGCAATATTTGATCTATTTTAAGGCTTATAGTATTTTTTTCTAGAATAACGAGATAAAGGCGTTAGTTAATTATCATTTGTAACTGTTTACATCAGTTTCGTGATACGCAGCCCTTGTTTCTATGTTCACAAGATCATAGATATGTCTTTCTTTTTTCTTTTAAGATTTTTTTTTTTTGCATTTGGCTAGTTATTAAAATAGGCATACGTTCATTTTCATCTATTTATTTATTTTTAAATTCTCTCCTGCAAAAAGAAAACCCATCTGACCGAACCTTCAGCTTTTGAACAGGTGTGTACGACCTTAAACACAACACAAATATGTTGGAAGTTGTCAACGCACGAATTAATTAATTTTTAAGATATGTCATCAATTATGAGTGAAGACAAAAACATAGCAAAACAGTGTTATTAAAAACAGTTATTATAAAATCCATCGTCGTAATAAGCAGCCAGTACTTCAGCGCTAATGTAACTGCCATTTCCTTATGGATTTTTTTTTCTTATACTGTTTCCCCGATGTCTGCGAACTACAAGCAACTCTCAGGCATCCAGGTGGACTTCCACTACTACTACTTGGTGTTAAGAACTTCTCCTCATCCGTAGTTCTTAAAGCTTTCCAACCCATTTCTGACAACATGCTCGCAGCTCAGGCAGGCAGTCCTCTCTTGGGACGAGAACAGAAAATGACTCGAAGAAATTTCATCCGACTACAGATGGCCAGGAAAGAAAAAATGCCCTGCGCATGGACGCAACAGGAGTGGGTTGTGATCGACGATGTTGATACAAGTTATAAGGTTCGTGGCGATATCCATGTTTATTTACGTAGGCGCGATAAACAACGGGGGATAATGAAGAAACCAATCAGAGTTTGCAAAAGTGTTCAAATCTACGTAAACACACCTACCTGTGTTTTGTAGTGCTTTTTGTTGCCCGATAGTAACAGGGGAAAAAATTAAAATATAATATAAAGCGATTATTTTTGCGTTACTGGTGTTCTGTAAATTGATATGTCTGAAGACTCACAGCAAAAACATTTTCCTAAAAACAACAGGTTACACAACTCGCCCAAAAATTGGTATTTGAAGCAAGTACGTAAGTTTCACACGAACTTAACAGGTCTTTTTAATGCTACTTGAGCGTTACTACTGTGTTAATCGAGTCGAGGTACTTAAGTTTCTAGAGAAAAAAAAAACTCAAAGACAAGATTTCGCATCGCAGTCTCTGACGAGAAGACAAGACGGAATATAGGTATTAAAGTCACTGAAGATTTATTGTCAAAACAATTCTGCTTTACTGCGGCGTGGCGTGTTCCTGGGTGGATTTGATAGCAGTGTAGATAGTGCATTTATTATCACTCCAGGTGAAATCGGCTGGGAACACAGGCATAGGTTTGTTAAGGTGACTACAGCTGTAATAATGGCAACAGCAACCAAACACAGCCTCAAATAATTTGTGTCCTATGTCCTGCCAGATTCTCACTCAGTTATTTGTTATGAAAATTATTTTCCGGTGCCCACAAATCTGTGTGGTATTGACGATGCAAAAACTTTTTTATGGTGAAAAATAGTTTTTTTTTTGTCACTTCCAACTATTTCCGTGCAATCGCACAAAATGTTGTACGGCGTCCTGTGACGAAAAGCTTTGTTTTTCGAAACTGTAGAACAATTTCTGGTGAACTGACCAAACTGTAATGGACGTTTTGCCTATGCATTGTATGGAAATAATACCACATGTAAGACTGCGAATATAGGAATGTTGAGCATCGTTACTGGACAATGTTGGGGACATCCCTGCGCATTAGACTGTTTCCTGAGTGAATGTAGGAACGGCGCCAAGCATGTAAGGGGAAAATAGTTCACCATTCGCACGTTCTCGCTACGTGTATACATTGTAATGGTAATTTCTTAGAGTAAAGGTATGTTATATCTGGAGACCTGAGAATTTCGCGGGTTCATTTCTAGACACGTTGGAATTCATACACATGTACGTTCATGTTACGTCTGTGATCGGTCGACATGTTCGATAACTCCTGGAGATAAATGAGCCAATAACAAACATGTAATAAATTGTGTGAACAACCACCGCCTTTTATTACCACAACAATCAACCAATAAACAGTTGATATCTCTATGGGAGTATATAACACTGTGAAGTCTAGCCTACAGGTCATTAAAATAGCGAATTTCTCGGGTCTCTAGTTATAACCTACACGATGAAACTGGGGGGAAATAAAAAGCAGTTACGGTAAAGCTTTAAAAATTCAGGATAGAGACGATATATTCCCAAACTCCCAGTACCGGGGGAGGAGGGGAGGAGTCAGCGACTGAGGGAGGGTAGAAGGGGACGTGGGGGTGAGTTCGCAAACGAGTAATGGCGACGTGCGAAACAAGACTGGGGAAGGCAGGTGTGAGCTGTACCCCCGACAGACGACAGGCAACTAGGCCGCCGCTTGCAACTAGGTGCCTCGCTGCACTTGAGCGAACGAGAGGTCCCGTTGAACATTCAGCTGCGACGTCTGGCAACGGCTACCGGGAACTGTGATTGCGACGGCCTCACGCACTCCGTGCTTATCAAGGTGTGCGCTTTTAATATAACACTCCTTCCGAATAATCGCCGAGGAAGGCATGCCTGTTACTAATTCACGAAACAAGTTCACCCAAGCCTTCTGAAATACTACTTGTTCAAGATTAATTTACCTTTTTTTTTTTTTTTTTGCAATTAATATCCGTGTTCACGGTAACTTCACACTTTCTGAATAAAACCTTAGAAACACCACTGCACGTATGATATGTTTATTTGTCGCTTAGATAAATCATATATGTATGGCAAGGGTTTCATACTTAAACGAACATTATTTATTTTTTTTGTAAAATAAAGCTTTCAGTAACATTTTGTTTAAAAATTGTATTTATTTCACTATGCTTATGAACGAATTTAAAACAGAAAATACGTGCGTTGATAGTATCTAGTAAGAAATAGTTTTCACGATGAAATATTATTGAATCGATTGTCTTACGTCACTTGTCAACATTCTTTATTAGCACTAAGGTTTTCAGGAATGCAATCTAATAAACACATTTCCTTATTATCTATGGAAATATTTATATTTGGCACTTCATCTCACGTTGGTCTCGCCCTGCCATTTTCTTCCAGTTTTGTGTACTAGTAGTGGACGAATACTAGCGCGTATCCCGTGTGTAAGACTTTGGCATGACTCCAGCAGAAAATTCGCAAGTAAACAGGAATAGATTGTACGCCTTTCAGTGCACATGTCTTAATACACCTGCTAAATTAATGTCGTTATCTGTAGCAACGTTTACAGCGTATTGTCTATTTCACCGTATTTCTGTTAATATAGGTTTCAATGCATTTTTGAAAGGATGATGTTTCTAAAGGTGTTCAATGGAATTGGTAATTTAGTAATTTAGTAGTAATTTAGCAGTAGAGTAAGACGTGATGATAAGCATTTATATGTCAAACTGCTTCACGCCATTTAATTGGTAACGAGGACACGAGTTATAAGGTTCGTGTTGAAATAGGGCAGGGTGATACACAGCGGGGAATAAATAAGTAACTAATCAGAGTTTTCTAGTGTTCAAATCGACGTAAACCAACTATCTAGGTTTCAATTTATTTATTTTTTTTTTCCGCAGCTGACCAAAACAAACTGCTTCACTGTGTAAGAAACCGCTTACAAAATAGAAACACAGGCGAATTAATCAAGCTTGCTGAACTGTCCTAAAACAACAACGCAAATATGCAAAGAGATAATCTTCCGCAAATACAGCCGTACAAAAAAAAAATCATCATCCTTGGCCACACTGCATGCAACCTTTACACGAGTGATTTCGTGAGAGAAAAATGTTAATTCAGCTTTGCTTTTTTCTTGTAGAGTTCGGTCGTAACAAATGCGTTAATGAGTCTGGTTTCCCATAGTTATAACCCGTACTTTTGATTATGCTGCCTGTATTTAAAATGTCCTCGCCAGCTGACTTTCCTTGCACTGAGATGTCAAGAGAGGTCACCGAAAATCAAAACCAATATAGCGTTTATTGTGGTTATGTCTTAGGTGGAGTGAAATAATTCCCGCAGAAAGTTTTGTAACTTACATTTTTTTTTTTTTTTTTTTACCTGTTCACGCATTAATTGTATGCAACCGTCATCAATTTAGCCCCCCTCCCCTCCCCCAACCCACCGGCGTAAAGCAGGGACGCTAAATCATGATAATCAGAGGAAAACTTTGATCATATTATAAACTTATTCCAAGCAGCCAGAAAAATAAGTAAACACAGCTGCTTTGCCACTAACGAGCGAAAGTGATACTGAATTTTAACCAGCACCCAGTTTCTCAGGCAGTCGAGATAAAGAAGTCATTAAAGCACATAATGGAACATCACTTGTGAAAAAAAAAACTTAAACCCTTCAAGGTTACGGACGGACGGCCAGCCGCAAGGAAGCTTTGCGAGAGCGAGGAAAATAGCATAATCACGTGTAGCGTAGGCTGTGTTTCCTTAGAATATTAGGCGATTTCGTTCAGGAGAGACACAGCATTACCGCTATAGTTTCAAACACTGGTTTACAGAAGAACGAAATCATGTATAGAGGGCTAAAGGCTGTTCACAATAAAGCGAGCACTTTAGGAATTAACCCTAGAAAAAAGTCACTGCCCCTGCATGCACACATTTTAATGGGTGCACTGAGTGACATTCGCCCAGTAAAGATGATAACAATGGATGGAAAGTAGTTCCATATCTTAACGCAGAATAAAAAGCGTTAGGTAACCATTTGTGATGACTTATTTCTTTCGCTTTCGGTTTTTTAATGCATCGAAGTGTAAAAACGAGCAGATCCGTACAGTATTTACTTTCTTAATAATTTCATAGTATAATTTGACCGACGCACAAATAAAGTGATGAGACCCATGGCATTGTTAATTTTACATAAGGCGGAAGAATACACAACGTGTATGCAAGTAGATCTAAAGCAAGGATTTCAAAAGTGCTCATTTTACCGTGAATCAGTGTTATAGGATATTACAATAGTTCCAGCCCCCCCCCCCCTTAATTTGTAGAGGTTAGAACTCCGTGTGTGTGGAATGTACGTTTTTATATAAATAAATTACTGGCGGGTTTATTTATAAAATACTCTGCGACGAGTTAACTTGCATTACCGTGGTTCTGCTTACAAGCTAGCCTTCGTTCAACTGCCAAGGATTCCGAAACTATCAAATCACTATCGCGTGCGAAATATTTACTGATACTGTTCCGTTACTGCTGGCGAACACTGGCGTAAACGCCAGTGATCTCAGTGTTCTTCGGCAGTAACGGAACGCTGCCAACGAGACCCGAGACAACTGTGTATGTCGGCGCGAGTCAGAGAGGGGAGGGGTGTCTCCTAAAGGTGAAGAAGAGACCTGTCTCGAACGAAAGAGCGTGCCCACGGCGACGAACAAACGTAGTTCCCCACACGACTGATCTCGGGACGACCTTCCTCGACGGAAAGTTGACACGCACTGTTCCATCAGCCGGACAGCGCATGCGTTGTGTCCGCACGCGGGGACGAAGAAGTGAGTCATCGCTGGTTCCCCCGCTCACCTTCGGGCGAGCGTCGCTGAATCCGGGCGCGCGCAGGCGGCGTTCGAAAACTGATCCGAGCCGCCCCGATTATCAAGATTTTTCTTGCGCTCAATTTAATAATAACAAATCTTTATCAACTGCGCAATTACTGCGTTATCGCCTTTCCTTATACTGTGCCATGGAATTCAAACACACACGACATACTGATCTAGTAGCGCAGTGCAGAAACTGAAATTAACGTATTAATTTTTGCAAAATATTGTAATATTGTTATAGCCTATAAAATTAATAGGCTTCACCAAACTTTAAATATAACACCATAATAATTAATCACTAATTATAATAGCTATAAGATAGAGTCGGTTTACTTGAGACTTGAACAAAATAATTAACAAACATAACTTACGGAAAAACGAACTCCACTGCAGATGTGAAAGAAGGAAAGCCGTTATTATTTTGTTGATAAATTTTTTAGTTTACTTAACTATTTCCCGCGTGTGTTTGGGACAATCCCACTCCATAGGTTTGACGTGGCCACGAAGAAAAAGTCGGAAAATAATTTAGTTCTATAAATGGAATCCGAATCATGTTGCCATCTTTAGACCACGTATTGATATCATGCAAGGAATGAATATAAGAGAAGAGGGTTTGACAAATATGTTGGAGTGGCTGTGCACAGGGTTTGGTGTAGCAGCAAAGATCTCGCCTTTGTTTCAGCCAGGCCGCTTCGACTTTGCTGTAGAAATCACTGTGGTCTTTGTTTGTTACAGATATAGTAGGTATAGGCTGTTCACGGTTAAGTGAGCACTCTTTAAGGCCCTTCCAACATGCATTAACCACTAAAAAATATATCTTATTGCAGCCCCGGGCATTAAATTTCGAGGGTGGTGAAGTGTATATATACACTGTGCTTATTAGTCACGTTGTAATGTTTGCATTAAAAAGCCGGAGGAAGTTGGAAATTGGATGAAAGGAAAAATTTAGAAGGGCCTGAAAAAGTGCTCGCTTTACCGTGAACAGTCTATATAGTAGATATTTAATATCACTAAATTTTGAAAAATAAGAAACGGCAAACAGCGTTTTTTATTTTTAAACCAGGGAAAAAGTCTGGCTCTTTTTTTTTTTTTTTTAGTGAAACTTACAAATTAACTGAATTAATTCTGCTTGTCAGTAAGTTCGACAGTCGGAGTCATTTGCCCGCTATCCCGCACATCTACATTTCTCATTAATTCTGTAATTATTTGCGAACTCCAAAATACTAACGTACTTAATGTAGCTATTATCATGTGGTTTGTTTGACATGACCACGCCACGACGGTCAATTTGGAGGTAGTTGAAAGTACTCAAACCGCACTGAAGTCCCTGTGGTAAAACTAAAAAGAAATATTTACAAACTCCGTAACATTTACTACTGACAGTGATCTGATCGCACTGAGGGGAACTTTTGCATCATTTTTCAAGTCACACTGTACCGGCACTGGAAAAGGCAGAGGTAAGTATAACAATTTTGTGTAGTTACATAACTTTGTGTTACAATCTAAATTTTGTGTAGTTACATAACTTTGTGTTACAATGTAACTTTTGTGTAGTTACATAACTTTGTGTTACAATGCAAATTGTTTTGCAAAAATTCCAACAATTGGAATATTTAATATAAAAAAGTATCCATACGTAAAAAAGAAAAGGGAAGGCTAGGGCTAAACACGCTTGTGAGGGAGATAAAGCAATTCCAGCTTCTTCTCTAAACGTCGGAATTTGTGTCCACTGAAGTACGATACTACTATAAAATACCCAAAAATAAACTGTATGGACAAAATAATCCGCATTTCAAACTTAGCTTTAATTGCGACCGAACAAACATTTACCCAGACCACAAATAAAAAATCGCGTTACGTCTTTCCTTGTTTCCACTATACTCTTCAAGAAAACATGGGCGCAAAAACTGCCATAAAATACTCGCTCGTGCTGCTTTGACAGCCGACAAATTGGCTTCAGACCTCAAGTGAGCAGTAGCAATCATTCATCTTGCTACGGGCATTAGTTTAATGTGGCTTCTATGGAGACCCCTTGTAAATAATACTAAACGGCATTCGCATTATTCCACTCTTAACGCCGCATAGCAGTAGATTGGCGGATAGCGAAGTCTACAGGGCATTTCCACCACGGGAAACTAGCTGTCGGGACGTTGGCATGCCTGACTACAAGCATACACTGCCCACAAGTAACTTCATACATGATGTATGAGTAATACCTACCACCGTTATTCCGAACGTTCCCTCCTCATAAATATGTACATCTGCAGAGGTCATTCTTATTTTTACAGATATAAATAATTTAAATTGTATAATATTTTTTCTAGCTTTAAATGTTGCAAAGTTAGTTGTAAAATATAACCGCTTAGCTAAATAAACAATAAAAGAGAGTACGCTTGCAAAAATTATTACCAGTATATTTTAAACAGTTCAATTAATTTGCAGAAAAGTAACTTTAGTTTGTCCTTTGTGAAGTTAAATTAATACACCGCCTGTAACTTACCACGTATCAATTATTTTCTAAACAGCAAACATTATTCTTTTTAATGTCTCTTTGAATTCGCACTATCAAATATAAACATACTTTAAGTATGCTTAGTTACGAGAAATTAGCGTAATTCAGTCGGTACCACTTAATTCAGCGACTCGATCGAAATGGTTTTCATATAGTCTTAAACAAAGTTTACTGACTATGAGTAATATGCAGTTATAATTTTGCCACGCCACAAATAACACACAGTACATGTACTTACTTAAGGCATACCCTATAAGAACACACTACCTACTGAACCCTACTTTTAAAAGGCAGGGTTGATAAAATGCATATGCATTTGTCTTGCTCATTTAAACCCTCCACACTTATTTACAAATATCTGCTAGGATTTTCGCTGTAGTGACATCATCTTGCGAAAGAAAACAATTACACAGGCCTGTTGTAATTATAATATTTTTAACTTACTTACACATAACTACGGTTTTTCTATTACGCCCAGCTAGTATAAAATTAATGAGCGCTGTATAGCCTACATCTAGTCAAACGCAATAATTCTACACAATTCGCATTTCCACGTAATGATGTCGGGGTTCATAGCTTATGTATGTAACTAAAACATACCGCATTCAAGTGTTCAAGTTTTATTACATGAATGGCGTGAATAAACGAAGCGATTAGTGATTAAACCTTCATCCTCAACAAATACACACATGTACATTCGAGTTGCTTTAGAGAGCAATTTTGCAGAAAAAATTTTAATCAAAAAAGATTACTGTAACTGTTAAGTGTTATCCGTAATAAAGATTACTAATAATGTTCATAAATATTTTTAATAATTGAGTTTACGTAATTCAGCAACGAAATGGAAGTGCATAAGATCTATTTTTAAAAAATTCGAGATGATTATTAATAATTTCCTATTAGATACAACTACAGTAGTTATAATTATCATGTTTGATGAATGACGTGCTTCCGAAAGTATTCAAACGTTATTAAAAGTGGAATTTTATTATTTGATTTTTCTAAACATTTAATAACTAAATTATATAGAAATATTTTCCAGTGTTACAACATATATGGACTCTTATTTCATATGCAACAGAAATAACACTTTCATGATAATTTTCGCAGAGTGTTTATTACTTTCAACTGAATTCTGTATGTTATAAGGTGTGTTTCAGTGCTTTATTGGAAGACATTATATTCATAACTTAAACTAAAGGCTATTCACGATAAAGTGAGCACTTCTGAAATCAACCTTAAAGAAAAGTCACTGCTCCTACCTGCATATATTTTAACGGGTGCACCGAGTGACATGCGCCCAGTAGAGTTGGTAAGGATGGAGGAAAAGTAGTTCCATTTCTTAAAAGTAATATAAAAAGTGTTAGGTAACCGTTTGAGATAACTCGAATTTTTTTATGCATCTAATTCTAAAAATCACCAGATTTGTAACCATATTTACTTGTGTGATAATTCCACATTTTCACCTGACCGTCACACGAACAAAGTGACGAGGCCCATGGCGATGTTAATTTTACATAAGGTGGAAGAAGAATACACAACGTGCATACAAGTAGACCCTAAGTAGGGCTTTCAAAAGTGCTAACTTTACCGTGAACCGCCTACACGAGAAGTTGCCGAATGCTCGACCAATCGCTGAGGCGACGCGGCGGTAAAGGCTGTTCACAGCACTTTTGAAAGCCCTGCTTAAGATCTACTTGTATGCACGTTGTGTATTCTTCCGCCTTACGTAAAATTATCATTGCCACGGGCCTCATCACTTCATTCACGCGTCGGTCAAACGAAACTGTGAAATTATCAAGAAAGTAAATACTTTACAAATATGCTCATTTCACACTTTGATGCATAAAAAAAACCAGAAAGCGAAAGAAATAATTTTAAATTATGACAAATGGTTACCTAGAACTTCTTATTCGACGTTAAGATATGGAAACACTTTCCATTCATCGTTACCAACTTAACTGGCCGTATGTCACTGTGTGTGCCCGTTTAAACGTATGCATGCAGGGGTAATAACTTTTTTCTAAGGTTCACTACCGGAGTTTGTTCGCCTCGTTGCAGCACGAATTCCTCCCTGCAATACAGTTAGGAGCGGACAGATGAGGGGACGTATTTGCCGCCCCGTCGAAAGGCGACCTTAATGCCTCTGGTCGTTACGACGGATCCGTTTCCGAGGAATCCCGGAAGCGACGGCGTTGACCCGGCAGTTCACATTTACATTCTTGTCGAGGACATGTCACCTGTCCGCGTGACAGTTACAGGACTGCTCCTCGGGGTCAGTGACACGTGCGGCGCTCATTTGGCCGCGACCGCACGGCGGCGCACTGCGCGGGCCATTCAGGAAAACGACGGCCCTGGAATATCTTGGGGCGCGATCGCTGTGTTGCTCAAGAAGTTCGAACTGGATCACCTCGGACACTTCCGGCGCGGAGGTTTACCCGCTTGAATTCCCATCGAGTTCGCGGGATCCGCGAGCGTACGTGTTTGGTGACGATTCAACGACCATGTGGCCACGCCCCACTATTGCTGAAGGCTGCTCACGATAAAGCGAGCACTTCTGAAATCAATCTTGGGGAAAAAAAAGTCACTGCCCATGCCTGCATATACTTCCAAAGGGCGCACTGAGCGACATGCCTCCCGTAAAGTTGGTAACCATAGATGAAATATAGTCCCACATCTCGACGTCGAATAAAAAGTATTAGGTAACCATTTGTGATCATTTATAATTATTTATTCCGCTTTCTGTTATTTTTAATGCATCAGCGTGTAAAAATTAGCATATTTATAAAATGTTTACTTTTCTAATTATTTCTCACTTTCACTATCCAACGCATGAATAAAGTGGCGAGGCCCATGGTAATGTTAACTTTACACAAGGCGGAATAATACACAACGTGTATGCAAGTAGATCTTAAGCAGGGCTTTCAGAAGTGCTCACTTTACCGTGGACAGCCTATATAAGCTTCACGATGCCCGGGTCCATAAACCGTTATAGGATATTCGTTGCACCAATGCTGAATGTAAACTTTAAAGTAGAATATTTTTCATCCATGGTCTGCAAAACGAATTTCAAATATAACGTGCACTTTTTTTTCAACGTTAGACATAATAACAGTAAATATGATAACAATTTAAGGATATATTTAAATAACACATTATTAATGATAGGTCTCTCCCACCCTGGAAAAATAATCAAGAAAAAAGCATGTAAAACCCATTGCTGGTTTTTAAATAATCGTCCACCAGAAGATATACCAAGGAAGAGAATTTTAAGGAAAAGTGAATATTAAATCAGGAATTTATCATTCGCAAAAGCGATGGGCGATTCAATTTTGTGGCGAATTCCCAGCACAGTAGTCAAATGATGAATAAAGAAGGTTAACTTTTAAAGATATTCTCATTTGAACACTTGAAAGAGGTAATTTCGTATACCGTTATACTAATTAATTTACGGTTAAGTGATATTCCACCAATCACAACTTAGGTCTATAGTCTAAGATTGGATCATTGATCATATCCGAAACTGATGTCTCAGAAAGTCAATAAACTTAGGACAATATACACTTACGTCTAAATAAACACTGTCTAAAAACTACGAATATTTTTGTTATTTCATGTTAAATACAGAACTCGCCCTCTGTACGCTAGGTCTATCACAAAAAGGCTAAATAGACTATACTGTTTCCCTTTACTCAGGGTCGTACAATGATGATACAGGTACCTATGCGTGAAGATAAAGACAATTCCATGTGAAATCAGTAGTGGTTTATTGAACGAACACTTGTAACGACGTTTTAAGCTACCTTACTAAGGCAAGAACGTAATATAAAAAGCAAAACATGTCATCGTTAGTCTACTTTTTTGTAGGTGAGATTTCCTGTTATAGGTTATTCACGGTGAAGTGAGCCCTTTCTAAAGAACTGCTTAAAATCTACTTGTATGCACGTTGTGATTTCTTCCTCGTTATGTAAAATTAAAATTGCCATGGCATCAACACTTTATTCGTGCGTCGGTCAAGTTAAACCATGAAATTGTTGGAAAATTTAATATTTTACAAATCTGCTCATTTATAGACTTCGATGCATTAAAAAAAAACAGAAAGGCAAAGAAATAATTTAAGTTATCACATATGGTTAACCAACCTAACACAATTTGTTGTGCGTTAAGATATGGAACTACTTCCCATCCATCGTTACAAACTTTACTGCGCGCATGTCACTCAGTGCACCCGTTAAAATATAAACAAGTGGGAGCGCTGACTTTTTACTACGGTTGATTTTAAAAATGCTCACTTTATCGTAAACAGCTTTTGCCCAGATATTTAATTCGGACGGTAATGTAAACCGGGTATAGCTTCTGTTTGTAGATGGTCTGTCTTTGGAGGATTTCACAATCGAAACGTTCCCCAGTGCACTGAGTCGCTTGTTTGAAATCAACTTTCACCTTAATGCCGGAGTCCTTGTGTATCTAGCATGTTAACTCAAGATTGTGAACTGTATTGCATAATAACATAATATGAGATGATCACGTTTGTATTTGAAGCAGTTCATTCGGAACAAGACCGTAAATTTTTCTGTTGAAATATGCACGGGAATGATGAAAGCGAGTGCTAACTAACACGACTAGAAGGGCAACGGCCAATAACGACGACATTAAATTTATTGACTAGCTCAAATGAGCAAAGAAGAAATGTGAGCACTAAAATTATTTCTCACTTACACCTAACATGTAAAGTACTGAATACCTATATGGACAATTTCGAAGGTATATAATTTACGAATTACTCACCGGACTGCGTAACACAAAATTAAAATCAACTGTTACGTCGCAAGACTCCTACAAGGAGTATGTTGTTTCAAGGACATTCAACGTGGCGAATTTGTAAGTCATGATGAAAGAGAATGTTATCTTTTAGAATTTTCTCAGACGAATAACTGTGCCATAAAACTTACGAAAAACCTTGACATTTTACGTTGCCATATGAATTTAATATAAGGGTAAAAACAAAAAACAAGCATTAACATGACATGAAGTTTTCAGTGACTACTGATTTCTTAATACTAACATGCCCATGACGATCCACTGATTAGGAAAATAGGGTAGGCTATGGCCACATCTGTATAATCGAAGTAGACTTACCTGAATTAGCTTCAGGGCAGAAGGCTCAATCCGTTGTAGATAATGACAACAGCTGGGTTCACTCGAAGAAAGCAAGCAATACAGAAGTCTGTGCTGATGTCCTTTTATTATTCAGCAGCTATTTTTTTTTTCACTTTGTGTTCATTGTGCTATTTTAATTAATGGAATTAAAATAATTTTGCGTTTAACACACTTAGAATTGGGCATATGACAGTGTTCGGCCAAATAAGTCTCCTTTAGAACTTGTGGTAAAATAATAATGAGAACTTATTTACTTCATAGAGACATCGCAACATCTATAAATATGGTATGTTATAGTCTATTCACGATAAAGTGAGCACTTTTTAAGGCCGTGCTACATTTTTCTTTTCAGCTAGTGTCTATGTTTCCGCCGCTTTTCAATATAAACATTGCTTTGTGACTAATACCCAGAGTATGTACATTCCACCACTCCCAAAAGTTAACGTCTGAAGCTGCCATAAAATATATTTATTAGTGGTTAACGCCTACAGGAAGGGCCTTAAAAAGTGCCCACTTTACCGTGAACAGCCCATACACGTATTTAGTTCGTAACCTTGAAAAGAGAGGAACTATTTGGTTTCTCCTGGAAGTTTACTTTCTGGACCAGGGCTGCTTTTGTAAAGAAATGCCTTCAAGTGACACTAGTGCATGGCGTGGTCTACATTTGCAAACCCTTCGGACCAGTTGTCTGGTGCGAGTGCAACGAAGAGACAACGCAGATAATTCCTTGGCGTGAATGGACGTACTGAGGAGATGGTACTCCGTGCGGCTAGGGCGATCTGGTACCTCGGCAATGTTCCGTGGAAGCAGAGGCAGGGAGGGAGACCGTGGGGCACAGTCGGCGCATGCAGGCACACTCGCAACAGAGGTCATTGTCGTCAGGGCGTCCGGAGTCAGTCGCGGGGAGATGGATGGCCCGCACCAGTAGAGAGCCAAGAGGACCCTCCTCCCCATTTTTTGACTGATCACGGGGACAAGACTGTCCAACCTGACGGCGTCGGGGGATTGATGGATTAGTCGAGGTGGCCGGCCTGCCTGGACACTCCCCCCCCCCCCTCTCACTGGACTGCCTTCGTCAAGGACTACTCGTGGGAAAGATACTATTCACCACAGGAACTTCCCTCCCTCCCTCCTCCCCCCCCCCCAGGATTGCCAGGCACTCTTGCCAACTTCGCGAGAGCCAAGGGCGCCCGCTACTCACGGAACGTAAACCAACCGCCAACAAAGGTGACTCCTTCGTACAACACGGCGTACATTGAAAAAAAAATATGTATATGTGTGTTAAGAACTACACAGTAAGAGCTAATATTACATACGGAAACACGTCTCCTGTACTCGCAGTTTCTAAATTAATCTTTTAGTTGTTAGCTTTAATTATTAATTTTAGTCAATGGAAACCGGTGACAAGGCTTTCATGTTTACTTGTTGTTCCTAACCTAACATCGTTTACCAACCATATTTAAGCAGATCATACTTCAAAGACAACATTTTCTATCCGACAATCTTATTTTTGTGAACAAATACAATCGTAAACAAGTGTACAGGCGTGCCTTTATATATATATATATATATATATATATATATATATATATATATATATATTATATAACTGTTATCTACGTTAATGTATGTATGTATATATATATATATATATATATATATATATACACTTACATTAACGTAGATAACAGTTTCCCGCCAACAAAACCTGCCGCTGTGTTCTCATTGGTAGCAGCCTCACAAGTATCACGAAAGAAATAAAATATTACGATTTCTTCTTGTAACGCTAAAGGAAATCCCAACAACGCGCACGACCTGCGGAACCATTAGAAACTAATACAGAAGGCAACACGCTCTTAGTTCTTCTGCACACGAAATAACACATCATTTAAGGCTTAACATTCATATTGTAAGCCCGGTGAAGTATCACCAACAAGACCGTGTCCAAGTCACACTTACTTTGACCTTGTAAGCCTTATTGCGAGAGATCCGGAAATTTCGTGGATTCATTCGACGACAAGCTATACTCCGCAATACTTGGTATACCCGAGTCCCCGACTAAATGCTCTTCACGATGTAGTGAGCACTTTAGAAATTAACCATAGAAAAAAGTCACTCACTCTGCATGCATATATTTTAATGGGCGCATTGAGTGAGTGACATTCGCCCAGCAAACTTGGTAACGATGGATGGAAAGTAGTTCCATATCTTAACGTCGAATAAAAAGTGGTAGGTAACCGTTTGTGGGTGAAGAGATTTGGGCGGCTCTTAACAGCGAGGTCTTGAGACCCGATGAGGGTCTCCGGAAGCGGCGCCGGAATGAAAGGAGGGGGGGGGGGGATCCCCGAGAAAACCCGCCGACAAGCGGCATCGTCCGGCGCAGTTCCCACTTGCGAAAATCCGGTGACCCGGCCGGGTGGGAGGCGAGCGTGCTAATCGCTCAGCCACCGCGGCCCCTGGTAACCATTTGTAACAACTTAAAATTATTTCTTTCGCTTTCTGTTTTTTTGATGCATCGAAGTGCGTAAAAGTGCGCGGATTTGTAAAGTATTTACTTTCTCGATAATTTCATAGTTTCATTTGACCGACGCATGAATAAAGTGATGAGGTCCATAGCAATGTCAATTTTACATAAGGCGAGAAGGACTACGTGTATAAAAGTAGATCTTAAGCAGGGCTTTCGAAAGCGCTCAGTTTACCGTGAACAGCCTATATAGCTGTACACTGGCTGATGCTGCAGTTTTACCTCTGACAATGTGGCAAACAATTCAATCAAATTTCCCTCGCACGCTGTATTGATGAATCCACAGAGCTGACGAAAGTTTCCGCCTTCCGGATTATCTCCACTTTTTTTTTTTAGTTCGGTTCCAATTATATTTAAGTTCTTCGTCACGCTTTACCTTATACTGAACCTCATTCATGGAACATCTTAATCAGACCTCATACAAGAATTTTCTTGCTGTGACGTTGAGAAACGACCGAAGCAGTAAGCACAAAGTCGTTTGAAATTAATATAACTTAACTGCCATAAAATGCTAAAGTAAACATAAAAGGATATAACAATTTACAACAAATCAAGTACAACTATAAGGCCCATTCTTATCAGCCAAGTGTACAGCCACCTAATTTTATAGCTAATTTTGCGTTACGTCTAACTATGTAATTTACAAGCACCCAATAATATCTGAATATGTGGGAATTTAACAAGTTGATCATTTATAAGCTTTTAAAATTTTACGAGCAAAAATCTTTGGGTATTCTTTTTGGTAGACTAACACAAATAGATAACCATGGACTGGAGGTATTAAATACTGCCCATAAAAACAAAACTGATGAATTGTGTCATGATATTGAAAGTGACATCCTGGCTGTTTTAATTATTGGCAATTCTAAGCAACTATCATAAAATCCTAATTAGGTATTCTATTAGGTCAACTGTACAAGGCGCAAGACCACACAAAATACCTACATATTATTTTTTGGCGCTCCTCTTAAAAATCTGTAACACCAAGGTCTTTTTTTGAGGAAAAAAAAAATGCACTTCTTTGCTATGGCGGCTTTTGTAACATTAATGTACAACCTGTTTCCTGGAAGAATCAGAACACTTAATAACTAAATAAAATATTACTGGAAAACAAATTGTTATATTTTCCTCGATACTGAGCTTGAAAGTACACTGTTAAAAATTCCGTATATTTACGGAATGTTTTACGGAAATGTACAGTGTATATACGGCAAATGCAATCAGTAATGACGAAAAACGGAGTTTAAGTCCGTAAATACAAAATACGGAAAGTGTCCGTATTCCGTTTGGCTTCGAGTTACGGGAACGAACAATGCCGATTCTACACGAAGCTTTCTTCGCCACTGCAACAAGAAAATTATCGTTTCTGCGGCAGTTAAGGTCATCCACGCGACTTATTCTTTCAAAGATTAAAAAATAGCATCAGGCGTTTGTAATCAAATACAAAAGTTGTATCACAATTTTCAAGTGAGAAGTATGCGGGCCTTGCCCTCGTAGCTCAGGGGTAGGGTGGCCGACCTGCAGTCGGAGGGTCGCGGGCTCGCGCCCCGGCGCCTCCGACACGGCAGATCCCCAGCTCGCCCGCCGCACTGGGAACCTGCCAGCAGGGCGGCCTCACTAGAGCCTCGCCAATATCAAAATGTCACGACAATGTCAAATGAAAAAAAAAAAAATGGTTAGAGTCGTGAACTGGTAACTTTTAGACTCAGGTTCAAACCTCGCTTAAGTACAAAATATTTTAACTTTTTTAATATAAATTTTATACACGGTAGAACACCCACATAACGAAAATTAAATACATTTTAATTATTTCTTTTTATTTTAAACGGACAGTACAGAAAACCAACTTGGAAATTAACGGAGAGGTTTCGTAAGATTTGCGGAAAGTCCGTTTCTGAAAAATCAATGTGTCCGTAATTTTACGGAGAGTTTACGAACACTTCTGAATAAATTTTTACCAGTACTTTTCCGTAAAATGAAGAGATTTTTTTTTTAACAGTGTATCATTTCTCACGCTTAGGCTTTTGATCAAAGTTTATATCTTAAAAATTGGCTTCTAAAACCCGAATTTTACTAACAAGTATTTCCCTATACCAAATTCTCAACCAGGCAGCCTTAATGCTCGATTTCTTTCAGCGCGACGTTATTTCACTAAGTTAGTTGTTGACTCGCCAAAACTAGTGTCGATGATAAATCCCGGTATGAACACACTCCGTTTTGTTAAAGTGCCGCATCATCAACCAAAACCCATTTCACAGCCCTGCGAGAGTATTTGTTGCACACATTCTCTTCAAGAGGGCAGCAATGTTTCATTTATTTGTACACAAAAATTTACACGTAAAAAAAATTCCGTTTTCTTTCGGAAATAAAATTACGCGCAACTTTTAAATTAGTTCCAAACGTACGCAGCACCATGCCGCATTAAAAGACAAATACCAGATTCGCAAACCATGAAAAGTGAACACAAGGTATCTTTCTCATGACCGTATTTGCAAGCACTATCGAGAATGAACACACCTCTCTCCAAACTGCTAGGTGTAATCATGAAACGTACAAAAACAAAGGTATTAAAGCGACGAAATAAATACGGCGTGTGTGCTCCGATAAGCTAACGCATATAACAACATTAGTTTCCCCATGGAACTAACACAAATGACTATTACTTTTAAGCTACCAAAATATGAGTAATGTTCGCATTTATGGACTCGAGTTGAACAGACATTCAACAAGAGGGAATTTGCACACTAACACAACTTAACTCATAAGCACACACTTTGCATGCCCATGACCAAGTGAGTTAAAGAGAGGTGAGTATGGAGTAACGCCGGATTGAAATGGCGGAAGAAACTGGAGATCCCCGAGAAAACCTATCGACCAGCGGCATCGTCCGCCACAGTTCCGTTCCCACATATGAAAAAGCGCGGGAGCGACTCCGCCAGGAATCGAACCCGGTTCACCTTGGCGGGAGGCGAGTAGTCTAACCACTACACCACCCTGTATACACCCCCCCCCCCCCAAGTTGGAGTTGTAAATCGAACTCAAGGCATTTCTACTAACAACTTGTAATTATAATCCATACACAGCCTCTAGCTGTTAATAAGCTGCTTAGGGATGAGTAACGGAAAATTCAACTTGGCAATTGACAGCCATTGGTACTGATCCAAAGAGACGTCGACAACCACATCGACAGGGATGAACATAGTTATAAACAGATAAAGTCAGATGCCGGTAGTCGGTTCCCACTCAGAGCTGCTGAAAATTAAATAAATAGATGTCGAGCCTGTCTAGTAGTGGGGAGGGAGCTTAGCTAGCTAGCTGCTAACAATACCAGTTTGGAGGACTCGGAGAGGTAAGTAACCTGTTCCGCTCCCCCCCCCCCCCCCACACACACCCTGGGCCAACACCTTATCTACCGGCTCCATCTGGCATCGTTATATGAAAACAAACACGCAACTTCGCCTCCTAATGCCGGGTTGTTTACACGTTCGTAATGACACTTGCACGTTCATAACCAGCCGCAAGAGATCACTAGCTAGCCACGTCCGGGGGCAAGCACCTGGACTCACCGATACCTGGACTCACCGATACCTGGACTCACCGATACCTACTTCGATATATCGCACACTGTGCCTATTTCTTTTTTTTCTATATCCCAGTGACGATACGACAAAGGAAATTCTAGCGATTTTATGCAAACTCGCGTCGCGATCCAGTACAATCGAAGGTATTTTGGTCCCAATTGCGACATTACGAGACATTAAAAAATTCCCTATAGACTATAAGGAAATACAAAAATGACGCGATGGCAATGATGATCGATAGTTGAAAATCAATAATCGACGAGGGCGATATAGCTCACGTGGACACAATAAACATTTCTAAAATTAATTTTTCGGAAAAACAAACTCGTGATGTTGACTTTATCGAATTTAGGAGGCCATGAAGCACGTTCTATCGCAGACAGCAAATTAGCGTTCGCTGTTACCAACAGACAGAATTCGAGGATTATTTCGAGCAACAGACATAGTTCAAAAATGCTTTATACACATTTTGTTTATATAAAGGTCTTGTGCTCCACTTTACTTTAGCACAACGGCTTGAGCCGTAAAAAAAAATTGCACAAAAATACGGCATAAGAAATTTCTCGGTATAAATACATCTCGCTGGCACAATATTTGCTCACAAAGTTGATAATATATCTACCACTGTCTTCTTCGTTTTCTGTATCAGTGTCCAAAAAGGTGTGAAGTTAGTATTTTATGTCCCAAGGGGGCTCTTATGACTTTTACACTGACAAGCTTAAGACAAGCGAAACTGACATTAAACCAGGGAACGTGGTTTCGTGTTTTAACGTCTTCCTAAAAGGGTTATGTTTAGATTACTGGCAAGCAAATACCTTTTATTTTGTTATGTATACAACCGTTAGGAAAAAGAACTGTAATAGCAATGCATTTACAATTATAGCAATTCCACAAAGCAATCGTTACGTTAGTGGAAATGATATTTTTACACGTCGCGAAGGATCGATATAGGCCTATTTCATTAACTTCAATTTTATCAGAAAATATGTCATGCTACTATTTATGCTTAATAACATGCTCTAAATTTGCACTGCAGTCCTATGTAATTTGAATGAACATGACAATATTTGAACTGCAGTGTAAAACATATTTTCAAACGCATGCATATGAAAATACGAGGTGACTGAAGTTAATTGTTCGAAAGATAATGAACCTTCTATATTTTTTTTGCAGACATAAGCTAAAATAGAAGAACTAATCCTTAATTTAGAAAATGTTTAACTACTGAGAAATGATTACTTCAACTTGCCTCTTAAAACCGAAGTCTTTCATTCGTTTGGCATTTGCTATAGTCAACAGTCATACACAATCACAGTAATATTTTTTACCTGGTTTACGAATTTTTTTTAAAAATGAAATGAGCAAAAATTAAACTAAGCCCAAAATGAGAGGCAAATGCCTCAAAACCCTCGCTTTCTAAAATTACAAAAATTTAGCCAAATATATATATATATATATATATATATATATATATATATATATATATATATATATATATATATATATAGGCATTAGAACTGTGGACATAGATCTGCGAATTTCGTTTTAAAATGTACTTAAAAATAATTATTTTGCAGAAAAATATTTCTTACTCAATTTACTGCATTCAAATATACTACTCAAAGAATGTTTTGCATCGCCTGTAATTGGCTGCAAATGAAGAATGTTCGCTGGGTCAATCGGCGCTTGACCAAAATACATTTTTCACGTCTAGCGCGGCATTCACAGTGTGAATTTCATCCCAACCTTTCTCTTGGCCTATGATCAACCCAGTAAACAACAAATCTCGGAGGTGCAGAACTTTTTTGAGTGGTGTATATTATTTGTATTAATTTAATCTACATTTGCAAATTTTCACAACAGGGGTGACGGAGAAGCGTGATAATAATGGTGGCAACATAATTTTGTAATCGGGAGAAAGAAAGGTGGCTACATGAGAAAACGAGAGTAAGGAGATGTCTGCAAATAAAGAATAATATTTACAATAATTGTATTTTAAGAAAAATCGTTAACCATTGGACAAACCGACATCTTCAAAAAGCTAATAATTTTAAAACGTATAAAGAAGTATATTTCCCACCTCGATTATATATAAATGCAAATAAAGGCAATTAACTCTCATGTATGCGCACAAAACTGCAATAGTCTCTCGATTACAGCTTTTTATAAGCTAACATTTGAAACTATCCAGTGCAGTTCAAATACTACCATAAATATTTAGATTTGAAACATTTGTTATCCTAATGTCTTTATGAGTAAAATCATTTTAAGTTAATTTGTTACTGAATTTAAAAAAAAATTAAAACATTTGTTTGGATGGTCATGAAATACCCCTGTTTGAACTGAAACTGCCTAAACACTGTAAAAAAATGTAATTGTGCTGAGAAATGGTTTGTAATTTAACAAATATTTATAAAAGTACTTACAGAGATATATCTTGTAAAACTACTCGTTTGTAATTAAAACTATTCGTTTGTAAAACTACAAAGACCATGTTTGTAACAGACCTCAAGAAATGTTTGTACTATACAGACCCGTATCCACAAGCTTTAGTAAAATGGCGTACACTCAACTACGTAAAACAATATATAGCAGTTTGCGTAAAAACTATGGGCGATGTAAGGCGAAGTTGTGCGCAAAAAGAAATGTATTGCAAGTTATAATAACGTGAAACATTTAAAACAACTCAAATAATCACAATAACACGAGAATTACTATAAAAATAAGTATTAATCATGTAAGTTGTTTAGGCGCCGCGCTCACGTGACGAGGAGGCTGGCCGTTGTTTCGTTCGTAGTAACTCAATCTAACCGCATCAGTCGACGTGCAGAAAGGTTTTGATTCGTCCGCAATCATCGTCTTATAGGCTGTTCACGGTCAAACGAGCACTTTTGAAAGCCCTGCTTAAAATCTACTTGTATACACGTTGTGTATTCTTCCGCCTTATGTAAAATTAGCATTGCCTTGGGCCTCGTCACTTTATCCATGCGCCAGTCAAATGAAACTGTGAAATTATTAAGAAAGTAAATACTTTACAAATCTGCTCATTTTTTTACACTTCGATGTATTTAAAAAAAACAGAAAGCGAAAGAAGTAACTTTAAGTTATCACAAATTGTTACCTAACACTCTTTATTCGACGTTAAGATAGGGAACTACTTTTCATCCATTGTTACCAACTTTACTGGGCGAATGTCCACCAGTGCGCCCATTAAAATATAGGCCTATGCATGCAGGAGCAGTGACTTTTTTTTTCTAAGGTTCATTTCTAAAGTGTTCACTTTATCTTGAACAGCCTTCACCCGCCGTTATGCGTGCGGCAGAGCTACGTAAACGCCACATTTCAATTTGAACACTACGCATTGCATTACGTAACGCAGCTTATAATTAACAACATGCACAATCTGCGTCGTTATTGTCGCGCGTCCTGCTAGGCTGCACAGTCCTGTAATTCACTCCAGCCAATATCGTGTGTTCATCTGGCTGCTGCAAAGGTGGAAACAATTTTCCTTTTGTCGACAAAACTGCGCGTGATTGGGCCACAAAAAAAATGTACGGCGTTTACTCGTCGGCGTACAGTTTCTCGGGGCTTGCTGGGAAAAAAAAATGCAGTCCAATGATAAACGCTGTGTAAAAGTATTTTTTTTTTTGTGTAACCTGTTTCCAATGAAAACGTGCAATTTTGCAGGTCTGTGCTTACAACCAATTGGTGGCTCCCAGCACTGTCTAGTCCCGTCACTAGAGGCTATGGAAGATGCTTGTCACATGCCGTTGCTGTGTCAAGATTAGTTTCAGAAATTTTTTATGCTGGACAACATGCACCTAATCAACGAAAAGTAGAGCCAGCGAATATTTTTTACACGTCACCGTTAACGTGTTGTTAAAGGCTGTTCACGATAAAGACAGCACTTTTGAAATCAACCTTAGAAAAAAGTCGCTGCCCATGCCTGCACAAATTTCGGCGTTCGCCCTGAGTGACATGCGCCTAGTAAGTTGGTAATGATAGATGATTTAATGATTGTCTTTCGTAATAATCTTTTGTATGAATTTAACGTTTGTATGGTAGCACCTAACAAAGGGCAACAACTGCAAAGTCATAACACTTAGTTTGTTATTGTGAACACAAACACATACATTTTAATTTAACATTGTATGGTAGCACCTAACAAAGGGTAACAACTGCAAAGTCATAACACTCAGTTTGTTATTGTGAACACAAACACGTGCATTTTAATTAGTTTTAAGTAGTCCGTCGGTGTTAAGTGCCCTTGATTAAATTTAATTAGTTAAGGATGCATTAATGTTAATTCTGTTTAATTATGCTGTGAGTGAACTTTCTGCCCACGGCTCCCCCACTCAAGAGAGCTACTGTGTCGTGTTCCATAGGGGGGACTAGGGGATTATTCTGATTGCCCAAACACTTTGCTGAACTTAAGTTTTAATGAAGATTGTTCGTGAACATGACAAGTTCACAAAAATGTTTCTGTGCATTCGCGTTTTCAGTTCCATACACATGTTTTCTACTCCGTGGTACAAAAATTAAAGTCATGTTGAAAATTTCATTGTAACTTTCATACTCCAAAAATAAACTCAACATATAACATAAAAGTGACGTGAGGTAGGCCATACCTTTAAATATTAGTGCCAACATTGAACTTTAGCCCAACACATAACATTTGGTATACAAACGTAACTAATAATTTTTTGTTTTTGTTATGTTACGTAGGCTACTATCAGTTACATAAATCGTTTAGAAACATTAAAAATTATATATATATATATATATATATATATATATATATACACACACACACACATTTACAAACTTTGTCTGAAGTGATTCTAAAGCAGTCGCTCAAAATTCTACACGTTAAGGTATTTTTTTTTAATAAGAGGAAAAGAGAGAACTGAAAAACGAATAGTATAATACGACCCGGTTTCTCTAACTTAAAAGGAGCCACGGTGGCGTAGTGGTTAGACTACTTACCTCCCACCAAGGCGAAGCGGGTTCAATTCCCAGCGGGGTCGCACCCGTATTTTCGCATGTGAGAATCGTGCTGGACGAAGCTGTGGGCCTGCGGGTTTTCTTGGGGGAATCCCATTTCCCCCCGCCCTTGCATTCCGGCGTTGCTCCATACTCGCGTTGTTTCACTTGCATCGGCTCTCAAGACCTCGATGTTAAAAGCCTTCTAGATCTCTTCACTCACTCTAACTTAAAATACATTTCCAAATGTCTCGGCTAAACTTAAGAAGCCACTTTTAAGGTTTAAATACGAACAATGTAGTGTGAGTATTCCGTACCCTCTGACCTCTTGGCAGCTTTTAATGCTCGTAATAACATTTTCCCCATCATACAAAACTCCTCAGTACCTACCCACTGTCTATCTCATATATGATGGCAAGATTTTGACAGTCAGTGAGTGGCAACTTGACGTATACAAAACAAAGTGCCGTTTGCAAAATCGTGTATCAGTTGATGCACGAACGAACAAAAGTTAATATTAAGTTGGCTATTCTGAGTGCACTGGCGACGCACATCAGACAAGTGTAAAATACGAGATAACAAAGAGTTCCTAGATTAATTAATATATTTTATTTTACGTGCTCACAAAAGAGCGGTTGTGTTACAAACTAATCTTCGTGTTAAAGTAGTAATGTATAGGTGTTCAAAATGAAATGCTCAATAAGACGATTCAGAGACGGATGAAACGCGACTTCTAACCTTAGATCTGTCCATGTCGTATTCCCATTGTCCATCCATGCTTTCCATAAGTGCTTGATATTGATTCCAAAAGCCTACAGAAATATTGCATGATAATATTGAATTATTTTTTCAAATAATTTGACGAAATATATCTCAAATTCGTGTCGTTTCGAGACAGTAATAGGAGAAAAGTCAAGTTTTAAAAAGCAGGATCTAGAGGTGGCAAACCTACTGCTATCTGTCGGCTCACACACTTAATCATGTCGTACGCGCCATCTGTGAGTACTTTCTGGAATGTTTCGAATGTAAAATAACAAATTTATGAACAGATACCAAGTTTTATTTTTCCGTGAGCTCTGCATAATTTTTAAAGCAACATATATTTCGCGTACAGCGATTATGATTACTAGTAATTTCTATTGGGATAGTAAATTGCCCGTCTATGTCCTAAACACGCCATGTTTTTTCCCCGAAACCCATTTCCTTATTTTCGTGTAGCGTCCAACTGACACACCAGCTGATGGCGAAAGGATACATAAACTAAAAGTAAACATTAGTGGAACTGTCAAAATCTTGTCATCTTATATGAGACAAACGCGTACTGCTGTTTCCAACGGGGCTCCAACCCCTACAATACACCCCTGGTACATTAAACTTGGCAGGGGACTGGTGAAGGAGGGAGAGGGGAATGTCGACCTCCGTGGCGTCGTTGAATAGGACTTCAATCTAAGAACCAAGAGGCTCTGGGTTCGAGTCCCGAGTACGGTATGAGTGAAAAAACTGTACTCGTTTTATCATTTCAGTGTGGCCAACCTGGCAGCTTGTCACAACCTACAATAAGATTACATATTTCTTATCAAAAGGTAGTAAGTTAATAAGTATTTTTAAAACTAAAAGTTAGTGTATTATTTATGAGTGATGGACTGAGAAACTTTTAGTTCGCTTCATAGGAATTCCTTAAAAATTTTTTTAATACTCGTTTATGCGCAACGGAACACAAAGAAACACACATGTTTCGAATATATTTATTTTAAATCCTACTTTCACTCACAGGGGATACAGTAAGACGAACTAGATTTATACGAAGTACCGTGGATCCACAGGAAACTGTGTGAAATGTACGGAAGATCCGTAATTGAGAAAAATAATTGTCCGTTTTTTACGTTATTCCCCACAATTTCATAGGAAATTTTTATAATTTTGTGTACTGTATAGCTATCAAAATTATTTCTACCCTCGTCCTGAGCCCTCTAAAACCGCTCAGTTTGGACTTTGTGAAGCATTTTATTTTTAAAGGTATCCATTCATACGCTTCTTCACTTTCACACTGTTTTTACGCGTCTTTCATAAATGTGCATGACTGCTAAGTTGAGTTGTCAACCCTCATAATATTTCTAGGATTTAAATACAAGGAAATCGATTTCTCAGTTTTTTTTTTTTTTTTCTCTCGAGATTCTTGTATTGCCCAGATTAACTTCCCCAAAAAAAAAACAAGTTATTGCAAACTGCTCGCTTAAACTTAATTCGCTATTAGCTAATATAACGTGTCTTAAAGGTTCACATACATCTATCATGATTTTTTTTAAATTTCATCAGAAGCGCAAAATAAGTCCTCAATCTCCCTTATTGGCACAAATCTAGACAAGCGAAAAACAAAATATTCGAAGCAAATGTTGTTTGCAATCTGTTCTTCTAGGGTGCGTTCGAGTTTATACCTTGATACAATTAATTGTAAGGTTGGGTCGTTTTCTACAGAGTTACGTATATTCTGCTCGTCGCACGCTTTCGCGAAGAAGGTAAAAATCGTAACTAAATTAGCGAAGATGGCCAATCAAGTAAATCATCATCTAAAATTATTTGCTGTGAATTAAATGATATTAAGTGTGTATACTCTGACAAAGGTTTCATTTTTCTCAGTAATGAACAATCGTAACTTCACAACCAAGTTAAGTATGGATATCTGTTTGTGTATCCTAAGAGAATTTGGAAAGGCTTCTTATAAGTACGTACTACAGTCTATGCCACAAAATAAAACACCGATGGATGGTATCGCACCGGACGATGTAGACTATCTTTCTCAATTTAATTAATTCTCTTTGTACTAACCAAGTGTGATATATGCCCACACGTGCTCCAATGTCCGAAATTAATATAAGGCATCTTTCAGGCAGGATGATAAATTAGCTATCTAATGCATGTCTTACTTGCCTGATGAATAATTCATGTATATTATTTTCCTTATATTTAGAGCCGTGTATTAATAGCTGTCGTCATGTATAAAATAGTATGTAATTTTTGGACTCATCCTAAATCTCAAATCGTTGATGTATGATAGCTTTGCAGAGCTGAATATGTTTAGCAACTTTTTTGGGACTCTTTTATATACATATATTCAAAGAGCTGGAGATCTAAAATACTGGTTATTGAATCGAAAGTTAAGTCTTAATTGTAAAGGAATAATTTTACCGTTAAATATTTTTTTTGATCATACGACTTTTTTTTATAGTTCGATGGAAAACTGGACTCATGCTTATAGGCCATATTAACACTGAGAAACGTTGTGAAGCCTTTGCAATTGTTCACATATTTCAATAAACACCCATTGATTTGCTGCTGTTAAATCTGGATGTAAGTAGATTACACACAAAACACACGAAGTCTTCCAAGAGACACAGGAAAATAAAAACTCATTTTAAAGCAAGTTATTTTGGTCACCCTAAATGTTAGCTTAAGGACATCCTTAATTGTAATTTATTGTACTAGGCCTATAAGATAACGTGATTAATAAAAAGAAGCAACAGTCAGTCTAACAAAAGGCAATCACTAAAGAAAATGAAACTAAACTTCCAAAGTTAAGTTTTTAACATCAGTCGCTGTTGATCTTGTTAGGGGGTAGAAATTATAAAACATTTATTTTATAATAAAAGTATGAGTTAAAATCTTGGAAAATTTTAGATATTATTTTGTTTAGACTAAATTTTCAAACAACTTAGTTTAATTTAGCCAATCCTGAAGATAGAGAAACGAAGTAAAATATTATTCAGGTTGTTGCAAAATTTTCCCAATTATTGTTGTCTGTTAAACTAACCGAAATTATTACAGTTCAATTTCAAATCTATAACACTTTTACTTCAAAAGAAGGAAAAGGTTATTCCACACACGAAACTTAAAAAACCACTGACAGGAATCGATTGTCTCTGTGCGATTAATTAATTGAAGACTAAAAATATTATCATAGCTAACTTATGTGTTTAAGTTTTAAAGCATAACACCGCGTATTCAGAACCTCCCTTTTGGAACTTCAAAACTAAACTGGGACCAAAGCTCTATTTAAGCATTGTAGTCTGTGAGATCAAGGGGTCGAATATTGGGTACAACTGTATGGACATTGCGTCGTATTTAGATTTTAGGATAGCTTAGCAGGGAAGTTGTTCCCCGATCAGCATAATAACACCAAACAAATTCACACATATCAACAAATATGGCGTGTACTGTGGATGATTTATTGGGTACAACTGTATGGACATTGCGTCGTATTTAGATTTTAGGATAGCTTAGCAGGGAAGTTGTTCCCCGATCAGCCCAATAACACCAAACAAATTCACACATATCAACAAATATGGCGTGTACTGTGGATGATTTATTGGGTACAACTGTATGGACATTGCGTCGTATTTAGATTTTAGGATAGCTTAGCAGGGAAGTTGTTCCCGATCAGCCCAATAACACCAAACAAATTCACACATATCAACAAATATGGCGTGTACTGTGGATGATTTATTGGGTACAACTGTATGGACATTGCGTCGTATTTAGATTTTAGGATAGCTTAGCAGGGAAGTTGTTCCCCGATCAGCCCAATAACACCAAACAAATTCACACATATCAACAAATATGGCGTGTACTGTGGATGATTTATTGGGTACAACTGTATGGACATTGCGTCGTATTTAGATTTTAGGATAGCTTAGCAGGGAAGTTGTTCCCCGATCAGCCCAATAACACCAAACAAATTCACACATATCAACAAATATGGCGTGTACTGTGGATGATTTATTGGGTACAACTGTATGGACATTGCGTCGTATTTAGATTTTAGGATAGCTTAGCAGGGAAGTTGTTCCCCGATCAGCCCAATAACACCAAACAAATTCACACATATCAACAAATATGGCGTGTACTGTGGATGATTTATTGGGTACAACTGTATGGACATTGCGTCGTATTTAGATTTTAGGATAGCTTAGCAGGGAAGTTGTTCCCCGATCAGCCCAATAACACCAAACAAATTCACACATATCAACAAATATGGCGTGTACTGTGGATGATTTATTGGGTACAACTGTATGGACATTGCGTCGTATTTAGATTTTAGGATAGCTTAGCAGGGAAGTTGTTCCCCGATCAGCCCAATAACACCAAACAAATTCACACATATCAACAAATATGGCGTGTACTGTGGATGATTTATTGGGTACAACTGTATGGACATTGCGTCGTATTTAGATTTTAGGATAGCTTAGCAGGGAAGTTGTTCCCCGATCAGCCCAATAACACCAAACAAATTCACACATATCAACAAATATGGCGTGTACTGTGGATGATTTATTGGGTACAACTGTATGGACATTGCGTCGTATTTAGATTTTAGGATAGCTTAGCAGGGAAGTTGTTCCCCGATCAGCCCAATAACACCAAACAAATTCACACATATCAACAAATATGGCGTGTACTGTGGATGATTTATTGGGTACAACTGTATGGACATTGCGTCGTATTTAGATTTTAGGATAGCTTAGCAGGGAAGTTGTTCCCCGATCAGCCCAATAACACCAAACAAATTCACACATATCAACAAATATGGCGTGTACTGTGGATGATTTATTGGGTACAACTGTATGGACATTGCGTCGTATTTAGATTTTAGGATAGCTTAGCAGGGAAGTTGTTCCCCGATCAGCCCAATAACACCAAACAAATTCACACATATCAACAAATATGGCGTGTACTGTGGATGATTTATTGGGTACAACTGTATGGACATTGCGTCGTATTTAGATTTTAGGATAGCTTAGCAGGGAAGTTGTTCCCCGATCAGCCCAATAACACCAAACAAATTCACACATATCAACAAATATGGCGTGTACTGTGGATGATTTATTGGGTACAACTGTATGGACATTGCGTCGTATTTTAGATTTTAGGATAGCTTAGCAGGGAAGTTGTTCCCCGATCAGCCCAATAACACCAAACAAATTCACACATATCAACAAATATGGCGTGTACTGTGGATGATTTATTGGGTACAACTGTATGGACATTGCGTCGTATTTAGATTTTAGGATAGCTTAGCAGGGAAGTTGTTCCCCGATCAGCCCAATAACACCAAACAAATTCACACATATCAACAAATATGGCGTGTACTGTGGATGATTTATTGGGTACAACTGTATGGACATTGCGTCGTATTTAGATTTTAGGATAGCTTAGCAGGGAAGTTGTTCCCCGATCAGCCCAATAACACCAAACAAATTCACACATATCAACAAATATGGCGTGTACTGTGGATGATTTATTGGGTACAACTGTATGGACATTGCGTCGTATTTAGATTTTAGGATAGCTTAGCAGGGAAGTTGTTCCCCGATCAGCCCAATAACACCAAACAAATTCACACATATCAACAAATATGGCGTGTACTGTGGATGATTTATTGGGTACAACTGTATGGACATTGCGTCGTATTTAGATTTTAGGATAGCTTAGCAGGGAAGTTGTTCCCCGATCAGCCCAATAACACCAAACAAATTCACACATATCAACAAATATGGCGTGTACTGTGGATGATTTATTGTTACTACTTACTAGAGAGCCAAATAGCAAGAGCACGCAAGCCGTGACTAGTTATGTCACGATATTCAAGGAGGGTAGTAATACAGCTGTCATTAAACATATGAATACTAATTTTCGAGTGGCAGCCAAAGGAACCAAAATGTGATGTAATTTAGTTCCTATAGCCTACCTTAGTTTCGTTCAAGAAGAGAGTTGTGTTGTTTCTGATAAATAGAGAAGACCACAGACACGTCTTAGTTTTATTGTGAACTATAACCTAGAGTGATCTTTGATGTATCATGACGAACTGCGTACATCTTCACCTGTATTATTATTATGGCATGAAATTAAAAGTGTCGTTAGCTTCACAACTACAGCAAAGATGCACATCAAAAATAAAACCGCCAAAATTTTTCCACACCAGACGAAATTCTAAATTGATCCGCAGTACATAGAATTCCACTGATTCAAGAGGAGCAATTTCAACAGATCTGTAGTAAAATTCACTGATTTTGAGCTATTTTAACTGTTTCAATTTTAAGTGTGCGACATTTATGTCCTTCTGTTTATTATTTATGTAGGTATACATCGTTCCTGCAGCAGCATAAACAAAGTCGAGTTTGTAAATGCAAAGTTTGTTGTGTCACCTGGAGGAAAAAAATTAAACATATATTTCAAGGCATTTATTACCATCCTCAGCTACAAACATAATATCAAATAATATAAGAAGTCCTATTGTAGACTTGAGGTTATTCGTCATTTCATTACTATTACACTTCCTAGTTCTGATGGCAACATAATATTATCAGACACTCCAATAGCTTTCAATAACTTTCCCACATAGGGCAGAGTAGTTCTGCGATAGTAGCCGATAGTGGTTATGACGAAGAACATTTCTTGTAAAACTATTAAATGAATATTTGAAGAAGAGTTCTAAATACACTGACAAACTACAAAATAACTGCAAGTCCTGAATAAATAATCGCAGCATTAAGTAATTCAATTTGTGAAATTGTTTTACATTTAAGTTACTCGTTTCTGTGACTGCAGAAAAGGTGGCAGGTCCTGAGTATTTGCCAGCCATTCAGCTAACAAACTAATGCTGAAAGAAAAATGGAGAAGAACAGACACCATTAATAAGTCTGTTCTAAGCAGGGGTCAAACAATCTAATTTCAGAGACCGAGGAGGTGTCAAACCATTTCGTATGTTTTTTTTTCTCATTATATTTAAACTACACTTTCAATTCAGAGTTACTGTGTGAAGTACGCCACAGGAATACTATACAGCGGAGTTAGTCACCCACGTAGCTGTGCAATTGTAATCTACATTTCATGGGCAATTGTTTCAAGAACTGCTATGTTACATGAGGAGGGGCAGGCCCCTTCCTTCTCGTGTACAAACAGCAGGGGTTAGCACCCCAACTATCCCTTTGTTCCCTATTCCCTGTGTGCTTTATGTGTAACAAGGGCTAACCTCGCTGCTAAGAGATGAGGTGTCTCTACTCAGTACCTACTACACTCTGTATCAGCACGAACTAAAAAAAAAAAAAAAAAAAAAACTTGCTCTCAATGACGGATCAGTTCACACATGAAACAAAAGTTTTTAGTAAAACCAACATATGATGAACTATCACTACTGATATTATAGCCTGCTTTCACATTTTCCAATCTGCGTAGCTTATCCGACCATTTTATTCTAAACTTATCTACTCAGACAAATATTTCTATAAGCAAAGACATCTCTGTGGGAAAACCTGTTCTGTGTTGCATTAGTAACGATACATACAAACTTAGAAACAACCACAACACTATAAGCATGTAATCGAAACTATATAATTATGAAACTGCTCATATCTTACTAGCCTAATCCGTGAAACTGCACAATTAATTAAGACCTAAGTGTAAAGCCTCCTTTTCTTAATGTTGAATAAAGGAATACAATGATCTGGGTTATAAAATCACAATCTATGTTTATACCCTAACACATATCTACGTGTGTGGAGAAAACACAACTTTATTCTCAGAGGAAACGTTCAGTTTTTGTGGACACACTGTAACAAACATTTAGCAAGAAAACGACTATGATTAATCAATTTACTCTTTCACTGAAACCAAATATACACCTACGCTAAAAATACAACTATTTGACTATGGAATTGCGTACTGACCCGTCACGATCATCCTCAAACAACACATCGACATGTTATTAAACAACCTCGTAACTCCACGAAAGTAAATGTTTCAGGTAAAAAAAAAAAAAAAAATTCATAAAATCTACAATGGAGATGCGTATAAAAATAAATTACGTAAGGCGTGTTACACGTAGGCAACAGAAGAATGAACCTATAGTTAGTTGTATGTCCAATTGTCCGTTACGTAAGGCGTGTTACACGTAGGCAACAGAAGAATGAACCTATAGTTAGTTGTATGTCCAATTGTCCGTTACGTAAGGCGTGTTACACGTAGGCAACAGAAGAATGGACCTATAGTTAGTTGTATGTCCAATTGTCCGTTACGTAAGGCGTGTTACACGTAGGCAACAGAAGAATGGACCTATAGTTAGTTGTATGTCCAATTGTCCGTTACGTAAGGCGTGTTACACGTAGGCAACAGAAGAATGAACCTATAGTTTGTTGTATGTCCAATTGTCCGTTACGTAAGGCGTGTTACACGTAGGCAACAGAAGAATGAACCTATAGTTAGTTGTATGTCCAATTGTCCGTTACGTAAGGCGTGTTACACGTAGGCAACAGAAGAATGAACCTATGGTTAGTTGTATGTCCAATTGTCCGTTACGAGGTTTCCGTCACATCAAAAATATGGAAAATCAGCATGACACGATTGCATCTCGATCTTCATTCTTCTCTTTGTTCTCAAAGACTACGGAAATCATTTTCTACGGAATGCAAAAGATATTATTTAATAAACTTAATATAAACTATGAAAATTAAAATATATTCTTCATCTCTCTGGCACAGCTCCTGACTTCAATTAATGATATGTCAATATTTACGCATGCCGAAATATTGCTATAACATGTTCTTAACTCTGATCACACCTCGAACAGGAACCGTGATAGATGTAATGACAGCCAATCGTCAAATACTATCCCTGCATAGTTTGTATCTTTGTTTACGACTGGTTATCGTTTCATTGCACATGTACGAAAGCGTTTCAACTTACGGGTGGTTATGCAAACAGGCCTACACATAAGCGCACACAAGTGTGTAAAATGTCGTTTGCAGAAAACAGGCAAATATATTTGCGCATCTCTGGCATGAGACAGAGTAAAATATTCTATCAGTATGACAGTACTCCTTACCACTACACAGTAAAAAAAAAAATATTATTAAAAAACTTATAACTATTAAATTTGAAAAAATCCTAAGGCACCCATATACAAATTAACTTTTATCATTCATGAGAAATAATCGTAGATGTAATCGTGCTGGCGAAAAGAATACTACGGACTCAAATCAAATTAACGCCAAGAACACTTTGATGCATTCCTGGTGTTTAACATTAAAACTTTCTTTTGTAAGCCTTGTCCAGAGACCTGCGCAATTTCCGTTATTCTTTAGCACTTAGCTGTTAGAATCCATGTGTGATGAGCAGCTAGGCGTTCGTAGGTTGTTCGTTTATATTAAAAATAATTAACGTTTTCTGATTGCATCACACAAGCTCGGCGACCGCGGTGTTGAAAATTCCGTATTTATTCCTGAGTCTTCCACGATAAATTAAATTGATTAGGATCGATTGACGAATGTCGAAGTTAGAAGTACAGAAGACAAATATTTGGTATTCAAATTGCTGTCGAGCAACATCATTAACTGTGCAGGACTGTAATAATATTCCGTGACGTAAATGAATTTATTATATTATGTAAAGATATTCTAAAACAGGGTTTTCTAGCACAAATGTTACGCGCTTACGCTATATAGACCTCAAAAAACAACACAAAGATCGATTTCTATAAGTGCTACGATGTTTATATTTTGCAACAAGAACAATTAAACGTGTTAATGATAGTTAACTATATTTTCTGGGAAAAAAATAAACATTCCAATTAAAAACACAAGTACGAGAAATGAAAAACCCATGCTAGATCCATAAATGAGACAAATTAATTCGTCTTGTCAACAGAACTAATTATACTTAAGTTTAATCCTGATAATTTCGAAAACCAAAAATCTTCCCAACAGTCTTATAAAATACCTCCTTATATATGAAGGTGGCAGTATCATTCAAACGATAATATGTAGATAAGAATTAACTGCTGATGGATGAGAAGTAGGACTTATTTCTTCATTACCTAGCCCGGAAAAAAAATTCTTGTGAGTTTAAATAAAAAGTTAATAATACATTTATTTATTTTATGTATAAGATTAAATCACTGACTTATTATAATGGGTGGAAAAATTATGTAAGGTAGATATTAAACAACAGAGTCGACGTGTGCTTGATATTTGGGCTGTGAATCCAATCATGAGAACAGTACAGTCTGTTAGAATAAAACCGAAGATCTTTCGATTGCGAGCAGACCAGACTATTCATGACCATACTATAATAAACCAAAATCACGAGAAGGAAAATTTCATTGTTTTCTATCTGCATCACTGTTCGCCTAGTAGACATTACGAGTGAAGAAAATCTCCTTAAATTATACATTTGTAGATATAGGCTGTTCACGTTAAAATGAGCTCTTTTGAAAGCCCTGCTTAAGATCTACTTGTATGCACTTTGTGTATTCTTCCGCCTTATGTAAAATTAACATTGCCATCGGCCTCATCACTTTATTCATTGGTTGGTCAAGTTAAAAGGTAAATTAATTAGTAAAGGAAAATTTCACAAATCTGCTCATTATTACACATCGATGCGTTAAAAAAAAATCGAAGGCAAAATAAATAATATAAGTCAGCGGAAATGGTAATCTAACACTTTTCATTCGACGTTAAGGTATGGAACTACTTTCCCATCCATTGATACCAACTTAACTGGGCGCATGTCGCTCAGTGCGCCCGTTAAAATATATACAGACAGGAGCAGTGACTTTTTGTAAGGTTGATTTCGAAAGTGCTCACTTTATCGTAAACAGCCTTTACCACAGTATTGTTTTTGTATAATCACGTGAGAAAATCTCGATTTTACGTTTTTCTGGAACCTACGAGTAAGAAAAGCTAACACGTTTGCATAAATAAGGTATTTCATCATGACAAAATAAATACAGAAATACTCAAATAATTTATGTGATCACATGCAAAACTTTACAATAAATAAAAAGTAGCGTATAGGAAAATTTTCCATATTAATGGCTAACGTTGCATTTTTGAAAAATTCATTTTACAAAGCATTTTTGAAATTAATGAAATGCAATGACTTTCACAGTCTCTTGTTAAGTTTTTTTGTAAGTGGTTTGGTTTACTTAAGTTTTGTATTCCAAAGGCAGTAAAAATCATGATTTTTACACTGCATGACAAGTCTACGAGTTGAATACTGCTAAGCAAAAATAAAGATTTTTTTTTGCCTTCGAGCTCGGTTAACACCGGTTGTCTCAAATTAATGTTTGCGCTATTTGTACGTTAATGACAGAGAAACCATCAAAACTCTCTGTTGGGACTGCGCGTATCTGAAGTTATAAGGAGAAAGTTGTGAGTATACGAGCGCGTGTTACCACTGTGCTGTTTCAGGGTGGCCACTCATTTTCTGTTCCAAAATCCCGAGACTTTTCCAGACTTAATAGATTAAATTTGCGTTTTTCCGTGACTGCTCATTTTGGCTTAGTCTTTACTCGTGACAAAAAATTTATAATTTAGATTGAATAATGCAATTGAAAAGCAATAGGCATTACTTTTGTGCAGCAGCCATAATGGTATTGAATTCTACAGTCAGCCACCTAATTTTCACGAAATAAAACTGTAATTCTGTTTGGCGAAAAATAACTCTGAGGCCAGCATCTGGTGTACATTTTTGCTAGGTTTAGCAATAGATATGGCGTGGAAGACAGTTTTTAGTTTTTGTCCCGAGTTAATTGTTCGGCTCTCAAGATCTCTACGTTAAGAGCCGGCGAGATCTCCCCACTTCACTCCAAATAAATCGCCAACTTGAAATATTGTGGGATAGCAAGCAACGGTGTGGTGCGCAATGTTTTAAAAAATGATTTAAGATGAAGAGGGGGGGGGGGGAGGGGAGGATGAAGAGAGAGAGAAGCATTCTTGTTTGAAGGAAAGGTGATATGTGAAAGTTGCCACGTCATGATACAGGAAAATATTGTGCCAGCTGTTCACCAACTACACATTACCCTCAAGATGTACCTACACTGTAAACAAATTCTGGTAAACTTCCTGAACTGTAATGGAAGTTTTTAACCTATGCATTGTATGGAAATAATACTACATGTCAAGACTAAAAAAAAAAAAAAAATAGGAATGTTGAGCGTCGTTACTGCAGAATGTTGGGGACTTCCCTACGCGTTTGAATGTTTCGTGATGGAATGTAGAAACGCTACCATGGATGTATGGGAAAATACTTTACAAGTCGCACCTTCTCACTATTCTCAAAGGCTGTTCATGGTAAAGTGAGCACTTCTGCAATCAACCTTAGAAAAAAAGTCACTGCACCTGCCGGATAATATTTTATCGGGCGCACTGAGTGACATGCGCCCGTCAAAGTTGGTAACGATGGATGGAAAGTATGTCCATATGTTAACGTCGAATTTAAAGTTGAAGGTAACAATTTGTGATAATTCGAATTATTTCTTACGCTTTCTGTTTTCTTTAACGCCTCAATATGTAAGAATTACCAGATTTACAAAATGCTAACTTTTCTAATAATTTCACAGTTTCACTAGACCAACACATAAATAAAATCATGAGGCCCATGACAATGTTAATTTAACATAAGGCGGAAGAATACACAACGAACATACAAGTAGATCTTATGCAGGGCTTTCAAAAGTGCTCATTTTACCGTGAACAGCCTATATTCACATTGATATGGTAATTTTACGAATCATTTCTTAGAGTGTACGGTCACTCCTGGATGAAACATTTGTTCGGAGGTGGGTAGACCGACGAGTTAATGTGTAGAGTATCCATCCATATCTCCAGATTTAACGTTTTTAGATCTTCAGCTGTGGAGAACTATGAGGAACAACTCTGTGTGCGCCACAAAGCCACGAATACTGGATACAACGATTGCTACTTCCCGTGGAAAACCTTAGCCACTGTTTGTCGTTCTGTTCAACTGCGTTGCAAACTATGACACGCTGCTGATGTAGGACATTTCTTTGAACATTTACAACTGTTATTAACATTCGCAGACCCAACGTTGTCCTTATGGCATCAACTACAAGTAGCCCTATCAGAATGTCTTTAATAGTCTCTCTTGTTATTCAAATTCACAGAGAGTAAATATTAATTTGGGGCGCTCGGTATATCCTAATTTTCCCGTAACTTGTGTTTAGGAGTTTTCAATGTTTGAAATGCATAAATAACATAATTCTGTGCAAAGAGTGAAAACAGATTTTGATCTCGATTTCAAAATAATTTCACGATAAGAAGACCTATACACTTGACTCGATTCTACCACTTAGAACTACGCAAAGTTAAACCCACAGCTTAATAGCATTTAAGGCGGATTCCCACCCGCCATATTGGAGTTATCGATTTTTCGCCAAAGGTTCTATTATAGGTGTATTGAAATTTTCCACACGACATATCCTAAATAACAGCTTCCCAAACTTTATCGAACTGTCACAACTTCGCTACATTTATTAATTTTTAGCTGTTAACTGTCGAGGCGAAATGCGAGATTGTTTCTTGCGAACGATAACAAAGGCGACGTTATCAGAAGTAATCAAGAAATACTGACCTCAGACAATGCACTAGGCAATGCTCTGTCGTTCCAAAAAAAAACAATGTACAAATCTGTATTTCCAAAGTATGACAAGAATTCCATAAATCCAAGATGGCGGGTGGGAATCAGCCTTAACAAATAGAGAATTCTTAGTATTAAAAAATTAGTCTAATGTTCATTTAATTTTCGTATGTATCGAAAAATATTGTAAAATTTCTTGTACACTTCATACAAGATACGATTTGTCGAACATTTTTCAATGCCTGTATTTAGAGCAGATGACAAATAACCCTCTATAAATTCTTTTGAAAACAGACCTTGCATGGTACAGCTGAAAATAAGCATGTTCGATTTATTTATGTGTACTGTGACATATGGAATATAAGTCTAACGTCGGAATGGTTTATGCTAATAAATATCCAACGCTGATTGGTTCGCCTAAGTTATTTCACCCCCACATGCAACCGCGTCTGCATATATTCCAAGTCATTCTGTTCAACGCAACCGGATGTGTTTTGAAAGTACAACGAATCGAGTCAAGAGCTCAACGACTCTTTTGACGTAGGCCTACAGCTCTTTATCGGAATACAACTGGTTAGTTTCGAAAGCACTGGCAGTTTAATTTCTGATTTTGCCCGTCGTGTATTATTCTACCACATGACAAAAGTCGTATCATTTTCATGGACCGTTTGACTATAAGATTTTCGACGTTACTAGATCATTTCTGAAAGCCTTGCTTAAGAAACAATTTCCCTCCTCACTTCATCCTTCGCACAGACAAAATTTACAGTCGTGGAAGTAATGACTTGATTCACACCTTAGCCAAGTGAAAACGTGTTATTGCTGGAAACATAAAAGCATTCCTTATATATGCCAACACGTACCTACTCTAAAATGTGTACAAAGCAAGAAACAACAACAACGCTAACTCGATGTGCTGTAAATTTAAACAATTATACACTTGCAATAGAACGTCAATACTATTCTAGTTAATTTGCTGCCAACTTAACAGCGTTAGGGCATCAGAAATGCTACCGGCCAGTGGTATTTTTTTCTACGGTTGATTTCAAAATTGCTTACTTTATCGTGAATAGTCTATATAGTATCCATATGCATGCGAAACTGTCATGAACATGTTAGACATATTTTGATCCAATTCCTAGTTCTTTGTGCATATTTAAGTGGTTACGCGTTTCAAAATTACTTTTTTTTTAAATATGACGTCCATCAAAACAATTACTATTTTGTTTCAAAAATTGAAATCAACCCACTTTCATACCTGGACTAGCAACGTGAGTTAAATTTATAGACCACTAAGACCCACTCCTGCATATTTTAAATTAGAATTGTTGGAAAATACTGCAAAACACCAAATACATTCTCTTTTGTTTGCAGGGATCCCAACCCTTTCCTGCCCCACAATATGGCGCCACCCATGCATGCTTGACGAGGTTTGCAAAAAAAAAAACTATGTTACATAACTTCATGTTTATAATCGGTGCTCTTGGTCTGCCCCGTTTCCACGCGACTGATGGCGGGCGTCAAGATGGACTCTCGGTACCAGTGGAACGTTTGCTTCAACTTCTAAAACTCTATCAGCGGTTCAGTTAATACGAGTGCAGATGTCTAGGAATTATCTCTTACTCTTTTCACTCCTGTATTCTATATATACAAATGCAACCGATTTTTACAAATATCATATTTAGTCAATTCACTTCTGCCAACAGTTTATGTCTACAAAAACATTCTATTTCAATTCCAAAATTCTCAACATTTTAGTTCAGCGATATTGGGGTTGCCATACATCCAGTTTTTTTTTTTTTTTTTTTCCATGTGTATTGTTTGACGAACTAGTGAAACGCACTATCGGCGACTTTGGAGCAGCCGAATTTTCTGAATTGTTCGAAAGAATCGGTATGGCCGTGAAACTGGACCGTCTAAGTAATCTGCAAGCTTTCCACAGGGTAGCACTTGGCGTGGGCGCCGACATCACTTTTTCTATTGACTGAGTCGCAGAACAGGCGTACGTGAACATGATGTTTACAAACCCTTTCCGGAATCCCACCGATTCAAAGACTTCTGGCAGTTGCTCATTCATTATCTAGAAGAAATACCCCATGAATGGCCATCCGAGTTGGTTAGGCTATATCTCGCGTATCATACTCAGCAAATATGTCATCATTTTTATGCACTCAATTAACGTTACAAATCTTCTACTCGCTTGGTTTAGTTTCCACTGATTCGCGCTTATGGTTTCTAAGTAACAGCAGCGTGTCTTTCGTTAAGAGAAAGTGCAGCACGTTTCATTTCCATTTAAAAAAAGAGCTAATAGGTTCTTTTGTACATAGGCCTACTGTATTAAATTTACAATGCGTTGTACTGGTCACACAATTTTGTTCACTGATTATTGGTATTTTTTGTGTTCGTTGCAACACTGTTTATTAAACAACGATGGACATAATTCCTTCACATTTTTCTTCCGGCGTGTTCATATTTACGAAAGGCCAGTCCAGCAAACAAAAATTACGTCCACCAGAAAAAGTTATAATTATTTGTAATTTATGGTTGGTTAATTTTTTTCCTTTAGCAATGTTATGATATACATGGTTTATTGTTTCAGCCCAGTAAATTTCCAACGTATATTCTTTAAACATCGCCGATTTTAAAAAACCGAACCTGCAAATGACAACTCCACTAGTGCGGGGGTATTTTTCCTACACCCAATAACGTAGCATTTAAATTGGCTAAATAATGGCCCGTTATGTTGCAAGATTTGTGTTCATGTTACCGGAAACCCTTTTGTGGTAACGAAATAAGTTAGTAAGAGGTGGTTTTAAACTTCACATTTAACAAGCTAGTTGTTTTGATAGTACGCAGAAAAGGAAATTACGACAAAGAACGCACACATATACATACATATATATATATATATATATATATATATATATATATATATATATATATATATATATATATATATATATATATATATATAGACGAAGTGAAAACACATCCTTTTGCCTCCAAAACAATGTTTACGTTCTTTTCCTGAAGGAAAAAGTATGTTGCAAGGTAAATGGTAACTTCCCCAGCGTCATATAAAACAATGATTGTATGAAAGTTTTCACTTCTTCCAACCTTTCACTAACTTAGTAACTCGCCATCAGTACCATCTGCTATAGGCTGTTCACAGTAAAGTGAGCACCTTTTACGGCCCTTTCGACAGGCATTAACCACTAATAACTAGATTTCATTGCAGCTCCGGACATTATCCTTAGAGAGCGGTGAAATGCATACGCTGTGTTTATTAGTCTGATGGCGACGTTTATATTAAAAAGTGACAGGAAGATAGAAATCTGATGCAAGGGAAATTTCAACGGGGCCTTAAAAAGTGCTCACTTTACCGTGAACCGCCTATGCACGATGGTGTCGACCGGTTTCATGAGATTTACGCGTACAAAATAAAGACACCCACAAAACTATCAGCCGGCCCTCGCGTTTTGCACCCTGGCGCTTCAAATCTGCCGGGCGCACTGGGGCTGTCCGGAGTGCAAGAGCAGGCGGCTTCCTGTGCAGTACGTCGCCGCCTCCGGGGTCAGTAAAAATAGAACGTGTGAACGGCCAGCAGGCATGTTGGGGTTGCGCTGTGCTTGCTGACATATCAGCAAGCGCTGACACATCTCAGTTACGGAAACTCCATTCAAACGCTCATTAACTTACATCAAAACTGTTTCAAGGCTGGTTTAACGATTCTCTAAACAAACTTTGAAAAAAAATAAAATAAAATTCCTGCCCGATTCCATTAAGTGGTAAGTAATTTAAACGTAAACATTAATTAATTGGCGCATCTGTAGTCATGCTGGCTTCGAACTATTGAAAAGTAGTTCTGTTTTGTTATTCCAATAACAAAACTAAATATTTTTAGGATGGCAAAGTGATGTTATAAAAAATTGTATTGATTAGCACTGCCATAGTAAAAATAATGTAAGTATACAGTACAATAAAAATTTTTGCTGTGTACCAACAGTTTTTTTAGTAGTAACCTTAAAAACAATTTTATAAACTTACCAAAAATTCTTTACGTGTAAATAGGAATACAAGAAACTTAAGATTTTTCAGCAAAATATTTTGCATCTTCCCCAAGGTGATAATTTCTACATGAAACCTCTAACATGCCACTCCTTGATGACACTGTCTCGAGCTTCTATTAACTTTTGCTAGTAGGACATACGTCATCCTCCATGTTTGATATTTACTTGTTTATTTTTCATTTCACAGATAACAAAATTCTTGTGACATAGGCTTGTAGTTTTTTTTACACTGCGTTCCGCAGTAAAAGCCTATAAGAAACTCACGTTTGGTGATGAAAAAAATCAGCAGCCTCACATTTGTGTTTTGAATGCGTTTTCGCTGATTAACGATTGTAGGCAGGACTTAATGAAAATCTGGTTCCACAACATACGCCTTACCAGAAAACACTGCATGTCTACAAAGCGAAATCTTGAGGAATTATTGTGGAATAAAATTGACGAAACACAAATGTGAAATTAAATACTACTGCAGAAGATAGCTAACCTGTTGACAGAATATGAGACTGGCGTCGAAAGCATGAATAGAACACGATCGTTGCGTCTCCGGTGACATAGTTCTGTTACTCAAGCAGCCATCATCAGGTGTCAGTTCTTCCTCTCTTAACAAGACACTCGAGCATATCACAGAGTTTGAATACCGCAATTCCTTTAACATTGGAGCAATTACTGAACTTATCAGTCCATGGGAAAACAATTTGAGATAACTTAAAAAAACACATCATCATTTTTTGGACTACAAAAACTCAACTTTCGGGGATGTTCACACGTTATGGCAAAGATCTCCCGGCTGTTGAGGCCAGCGACTCAATCCCACCTACCGATAGCGGCTTGATTTAAAATACTGATTAGTATCGATTATTGCGAAACTGGGAAGGCTACCCTCCCCTTCCCATTTTTTAAAAATCCTCCAAAACTGATTTTTACTTCTGACTGACTTTGCCAAGTATGTAATGACCAGATTTTTTTTTTTTTGGCAATTTATCATGAGACAATGATAAGTTGGCTACAAAAAAATTTACTTTCAGTATTGCTTATTGTCATGATATTACAGTGGAGTGTTAGGCTGGAAATTTCAACATTAAAACGTAGATATTATCTGGTGTGAATTAAGAGGAACTAAGTTGTGCTGAAAGATAGAACCAGTAAAAAATAAGAATTATAAATACGTAAATTAGATGTTAGGGTAACACAAGTAGGCCTATTTTTAGGTATAGTGATGAAGATTATAATTACATCATGAATTAAATTTAATTTAGTAATTATGGATATAATGTTGTAAAACGTGTAACGCTGTCGACATAGTATGTATTGCAAAAAAAAAAAAAAATCTCGTACAACGTCTGCGAAATTTTGCGATTTGCTCAAAGACAGGAAAATTAGTGTATTTTTTTTCGGCTACGCGATAATAACAAAACAAAAAAATCCTCATTTCCATAACAATATCAAAAAATCTGGGTAGCCTATGGGTAAGTTACAAAATCTTCGAAAATCGCTTAAAAATTAGAAAATAAAAAATCAAAACCAAAATACGAATATCAAAAAGAGTTGAAAACTCTCCGTTTAGAAAATACCTTTACAGTACAGTACGCGAATGAAGCTTGACTTATAATTTGTACTATGTTGTTGGTGTGTACTGTTTTAAGGAAAAATGAAGCGTCTACGGTGGCATTATAAGTTAGCATTAAAATATTATTTTTTGATTGCATTGGAACCTAATGCGACCTTGTGTATTCGGGGTAAAATAACATGTTCGACAGTTATTAGTGTGTAAAGTAAGATGTAATGGATAGGCCTACACCTCTATAACAAACTGCATTGTTAAGTACCTTACGTCTGAAGATTTTATAAATATATAGCATACAGATAAGACACTAATCAACTTTCTAACTGCTTAGGATGCGATAAAATGGAATACGCATGTCCGCTGCGAATTAACAGTCTGGAAATACGTAACACATCCTACTAATACAGTAAGGGTAATTATTTTTAAGTTTAGAAATATATAACCCCAACTAAGGTTGTCGACTGCAGTCGAGTCGGCATTTTTTAAGTTTGGGAATGTGCATTAACAAATTTTTTTTTTGTTAGCTGACATGTAACCATTTTTTGCAAAACTAATAAAAAAAATTGACTGGTATCTTGATGATTAAAACCAAAGAGGTGTCTCATATCACTTGAGCAGGCCTCAGTAATGAGACACGTGAAGCCAGCAGTTTTCAGCGCAAGAGGTTCTGAGTTTCCACATGAGGTTAGTTCCTGTGTGCAGTGTACTGTGGCTTCCACCTCAGGTTAGTTCCTGTGTGCAGTGTACTGTGGCTTCCACCTCAGGTTAGTTCCTGTGTGCAGTGTACTGTGGCTTCCACCTCAGGTTAGTTCCTGTGTGCAGTGTACTGTGGCTTCCACCTCAGGTTAGTTCCTGTGTGCAGTGTACTGTGGCTTCCACCTCAGGTTAGTGCCTGTGTGCAGTGTACTGTGGCTTCCACCTCAGGTTAGTTCCTGTGTGCAGTGTACTGTGGCTTCCACCTCAGGTTAGTTCCTGTGTGCAGTGTACTGTGGCTTCCACCTCAGGTTAGTTCCTGTGTGCAGTGTACTGTGGCTTCCACCTCAGGTTAGTGCCTGTGTGCAGTGTACTGTGGCTTCCACCTCAGGTTAGTTCCTGTGTGCAGTGTACTGTGGCTTCCACCTCAGGTTAGTGCCTGTGTGCAGTGTACTGTGGCTTCCACCTCAGGTTAGTTCCTGTGTGCAGTGTACTGTGGCTTCCACCTCAGGTTAGTTCCTGTGTGCAGTGTACTGTGGCTTCCACCTCAGGTTAGTTCCTGTGTGCAGTGTACTGTGGCTTCCACCTCAGGTTAGTGCCTGTGTGCAGTGTACTGTGGCTTCCACCTCAGGTTAGTTCCTGTGTGCAGTGTACTGTGGCTTCCACCTCAGGTTAGTTCCTGTGTGCAGTGTACTGTGGCTTCCACCTCATGTTAGTGCCTGTGTGCAGTGTACTGTGGCTTCCACCTCAGGTTAGTTCCTGTGTGCAGTGTACTGTGGCTTCCACCTCAGGTTAGTTCCTGTGTGCAGTGTACTGTGGCTTCCACCTCAGGTTAGTTCCTGTGTGCAGTGTACTGTGGCTTCCACCTCAGGTTAGTTCCTGTGTGCAGTGTACTGTGGCTTCCACCTCAGGTTAGTTCCTGTGTGCAGTGTACTGTGGCTTCCACCTCAGGTTAGTTCCTGTGTGCAGTGTACTGTGGCTTCCACCTCAGGTTAGTTCCTGTGTGCAGTGTACTGTGGCTTCCACCTCAGGTTAGTGCCTGTGTGCAGTGTACTGTGGCTTCCACCTCAGGTTAGTTCCTGTGTGCAGTGTACTGTGGCTTCCACCTCAGGTTAGTTCCTGTGTGCAGTGTACTGTGGCTTCCACCTCAGGTTAGTTCCTGTGTGCAGTGTACTGTGGCTTCCGCCTCAGGTTAGTTCCTGTGTGCAGGGTACTGTGGCCTCGAAGACGCAAACTGAATGAAGAATTACAAGTTCGAGTTGGGCTCAAGCATATGTCATATGCTGTGATAGCCATTTGCAGTCCCAAGCAGAAATCATAAACATGTCAGTTAAGGCAAAATAAATGAAAATAAGTTATATTCCAAAGGAGAAATACAGTAACAAAACGACTGGAAATTCCTCAGCGTGCGCAGATACAGTATTGTTGTCTATGCATGCAAATTAGTAGGACAAACATGCAGGGACAAATATTTTATGCACTAAAAAATTTTTTTATACTTAAATATTACTAAGTTTTCTGTAGATTTACTAACATTTGTAAAAACTACAATAACATACCCTGTAAACTGTCTTCATTATGTCATGACAGCCGTGTTTGTAAAACTTCTAGGAAAAAGTTCGCAAAGAACAGGAATCGGTTTAATTAAGCCGCGATGTTAAGATCACAAACTATCAACTTACATGCAGTGATAGTTATTAATGTTTACTTTTCGTTCAAGTTCTTCAACCACGTAGGCATAATTAACTTCCCTAGGAAAGATAGGCCTTGCCTAGCGATCGCGGGGCTGTGTGTATCTTCCCCGCCCCAATTTTTTTCTTATCAACTGAACAGCCTGTAATAATATTTTGTAGCTACCACCAATAACTGTCGTCCCGATGTAAATATTGATAAAACAAAATTATATTCTGCAAATAATCACGAAACTGCAGCTCAGCCATGGGCGATTCGCCAGCTTTATATCATACCGAAATGTGGCTATTACCTGGCCTAAATCAATCACCCCAGTTCTTCTTAGGAGCCAACGACAATATAATCTGTGGCATAAAGCGATTGGTCGTATAACACAAGGGCGCTGGTTCGAGATTCCGTCCACACTTTTATTTTCGAGAATATGATTAGCATTTTATTCTTTGTCTTTTTACTAATCACGATCAGTTTTTGAGAGCACAAAAATATTTTATTTTCACTCCTCAATAATATGAGGCCAAATACAAGTTTACAATGTGTAATATCACAAATATATATATATATATTGCATTTATGTAGACCTACGAAAAATTTGGCAGCAGGATTTCCAAGGAATTTCTACATAAAAGTATTATTATTTTTACTGTAAGTATATAGATTATATACATCTTTCATAAAACCATACTTACTAACCAGAAATGTAAAGGCACATGATAACAAAATGCCAAGCAAGCATATGCTGTTCCATGCCTACACACATAACAAAATGCATATCCGTCTGATTATACAATATTTGTTTATAATTTGTGTCTAATTTATGCGTGGGTGGGCAGACGTTTCGACGATAAACTAGCGTTAACTAGGTAATTTGACTAGACTGTTTGCCATGATGTGGCAAGAAGGGTGGCTGGGACAAGAACAATAAAACAACGATAAGAAATGTCATCACTGCTAAATCGCTCGTAGCAAAAAAGTGAACCATAACGTTGGATTCGCCTATTATAATTTAATAAATTAAAAACGAAATTTTTCCTTTACACTGACAAAACGAACAAATCCCTTTCCAAATTAAAAAAACTTATCGACGCGCAACATACAACTAGACTTCAGTGAATGGGAAATGTTAAGATCGCATCGCGGTATTTTTCTTTATCATCAGTTTCTGCGCGAACAGGCTGTTGTCGAACCAGACACTGCACAAGCCGAATCTGTACTTATATATATATAAAAGCATTTACGTGCAATAGCCAAGATTTTTGGTAGATCTCACTCATCATAAGACATATTGGCATACCTTCATGTGATAACGTTTTAAGAACTTTCTTTACACGTTTCCTACGAAAATCAGACAGCACGTCACTGCCATTTTGACAAAATTGACTTCTTTTCACAGATTAACAAATATTCAATATCTTAATTTGTAACAAGTGAGCGACTATGTCTCGGGAACTCGGTACGTTACGCCATTCGCTACAGCAAGTGCCAGCCTGGCGCTTACTGAGACTGTCTCAAACGACCTACTAAATACGTGCGCTCCCGCACGCGTACGGAAACCCGTAAGGGAAGACAAGACCACCGAGGAGAGATTTGATAGGCCGTCACTTCTCATCACAGGGCTGCCTCTCAGATTCGACGAGTCATGTTCCTTCGCGGATATTCTCGCAGCATGTCTGTACGACGAGATGAACGTCTGTTATCAAACGAAGAGCAAACGCTATCAGCTGAACGTGAATCCGCCTCCAGACACTGTAGACAAGCGTGCATTGCTAATGCAAAGGCGAATGCCTAGTGCAGTCGGCAGCGCTGATTACCAATGCAGGCTTAGTATTATCTTCCCCCCCCCCCCCACCCCTAGCGACTGGCTGGCAGCAGAAGTCGTGCGTGCGTGCGTGAGTGCGAACCTAAGGTCGTGCCAACCTTGTAGACGCGCGCTCGCTAATTAGCCTACTTACCTGCCTACCTAATTAGCCTACTTACCGGCCTACACAATACCGGCAATTACCGCTCCTCGCGTTACACCGGCTCTCTCGGCCAATCGCAGACGACAATGAACGATCACGCGGGCAAATACACGACTTCAGCGTCCAAACTGCTGGCAGATCCGCTGGTTAGGGCGAACTCCGTCTCGCATCGACTACCTGTTCCTTTGTCAGCCCTTCTTGTATATATATATATAAAACACAAAAATTTGTAGTTTCATAAAAAATTTCATAGATGACCTTTTAATTTAATTTTGCAGTTTTACATAACATAAATCAATAAGAATCATAGTGTTGCTCCTCCTGGGTTGAAACAAATATACACCAGAAAAATGGGGCGGGAGGAAAAAAAAAGTCAAACACAGATAATAATAAGCAGGTAGTGTAAAATAACATCGAACATTTGCAAAACAATAAATAGGCCTACTTAATACATTTGAAAGCGTATGCCAGCCTCGAGGTGGACCATAGCATCCCTCCCCCCCCCCTCCCCAGAGCACGTAATTTCAGATGTGACAGTGGGCTTGTTTTGTAATCTGTGTGACTCGCAAACAGGAAAAACTGTGATTCTGCTGGTTAACTGCACATATTACTCTGCCACGTATTTTTTTATTTTTTTGCTAAAGATTAGAAAATTTACAACAAATGCGACGATCGTCATTAGATAAATTAAATAATTACTTGTCCTACGAATTTACCTGAGAGAAAAATGTGGACAGTAAAATAGTTTTCTGATGGAAATATTTCAATTTTCTTATCACAAATTTTTTTTTCCGCTGAACTAAATGTGTACTACATTAATTAACAGTTTATGGCTACTAATGCAAAAATTATTTTATCACCACAAGACTTCTGTAGAGGCTGTATTACTAAATCTACTGTAGTTATAGACGTTTCTAGTGAAAGAAAGTAATTAGACTGTCTTTACTAATATTGCTCATTATTTAGACATAACTAATAAATAATAGGGGGAAATGCACTAGACAACCACATTGTTTAATTCTTTTTTATATCTACAACTTTCCTATATCAGTGCACGCCAAACATAAAAAATTCACTGGTTAACGTATATATATATTTTTTTGCATACATGCGTTTCGGCTCTGTAACGTCAGTAAATCATACAAAGGTAATATATGCAGTGATTACGAAGTTGCTTAAAATCAAAAAGTCAACATACTTACTCATTAAGATGCTGTCAGGTGTCCTTTTAAGTACGACGAAATTTGACGGAAAAAAAAAAAAAAAACTCGCAAAGACGTTCGGGTGTATGCATCTCAATAAGTTTCATAATTTTTTTTTTCCGATTATTCAGATGTCTCACAAAGTACACAGCTATTAGTTATACTGTATACACACACACATACACACTTATAATAACATGCTGTGTAAGTTACGGGTGCCAGAACGGTTGAGCTGGGAATTTTTATAAGCGAACAAAATATCGACAGCAATATAAAACCTATGTTTAGCTGCACTAACTGAGAAATGAAATTTTTGGCGGCCACAAAATGCTTTGTGGAAATTCACCTCGCAAATGATATTTTGTGGTGAACACGACATCATTAGCCGATGCTACTGAAGTGTGGTGGCAAAAAAAAAAAAAAAGAAATGTTATTGTATAATCAAAAAGTAATTTGTCACGATGACTTCCCTACAAAATACTTTTCACGGTGGGTCATTTAGATCTGCTGCTTGCTGTAATGTACATCAGCCTCGTTAGACGAGTTGAGATAAATATTATCTTAAGCTAATTTATATTACAGCCAGGTGTAACACGTTTTTAATTTGAGCCCAAAATCAACGGTAGCCTGCATTACTAAGAATATTACACGAAGTAAGCCACAGACTACAAGAAATTTGCGCAATTATTTCTACGACAAAAACACCCGAAATTTCCCGCAGCTGGGAAAAGAAAAGTCTTAACTATCAGCTAAAGGCTGTTCACGATAAAGTGAGCACTTTTGAAATCAACCTTAGAAAAAAAGTCACTGCGCCTACCTGCATAGATTTTCGCGGGCGCGCTGAGTGACATGAGTCCAGTAAAGTTGGTCACGGCGGAGGGGAAAGTAGTTCCATATATTAACGTCGAACAAAAAGTGTTAGGCGACCATTTGAGATAACTTAAATTATTCCTCTCGCTTTCTGTGTTTTGTAATGCAATGAAGAGTAGAAATGAGCGGATTTATACAATATTTACTTTTCTAATAATTCCACAGTTTCACTCGACTGACGCATGGATAAAGTGATGAGGCCCACGGCAATGTCAATTTTACATACGGCGGAAGAACACACAACGTGTATACAAGTAGATCTTAGGGCTTTCAAAAGTGCTCATTTAACCGTGAACAGCCTATAGCAAATTTTAAAACTCTTCCGGTAAAAAAGAACAGTAACTTCCCACAAGTGGCCGTTTTTTCAGCAACGCAATGAGTTTGGCAAAAAAAAATATGAGCACAACACGCGTATTATTTCTTAAGACTTGCTCCTACCCAGAAATTTACCTGAAAACTATTTACCATAGTAACCATAATTGCGCCAACGGAAACTCAGTCAAGATATCCATTCGTATCGCAGAATTAACGATGTGACATGAAGTGGACTTGTTAACTGACACAAACAAATCCTCATCAATTATATGTAATTTTTCTCACAATATCATTTACTTGAACATATACCGAAATGATATAAAATCGCTGTACTCCCAGGGCCAAAATTTATTGCGTAATTCTACCGAGTCTTGTTTACAATCCCAAAGAAGTAGGCCTACTAATAATTAAAATATTTCGCTTCAACTGCTTTACTAAAATTAAATTAACGAGAACCCCCCAACGTACTCGAAATTCTGAGTTGATCTGAAATGTATCACTTCTTTATAACATTTTATTTCGGCTGTACATCAAGGTCACTTTGTTTCGAGGTCTTAAAAAAAATTATAGTTTGACACGCGACAACCGCCTACAGACAAACAACGTAAATATGATTTAATTTTTTTGCAAGCTCAAATTAGTCAACAGTGACAACACATACACGAGTTTCAGAACGACAGAATACTACAGATAAAAACATGACCTACACCAAAAATCACAATGTGCTACAACTTCCTGGTCAAATGCGACGGCATTTTTACAAAACTGGAACAGAGACATATTCTAACCACTGCGACGATTGGGGGACATGTTCATTAGGAACTTATTCTTGTTTCGAGATTTTTTTTTTAGCTTTACATCTGCTACAGAAATTTTTCCGAGAGCTTCACTCAACAAATTCTGACGGATGCACACAGCAATTTTGGTGGGCAATCTCCATGGAAAAAGTACAAAGAAAAATTGACAAACATTTCAGATTGACTTCGACATAGCCGTGCAATGTTAGACTGTACGAGCGAGTCAAGAAATTTCCTACAACATGTCCTGAATATTTGTAAAAAAATATCCCTGGAAATTCGAAACTCAAGTAATAATCGTTCAGACATATCGAAATGAATTTTTCCTTGGTCTTGTGAATTGTATCCCGCAGTTTACTGAATTACAGTGTTTAATACCAGGTATTTACTTTAACTATACAATTGCAACTCTCTTAAATGTGCAAACGTGATGGGTAAAAATATATACACATATATATTTTTTTTTGTGGATTCCGAAATATCAATAGAATTGTGTACAAATTCGTTTGATTGCGCGCGTTAGAAAATCGACTGCGTGTGTCGACTGTAGTCGATTAACGAACGAATGTATGAAACGGTATGCGAAATACGGGTTTCCCATCACATCGCCGCACTCACCATGGACAACATACCGGACCGTGACTGCGTGGTCTGCGAAATACACGCGATTGTCGCTACTGCCGGGCGACAACGCGCTGCCTGGGGAGAAATACCAAGAAGGAAACTTTTCAAATACAGAACAACTGAACATCGTGGGACGCTAGCGATAGGCGGGTCGGGGCGGGCCTACTATTCCACACGCGAGCCGGGCGACAAGAGGTTTCATTGCAACGAGATCCTCGAATTGGCGAGCGGAACTGCAGATTCCTTCCCGAGATGGTTTCGCGAGATAAGATAGCGTTGTCCCGTGGGGAGGGGGGGGGGAGGAGATACCATCGTGTTTGCGATGTGCAATCACGATGCAATTCCGAGCGCTGAGCAGATACTCTCAACGCGGGCATACTTACTGCACGCCTGTGCGTGGAACCTGCGGACACGATATTGACACAACGCGTGCATCACGATATAACTGATATCCCTTCGTACTGAGCAATAATGTGCCTCCGCGCTTCGGAAGTGTTTTGTCATTTCATTACGGCGGCACACAGTTCCGAGAAAAGTAATTCGACCGCGAGGTGCGAATTTTACTAGAGCGACAAGCGCGGTACGGCGAGCACGTGGCAAGTACAGGCGCGAGGGAAGAGCTCCCTCCGGTTGCGTTTCACGTCTCCTTGGCTGTCGCAAGCAGGGCGACAGACGGCCCAACGTTATCACGCTAGCCGCTCGGCAACGCTCTCTTCCGGCTGCGACAGAACACATCCCTCGCCACAAACTGCAGCACCCCGACAACGACAAACGCGACACGGCACAACGCCTGAACGAACGAGACATAACACGACGCCTCACACGTCGAAATTGACTGTTCGATACTTCATTCATTATGACAAAATGCACTAATTTTTTTTTTTTGGCACATTACACTACCAACATAATTTTCGTGCGCAAAAAGAGTTTCATTTGTCCCTTAAAATTGATTATCTGATTTTTTTTTTTTAACCCGGACATGGAGTTTTCCAGTAGTGAAAATTTGCAACGTGTCGCGGCACAGAAAGTGTTGTAAGAAAAAGTGGACGATGCGACGTTGACGTGCAGGTGACAGGAGCACGCGGGACGGCGATGATACCCCGGCAGAACGTCACAAGCTGTGAACGACGTGTCGACAAGCACACACACACGAACAAGGGCACAAATGAAACACAGATGCACAAGTTTGACGGTGAAAGGTTAAGTACGAACGCTGAGAGGTTCCTGGCGCCTGGCGACGTGTTTCAGTCTCGGCCGGCGAGTTGGACGACGTCTGGACGGCGCCGTGGGGCAAGGCGACGCCGGGCCTGCACGTGCGGCGAGAGGGCGGGGCCTACGTCCCTGGAAGAGGGGGGAGGGGGAGGGGGCGGTACACACACACACACACACACACACACGTGCACAGCACGGACGACCGCCCGGCGGAGAGACCTCGGCCCGGGCCGTCGTGCCGCCGCCGGCCGGCGATCAGCGCACCCCGACTACGGCCACACTTCTCGAGGCAGTCCCCTTTACATCTGCTCCCCTCGACACACCCGCGTCTGTCCCTCGCGTTTTTTTTTACACTGCCTCGCAGTGGGAATTTACTGTAGGCACACAAAGACTCCAGCCAAAGCCGACACTGACAATCGACGTGTGTCAACAATCAGCCAGCAGCCTTTCGCACGCGCACATCAAAGACACCGCCGCGACTCTGTATACTTCCCTACTCTGTGGCCACGCGGGTTTTGGGGGCGACCGCACAGACTGCCAGACCTACCGAGTATCCGCCTCCCCCTCCCCCCTTCTTCCTCCCCACCAGGCCACTTTAACGTATTCCTTCCTCGACGCTCTCTCGCATAGGCGTCCACGAGGGCCGCGACAAGAACGGAAAACTAGACACACAAATCAAGTGTAAATTATTTTTTTTCTAGACTCACATTTCATCCGCTTGGGGCAGTCCTGTTTCCTCCTGGGCATCGCGCCTCCGACAGACAGCGACAGGACGTCCTCCCGGCGGCTGACGATGGTGGCGGCCGTCGAGACAATCTTGGAGACGACGAACACAGCGCTGGCTTCCCGCGCCCCCTCCCAAAAAACAAAAAAAAACAACTACTCCCCCCAAACAAAAATAACAGAACTGATCCGTTCACACGACGGTGATCCACCTGCTTTTCATTACTTCGCGGTCACTCGTCTAACAAGAAATTAATAAATAAATAAAACACCACTTCATTCACGCCGACACGTCGTTCGCTGGAAGCACAACGGCCACGATGACGTCTTCCAATCCCACACACAGCACATGTTCCCGACGGGGGAAAAAAAAAAACACAAACAAAATAAATATAAATACGATTTTTCAGGCAGCACGTCTGGTTCGTTGTTCCGTTTCCTTTTGTGTTCTTTTTCTCTTTCTTATATTTTTAATCCCTCGTGAGGTGACACAGGTCCGGGGTAAGTTTTCGGGACGCTCCGGGCGAAGGTAGCTCCATGTGCCGAGGTTGTTGTTGGCAGGTGCGGCGTCGACGGAGGTGCTCGGCTCGTCGAGCTGCAGCGGCGGCGGAGCGACCTCTCAACCAGGCAGTCAGGCGCGCTCGACAGCCGCTGACGAACTGACTGACAAGCGGGTCCTGCCTGCCCCCCCTCCCCTCCTGCCGCTCGGGCGGGCAGACAGACAACCGGCGCAATCACCATCAACTCCGTAGTCCGGCACCAACACATGCGCGCACACACACACGCTCTCGCACTACCTTCCCCTACCCTCCCTCACCCCTCCACGACCTTCCCCTTCCCCAAACCGCCCCGCCCCTCCCCCTTCCCCTCGCGCGCGCGCTACGTGCGCTTGTCAACTCCTCGTCACAAACCTCGAAAATCTAAAACGTCTCTCTGTCGGCCACCGTCCGCTACCAAACACTGCCTCAAACCTCATGGGGGTCCCTCGCCGGTGACGTCACGACAGGGTGGGCGGGGCTCCCGCAGGCCGTGGCACCTCCCACCGCGGCTCAAGCGCCGCCCCCACCGTCCTTGGGACTCGGAACTTGGTACCGGGCGTTGTACGGTTGTTGGAACAGCTACGTTTCGGGTGCCGCGAGTGATTTGTGATTTATAACGCACGCTTCAGTTTCCCACCTTACGGTGAGTACAATCTGCCTTGTAGAAGTATTATTGTCGTGATTATTCACGTGTGTTAGTCTAAAACGGTCGGGTTGACGCGTGTGTTGTGTAAATGTGTTCGGCGTTCCGCGAAGGTTGGTCGAGCAGGCATCCATCTTATACACCATACAATTCGTACCACACGCACGCGACTGCCCTTCTAAACGCTGTTACCGTGCGAATGCAGTATTGAAACGCTTTACCAACGTTTACAGGGATACAAAATAAACCGTAGTTTAAATTGACATCGTTCTATTGTGTAGAAATAGCTCGCCTACGACGTAAAGCAAGCTTTTCGCTCGTGCATTTCCCGGGGCCCGCGCGCGAGGCTAGCGCCGTTATTTACGAGCGAGGTACGCGCAGCCGCCGCTAGATGGCAGCACGCGCTTCCTCGCCGCGAGGGCGGGGACTGCAGCTCGCGCTGACGGACGGCGCTAGGAGCGCATTGATTGGCGCAAATTCGGATCGCAAGTTCGGCGGCGCGTCCCTCTCCGTCGTTGGCCGGCCGTCTCCCGCGAATGATTTAAAGGTGACAAGAGGCCCGGCGCGCCATCGCGCCACGCCGTTTTTGGCGCGCGAAATGATTCGAGTGCGCGAACGGGCCGGAAAACAACACGCTTCACAGGAATATCGTGCCACCACACGTTTCGAGCATTTGCAATATTTTAAACATTGTTTTTAAAACTGCTTATCATTTTTTTATATTGTTTTCAGAAGTAATTTACGCAAGAACGATGCTACATTAATTCACGTGAAGTTCGTTTAAAAGAAAACGTTTGTGATGAATTCATAAATTTTCTTTTTAAATAATTTTAATGTTTGTAAACACAAAAAAAAAAAAATACAAATAACACATGATACTATTTTACCCAGTATTGTTTAACTTCTTCACTATTTACCTTTTTATTAATTGTTATACGGTTTTTTTGGTTAATGAAAGCGAATGCAACACCTAATTTAAATTTCTGTTTTCTGAAATAGTATTTTTTAATATATCTGCTTAGCTTAGATTCCAATCAAATAACAGCGTGTTTGTAAAATTTTTTTTAAACACATGCGTGGATCTGCTTGCATAATTATGCATGTTCGTGATAACTAGGCCTACATGTTGCCTGGGAAGTGAGGAGGTGGGTAGTATGAATTCCTCGTGTCAGTATTTCACAGTAAATTGCAGCTACTGTGAGCTTCTCCCTCGCTTTATGCCGTGCTGGAAGAATTTTTACTTTCTATTGTTGTACTTTATTTATGGACGAACCGCGTCTTCCTTCCGGCTGCATGCATGCTTTAATTCTCTTCCTCCGTCTTTCTTGGTGCTTCTCTCCGCGATCTTTATTTCACTCATGTTTAAAAAAAAATTCTCTCCAAGGGACAAACAGCTCGACTTTTCTTTAAATTAATTGTACTATAGGACATACAATCGGCTTTAGCTTGACAAGTCAGTATCCGTCACTATCCCTGCAAGGACAGTATTATTTCGACGTGAGCTGAAACTTAGTACTGAAGAAATATCTTCATTTTCCTCAAAATAGCACGCTATAACAGACAGGAACAATAAAACAAATGCTGGATGCATCCACTTGTCTGTGCGACTTCAACCTATTAAAACTCCGGAAATAATATAATATAAGCATCAATTCACATGATTGGTATTATGCGCGAAATGTGATGGTTAATTTTTTGCTTAAAATAGTCGTACGCAATGTAATGGAAAAGCCGCTTAATTTGTTTTTTTTTCGTACTGTAGGCCTGAGAGGCATATTGTATGCCTGCAGCACTGTCGCTCCCGAATTTAAGGACTGCGATTATGCGAGGTCTGGTAAGAATTTTTTTACGTATAGGCCTATTGGAAAACGCCTCTGCAGAATATTTTTCATTTCTTAACCAATATATTTTTGTAACACATTTGTTGTGGGGTGAATATAATTTTTTTTTTTAATTTTCAAGAAGGTTAATAACTCTGTAGTCAGTAAAAAAAAAATATTGTTACATTTTGAGGGCTGTAAAGACTGGTAACTATATAGTGACGAAATGATTTTTTCTTAGGAATTTCGCGTGTCGTTGTTTAAACACGCCGAGAATGTTCGGTCTTAACGATAGCGGTGTGTATAAGTTGCATTCGGAAATACGCGGCTTCAGTCCCGGCCAGCTGTACATTTTTCCCTCGTTAGTTTTCTACTTCTCCCCCACGCAAATGCCGGAGCAGTTACTTATTTTGATTATGCACCTCCCCAATCCTTCACCGATCAGATTAAGTTATGATTAGCATCTGTGGTGAAAAGGATATGAAGGTTTTTTTTTTTTTTTTCAAACACCGAACATGTTTTTTTTTGTTGCCATTATCACTATAGGCTGTTCACGGTAAAGTGAACAATTTTGAAGGCCCTTTCAACAGGTCTTACCCACTAATAAATAGATTATATTGCAACTCCAGACGTTAACTTTTGTTAGTAGTGAAATGTATACCTTGTATTTATTAGTCTGATGACAATGTTTATATTAAAAAGTGATAGGAAGATAGAAATCTAATGAAAAGAAAAATTCAGCAGGGCCTTAAAAATTGCTCGTTTTACCGTGAACCGCCTATAATATATTCGAACAAAAAGGGCAGAGGATATACGACGGTCAAGCCAATATTTGAATACTATGGGCGTATTTTCGTGTTAAGAATGATCCCTTGTCACGATTACTTAATACTTTTCTGATTACCTCCGTAAGTTGTACTTGCAGGGTATTCCTCCGCCTCATGCAAACACACTTTAACTAAGTCTAGTAGAAAACTACACATCGCACTCGTGTTCTCTCCTCAGCTTAATAATATTTCACATGAGAACTATTTCTTACCAGGCATTACCAAAACTATTTTCTCTCTTTCTTATTTATTTTAATTATGAAATTAGTAGGTATAGGGGCCTACGTGAAAATTCAATATAACTGAAAATATAACATTTGTGATATATTAAACACCTACCGATTTACAGATCAACCAAACACATCATATGGAGTGATTTTTCAAAGGTTTTATTTTTTTTTAAAAGTTAAGATCTCGTGAATAGACATAGGACATAGTTTCCAATTACAGAAATGTCACTCTATTCAGTAAAGTAATAATATAAAATTCAGTGTTCGCAGTAGTTTCTCAGAACTACGAATTGGAATGCTTATTTAAAACTTAATAACAATGGCCATTCTGTGATATTCTGAAACATTTGAACACCTTAAATAGTTTCAAAATTACAAAATAAAATTACATTTTAAACTGTGTGTCTAGCTGTAAACCTAACAACGTAATGAGCACATATTTTTCATATCAGCATCTTCTTTCCTTTAATTAGACACACGCAGATTTTTTTAAATATGCTTGTCATTTTGAAGTTATTTGAGTATGCCTATATGAGAAATATACTCGTACGGAATTCTAGTATTTGTAAGGAAATATAATAGAACTCGGCAATAAAAAAATTTTATGACTTAGCTGGAGCCTACTTACTATAGTAGATTAAGGCCATCAGTCGTCTGATGATTCAGGAAATCACTTTTTGTAAATCTACATAATTTATTCAGTTTAAAGATATGACTTTTGTAGAATACGACTGAACATCCGTGACGTCACAAACTTTTCCCAGCCAACAAAATATTGGTTTGTATCGGGTTGAAAATATATGTAGTTGCCCCAAAAAAATATTTTGTTGAGTAAACTAAACTTAAAAGCAACAAAATCCATTTTGTTCATCTAACAAATTACACGCTTGAATTAATAAAACCTGTGTTGGGACAAAAGAACTTAAGACTGTCAATAACTTTAGGTTGAACCGACTGTATATATTTATTTGGCCTCTCGTTTGAATACCTTCTTTCGAAAATACAGCTCGAGAATTTGTTTGTATTTTCGTGTGATAATTAGTATTGTAACAGTGTTGGTTGGTGTCTTTATTGATTCCTAATAATTATATAAACTTACAATTAAGTAAGTTCAACAGGAAACTAAAAATTAAAGCTGTAAAACTAGAAATATTTATTTGCGCATGTTGACCAGAATTTGAAATTAATGTATTTAAAAGCATTCATGTTTCACCAGTAGTATTTGAATGAGATTGCCAAGGCGTAGCGCTTAGGCGCAGTTGGCCTGGGTTCGAATCCCGGTGGGGGTGGAAATATTTTTTTATATTAAGTGAAACTGTTTAATCTACGTAGGCTTATATCGAAACAAATCCGTAGTTTTACCAACTTCATCTTCCTTCGTGACAAACAAATAAAAATAACAACAAAATCATTTGGTTTCGCCGACATAATATTCTATTGCCCTCCCCTTGACAAACAATTAATTTGATTGCGCCAGACAACCTTTGATTCAACAAAACATTTCTCCCAGTGAAGATTAGGAAATAGCTTATCGTATCACACCACTCCAGGAGCGTACCTTGTCTTTCTGTTGGTGAATTCGGAGGGGTAGGGGAGGTTGTCATAATTTTGGGGAGCAATATTAAATGAACCAAATAACACCAATATTTCAAACAATTGTGATATAATTTCATTCAGTTTTAAAATATTCATAGGACAGTTTCATGTCAATATAAATTAATTTGGAAGGGGGGAGGGGGTCATGTTTCAAGTGACCCCCCCCCCCCCCCCTCCCCGGCTGCACCGCTGCGACAGTCTCACATTCTGAGGTCATCGATGGCTCGTGTTTGCACCTTAACTTGGAAAAAGAATGACATTGTTTATTATTTTATTTCAAATTGTTTGTAGCTGCTTCTGTCACAAAAGGAATGCACTATGCAGAATCTTGAAATGGATAATGATTAATATAACTTACTCATACATTCTTAAGAACATAATGTAGAATTTCAGAATTTTTTGAGTAGTGCCCCATGAAAATTTTTTTTGACAACATGGTTTCATATATTTTTTTTATTTGTTAAGTTAGAAACATTATTTTTACTGTGTACTTATTGCAAACAGATTTTTAGACCGGCGTATTATAAAAGGACTGAGCACGAAAAAAATGCTTAAGACATGTAACCTATGGACGAGAAAATAAATACACGTGTACAACCCTGGAAAATTTCAAGAGGAAATGGAGTCAATAAACAGAACCGCAACTAATTACAAAAAAAGTATGTATATGTAAATAACCAACAGATAACACATAGAGAACAACGCAGACTAACAAACTGCTTGGAAAAGTCACGTTACTTGTCTTATTTAAGTATTTGTTTCGTGCCCAGTCCATGACCGACATCTACATCACAATGGCGAATGTCCAAAAATTTCCATCTAGTCGTTCATCCCCATCTTACTATTCATTTGAAGATCACAGGCGTATTATGATTGTTCGGGTAATTAGAGCAAAATATGTTTATAAAGGCCTATTATAAACGTTCCGGTGCCTTCCTCCTTTCATTTCTAGGTTTTAACCTTGACGATATAATTTATATTCTCGTCCCATTGGGGTCACGATGGCTGAGCTGTTAGCACGCTCGCCTCCCACCAAGGCGAACCGGGGTCAATCTCCAGCCGGGTCACCGGATTTTCGCAAGTGGGAATCGTGCCGTTGGTCGGCTGGTTTTCTCGGGGATCTCCCGCTTCCCCCCCACCCTTCATTCCGGCCCCGTTCCATCTTCACTTCAATCACCCTCATCGGCTCTCAATACCTCGCTGTTAAGAGCCGCCCAAATCTCTTCACTTCTCGTACAGGATGGTGCAGTTTTCAGTTTTCGCATATACGCAGACATTTCAAGATGTTTTGTGATGTGGGCCAAGCAGAGAATCGATGCAGAATTGTTATAGTGGGTCGTTCAACACATCCTTAACGGTGCGTTATGTAATTAGCAGAGACAAAAGTTTGTCGCGAAAAGAAAATGTGCCCTGATTTCAACTGACTGAACCCAAGTACACTCTAAAAAAAATCTGTAATTTATACTGAGAAATTCTTTGTAATTTTACAAATGCTTGTAACATTACAAAAATTTTTCTTGTAAAACTACAAAATCCGTGTTTTTAATAGACCTTAGGAGGTTGTACTATACTGAGTCGTATCCACGAGCTTCAGCAAAATGGCGGACACTCAACGACGTAAAACCGCATAAAGCTGTTTGTACAAAAAAACTGCGGGCGATGTAAAGTGTGGCTGCGTGCAAAAAGAAATGTATTGCAAGTTTTAATTATGCAAAACACTTAAAACAACTCAATTAATCATAATAAAACAATTTAAATAAAACATGACCGTATTATTCATTATTCGTTAGTGTTTCCTAGCTACACAATCTATATCTTAACTCAACAACATAACTCGTAAAAAGAAATACATGTACTACCTATTCTTCTGAACCGTATTAACTACATTATTATTTTGTAAATACTTGCACCTATATCTACAGTAAAAATAAGCCTTGTTGTCGTAAGTCAAGGTTAAAGGTGCGGGCTAGTAAAGCAAGGGGTGTGAGTTCTTATCCCTTTGCTGGCCAGGTGTAATTCTTTTTCGTCAATTATATTTTGAATTTTTTTTTTTGTAGTTGTTCCCTGTTACTAATTCATCACATTTATTTAGAAGAATAAAAAAAGTAATTTGATGTACACTTCTCAATAATGTCAGCTGTAATAGAAGGCTATCACTTGTAATATTACAAAGCCATGTTTTGCAGATTTTACAAGGAAACTCTTTGTAGTTTTACGAAGGGTTTTTTCTTGGCAACTGGGTTTCCAAAGATTTCTCTTCTAAAGGTACAAGAAAATGTTTCCGAGTGCATACACAACTTTTTCGGTCGGTTACTCGTCTACACACGTGCTTGAAGTACCTGGCCCAGCGAAACATGTGGCTCCTCTGACATCGGGCACTTGTGATTAGCATTGTAAACAGGAACCCGCTGCAGAAACATGTATATTTCTATTTTTCTACTTAACATTAAAGTGTAAAAAAAAAAAACGAAATTAGTTTTACACGAAAAATTGCACTGTCATCAAAACCCGAGAAAGAATCCGAAAAGCGATAAATGCAAAACATGCTCGAGTACTAATGACATAAATCAGCATCGATCCGTAATGCAAACAATAAAACGGTGTGAGGGAATTTTGCGGAGACTTTGAATTTGATGTGGTTTCTATTTAATGGATTGTTCTAGTGGAAGTGTGCATTTCTTACTAACTAAGACTGCAGGTGTGTTTTATTTTTTTTGCAGTAGTTTGTGGTTGATAACAAGTTCGAAATAAGTTAAGCGCTGCTGTGGTTATGCATATGCTGATTGTAACAAATAGCCTGTCTAAGTAATTAGTAAACGCATTATCCACTCCATGAGTTCTCAGCTGTCGTAGTATCGCAGTATAATTATTTGAGTAATTGCTGCTAGGCCTCATCTTCCGCTTTGTTATTAGAGGAAGGAGCCTGTTCGGGTTTGGTTCGTGAAATAACAATGTGTAACGTACTAAAAATGCCGAGGCCAGAAACCGAGAGGAAGCAAAGAAGTAATTACGTGGGAAACGATCTCTAATTGAAGTGGGCTAATTATTGTGTAGGCGAACCGCTATTTCCTTTATGCGTTTATTCCAGAGAGACTTTATCGGAAGTGAATTGTTACGTCCAGCCATGTGTTCGAAACATGAGACTATATGTTTCGTTAGAGTTGGCCAACATGCAAGCTGTTCGTAAGGTCGTGTATTGTATTTATTATCTTCCAGTCGTTTACCCTAGTCGATCTTACAAGTATCGAAGTTCATCTGCTCAGACGTCCAGTACGTGATAAGTAATGAACGTGTGTTTAATTAGTCTTTTGTCACTTCATAGTACATCTCATTAAACATTGCGTAATACACAAGATGATTCACCAGCAGTTATAGCCACTCACAAGGCTTACATCGTTTGGAGAAAAATATGTCATGTATATGTGGATACTATTGCCAATATTAAAAGGGAAGTACGACAAATTGGAAATGCCTAGATTATTGTGCATGGGGATGGATGAAAGATGTTGTTTACCAAAGGACTGCACAAACACGCGAGGAACTACGTGCTCGTATCACGCATGCCGCTACAGAAATCAAAGACAGCCGCGTGCAGCCACGCAGAGTAGAGCAACACGTGGCGTGCGGCCAAGCATATGGAAGTAGATGGGAAACATATTTAGACATCTTTTGTACGCTTGCTAGACGCGATTGTGATGCTCAACTGTAAACAGTATGGTCTGATGATACATCACTGTTGTTTACTTCTGAAAGGGTTATTATTTTATTCATTTTTTTGCAAATGTCTCGAATTACTCTGTAAATAGTGGGCATAGGGCCCACATGTATATGGCATATTTTGCTCCAGATGATGTAAGAAACAGGCCCTGTGAGTGGCTATAACTCCTCGTTAATCATTCTGTATATTTGACAGTAGATTACCGGTGAATCATTTATGCCTTCGTAATTATTATATTTATTATTTCATAAAACGCCCACGTTAAAAATTTTACAGCAACAGGAAGTGAAAGCAACCCTCCAAAAATTTTCCCTCCACCCGCTTACCCCTGTTCCATTTTTTTTTGTCGTGATGATAATAATTTTGAACTTAATATTTTTTATTCCTCACAGGGGTCTGTACTATTCAGTGATTAAATTTCTCAACAGTTGTCAAAAATGCGCTCTTTAAAAAATAACACATTTTAATATGTATTTCGAGTTTTATAAAATTCCGTGATATCCTGGTACAGGAGTTCCCCCCTCCCCCCCTTTTTTTTTTTTTTTTTTTCGTTTTATAGACGAGATGGAGTCTGCATGCTTAGGATAACGGAGTTCCGCACGATAAAACGAAATATTGAAATCTGCAACGCTGAAGGCGTGTATAGAAAATATGATTACAATCGTTTTCTTTACTCCTACACTCTAAATCTGAATCAATGAGAATTTCACTGTTTAAATAGGTAACAGAGGTTAATTTAACTAAGTTACTTCAATCACTTTAAATGACGAATTTGTTGAAAATGTCCGTTTTCCTTCATTTGTTGATTTAGTAACATTTTCCATCGATACGTTAACCATTTTATCCGCAGTTTTTCAGCGATTTGCTTTTTTGGCTGATGGATAAGTTAATCCAGGTTTATTAAATAAAGTAAATAGGTATAATATTAATTGGAGAAATACACTCTAAACCTGAATCAGTGAAGAACGTCTGACCGACCAAGCAGTTATTTTTCAAACACTTTATCTGGAAATTCAGTGAGCATATGCCCGTTTTTCTTCATTTAGTAAATACGTGACATTTTCCACTGACATGTCAATCAATTGTGCTCCTGGTCCCTCAGTGATATCGTTCTAGACTGCTCGGCTGCTCTGTTAGTAATAGTAAGTAATTAACTTTACAGTAAATTTTTTCATAAATATATTAAGACTTCAACAACAAATTAACTAATGAAACCCATTAAATATACTTTTTAAAATGTGGGTTTCGTAGTTCATTACCCCATTTCACGAGGTAATACGAATATTCAGTCTTTCATTTTGTTTTCACTATCATAGCGTGTGGTTTGGAGGTTTAAATTACACGAAATGTGGTGAAATGTGTGCACTCATATGTAATATTTATATTAACAATCCTAATATTACCTCCTAAACTAAAACTGAAAAGAAATTGCATAAAATTTTAAGCTACATATTTTAGATCAAATTCTGCATTAAATTAATTATTTATATTTTCTCCATTAAATGTGATATTGGCTTGGTAGCTTAATTGTTAAAGGTAAGTTGTGGAAACAGAATGCTGTGGGTTCAGATCGTAAACAGAGCAAGGGTTTTTTATACTTTTAAAAATTTCGTTTAATTTCCCATCAACGGTGACTGTGGGAAATATGTTTATTTCTCGTAATGATTTCACTACAGTCAGTTAAAAAGAAAATATTTTATTCGCCGCACGCAGTTGGCTTGGCCACATAATCAGTGAAATTGTTCCCTTAAACAACCATTGAGTTTTCACTGATTCGAGTAGTTGCATTTGATTGCTAATCATTGATTTTCCAATGGTTAATATTTAGAGTATATAAATATTTCTTAAAATTTAATGCGCATTGGCATAACAAATAAAAAATATTGTTTTGGGAGAAATAAATTACAGATATTGTTGTTATCCATTTCCTTTGATCTTGGTTAGTTGTGTTCTGTCGTAGTCAACTTAGCCTTTTGAACTAAATTCTCTGTTGTGTTAAGAAAACATTGATGAACCCAAGCAAACATTTATTGAACAGGGACAGATAAAAATGGACCTGGCCTGGTTCAGAGGATAGGATGTTGGCGGCTTGTATTTCTCATACTGTCAGTGCTCCTGGAAGATATTTGCTGTTCATCTGGGTACAAATACATGCGTCATGTCGTGAACAATTAGCGCTTACAATTGCGTTCTTTTCACTTTCACGATATAAAAGTAATATTTATTCAGTTACGCATTTGTAATTAAGCGAACTCTTTACATTTAGCAATGTCACTCTTTTCTGTGTGAGTTATTTGTAAAGACTTTCCCCTCTTACGTTTTTTGACGTTTCCACCACACCTCTGCATTCGCCATCTTGCACAACGCTGGTCGCTTGTCGTGTTTTTAAACCAAAAACAAAACAAAATATTAAAATATTTCAAAGCTACGTGTATGTAGAGTATTTTAATATTGTTCGTCATTAAATGACATAAAAAATAATTTAATTGACTGCGATTGACCTTAAAAATTAGGATAAAACTGTGTGAACTATTTTACACCCAATGCAGACAGTGAAACGGCTAGCTATCCAATGGATCTTGTCTCTGGCAATATTTACATCTGCTGCTATATTGGGAATAATGAAGTACAATGCAATGTTTCCGTCTTTGAGCAAAGGTTATATTTTGTATATTATCTTCACTGATCAGTATAATTTGTTATTATATTCTTCTCCGAGCTACAAGGAAATGAGCGAAGGTACGTTAAGTATCATTGTGAAATAAATAAAACATTGTAGCAGTGTTTACTTAAAATATAATTTGAATATCACAGTGCCAGTTAGACTATTACATTATTTTATATGGAATATTGTAATAATCGTTATTGACAAAATTCAGTAGAAACAAATATTTTATTCAGATGGTTGCACCATCCAGCCTAAACATTTGTTCAACGACACAATGGAGGAGGAATTTTCGAGCTGGACATCTCGTCGCCCAGGTCGAAGTGGCTAGTATGTGAATCTGGCTTTCTAGAAAAAAAACATGCCTTCTGTTTTTGTTCATTTTGGCTCCTTGAATATTCGATTTCATCTGTCTTTCGCACGGTATGTTCTAGAAAGATCGGGAAATTTGCTTGACATTTGTAAAGTAACACTCGCGACCATTGTGAGGGAAACATTCTGTTCTTTACAGGTAAGGTAAAAGTATCGCACTGTACAGGTAAGGTAAAAGTATCGCACTGTACAGGCAAGGTAAAAGTATCGCACTGTACAGGTAAGGTAAAAGTATCTCACTGTACAGGTAAGGTAAAAGTATCGCACTATACAGGTAAGGTAAAAGTATCTCACTGTATAGGTAAGGTAAAAGTATCTCACTGTACAGGTAAGGTAAAAGTATCGCACTGTACAGGTAATTCACTGAGAATGGAATATCGGTTCTTCGAAGGGGACAGTACATATACAGAGAAACTACACATGTACTGACGTGAGCATGGTAACTCGGTGGTGGTGGTGTATAAGCTTAATAAGAGCTGAAACTAAGATTTTGCCAAATATCGCGTTCATATCGCGATTAGGGCAAAACAATTTTTACTCATTTATATTTATTTGCGGGATTTTTTTTTTTAATTCAATCGACGGGATAACTAATGGAAAGGAATTTATATGTTGTAGTGCATAGAAAATTTTGCACATACTTTATGTTGTAGTGCATAGAAATAACTATCTCACCTTTTATACAAAATGAGTAATGTAATGAGGTTGAAAAATCTGTGGTAATTAAAGAATTTATTCGGAATGTAATTATTTTTTGTTAAATTTCTCGTACAGTGATGGATTTAAAATCTATAATTATTTACTTTTTACCTAAAAGCTCAGATAAAACAAAAAAAATTTCAAGCAAATGTTTTGCAGTAATTAAAAATATAATACTTGCAGATTACGTGAAAGAATAAACAAGTGCAGCTATATTTTTGTGATTATTTTATCTAGCAGAATTATTATCACTAATATACAACAGATTGGCATTGATGAATCGTGGAAAATTAATTTACGAAGTAATTGTAAATGTAATTTTTGATTCAATGTGTATTGAAGAGTTTGTACCGCATTGGTACGTAACAGTTTTTTTTTTAATTCTTTCCTTATTACTGTCATTCAATTTTACCATAAACATAAGGGATCTACGATTTCCTTACTTGGCATTGAATTTCCTTAATCAGTAATTTTTTTTCCCCGTTACAGTTCAGGAATAGTTTCTTGTTTGTGCAAATTTATCTCATATTTATAAGACAATTTTCTCTTACGTGAAAGAGTACATGTGATGGAATTTGCCCTCTTTTATTAAAAAAATATATATAGAAAGTAGTGTAATTTGTGTTGCGTGGAGTGTACAGAGCGAATTATGTCTTGATTAGCTAATAATTAGCCCCTATTTTTCCTAGCTTTTCTTCAGTAACGTGCTTTTGGTTTGCGAACGTAGCATACCGGAATCGTAATGTTTGTAAACCTTTCCTGCACTTATGTAAAGGATTTATTGTAAAGTACTACAGTAGTTTCAGCAAAAAATGTTATATTTATAAACTAGCCTTTTTTTTTTTTTTAACTGGTGGTGTGTACTTGTGAATAGGCTACCATTTAAGGGGTGTTCCACGTTCACACATTATACGACTACATCGTCTCCTTTCTCGTTTCCTCTGTAAGCCGCATTTCATTCGGAGTAGGAGAAAATGACCTAAAACGAGAGATATTACAGCTTCTTTGAAGGTGTGAAAATTCCAGCACAGTTCTTACGGCGGCCTTGCTTGAACTGCGTTGCGTGCATCACGTGTGGAATGCAGGTGTTCTGACGAAACACGTGTCCCCTAACATGTTTACTTGCGATAAGATAACATAGCCGAGACGAGGACGGAATTATGTGTAAAATTACGCCACGCGTACTGTATATAGTATTTCGGCGCCTTGCTGCAATTTTGTCAAAACGGCTTTGCAAGACTACCCTGACATCAAGCGAATCTACGACAGCATACATTAAACTTCGCTTCAGATTTCCCACCAGTGAAATGACAGGGTCGCCGCTTGAAGTCCCAGAGGTATACGCCGAGGATATTTCTACGCGACACACACACGCGTTTACACATCGAGGATGTTTCTTCACGATACGTACACGATGAACATGAGTACCTACACGTTCATTAGGTGCACGTTTTTAAAAATCGTGAACCGAGCTTTATCATGGTCGTTCCCCACATCATGAGCGCCATTTATGCCTTGCTCATCATTGAAAAGAGTAAATTTTTTTTTTTTTTTATGTACATTAACCGGTGGGTGAGTATTCGTGAACATCGTAAAAATTATTTTGTAATCTCACAAGGAATTTTTTTTGGAATCCAGTTGCCAGAGAAAAAAAAAAAAAGAAGAAAGATATTGCAGAGCTGCAATTTTTGTTGTAAAAATTGCAATGTGATGTATGTGATGGTACAAATATAAGGCTTGTGTTTCAATTTCCATTGTTGAGTGTAAGTAGAATTATTTTTAGTATGCTGTCGAGAACAGCTGTAATGGAGAAATAAGATAGAAGGGTAGAAAAATGAACTTTTGAATTGCATTCACGGAAAAGAATTTCTGCACAAAGACTCGAACAAGCATCCTTCGTTTTACAACCGCAAGTACTTTAGCATACGAAGCCTTTCAACGCTCGGTTATCTTTTGGTTGTATGATGACTGTGTATTAACTTAAGCAAAAATACTTCACCTCTTGGGACGGACCGACGTTAAGGCGGATTGAATAGTTGCGCACTTGAAATATTACAATTCCAGAATAGATTGATTTATGAATGTTCGTGACGTGGTCACAGTTATTGGCATTGCAAATCTACCGATTATTATAAATGTAGTCTATTCGGTTGCTTACAAATATTACTGGGCCGGGAAATACACATATTAGCGTGATTGAGCTCGTCTTCACTAGAACAGTAGAAGTAATCGAGGTTTTTTTTTTTTTTTCACCCTGTAAAGGACGTTTAAATGAAACATCCCCTCCCCCAAATTCAGTTATTATTATTCAGTTGCACTTTTTTCTTTAACACATTCGCTTGTTTTAAGTGACATAATTATATATTACAGAATGTAATAGTTTGCAACTCTCACTTCAAGAATTAAAGTGATTACTGGTAACTAATAACATTTTTATATATGTATTACAAGTACAGCTATTCTAATGTTGCATAGAACAAATTTTGCAAAGGATATCGTATTTTTTTCAAAGGTTTGTAAATGGACCAATATGTTCTCAGTAAAATATACAAAACTATTCGCAGTGCATGAGGTGTCTGTACGTTACTTTTTCTTATGTATTTCAAACGCGGTTCCATCCTTAAGACTGCGACCTGTAACTCACAGCTTCGATTGAAATACCATCATGCTCTGTATGAACTTAAACTGTACCTTTTATTAACAGAGAGAAATATGCGTTGGTGATATTTGTATGGTGGTAGAAGGTTTGTTCACGTACGTTATAATTGTTAAAAATAACTGCGAGAAAAGTATACTGTTTGGTTGGTGGTTTGTATAGCCTACATGCAAAAAAAAAAAAAACGTCGCGTAGTCGAAAATGTACGGTTTTATGATACAAACACTCGGAACTACAATGACGGTATTTCCCTCACTCATGTACGTGAGAAAGGCGTGGCTGTTGGGTGCGAACCGTATTTGATACACGCGGGAAGGTCAACCTTAATGTCACTTCTTGTTCAGACACACGCACTGCGAGGCAGATACCGGCATGAGGAGGATTGGAAGCCAGTGCTGTGTGTTTGAGCTCATCCGACGGTTCGTTCGGAGGTGCATCTGTGTGATAAGTCCCCTTCTCGAGCCATCGAGTGCACCACTCGCTGCTTTCATCCTTATTGAATCTCAGCCGCCTTGTTTGCCGCCATTTCCTAGCGCCGTCGTTTGTAAACAAAACGAGGCAGCCTACGAATAATTCGATAAATTGGATCTTATTACGGGTTTAGGTTTGGTTCTTTCCAGAATTATTCTTTAAGAGAAGGTTCTCCCCAGTGCGATTATATTTTACCAACAATTACGATCTATTTCCGATGTACGGTTAAACTTACAACTAACAAGCTTGCTAGAGTTTAAGGGTCCTATGTACTGGGAAGTTTAAGGGTCCTATGTACTGGAAAGTTTTGTGTGAACTCGTTTGAGCGTAAACGTGTGTCTCGGTAAATAAATGTTCTGGAAATACGAAATTTTACCCGAAAGGAAAAAAAAAAAAAAAAAAAAAAACTATTGTTTATGTAGCTATATTTTTACTTTTATCATATTAAGTGTATTAATGGAGAAAAAAAATCTTGAAAGTGGTCAAATATCGCATTTTTAAAGCTCGCATATGAAGTTTCTTTAAGCGGTAAGAGAAAAGTACGATTATACGCAGGTAGTTTGATATGTGTACTTTCATCGCGTGTAATAAAACCCCACAGTTACACATCTAGTTCACACAGTGAAGCGTTAGGACGGAAACACTGCACGCCTTGCGCGTAGGAGCGACGAGGCGCTAGGCGTGCGGGTTAGTGTCGCCCGTATCGCTCCCTCGCTTCCTGACCTGGGACACGCAGCTACATAGTCCTCTTAAGAGCACTAGGAATTGATGGGAAGTGAAAATGGCTGCTTACGGTAGATGCCATCACACCGCCCGTGCGCGGTTCCCGCTGATAATTTTACTTTTACCGTGCTAGCTTTGCTTGTTAATTTAAGAAAATGTCTGGTGCTCGTGTGTACGGGGCGGAGCTCACCCAGTCTTTTGCGTGTTTCAGTTAGTTAAATAAGGCTGTCCGTAAACCGATACTCGATTTCGGTCGCTATTAAAGAAACAAGCACAGTCACGTCAAAGAGAGAAAAAGAGCCAGCGAGTTACTAATTCAACTGTTCTTACCGATGTTCAGCGAACTGCGCCCAGTTACTAAAAACGGACACGTATGCATCAATCCACCGTGAAGAAAGATTAGTCATGACTGCCACGAACCGGTTGCCTTTTGGGTTTCCTCAAATAAATAGCTTGTAAAATATCTGGAATACATTCGTTGTACTATTTTATTTTATTTTTGTTAATTAGTTGAAGGTTAGAGAATTATTATTCAGTAATCGGAGTTGTCTTGACCATAATTGCGACAAAGCCTAATTATAAACAACATAATTGTTTAAAATTATGTATACGATTGCATTAGTAGCCACTTGCCTTAATCTTCATTTTCTCATTTCCCTACCAATTGAGACCTGTAACTGACCCAAAAACCATTGGCCGATATCAAGGCAACGGTGTAAATAAACACATTTAATTTTTTTTGTAGGAAAAGCTTGATAAGTAGTAGCAATTAAGACTTATCTACAGTTTGGGTTACAGGACTACACGTTCGCACTTTAACCAGTACTTCCGGTTTATACACCTGGTGGTCATTTCTCGTGAGAAGACTGGGAGTCTAGCTCTTAGTTGCGATCTCATTTCCAACTGCATAAGCTGTTGACTCTGAAATTCCGGAAGACATGAGAACCCATCGGAGAGCATCCGAGAGCCCACCTAAGACGATGTAAAGTATCGAGAGACTACCTAAGACGATGCAAAGTATTCGAGAGCCCACCTAAGACGATGTAAAGTATCGAGAGCCCACCTACGACAATGCAAAGTATACGAGAGCCCACGTAAGACGATGTAAAGTATCGAGAACCCACCTACGATGATGCAAAGTATCCGAGAGAGCACCTAATACGATGCAAAGTATTCGGGAGACCACCTAAGACGATGCAAAGTATCTGAGAGCCCACCTAAGACGATGCAAAGAATCTGAGAGCCCACCTAAGACGGTGAAAAGTATCCGAGCCCACCTAAGACGATGCAAAGTATCCGAGAGCTCACATAAGACGATGCAAAGCATCCGAGAGCCCACATAAGACGATGCAAAGCATCCGAGAGCCCACCTAAGACGATGAAAATTATCCGAGAGCCTACCTAAGATGATGTACACTATCCGAGAGCCCGCCTAAGACGATGCAACGTATCCGAGAGCCCACCTGACAGTGCAAAGTATCCCAAAGCCCACTTAAGACGATTCAAAGTATCCGAGAACCCACCTAAGACAATGCAATGTGTCCGAGAGCCCACATAAGACGATTGCAAAGTATCCGAGAGCCCACCTTAGACGATGCAAAGTATCCGAGAGCCCACCTAAGGCGATGTACAGTATCTGAGAACCCACCTAAGGCAATTTAAAGTATCCGAGAGCCCACCTAAGACGATGAAAATTATCCGAGAGCCCACCTAAGACGATGCAAAGTATTCGGGAGCCTACTTAAGATAGTGCAATGAATCTAAGAGCCTACCTAATACGATGCAAAGTATTCGAGAGACATGTTTCCAGTTCTTGGTTTGTGTATGAGACTGAGATTCCGTAGAGCAATGTTGCATCAGTTCATAGTTCGAGATCCTAGATGATCTGGTAGTGGAGCGGTATATGTCAACGGGAAATCAGCGAACTGTGCCAACACTCGTGTGAAACGTCAAGATTGCTAAAAATGCGTGCGAAATTGTGAAGTTGTAAAGCGTCCACAGATAGTGAGAGAGAAAGAGATTGGGAAGGGGGAATAGGATGATAGAGAGGGGCAGAGAGGGAGAGATTGATCGTTATACTAATCAATTTAGTGAAGCAAGTATTTGACTGTTTGTTTGTGACAAGACTGTGTTGATTGTTATTGCGAGGATAGTGATATAGTGAATATTTTTTATCAATGTTATTAGCTTTTGTCATATAAGCGCTGGTATATTTGTATAGACGTTTTGTATTTAAATAAAAAATATTACCAATAACGAAACAGCAGTACTGTCGAGCTTTTAACACTAATTTTTTTTAGAGTCTCAGAAGTGAAGGAGCGTCAAAGGCAGTGGTGTTGTCGAGGGTATACTCATTAAAATATGCTTTCTGTCTCAAGTTTTGTTAAATATATTTATTACATAGCTTTGGTGGTTAATTAAAAATGACACAGAATAAAAGCGAACATTCAGCTTGATGAACATCATCGCCGACTTAGTCATCACTGCTAGTTACTAATGTCCCCATTCTTATGTTCATCGATTCAAACGGCTCGCTCACAAGTTACCTGTTTAAGTCTGAGAAATATGAGAAGATGTGGCTGCGAAATCACTGCGCTGTAGCATTTATTAATTCAAGAGTTTGTCCTTGGGATGTTTGATGGCACTTCAAAAGATGCACTCTGGAGAGTTTTTTTTTTACTAGATAGCGGTTACCAGAGCCAGTAGAATAATGTTATGTAATCAAAAAAGTGCAGTGTTTTCGAACTTATGGTTTATTATTAGGAGTCGCCTTGGTGTTTTAAACGTGATCATTAAAATTTTATTTCCTATTTTCATCGAAAAATGTTTACTGTATGTCTTCTTTATGTCAAATTATTGAAAGCTCTGATTAATTTGAGGTCTATGGCGACGGAGATCTGTCGTGCCCTGACTTTAAGATTAGGTCTATAACCTGTAAAAACTCTGGGACTCCAACGCTGGCTAAATATGGCAAAATAACAATGACTATCAGGTCGAACTTTCGATCGCCTCTGAATTTTATTGGTGGATATTCTTTAGCAAAGTTCAGTATACTCTGCTATAGGCCTACGTGTTTCATTCATGTTATCAGTTACAGCGGGTGACTCTTGGGAGCCGATGTGGGCGAAGCAAGGTGGCCATGGAGCAGCGCCGGAACGCAAGAGCGGGTGAAACGAGAGATCCCCGAGAAAACCCGCCGACCAGCGGCATCGTCCGGCACGATTACCACACGCGAAAATCCGGGAGCGACCCCGCTGGGAATTGAACGCGGTTCGCTCAGGTGGGAGGCGAGTAGTCTAACCACTACACCACCGCGGCCCGTCGCTATTGCTAGGAACCGCTGTGCCGACACTGACTAGCCCATCGCCAGTACAACTGTCAAAGTCGGCAGAAATGATCGTGTTTTCTTACATTGTAATTTTCTACGGACCCATACTTTCATATAAATGGCATTAAAATATTTGGAATAATAGTAAATATATAGTTTTTTTTTAATTTTAGCCTCAGACTTAAACTTCCGAGTGCGGTGGAATACAAGCACTATGTTTATTACTTCCATAGCGATATTGATTAATAATAGGTGGTTAAAGGATAAGAAATGACTGGAAGGAAAAAGTAACTAGGGCCTCAAAAGTGCTCACTTTACCGTGAACAGCCTGTAGTACATACAATTTTGTTCTGACCTCACATCGTACTGAGGTTGTTCTCGATAGTGTTATTGTCAGGAAATCATTTCAGTGTCCGAACACTGAGAAAGGCTACTGCGTAGCTCGTATGAACACTATCCTATTTTCCCTCTACTAACGAATTTTGTTATTCGGTAATTTAGAGCTTGGGGATTTAGGGTGTTGAATTCGAGCGGCACTGACTCGCGCTATCATTGTTCAGTTTAGGAACTCCAACACTAACACATTGAAGACTGCTTCACTTGGAAGATTACAACATAGTTTTATTTACTCGCTCCAAGGAAATGGACAGTCAAAAAATTTGTGTTACGAAGTTAAAATTTAATTTCTACAAAAATCGTATTAAATTTTATTCCTCTCAATGCAAATAAAATGAGTGACGAACAAAATTACACTCCGGTGATAAGTTTTCCTTCTTGATTGTTTTGAATTCAAATAACGCGTGTGTATGTAGATCAGTAAATTTGCTTCTAAATCCCTAAACGTTTGGGTTTCCAACCTGGTACCTGATCAATTTGCTACATATAGGCTTTTCTCAGTAAAGTGACCACTTTCGAAAACCCCTCGTAAGATCCACTTTTATCCTATATTTGTATCCTTCCGGCATGTATAGAATTAACACTATCATATAGGCTGTTCACGGTAAAGTGAGCACTTTTGAAAGCCCTGCTTAGGATCTACTTGTATGCATGTTGTGTATTCTTCCACATTGTGTAAAATTAACATTGCCATGGGCTTCATCACTTTATTCATCCGTAGGTCAAATGAAACTGTAAAATTATTAGAAAAGTAAACATTTTATAAATCTTCTAATTTTTACACACTAAGGCGTTTAAAAAATAGAAAGCGTAAGAAATAATTTAAATTTACACACATGGTTACCTGAAACTTTTTATTCGACGTTAACATATGGAACTATTTTCCATCCATCGTTACCAACTTTACCGGGTGCATATCACACAGTGCGCCCGTTAAAATATATGCGGGCAGGGGCAGTGACATTTTTCTAAGGTTGATTTCAAAAGTGCTCACTTTATCGCGAACAGCGTGTAATAACTTTTTCCGTGAGTCAGCCGTGTGAAAATGTAAAACTGTCATATTCATCATCATCATCATCATCATCGATCGTTGTTTCCGTTCTTCGGCGGGGCCAGCATTATAAACGTGAAAACGTAACCAACTTAAACGCATTAGAAATGTACCAGTTCGATCTAAAATGTGCATAAAAGAGAAAACTATTTTCTCCTTAAATTTAAACATTAATATCGCGACACAAAACATCTTTACTTGGAAATACTTTACTGAATTCGGCGCCAACGTAACTGGAAGCATGCATGCCAAAGTGTGTGGTAGCATAAACGTGACATCAGGGAATACGCAAATACGGACTGCCTCACACAAATTTGTGGTCAAAACTATGTAGAAAATACCTCAGGGTAAAAATTACTAAGACCCTTCGTTTACGAGAAAAGAAGGAAACCCTTGGAGTAGACATGTGGTATTCCCATTAGATAAAGGCGAAGTGAAGTGGAAATGCAGCAACAAATATGTTTGTCGTAAGGCGTACGGCAAGGGGAACGAGCCGAGCTCAGAAGTGCCAATAAAGAGGCAATGGAGTACTTGGACATGGCAATGGCCATGGGTGCATCCGGTGGCCACGCTCCTTGCATGCTGCATGCACTCAACGTGCATAAAAGTGCATTTCTATGGGCTGAGCAAACTTCGAACTCTTGTCATGACGTTTCGACGTTTTGTATACTGATGCTATATGCTATGCTTAACGTGAAATAAAGTGATTCTGTCTACTCTAATGTCGTTTTGCTCGTAAACTAAGGACATTAAAATTATTGATTTTTTACCAGACACAATTTTCTACTTAGTTTTGATCACAGATTCGTGTGGCGCAGTTCATATCCGCGAATAACCTGACATCATATTTGTTCAAAGTGTTCGGACTACCACTAGCAACATGTAACCTAAATGGCTGATTCGAATACGTGGCTGTGCGGTTAGCCTGCTCGCCTCACACCAAGGCGAAGTGGGTTCAATCCCCGGCCGGGTCACTCTCGAATTTTCGCATGTGGGAATCGCGGCGAACGATGTCGCTAGTCGGCGGTTTTTTCCGGGGATTTCCCATTTCCCCCGCCCTTTCATTCCGGCGCTGCTCCATACTCACCTCAATCACCCTCGTCTGATCTCAAGACCTCGCTGTTAAGAGCCGTACATATATTTTCACGCTTCACACTTCGAATACGACTTGGTTTGGAATCGGCTATGACGTGGAGTTGCCGTTATCTTCGGTCTTTCTGTACAGCGCTGATATGTGCGATTCACTTTACCGATACGATTAATTCCACTCGATGCACTATTCCGAGTCACGGAACAGCTGAGCCACCGATGTAGTAGACGCTACCATTGTATCTGATTAGACGTATCGCGAATAACTTCAACACCAAGTTTCGAACTTTCGTGTAGATATAGCAAATAATTTTTTTTTATCGAAGTTTGTGAAATTCTAGGGGATATTAAATTCTCCTAAAAGGTATGTAATTTCTTTATATAAGATCTTTAATTCTGATTACGCAATAAGAGGTGTTAATCTATGCAAAATAGCTGGTGTTTGTTGCCAATAGAAGCTGCATAACTTCCATTAATTCATATTGAGTTGTACATTACATACTTTATAAAATATATTGTAATTATTATAATATTCTGTAAATGGAAATGGCACTTAGATAACACATGCCATCATGCTTATTCACTAACACAGCCCACAGGTTGAAACACGATTCACGCGAGAGCCAAAGTTCACGAATCGCCTGTCGATAAACGTGCTCGGTTTAAGATGTGTACAGTCACGCCTGGCTACTCGGAACATTGTTTCATGGTGTAGCTACGGCGATGCAGCTGAACGAGTTAACAATATTAAGGGATGTTGTGATACAACGCGAGTCCGTTACATCGAAGGGCTGTTGTGAAAGCGAATACGTTAAAGAAAGTGAGAAACGAGTCGCAGCTCAATGGGTCGCCACTCATAGACTATAACGGACTAAAGATGAGGCGGGCCGATAGTTCGTCTTCTGCGCATGCGGCCTACCTTGACCTACCTCACAGCAATACAACTGTGAAAGTCACGTGGTCAACAGTGATTGAAGTGCAGGTTCATTTTTAAAAGCTAAGCATTTGTAAGAATAAGACATTTTTAAAAGCTAAGCATTTGTAAGAATAAGAAATATTTGCCAATTTTAATTTAATCAAACTACATGACAAACTGGTTGGAGGTGGTATATAGACATCTCAAATCACTTGTTTACATAAATCGCATGGCTAGAAAGCAGTTTAATGTTGGCACACGGAGACTATCTTTGCACAGACAGTGTGCCCACTCCACTCCACACTCTCTCTACGAGTGAATTCTCTCGGGCATTTGAGTGTATGAATTCATCGTTCCGATACAAACACACTCAGCGGCCATTTCTATTTCTGTGCATTACCTAGCAACGCCCTAGCTTCGGAGTGGAGGTTTTTTTTTGGAGTAGAGCTTAACTCCGAGGTCTCGAGGGTCGATGAAGGTAAAGCTAGGTGAAAGTGGAATAACGCCGGAATGTAATGGCAGGGGGAAACGGGAGATCCCCGAGAAAATCCGCCGACCAGCGGCATCGTCCGGCACGATTCCCCGCCGATGTGGGGAGCGAGTAGTCTAACCACTACGCCACCGCGGTGCCGGAGGATTGTGACGTGCCTCCGCCGGTTATCCGTCGAAGAGCCGGCGGAAAGGTCGTCTCGCAGTTCGGTGGAAACAAGTTTGATGGGGCGTGCATCTCCGGGGCCGGGGGTCCGCATTCCTGACTCGCGGATCGCGGCCGGTGATTACCTTCGTCTTGCCGGGGGCCCGCGGGGCGAGTGGAGGCCGACCACCCCCGCCCCGACCAATAAGGATCGCGCGCCTTTGCACGCCGCCTTCACGCGGTCAAGGGCGCTGCGATAACCATCGGTTCGCGGACAACGGCCGGTGCACTTACTCCCACGTGGCCTCTGCCTCCCCCCCATACTCTCACCTCCATCTGTCCGACAGATACGTTGACCTTCGTCTCACTGACTGCCCTCGCGCATGACAACATCGCGCTATTCATACGAGTACGCCGACGTTGCGTGTAAGTGTGCGTTTGTATACAGACATGTGCGCGCATACACACGGGATGGGTAGATTTATGAGGGATGTAACCTCAGAAAAAGGCTTTTTAACGTCCCCCGGTTTCAGGCTTGAAAGCTGAGCAGAGGACGACTTACAGACTAACTTATAACCGAACTTAAATTAACACCCCATGCCTTACCCGGGATTCGAACCCAGAGCCTCCCGTCCCGTACCCCATATCGGTGACGCCACGGGAGGTCGGCTCTCAGACCAAAACAAAACCTGCATCAAATTAAATAATGTGTTTGATAGAGGCCGCGGTGGTGTAGTGGTTGGACCCACTTAGACTAACCGGTTTCGATTCCCAGCGGGGTTTCGCCGTGATTTTCGCATGTGGGAATCTTGCCGGACGACGCCGTTGGTCGGCGGGTTTTTCTCGGCGATATCGCGTTTCCCCCGCCCCTTGCATTCCGGCGCTGCTCCATACTCATCTCACTACACCCTCATCGGCTCTCAAGACCTCGCGTTAAGAGCCGTCCAAAGTCGCAGAACCATGCCACCGAGTCTGCTGTGTGTGGTCGGTACCATTGAGTGAAGATATACCTATCGTGGACTTTTCCAGATTAAATCCTCTGACCACTCCAGCTGTAGTTCGAGGGATGAACACCGCGTCGCTCTGGTCCATTTTCGTGACGTGAGCGTGGGGAATGTCGGCTGCGTTGCCACATTGTCATCTACCCTCTCTCTCTCTCTCTCATACTCCATCTCTGTCACTCCCAGTCCCAACTCCGCAACAGTAGAACGTGTTATGAATGTCTGCCCTACCCACAAGCTGGGACAAACAAGATGGCGGACACCCGAGTCCTTATCTGAACTCGTATATATCAGTTTACGGAAATATTACAAGTTCTGTAAAAACATATGCATGAACAAAATGAAACTTAATGTACGCATAAGTAACGGGAAACGTTGCATATTACTCACACGGTCATAATAAAAGAATAAACACCACTTTATAAAATACGCGATAACTGTGGATTTAGGTTCTACATATACCTTATCACACGTGTGCACAGTAAATAGTTTGTGTAGCTCAGTGAGCTGCTCTGCCCTCATAGCTCAGGGGTAGGGTGGCCGACTGTAGTCGGAGGGTCGCGGGTTCGCGGCCCGGTGCCTCCGACGTGGCAGATGCTCAGTCCGATTGTCGCACTGGGAGTTCGTCAACAAGTCGGTCTCACTAGAGCTTCGTCAACGTCAAAAATGTCACAACAACGTCAAATGAAAGTAGAAAAAAGTTAGTGCGCAGGTCTGCGCCTCACAACTGTAGGATGTAGAGTTCAAAATTTCTTACGAGTAACGAAATTTTTATTAGGTGACATATTATGGCTGTTTAAAACTTATTTTATTGTTAGAAAATGTTAATTTCCAGAAAATCTTTGTCTAAAAGTAATAACACGCAAGTACCAGCTCAGTACAATCTACTAGCAGTGGTTGTTTGCTAGTCACTTCGATTGGTTTCTAAAGTAGAGAATTTGAGCTGTATAGCGTGAGTAATGTTAACATGCATACATGAAAGCCTTAAGTTTATTATTGTGAGAGTTCTGTCTTCTTTCGGCCGTATAAACGTAAAAGCGTGTTTAATTACGGAGAGAACGAGATTGATTATTATGCTCATTAAGGAAACAAATTAAAAAACATAACATCCACCCACCGAAATAAAAATAAACGTTGAAAACAAAATTACAAGTTTTATTTGATTTTAATTCAAGGATTATGTGATCTTCCTTGAACATGAAGAATGTTTATAGCTATTGGTTGTTCCATATATATATATATATATATATATATATATATATATGGAACAACCAATAGCTATAAACATTCTTCATGTTCAAGGAAGATCACATAATATATATATATAATATCACATTATATATATATATATATATATATATATATATATATATATATATATATGAACCCATTGATTATAAATAATTATGTAACTATAAATTTGTAATTATACAGGTTTTGTATTTTGCTCAAAAATATAAATACGAAATCTCCCCCACCCCCTCCCAAAGGAATACATTCCTAGCTACGCCCTTGTTTAAATAAACGAATCGAATCTACACTTGCTGTATAGATTAACACTCCTTGTGTTATGAAGATGATAGTTCATGTTATCGAATATATTTTGTTAGAATAGTATAATCGTGCAAACAAAATGAGTGGTCGTTAACGAAAAAAGTATTTATTCATTCAACCAAACATGGGGCACACAGAACGTAACTACTTTTAGGAAAAGTAAATTACAATTATGTAAATACATCACAAAGTTAATACGCAAGAATGCCCTATTGTCACAAATAATTCCAATTTTTACATGGTGTTCGTAAATTGCTGTCATTATCCATTCGTACGCTAGGAGACGACAAACATTCCAGAATGCACTGAAAACTTTTGACAGTCAAGATATTTAATAGTATTTCTGTTATTCTTGGTAACAACTGTCTGCTGCAACTTTTTTTTTTGGACCTTTCATGTCATTTCTCTCGTAAACGAAGGGCATTATGCATTTTACCATGAGGTATTCTCTACTTAGTTTTGATCACAGATTTGTGTGGTGCAGTCCGTATTCGCGAATTACTTGACAACCTGTATAAATGGCTGATTCGAATACGACTTTGGGGGCCGCGGTGACTGAGCGGTTAGCCTGTTCGCCTCTTACCAAGGCGAAGAGGGTTCAATCCCCGGCCGGGCTCCTTCCAGATTTTCGCACGTTGGAATCTTGCCGGACGATGCCGCTGGTTGGCGGATTTTCTTGGGGATCTTCCGTTTTGCCCGCACCTTCATTCCGGCGCTGCTCCATACTCACCTCAATCACCCTCGTCTGATCTCAATACCTCGCTGTTAAGAGCCGTACATATATTTTCACGCTTCACACTTCGAATACGACTTGGTTTGGAATCGGCTATGACGTGGAGTTGCCGTTATCTTCGGTCTTTCTGTACAGCGCTGATATGTGCGATTCACTTTACCGATACGATTAATTCCACTCGATGCACTATTCCGAGTCACGGAACAGCTGAGCCACCGATGTAGTAGACGCTACCATTGTATCTGATTAGACGTATCGCGAATAACTTAAACACCAAGTTTCGAACTTTCGTGTAGATATAGCAAATAATTTTTTTTTATCGAAGTTTGTGAAATTCTAGGGGATATTAAATTCTTCTAAAAGGTATGTAATTTCTTTATATAATATCTTTAATTCTGATTTCGCAATAAGAGGAGTTAATCTATGCAAAATAGCTGGTGTTTGTTGCCAATAGAAGCTGCATAACTTCCATTAATTCATATTGAGTTGTACATTACATACTTTATAAAAAATATTCGAATTATTATAATATTCTGTAAATGGAAATGGCACTTTAGATAACACATGCCATCATGCTTATTCACTAACACAGCCCACAGGTTGAAACACGATTCACGCGAGAGCCAAAGTTCACGAATCGCCTGTCGATAAACGTGCTCGGTTTAAGATGTGTACAGTCACGCCTGGTTACTCGGAACATTGTTTCATGGTGTAGCTACGGCGATGCAGCTGAACGAGTTAACAATATTAAGGGATGTTGTGATACAACGCGAGTCCGTTACATCGAAGGGCTGTTGTGAAAGCGAATACGTTAAAGAAAGTGAGAAACGAGTCGCAGCTCAATGGGTCGCCACTCATAGACTATAACGGACTAAAGATGAAGCGGGCCGATAGTTCGTCTTCTGAGCATGCGGCCTACCTTGACCTACCTCACAGCAATACAACTGTGAAAGTCACGTGGTCAACAGTGATGAAAGTGCAGGTTGTTTACATCTTAATTAAAAAAAAAAAAAAAAAAAAAAACAAGTACTTGAAAGAATAAAATAATTTTACCCATTTGAAATTTAATCAAAGTGTTATTTCCAGCGTGTCGATACCCATGTTGGGCACCAATCATGTAATATAACACATACACAATGCCCGTTTATGTAAATGAGTACTACGTTGGGATATAGCCAGTGGTGTAACGTGTACGCACAAGAATACTATGGATGTGGGTAGCTTGCTCAGGCCAAGTAGGACGTGTGTGACTGTGTGCATACGTACCGGGTTACCCTTAAGAACAACAGACATGTGCGTGTACACCTGGATAACACTTGTGTAATATACAGGCCATGCATAACCAACAACACCAGCCAATATAAATTCAATTTGCAGCCGCCCCAATGATGGGCCTAGTAACATGTAGGACTGTCACTTTCTCACTCATTACATTCAGTTCAACTGTTGATGTTTTCGAAACCAAATAAATAATGTCTGGGTTTGATGAGCGTAATATAATGATCGTATACTTAACCTGATAAATACTTATGGCCTGGTTCACCTCAGGCTCAGGACAGCAGATGAGGAAGTGAGATACCAACCTTTTGACGCCTCTGCCAGAGCGCATACGTTTTGTACGTGAGCTGAAATCGCCACTTATGCTAACCACTTAAAAGAACAAGAAATATGTTTGCCATTTAAAAAGGAAGGAAAAGGAAAATTTGAATCGTTTACACGTACAAAAACGTAACTCTCAACTTTAAATTTCAGCATTTCAATTTTTATTCCAGTTTATTTTGCTCATATACGACTTATAAAATGCTGAAATAAGAATAATACTAGATACCCTGGTTTTTCAATATGGACTAGAACATTAAAAGAAATCTCAACTGCTGTTGGATAGTGGTCTTTTCAACTAAACAATGCACCCACATGCAATGCATTAAAAACGTGTAAAAATGTTCCTAGATTGTAGCTCAAAGAAAACTGTTTCAAAAACTTTCATTAACCAGCTTGGTTATGCCCAGTGGGACACTTGATTCTTCCTTAAGGTATGCGTGGAAAAGCTGCTGCAGTCTATGCTTTTGATGCGTTTCCAACATGGAGTCTGTTCTAACCTTCACGAAACATATATGTTACGGGCTTCACCATTGATGATTGGAATGTAAAATACCAGTACTGTTCATGTGTCGAAGGACATTGCTCTCGCAGGAATTGCAATTTATTCAGCAGTAAGCAAGATAGGATCAGACTTCAACCGCTGCACGTTCAACAACAGTGCAGGGTGATATCTTCACGTGGGCCAACTGTCCACAGACAAGCCTCGTTTCCAGAACTAGCTATTTTCTACAGCTGCATCACGAAACAGGTTTACAGGCACACAGATTCATCGCGGATACATTCGAGTCTCTTGTGTAGACTGGGGAGTATCGGACATCCTAATGAACTAGTTGAAAATCCTGTGTTTCGTCCACTCTGGACGAGCGTCCTACTTTACGTCCTGTCGCTTCGAAATAAGATGGCGGAGAGCGCGATCTTCCTAACTGACTGGTCCAGGCCAACCCTATCCTAATCTCTCCAGCCAATGAGGGCGCCGGGTTCGAACCTGCCAGCCAACCGCAAGGCTTTTTTTTTTTACTATTAAAAAACGATCCACATCAACAGCATTACGTAATAAAACACAGAGTATACGTTATCGAAACGGAGATATATACATAAATAATCCCTGAAGCATTAACTGTGAGACCAAAAATAAAATAAAAATTAATATTAATTAATAAATGTACAAAAATAAAAATCTAGCTAACTAACCCATTTAAACATTACGTATTGCCATCCATACATATAAACTTAAAAATCCTACTGTCAGAAAAATAATAAATAAAAAAAAATCAAAATTATTGAAATTTACGTACATGGAAATGTTACGTGACAAGTATGGAACATAATACATAAATTAATCACACATTCATTGATACTTGAAATTGTGGGTGCTACTTCAGCGAGCATAATATGTTACTACTACCACCATCTTGGAATTAGGTGTCTTGACCTTTGACCTTAACCTCATGACTTTGTATTACCTTGAACCAATAAATCCAAAAATTCATAATAAATTTTTAAAAATCTCAAAAAATTCTAAAAAATAATTTTATAAGAAAATTATTTAAAAATTAAAAAAATTATTGAAATTTACTATAGAAAATGATTTAAAAAACTTACATTGCAGTAGGTTTCCCCGAAAAAATGTCCAGCAGACGACTGACCGCCCTCCAATCAATCACATTATCATAACCTTTCCTTCCCCTCTCATTGTTTCTCATTGGTTAATTAGGCGACAGGCCTCCACCCATACTCATTCCGTCGAATGCAACGTTCTTCGTCTTTTCGTTTGTCATTTGTTTATACATTGCTGGAGGACGCTATCTTGGATTTCATATGTTTTCATCACATATGTGGCGCTAGTGTATTAATGTTCGATTTCGTGACCAGGCGAGCTGTCGATTTAGCCACCAGGTGGCAGCCATATTCGTTTACATTTATTTTAAGTAAAGGTGGTGCGGTCTGCGCCTTACATATTGGATTCTATTCCCATCACCTCAGTGGTGCTAATTTCTCGATTTAGCCACCCGGTGAGCTGACACAACTCATATTTATAGACATAAAAAACACTGTGATTTTCCCTCCTATTAAAATAATGAATTTACTAACCAAAAGTATACCTACATACATGCATAATTTATGAAATTGATAATTTTTTGTATTAAAATTTTTAAGACCGATAAAAATATACGACACAAAAATAAGGGTAGGGCTTCTTATCAAGGCCACAGGAAAGTTCAGATGTATTGCGTAATGCAGTGTACGGGTGCGTACCCAGTCGCCGGGACGTCTTATCAAGAGCTAATCGCCACCAGAGGTAACGGCCTCCCGATGATAACATACCCCCTCCCCTTCTCCTTGTTGCACCATGGAAAACGTGAGTAGCTGGGTTGGGGGTGGGGGGGGCAACACCAATAAATTCGCGCGTCACTGCACTGAATGGGCCGCATTTACCCGTCGCTTGTCCCGGCCTCACCCGTGTAATGATTTATTTACAAACTGTAACCCTCCGCCCCACTCTGTTCCTTGTCTACACCCCTCCTCCGAGGCAAGTCGACAAGGGGACGCCTCGTAGGCAGCTGTCCCCCCGGCGTGTTCGGCTGCTTCAGATGTTTGTCGAGTGCCTCTGCTGACATCTGTCCGCCTGCTTGGCCCCCAGGTGCCGAGGCAAAGATCGCGTGGGAAGGTCGAGTTGTAATATGAGGTTTTGTTACTGCCTCTCAGGGGCAGGGCTGTGCGATATTGCGATATATCGATCACGAAACAATATGTCTGCAATATCGCAACTGCGGTATGGTCCGGTAGTGTAACGCATATTGCGATGTTAGCGATATGCAATATGCAGTGTTGGAGACATGGATTAAATGAGGTAGACCGCTTATTCGTCTTTTGCACATGTACCCAACATTGACCTACCCCAATCCTTCTAAACTCCTACACAACTGTCAAAGTCACATGGTCAACAGTGATGAACGTGTTTGTATACATCATAATCTTTAAAATGACAATCACTATTATATTAATAAAATAGTTTTACCAGTTTTAATATAATTAAACTGCATTGCAAATTGGTTAGAGGAAGTATACATTCATCTCAAAGCATTTGTCTACAAATCAGTTTTCTGACCTAAAATCCAAACCACGCCATTTTCGCTAGACGTGTAGGCAGAAAAGCAGCTCAGTGTTGGGACACGGAGATTGGTTGTTCGCAGCCAGCGAGATCGGTCTACCTCATATTTAGTATATGGGTGGAGATATACGATATTTGCGGTATATCGCCATAGATTTTCTGTACTCTCTAGAAGCGAAATGTCGCACCGAACGTGTAAGTTGTTAAAATATTTGCGCTACGCGGAAAAATTTGTGGCTTTTAGATCCGGCAAGTATAGCGACCATGATGCTAAGGTAAGTCAGATTAAGTTTGGTTAGTTACACTGATAATCAAGCGTCCCAAGGAAAAAAAAAACAGTGCAATTAAGTAAAAATTAAATCTTTACATATGCGGTCGACTTTCGGCTTTAAGTCTTGCAGAAAGCTTAAAGTGACAACCGTATGGCGTGAATATAGTTAGCTGCAGTAAATTTTGTAATATTAACTGCGAAAACTTAACTGTTTCGAAAGTGATCTCCTGGTCTGATAGTCAGTGCATATATTTGGCTCTATATACGTAAGCCATAACGTTCTGAAGTCAGTGTGAATCCCAACGATACGTGTGTTTCCCGTCGCTTACGTGCTATTCTATCATTACGCGCGACGGCTATGACGGCGAACGTACATGTGATGCACATGTGAATGCCGAACCTATCACTATTTCTCACGCACCCAAACACATTCCGACTGAGTTTGGTCCGTAACAACAAAACGAGGCTTTTATGTAGTATGTGCCTGGCAGTAAATTAGTGCCATGTTTTTGCGCAAGTTGCTATCAGTACCTATATTGTTACATGGGGACGCGTGAAGGGCGTATCCAAGTTCGTGAGGGATGGAGGTCTCAGAAAAAATAAAAGAACTGAAATGAATATTTATATTTATTCTCAATGCTACATGCAGTCAAACACCTGTTATTTACCAGCCTGAGCGTCCTATTGACTCTTACTATCCTTATTGAGCGCAATATTTAATTACTATCTCCATTTCAATTAAAGTCTTTATCGCAGCCTTTATTCTTGTTAATGTTCCTTAAACTGCTCCAATTATTTCCACACGTTTAGTTAGAACAGTCTATTTCCATCGTCCCGAATGTATTTTCACTCACGCATCCAGTCCACAGCCCCGCAGATCAGTCCCACCCTTCACTGCACACGAGCTCGCCGGCGCACTCTCGCAGATCGCTGCAGTCGTCCCTCGCCGCTCCGGTATCGCCCAACTGTGGCACGAGACGCCAAACTCTCGGCACTTAATCACTCTCCCCTCAGAGGCCCACACGTGGTATTTATACTTGAGGTATGTGCCATCTAGAACGTTCTCGGAAATCCAGGTTGTTCTGGGAAATGTAATGGTTATGACGACATTCCTGCATGATAAATGGAGAAATATAATATTCTCAGGGTCAGCGAGGCGAGAGCTGCGATAAATTAATCGGCGTGTGCGGCGGCGTCCTTTATGATAGGCCGCTCGCTTCGTCTAACGTTACTGGACCTCCAGCTTTCTGCGCCAATCCCACGTGAAGGAAACTCTTAGCAGCGAAATGCAACAATATTATACATATTGTAGCTACACTTATAGAATTTACGTAATTGAATCCCGCACCGACTTACATAAGAAAAAATCTTTAGAATTCGTGTATGCATATTCTTGAGCGAATCTGGCGAGCACGTTGATGAGGTAGCTGGCTCGACGAGCATGTTGAAAAATGTGAGGGTTCTACGAACCGAATTGGCGGTTAATATGCTTTCTTGCCTCGAGACGTGGTTCGTTGGTCGCTACGAATCCTATAGCCGATCGCCTGATAATTCTATACGTGTCTAATATGTGTAAGCTTACCGCGTTTATTTGATCGGAGTTTTTTTTTTGTTTCCATTTTATTTCATTTTACACATCTTGTAGTTCAGTGACCAAATATTTCGACGAGCATTTTGTAAATTCCTCTACAGGGACCAGGGTCTCTTTGGGAAGTTAGGCACATGGGCAGCAATCTTTCATTTACACACGTCGCCGTATTATTTTTCGTTCTTGAGTCATAAATATTTTACAAATAAACACATCTTTGGACCCACGGTTGGTTCAGTTGATCATTGCCCTCCCATTTCTCAGGTCTCCGGTTCGGTCTCAGATCCGGCGGGCAGGAAAGTTTCGCACGGTGGGAGGTCTCATGCAGGGAATGTGGCGGATTGGTGTTGGGACTTTCTCAAGGCTCTCCCTTTTTCTTCCCCCGTTCTCATTCCGCTGCGTCTCCAACCTCATCTCGCCTCACCTCATTCGTTCTTCGGGCTGGTCGGAGCGACAGGTCTGTCCTTCGGAGCCGGCTACCCTACCCCGATTGGCGCCAACCTCCTCTCTCAATTGGGCTGCGCTGGTGTAGTGGTTAGACTACTCGCCTCCCACGAAGGCGAACCGGTTTCTATTTCCGGCGGAGTCACCCCCGGATTTTCGCATGTGGAAATTTTGCCGGACGATGCCGCTGGTCGGCGGGTTTTCTCGGGATATTCCGTTTCTCCCGTGCTTTTATTCCGGCACTGTTCCGTACTCACCTCGCTTCACCGATTTCGGCTCTCAAGATCTCGATGTTAAGAGCTGCCCAAATCTGTTCACTCGCTCACTCATCCTTCTCTCCATTGTGAACCTGCCTCGTGTGGAAACCACATGTGGATTTTCTTTATGTACAAAAGTTTGATTTAATATACGTACCACAGAAATAAATTAAATTAAACCTAATCTGTCTACAAAATTATAGGGTCTAGTTAGCATAAATACAGCACTTTTAATGCAACGGTAAAACATTGAACTACTGTTCGTGCATTGCTGCCAACTCAACTGTGAGTAGGTGGAGCGTGGCACGTTCTGGACCATGGATGCAAGAGTGGCACAAGTGCCATTTCACAAAAGTGAGGTTTTGTTGTGTTCTCCATTCCCCACCCCCTCCCGCCAGTATGAGTACCCCTCTCTCTCCCAACCCCTCTACCCCCTACCCCCTGTGCTGTGATTGGTCAAAGGATTACACCTTCCTGCAAATTGGGTAACTCCTTTCCATTCATCCCCTGTACTATGATGGACTATTGACTACCCCTCCGTTCCCCTCTTCACCCTGTGCTGTTAGTTGAGACAGTGAAATACTGACACAAGTGAAATTGTGGAGATATAGGTTTTCACCCTTCGGTGTTCGGCGCACGATGAGCTCTGACGAGTTTGGGATCTCTAGTGACGGGATTGGGGAGGGGGTTTGGAGTATACATTTTGCCAGCTGCAGATGTGGTGCCCCATTGGTGGTCGACGAGATACTGATGAGTGGAGCAAACACATCTTCACACTTCGGTGTCCAGTGCACGGATGATATCTGACGAGGTTGTAAGGCGAGGGGTGTCAGTTGTAAGGGGGGGTTGTAAGGGGAGGGTTGCAAGGGCGATGTTCGCTATAGGCAGACTTGATGTGGTTTAATACGGTATATAAAGCTGTGGAAGCGAGGAGCAGCAAACTGGCGGACCTTAGATTGGTAGACACATGCAATAGTCAACTCAGCCACCAGGACATGTTTACCAGTACAGGTTTAAATTATTTAAATAGAACCACCCGTATATGGACTTGTATTTTTAGAAAATAATTTTATTATTATGTAACATACATAAATTATACAAAAAAGAATGCTATAAATAAAACTTATATATTTATTGTAATATAATTTATTTCACTTTTAAAACTTATAAGAAAATATATGTCGAGTAATGTGTTGGTGTATTCGTACTTTCAGTATGGATTTGTAGTATATGATGACACAAATATCGATTATGAACAATCACAATTTTATAAATAAAGTAATGTTTTTAAATTAATATACTTTATTTTTTAGTTTTAAAATAAGTGCATCCAGCGATACGTCCACAAAAAAATATTTTCAAGGAGAATTCGATTATGACATCACAGACATCAATTATGCATAACATGATTTATATATTCATGCTCTGGCATTCATTACCATCCGGATGTCGGAAGCCAACTGATACACTCATCGAGTGCTGGTCAACTGATGAGACGTAATCTTTTGGGGGGGGGGGGGATGGGAAATGCTGTTACATTGTGCAATTATTTTGCCGAGTTAGATTCCCGGACAGGGGTAATTTTTGAATTTATAATATTTTTTTTAAATTTTAAATTTTGGAAATTTTTGAGTTGGATTCCTGGTTATGGTAATTAATGTATTGTTACTATTGTACCACCGGCTTGGATTCCCGAAAAGGACACTTAATATCTTTTATTTTTGATTTTAACATTTTTGATTTTAACAAACATTTATTTTTGTGTTTAATTCCAGGTTTTAATGTAATCTTATTTCTGGACTACCATCTTCGATTCCCGAACAGGACACTTTTTTTTTTTTTTAATTTCCGAACTTGGGAAATTTTGAGTTTGAGTCCTAGTTATAATGTAATGTTATTTTTCGACTTCTAGGTTCGATTCCCGGACAGGGCACTTATTATTTTTAATTTTTGATTTTAACAAGATTTTATTTTTGAGTTGGATTCCTCGGTAGAGTAATTCATGTAATGTTATTTTTTAAGTACAGGGTTCGATTCTTGGACTTAATATTTTATGGAAATTTCTGATTTTTGGGAAATTTGGGGTTTGAGTTCGATTCCTGGACATATTAAGTTTTTAAATATTTAGCAGTGTTTTTGTTTTGGAAATACAGGGTTCGATTTCCGGAATATCCATTTCTAGGAAATGCATTGAATTCCACATTCACTGGTGAGGCGGGGTGGAGGGAGTCATGGAAATGCATTTACTTACGCTATCACGCATGTAGACTCTTCAGAGTGAAAGCAAGCTGTTACGCACTCACACATGTTGACACTTCTGCTACTGCAGACAGACTGACGTGTTGGCCCATCGACAGCTACATCACAACTGAGCAGGTGTGGAAGGGGAAATGCACTTGCACACATACACACTACCATGCACACCCACATGTACACACACAAACTCATATACTCACACATATATGCGCACACACACAAACCCACACTTTCACCTAACCCCCCTCTACCCTTCCCCTGTGGAACTACCAGAGATATCATAATGTCGTAGGATGGAAAGCCGACAGGATGGAAGCTCTGACAAACGGTGAGTGGATTGGTACAGATATGAATTCCCGTACAGAGTACTTAATAATGTTTCAAATTACGAAATTTTTAGTTCGATTCTCGATCAAGACATTTAACATTTTTGTTTATTTTTCTTTCCTAATCTTCGGGCACTGACGACCAGTGGGCGCACTGATACTGTCTTCATTTCCCGGACAAGGTATTAAAATATATGTACTAATAGAATGAAGCCGATTGTCTATACTTTTTTTTTTTTCGTAATTAACTTCTGACATCCGAGGCAATGCTGTGAAAAAATTATAGATCCTACTAATCTCCCTAAACTGTACTGGAATGTTGAAATCCAAACATACTGTGGCATGGGAAATTGAATATATATATCAGGCTGTGCATATAGATGATTATTTGAGCACTTTTGAAATCAACTTTCGAAATAAGGCCACTGCTCCTCCCTTAGCGGGCGCACTGAGGGACATTCGCCTACTAAAGTTGCTAACGATGGAGGGAAAGTACTTCCATATATTAACGTCGAAAAAATAGTGATAGCTTAAAAAAAAAATTATTTCTTTCGCTCTCTGTTCTTTTAATCCATCGAAGTGTAAAAATGAGCAGATTTGTAAAATATTCACTTTTCAAAAAATTTCACAGTTTCACTTGACCGACGCATGAATAAAGTGTTGAGTCCCATGGCAATGTTAATTTTTCATGAAGCGGAAGAATACTCAGCGTGCATGCAAGTAAATATTAACCAGGACAGTCAGAAGTGCTCAGTTTACTGTGAACAGCCTATGCCTATTTTATCTGTGCTGTTTTCTGTCTACACGAGTTGAGAAATAAACACTGTCATTAACGGCGGCATGGTTGGATGGGAATCCTTGTAGTTGACGACACGACGTATGTATCAGAAGCCTATTGCTGTGATTGGTGAGAGATTGTTCATTTGACGAGTAAAACAATTTTATATCGTAGTTTGTTGTCTATGCGGCATGAAATAGCACTGTAAAACGAACAAAACCCGCAAATGTATATCTTTTTTATTCTGAGTTTCAAGAAAACGGGAAATTTGTGAGAAAATGGTAAATTTTGGTTAACCTGGCGGTAATTTACATAGACTAAAGATGAGGTAGACCGATCTCGAGGCTGCGCACAACCGATCTCCATGTCCCAACACTGAACTGCTTTTCTGCCTACACGTCTAGCAAAAATGGCGTGGATTGGTTTTGAGGTTAGAACACTGTTTAGTAAACAAGAGCTTTTAAGATGTTTTTATATTTCCTGCAATCAATTTGTAATTCTTTTTTATTGCATTCAAACTGGTAAAAATACTTAATTAATCTAACAGTGCTTGACATTTAAAAATTAAGATATAAACAAACACGTTCATCACTTTTGACCATGTGACTTTGACAGTTGTGTAGGATTGGGGTAGGTCAATGTAGGGTACATGCGCAGAAGACGAATAAGCAGTCTATGTCATGTTTAGTCTATGGTATTATTTAAAATGGCAGCACTGTAAGCGAGCTGGTGTGGAGGTCGTTGCGCCAGCGGCAGCCTGCAGCCGCCGATGTGACGGCTGTTGGGAGGAATGCGGTTGCAGGCTCAGTTTCCTCGCACAGACAGCGATCGGGTGAATGATAGCCGGCCGCTATATTCTCGCATCTCCCAGCGCCTGCGCTGTCACTGAGCCAAGACGCATGGCTGTCACGGAAAATAAAAACTCCTTACACGGCTCCAAATTTACGACTTCTTTTCTTCTCTTTATCTGAGGCGCGGAGTCACCTCGGCAGGAGGGGGAGCCCCTTGTGCGTGTGACACAGTGGCGTGCGCTTTGAAAGGTAACTCTAGGGGTGTGCTTGTTCCCCCCCCCCCCCTCCAACCTACCTTTTTCTACTTCCCTGATCTCGGAACTCCGGCTAGACAAGATCTCCCGGGGACCTCGCTCTGGCGCGGGGCGAGGCACAAATCATTTCCAGGAGACAATCGGCCACATCGACATTTGCACGGGTGCGCTCACAAAACCCGACCGAGGTTCCCTGTCATTGTCGCAAGCCGCATGCAAAATTTCCCTACAAGGGGGCTGTGCTTTTCCCACCGCAAGTGAACTGCCCCCTCACAGTCCGTCTGGCTGACCGACCCATGTCGCATTATCCACGCCAGAGGACGTTCTTTCGCGGGGATAGTAACTGGGTTTGAAACCCGAACAGAAAAATAAATCTTGGCGGGGAGAGGGAGGGGGGGAGTCTGTTGTCCTACGACTTGTCGGTTTTTAAGAGGTTACAGCGTAAATCTGGGAGCAGCTAGATTGCCTGAGTATCCCAAACATAGGCCTATATTATTTTTGGTGCAACGATACGGCAGAAAAAGATTACATAAAAAATATTTGGTATCTTTACAACGATTTAGACCTAAATATGCATATAAAAATATAAATATAAAAAATAATATTTTTAAAACATTATATTTGATATCGGATTTAAAAAAATTGATTTGCCGAAATGCCTGAATATTATTTCTCAATGCATTTCTGCAAAATTTTTTGTAGCGTATGATGTATAAAAAGAGAGAAAATCAAAAGTCATCTGAATGTTACATTCCAGTGATGTTTTAGCAGACATTCTGCCACAAAAAAAAAATTAGGCGTTTACTCAACATCACGTGTAGAAGATCTATTCGTGTAACTAGTTAGATGCAAAAAAAATAAATAAAAAATTGTAAGTACGCAGATTTTTTCAAGCATTGTCGTTTTCTTTTCTACTAAAACAGATGTATAAAGCGTCGATGTAGGCCTTGCCATTAAAATAAGATGAAATACTTTAACGATTAAAAGTAAATGGTTACCGGCAAAAAAAAAAAATTTAAATCATACCACGGGTATGTTTGAAGTTTATTGTGCGAATTTCTCCATTAGCCAAAAGTTTCTGTCTGGTGACTGCATAAGTGCTCTTATAGGTTTCTGAAATATTGTTGATCTATAACCACGTAATTTGCTGACACTCATAAATAATCCGTATTTCTCATAAGGCAATTTTCGCTAACCGTGGCTTGAGATTCGTACAGTCAAGCTTGTCAACAATGATTTACAGTTACAATTAGCACGCAACTGAAGTACCTGATATCTTGTTACGACCCATGCTGTGAAGGGAACCAGTTTCTGGTAAATTCAACCCTACTGAATAGCAGTGACCATTTCCCAAACAAAAAAAAAAACGCTTTCAAGATGATTTATTACGTAGCTCTGGTTGCATGCTACAGGCACGAGCATAAATTTATCTCCTTGTGTATCCGTCGTTTTAATGAACTTTTTTTCTATAAAAACCTAGGCACCAAACGAAATGTTATTAGTTTTAGGTAAAGAGGAAAATGTGATTTCAGTATCCTTGCCTTAGGACAAAGATATCGTTCTGCCCACCTGCGCCAGGTAAGTAGCTACCTCGTGAACTGCTGTTTACACGCTATCCTGTGGCACATTTGTTCACGGTTGTTGCAATTTTTTCTCGAAATCGCAAACATTACGACACGTAGGGTGAAAGGACAGGTCGCGGAAGTTTTGAAACGACTTAAACACTCCTGGGGAACGAAATATTTGTGTAGGCCAGGGTTCTCTCGCTGGAAACTGCTCCTGGGCGCACAGACGGGAAAGGTAGCGTGTCTTCAGCGTGCTGCTGTGTTCTCATTGGCCCTCGCAGCACTACAAGTAGCGAACGACCATCGTGAGCGATGGATGCCCCTATCATCACGCCAGCGGGAGGGGATTTGTGCCGTTCTGTGAAGTGAGGCAAGGTCTGGAGCGTTCACCTGCGTATATCCAAACTCTGGCAAAGTGGTAATTCGATCATGAAAAAAAAACGTTATTCGTCGTTGGAGTAGTACATTATCAATTCACAGCATACCATATTACTCACTGTTGGCACCACTACATCATTTTAAGACATGATTTTATGTTTCATCATACCTTAACTGGGGCAATGCAAGTTATTGATAAGGGCTATGTAATCAACACTCTATAAAAGGGGTTTATTTAACATTTATGTTGTACAATATTATTTCAATATGAAAATGATTAGATATGCTTGGGGAGAGCTGTACGAATATACTGAAATATGAATTTATTTTACATTATAAAGATTTAACCAGCCACATTCTAAGTAAAGTCTAATTGGAGAGTCCCCACCTTGTTTATGATTCCGGAGGCTTATTAATATGGCGGAAGTCGACGGCCGGACATACCCATCTTAGTGCTCTTCTCGTTTCAATGTCCCGACGGCAAAAGACACCGCCCACGGGCTACACTGCCCTATATCGGCTGCGTTGTTCCTGTTTACTGGCCGGAGTAAGGGGTCTCTGTGGTTTGCGATTTCATAACTGATTTCAGCGATCACGACCCGTGTCCTGGATAAGTATGTGAAGATGTGATCAGGCAGGTCGCTTAGCTAATGCCTAATCGCTACTCTTAACAAAATGAAAGCCACGATTTTGAAATTTTGATGGTGGAACACACGAAGGTAGTCGGGGTGATACATTGTAAAAAAATGATACTGTCACGATAGGTCGATGCGCTATCCATAACACGACGACGACAGCGTAACAGCATTAGTGAATATTAGTGTGTTAAATTATTGTTTCTTCAGCCTGTCCCCTCCACTTACTGTTGGCTGAAGAGGTGCATGCGTCGTAATGTAATTTCCCCATCCATATATGGAATTTTCCGCTACCATGTAGGTGAATTTTACTCCAGAGTGCGGAAATTTTACCTTACACGTAAGGAAAACTATGTTTCCCCCCACAATTTTGCGAATATTACTTCACACTTGTCAGGTAATTTTCCCATAATTTTTATAGTGTATATTTACGCGTGTCATTCGCCCGGAAATGCTGCCGATATATATATATATATATATATTTAAGTTTTCACATGTCGCTGTATGATGAACAGAGAAGCCGCTGGCTCTGCTCACGCCTATTTGATAATCAAACGACCCTCCTTCCTGGTGGCCTGGCAGTATCGCCCAGAATCTGTCTGCCATTTCTATCTGACCTTCAAGTACGAACGACCTAAATGACGGACAGTGCGACATGCCGTACAACCTGCCTTTCTCAGTTCTGTTATCCGGCATATCAAACTTCGTCAGTTCGTTCAGGCTCTGTCATACGATACATCTTTTTGGCACACAGCAAGTATCGTGCGTATCACATTATATGCGATATTCCGAGGGCTGTCTATATACCCTACACGAAAAGTTATGATAACGTGTCACATTTACTAACTTTAACGGCTACCGAATGATTTCTACTGGGCACGAAAATTTTTGTGGCCATGAGTGTACTATAATAAATAGATTCGTGTGGGGGGGGGGGTGGACCCAGGGTGAAGTAACATCCTCCGAGTGACGGGCTTTCCAGCTGGGACCCGTAGGTGCCCGTCATCTCTGAACATGACATGAAATGAGACCCTAGGATGGAGCGGCGCTGGAATGTAAGGGCGGGGGAGACGAGAATACCTCGAGAAAACCCGCCGGAAATCGGCATCGTCCATGCGAAAATACGGTAGCAAACTCGCCGGGGAGCGAACCCTGATCGTCGTGGTTGGAGACGAGCGCGCTAGCCCCATATGAATGTAAGAAAATTGGTCATCGAGTCAACTACTCGAAGGTCATGTTTCTTACACGCTGTCTTGAATAGACTGTAGGATATCTGCAAGTATTGTATAATCCATGCTAGAGATACGTTTACATGAGTACAGGTTAATCGTGTTTGTAACACCTGAAGATAGCGTTTTAAAACTAATAATTTTAAGGAATGGTTCCTGTGAACAACGGCTATCCGGGAATGTTCGGGCATTTGTCTGTAGGCGTTTAACAAAGATGCTTGGATAAAACAGTTCTCATTTGAATTGTTTCGACTACCCAAGAACAAGTCCCGTTTTATAAGACCTGATCGCTTTCAGAACAGCTGAATAATGTATTATATTTTCTAGCAGGCTATTTTGAACGATATGCAGTTGTTATTATTAGCTGTGAATTGCATTTAGTGAAATTAAGAGGCAATCAGAGAATTAGAACGCAAAGCAAAATAAATTTTGCGGAAATTTAAATCCTAAAATACTTATTCTACTAGAATCGGCTACAGCTTGCTTGTAGCTTCGTTGATCCAATTCTGTTAATGGTGTCGGACCCCAAAAAATTAATTATTTAATAATTGTATCAAACATTGTTCAACTCGTACGCATTATATGTGATGACGTTTCCCTCCAATAAAAATATTTTTACAAACTATATTTTTTGAATAATTAAATGTCAAATACAAAATTCTTCTGTTTTGTTGCAGCTATACAACAACTATGTTGTTCACATGAAAAATTGCCAAGTAACAGTTAATACATTTTTAAAAATTAAATATATGCCATTTTTTTCCTATTTCACTTTTTTTTTCTCTCATAATATAGCCTATGGCTTGTTATTTGGTGATGTGTCACGCGGAAGCCAATAGGTTTAGTTAACTTCATAAATTTCTTCATCTCTACAACTTAGTTACTGCTTAACTGTCACGGCTGCAACAAAACAGAATGATCTTGTATTTGACATCAAAATATTCAAATATATTAAAGTGTAAAATTTAGCCACAACGTGAAGTGTAAAACGCTGGCATTGGAAGTGCTATAGACATGTTGTTGGGGGAAAAAATTACGGCATTAATTAACAGAGGAAGACTGCCTCACGTATCGGACGTAATGTGACCAATACAAAAATGAAGAGAACTTCCAGGAATATTCTGCGGACGATGTAGTTCTGTAACAGTGGTTACCTTCAACATTTCTAAGGAAAGGCATCGTGGCCCACAGAGTCGAGTGTGTTTGCTCGTGATGCTAGCATAAACTGATTCATCTCCCGGAGATTGCGGGCTATGTCCCGGCGGAATGCAGTGTGCACTGGGGGAAAAAAATCACCTTCCTAAAGTGTAATGACAGTTTTTAACATAGTATGGGATATTTGCCTTACATCGGACTGGAAATATATATACCTAGAAAAAAATATTCTATACAAAGTTGTGAAATTCGCAATGCATTTGTATCCTACCCTTGTAGGAAATGTAACATGAACGAATGGGTGAAAAATTATCTTGTCCAGTCGGGCTTTCTCAGTAAGCGTTTACACTGATGTAGATTTGCGAACTATTTATTCCAGCGAGTGTGTATTTTCACTCGTTAGCCGAATCGAATGCCTGTACGGTCCGCTGCTGTGTTCCTACCCGCTTCCTCTCCATTTGCACGATCCCGCTGATCATTTTAAGTGCCTAGAAATAAATTAAACTATTGTCCAACATGTGCTACTGTTTTACGTCAAAACTGGGAAAGCAGCGTGATGAACAAAAAAAGGAAACGGATATACGAATAAATAACTTTCGCACCTGCCCTCCATTCCACCCGCATTGCCTTCATGTAATTCACGATAAACGCACGGGGGACGAAATTCGAATCTAGGGGCTTGGAGTCGCCTGGTTGGTTACATAAAACCATGACCCCACAAACAGCCTTGAAAACCAAACTGTCACTTTTGGTTGGATGGAGGTGGGGTGGACTTCGTTAAAAGCGGCAGGTGTTGAAATGAGCATTAAAAAAATTTTTTTTTACGCAATTACAAACTTAACAGGTATTAAGAACTTAGGGACACGGAATGAAAATGACAGCAACGAAATGGATACTAGGATTTTATTTGACTTAAATCGATTAATATGGCGAGATCTTTCGCTTTGCACAGAAATAAGCGCGCCAGCACATCGGAGCTGTAAGATACGCCACCCGGAAATTTTTCGCCCAAACCCAAAATTTCTGTCAGTCGCCGCGGGCCCTCACCCGCAAACCGCGCATGCGTGGCGCCAACTCGAGGTCACGCTCGCATCGTGGTCGTACATCCGATCGAACGAAACCACATTAATTTCACTCGTATTAACATCAATGAAGTTATGGTGTCGCTAATGGATCAGCCTGCAAATGTTACATCGCCGTTTCTTTCTCCCCCCCCCCCGGTACCCCATGTGACGGTCTTATTTTAAATACGTGTTTACATCAAAATAGCGTTACAGCACAGACATTTTTCAGAAAAAATTTTGAGATCTTTACTAAATGTAAGGCTAGAATTATGTAAACTATACTATTGTTACATGGACCCATGATAAGTGTATCTGAGCTCGTGAGGTATAGAGATCTGAATAAAAATAAAACAATAAATTTAAATCTAATTTATTCACAAAGCTAGTATTTACAGCATTCAGTTATTTATCTCCACTGTTACTCATTTTATACATTAGTGAGCGCAATATTTTATGTCTATTTCCCCTCTAATTAACGTCCTTTATGGCTCTAGTTATTGTCAGTTAACTTATACTGATCATCAACACACTTTCAGTCTATCTGTTGCCATCATTTATAAAGTCTCTCACTCACGCATTTTGTCCAATAGTCCAGCCTGCCAGCCGCACCCTTCACTGCCTGATACTCGCAGTCGCGGATTTCCTGCCCGCTGGTCACTTCTCTCGCCGTTCGTCTTCTGTCGCTGGGAACTCAGCCACTCATTCCCTCATCAACAACTCCCCGCCGGGAGGCCCGTCGCGCAATTTAAACTCTGCTGGCCTTGACCTGGAAAGTTCGCCGCATCCCGAGTAAGCGGACAGAACCTAGGGCAGTAAACAACTAGATAAATTCCTCAAATATATGCAGAAACTCAATATAACCAGTGTCAGCAACGAGCGCCGCGAACAGGATTATCGTGTCGGCTCGCTTTCTGTAACAGACACGCGGCCACCGGCCTATCGCTCGCCTGTCATTCAAAACCTTCTCTTGACTTGCCGCCGCAGCTATTATATAACTCGGAATGCGAAGCAGCGAACGCGTAACACTATATAAAGTTGAGCATTTTACAACGCACTTGACTCTTTCGTGTAAGAATTTAGGAAAGCTGTTATGGATTTATGAAGAAAAATCTTCACGATTCGTGTTTTCTCAATACGCGGATACACCGCTGTAAATATGTTAATAATTTCTTACGGTGTACGGAACCGACGGAAGCTCAATTTCTGTAGAAATCGCAGTAACAGGAAGCCTCTTAGAGTGTACGGAACCGACGGAAGCTCAGTTTCTGTAGAAATAGCAGTAACAGGAAGCCTTCACGCCATTTGAAGTGTAGCTGCAGGTGTCATAAGACGTGTTATACAGAATGTGTCTAAATTCCCATTACACATTGTGAGGGCTTGTAGCGGGGACCAAGACGGTTACGTTTTGCAAATGAACTTATGTGCGGAAACGTACCGTTTTTCCGCGACAAACGAAACACCACATCATCACATGTTGACCTCCCCCACGTCTGCAACATCCTGTACGTGGTTTTTCTTCTGGGTCCACTCATAAGAAGGACTCGATGTGACGACCAGCGACGTTTTACACAAACACGGTACCTACGTACCATGTTCTGGTACACATGATCACCAGTACCTGGATGTCCAAGATCCGCCGCAGCCATAACCCGCGCCAGCAGTCCATCCTCTGATTCCACAGAGGTCTGGTAAATCAAGCCCTTCATGTGGCCCCACAGGAAGTAGTCTAGCGGAGTCGTTTTGGCCAACAGTGGATAGGTCGAGGCGGCCCGATTGCCTGGCCTGCACGGCCACCCGACTTGACTCCGCTGTTGGGCCATATCAAGGGCGCGATTTACGAGACCCCTGCGGAATCAGAGGACGGCCTACTGGCGCGGATTATGGCTGCGGCGGATCTTGGGCTTACAGGTATTGGTGATCGTGTGTACCAGAACGTTGTATGTAGGTACCGTGTGTGTGTGTGTAAGACGCCGCTGGTCGTCAGATTGAGCCCTTGTTGTAAGTGCACCCTGAAGATAAACGACGTACGGTATGTTGCAGACGTGAGAGAGGTCAACATGTGATGTGGTGGTGTTTTGTTTGTCGCGGGGAAACTGTACGTTTCTGCACATAAGTTCCTGTTCAAAACGTAACCGTCTTGGTCTCCGCTACAAGCCCTCACAATGTGTAATGGGCATTCAGAAACAACTATGCGCCACATATCTGCGAGCCTGGACGGCGCGGTGGATAGCGAACAGCGCTATTGTCGGCCACTGATTTTGTAGGGCGGTACGGAGGATGCGACCTGACACGGCGTGGAATTATTCCTAAGAATTGTTCGGAAGTTCAGCACTGCGAAGGTAACTTTGTTTTCAAAGTTCTAAGTATCTATGAAATAATAGTCTATAGCCTATGTGTAGTTTTAATATTGAAAGCAAATATGACAGTGGTACACTTTCGTCGACAGTAGTGGATGCCTTTGAAAATAATAAATAGTTTACAAAAAATATAATTCTGTGCATCGGAGTTAAAGGGCACTCTGTATATTTTACAAAACCGAGGTTTTGACTCGTCTTATTGTAATTTTCACGCTATTTCAGGGTTGCATAGCACAATATACAATCTACTATATAATAAGTAGACGATCTCTGTCTGTGTGTCTGTCCGTCTTTAATACCTCTTAAGTCCCTTGAAATTCAACAGATGTTCTTCAAATTATGCGGAGCGAATCCTCAGGGTAAAATACAGGTCAAGTTAGAATTTCAGCAAGATCAGATTATGCAATCATTAACTTTTGCCCTAAGAATTCATTTAATTACTTTTTTCCTATGAAAAGTTTTGTATTAATGCATAGAAAATATTGCATAGAGATATGGAGTTAATGGAATATCATTTTTGTTTACTTTAAATGTCTCGCTTCAATGTTGAGTTAATTTCCAAGTGGGGCCTTAGTGGCTCAGTGGATAGAGAGATTCCAAGTGGGTCCGCAGTGGCCCAGTGGATAGAGCGATTCCAAGTGGGGCCGCAGTGACTTAGTGGATACAACTATATTAAGTGGGGCCACAGTGACCAAGTGAATAGATATATATATATATATATATATATATATATATATATATATATATATATATCATATGGGGCCTTAGTAACTCAGTGTGTAGAGAGATTCCATGTGGGGCCACAGTGGCTCAGTGGATAGAGCGATTTCAAGTGGGGCCTTAGTGGCTCAGTGGAAAGAACTATGTTAAGTGGAGCCGCAGTGGCCAAGTGGATAGAGAAATATGAAATGGGGCCGCAGTCGTTTCAATTTTGAGTTAATTTCACGTAATTTCATTATTACCTGCATATATCTATGCAATATTTTTTTCAGTCTTTGTTGAAAAGCAAATTTATTAATATGGTAACTGTTCCACCCCGTGACAATACGAAAAGGTCACGGGCTGGGTTCCCTAGTAAGTAATAGTAAGCGATTCAGTCAGTAGGAAAGGGCGCTATGTGCCATCATGGTATCGAGGTAAACTGCACGCCTGTTAATCTTCATATTTGTTACATACTGCTGCCCTTTACCTCCGATGAACAGTAGATGCGCATGTACAAGCGCAGAAATGTCTTACTGTGTACATACGGCGTTGGTTGCAGGGACTACGGGATATATATTGTCCCGGGGGTTGTCGTCGCTGCTCAGAGCCTGCGGTATTCGGCCCAGTCTTGTCGCCGTCGGAGCTCGGGGAAAGTAGAAATGGGTGACGAGGTTGGTGTTCCGGGCCACAGAGCGGTGCCAATTCGTTACGGAGTGATTTAAGAGATGCGTCGTGCCGGGTCGGTAACGAGCCCGACTCGCTGCCGGTCATTACGGGGTTGGCCGCGGGAGTGAGAGAGAAAGAGCCTGTGTCGAGGCCTGAACCCAGATACCCCTCTCTCGGCCGCCCGTCAGACGCTGAGCCGGGGATAATGAGGCGAAGGGTGTCCGTGACGCAACAACCGTCTATGTTACGGCATAGTGCTATGAGGCCTGCCACCTCGCCCGCACGTAGGAGCCGCGGTGGTACAGTGGTTAGACTACTCGCCTCCCACCTAGGCGGGCCGGGTTCGATTCCAGCTGGGTCGCTCTCGGATTATCGCATGTAGAAATAGTGCCGGACGGTGCAGTTGGTCAGCGGGTTTTCTCAGGGACCTCCCGTTTCCCCTTGCCCTTTCTTCCAGCGGTGCTTCATGCTCACCTCTCTTCACCCGTATCGGCTCTCAAGACCTCGATGTTAAGAGCAGTCCAAATCTCTTCACTCACTCTACCGCACCTACAGAGTTAAGGTGGTAGCCTGCCTGGAATTTGTCTTACGTGAAAACGTCTTTAAATTTGCAGCCATAGTGGGAGGCAATCCAAGAAATCCGATGATAACAAAATCTGGGGATACAGTTTGGCATTGCAGCTCCTAATCTATTATCTACATCCAAAATTCTATTACACCACTTGATTGCCAAAGGATCAAATCAAATGTTACGCTAAGTGAGGACTGTAAAGCATCTTGAGGGCGGGGGGGGGGGGGGCAATTTTGAGTTCGTTTCGCCGCGTCTCATAACTTCCGCGTAGTATAACTTTGGACTAGGAGAAGCTACGACACTCATTTACGTTTCAATCGACAGCTCTCGTCAAGATCAATCGACTGCGTGTATAAAACCATGTGTGAGGCGTGGTTATGGTGAAATTGTACGAGTTTAACGTAAAAAATTAAGAAAACTTAACATAATGTCGGCCTATACTCGTCAGAAAGTCAAGTCGAAATACAGAAATTGTATACGGTTGGAAAGAGCATCTCAAAAGCAATCCAGTGATACCCATAAAACCGTATATGATCGAGTGAAACGGTGCCGGGAACGTAAAATAGACATCAAGGCGTCCGAGCGCGTCAACGTAGACGCATTCGCGCGAAACAAACGGCCGTATCCCCAACACAGCCACACACAATTTTTTTTTTTTGCTTCAAAGCAAGGGAGCGATGACGGCGACCCTGGCGCGCGCAACAGATGCGCCATTACCGTTTTGTTAAATACTTTGAACTGGCGTGCAGTGTTCCGGGCGTATTTCGTGTAGGATTACCAATAGGACTTTAAACGGCGACCCTAACAGCGGCGCGTGGTGAACTGTTGCAAGGTAAGCCTATTTTTGCTCTGCGCTATACTTGATCGTTTGCTAGTTTGCACATCGGCGACTTAAAGCCAGCAGCGTTGTTGACGTCACAGCGCGTGTGTAATGAGTGCCTCGCCGCTCTCTCGTGAGTGGCCGCATTCTACCAGCTTCACTATGGTTCCTGGCTCCTGCTGCGTGCGCCGAGTGTGTACAGCACTGATCAAGCACCAGCTTACCTTGCAACACATCACCACACGCCACTAGACTCTAAGAAGTATGTAGCAATGCTCAGTACAACTTCCTATCGTAGTTACATTTGTGCCCATGTAATATGTTTTAAAATTCAGCAGTTAGAGAAATAATTATATATTTAGCAACTATGGAGGACCCAAAAATTGTTTTAAAAATTGTCATAGCATGCCCAAAGTACCGCTATGTCCTCCCGTGGTATATATATTTTGTAGTTAATCATATTCGATACACGTTTAATAGTTTCGTCAAAAAACAGAGTATTTCAAAACGCTTCTACGTAGTTCAAGTGGCAGGTATGTAACCGCCTTGACCAGCTGTTTGGTCTATTTCAATTTTTTAGTTCAACTTGCTTTTTTTAACGCCCATCCCCTGCGGGTGCGCTTTTGTTGCGAACTCAGGAAGTGGGGAGAATCCACTTACCAAAGTAAAGCTGAACTCAGTTAGAAAAAAAAAAACACACGGTCACCTCGTTCCCGCTCCCAGGCAGGGTCAGCATGGATTAAAGCAAGCGGACGCTAACTGGAGCCGCTGCCCTACCCGAGGAATAGCTGCGCTGAGAGACGCAACGAGGCGGAATGGAAAAGGAAGGAAATGGGAATGTCCTATGGAAAACCCCATGCCATGCCAGCGTCCGCCACATTCGCAACGTAGGAATGCCCTTCACAAAAGTATTCCCTTCCGCCGGGTGACTCTGATCGAACTGGACGCCGTGTCGTGTACGTGTAATTTCTTGCGAATTTCTTTTACTAACAAAGTTTCTGAAGTTGATGTGCTGCCGTGAACAGTTCGTTTCTCTGCAAAGTAAAGGAACAAATTGAGATATCGCGTGGTTAACGCAGCATCAACCTCGGTCGTTAGGGTAGCGCTGCCTCGCCTTCCTGATGATGTCTAACAGCACGCCTTGTAGAACCATTGACTCTGTACAGGAAGCCTAAAAAAACAGCGCACAGCGAGTTACTCGTTTATTCGTGCATTAAGCTCACCTACCACAAGAACTAGAACATTTTCCAAGTGCCTTGAAGTAAAATGTTTTGCGCAGAAACACATTTGGATAATGTATGTGCTAAAGGTGGTCATTAAAAAAAAAAAAAAAACTTATTTATCAAACACGAGATCTCACAGCAGGTTCTGGAAAAGTATACTGACTTGATCACTTTAATGTATAGAGGCTTTAACGGTTAACACATCACGTCTGTCCTACATGTTAATAATAATATTCATAATAGTTTCAATAATTATAATAATCTTAAACGTGTACTTTTTTGATGCTCAGATGTTGAAACAAATGCTCAACATAACATGCAAGAAATTTGAGAACATGTACTAATGTGAAGTGTTTCATTCGCTATTCAGTCATGAATCTTTTTTGAGTATCGTGTGTTAGGGACCCACGCACCCACCCACCCTTGTTTATTTTTAGGCCCTGGTCGGACTCATAATTTTCGGCCAGGAATTCTCATAGTAGTACGGCAGTGAAAGCTACCATATTGTTAGGATTTTATGAATATTTACACAGAATTTGAGTTTTTTTTTTTTACGTATTGGTTTTGTACCTAAAAATGTACTAAAAAACAGCATTTAACAAACCTTATACTATAATACGAACATAATGCCGTCATGATGGAATAATACAGGAGATGTGGCTGAAGAGTTTAGCTGTTAGATCCGTCTGTATATTTATTCCAAGTGGTATGAAACCTATGATTCAGGGGCAGTGTTTTATTGGCTGTGAATGTGCAATACAGATAACGCTGAGAACGTTCCAAGGCAATAATCGTAACAATGACTTCTTGTGTTTTTGTGATTCTTCTGTAAGCCAAAGATAGCAAAAAAAAAAAAACCTGCTTTTACTTTTATTTATGGCCATGGAAATCCATTCAGAAAGGTACAATGACAGGCTGAAAAATAATAATTGTTTAAAACAAGTAAATAATAACATTTTCTGGACACAATTAATATGTGTGTTGTTTCCTTTATATGGAATTGCACCAAATAATAAACATTTTGAAAACAGCACAGTTTAAAGTGTTTTTCTTTTGTAATATTTTTGGTAAATTTTACCTTCGTTGTTTATAAAACTGAGAATTTTTTTCAGGCCCAGTTGTTACTACGTAAGACATGTATGTGTTCGTGTATGTACATTGGATATAGTCACCAGTGAGGTCATTGAAGACGAGTCTAGTGGCTCGAAAATGTCGTTATGATGAGGGAAGGACGCGCCTAGCCTGGGCCTACATTCAGGAACCATCCCACAACTCGCCTGGACTGATTTCATGAAGGCATGTAAATCAGAAATAAGCCGAAGCGCTGAACTAATTGCGAAAATAAACTACACAGTAGTAGTTATTGCGCCACTACCTAGAATTTTCCCGAACACAGCTGAGTCAACTCGATACCATTTCATTGTCCTCTAAAATGCGCTAGCTACCGACATTACAAAATTAGTCAGCTCTCAATATCGTAAATTTGTTTGTGGTCACAATTTTTATATTTTAAATATTAAGTTTTCTTTGTGATCAAGTGCCAGTTACTTTTTGATTGATCATCAGTGAACCCAGCAATTTTCATGGCTGTAACATGATTTTAAACGCCATTATCACCATCGCGTTATCCTCTACGAAGCAATTACCTGTTTATACTTCTTAGGGGCGCCACATTATGGGGCGAGGGGAATGTGGGCTTGAATACTGAGTAAGTCGTGTATGAATGTGCCGTTTACAAGCATTAATTTTTGCTTCTGCCAGGAAGGAATATGCTTAGTAAAGTTGATACCAGAAGCATGTGGAAACAGCTCGACTAGAAACAAAAACATGTTCCTACTGTTATTTTTGAAAGCCCTTCTTAGGATCTACTTCTCTTTTCATTGTTTCGCTTCTGCCCTATGTAACCTTAACATTTTATGGGGCCAGATAGCATTATTCATGCGCATTCCATGTGGAACCGTGGAATTGTTACGCATGTAAATTTGTTAACGGCTGTTCAATATAAACTGGGCACTTTTGAAAGCCCTGCTTGAGATCTGCTTGTGTGCTGGTTGTGTATTCTTCCACCGCATGTAAAATTAACATTGCCATGGGCCCGATCACTTTATTCATGCGCCGTCCAAGTAAAACTGTAAAATTATTAAGAGAGTACATATTTTACAAATGTGCTAATATTTGCACGTCTTATGCATTAATACATCATGAACGCAAAATAAATCGTTTTAATATTCGCAAATAATTTTAACCTAACACATTTAATTCAACGTTGATACGTGGAACTACTTTCCTCTCCGTCGTTACCAAGTTTACTGGCCGCGTGTCAGTTAGCGTGCTCGTTAAAACATATGCATGCAGGGACAGTGACATTTTTCCAAGATTTATTTCGAAAGTGTTCATTTTACCGTGAACAGAGTATAGTAATTTGCGAATTCATGTTCTAGTGTTTATGAAATAAGAAAAGTTAACTTCGTTGGCTATAAATTTTAACATTACGCTCGCAATACACTGATTCGTTAGGGAACTATTTTTATCAGTTATTTGCCAACTTAACTAAGAGCCAGCAATGCCAGTGCGTACGGTAGCTTATGCCTCTATGTAGTTATGCGCAGTGTTTATTTTTCTAAAGTTTGTTTCGAGAGTGCTGACTTTACCGAAACTGCCTTTATCACAGTTTCATGTTCGGTGTGTGACTTATGCCCGGTTGCACCATCGTGGTCCGAAACTCGATCCGAGATCGGATCTAAGATCGACACAGAAAACTGTTGCGCCATTTGAGTTCAGAACTGGACTGGAAATCGAGATGAAGTTCATTTCGAACCGCCGATATTGGCGGTTCCAAAACTCGATCCGAGATCATCAGCCATCGTCAGCAAATGTAGTTTGAAAATACGCCAGCAGATATAACTACGGTTGATAGTTTTCCTGTTATTCAGTAAAATTCGTACAACAATAATTCACATAAAACAGATAAAAACATCGCACATCCAGTTGTGCCTATAGTGAAAAATACGCCTACTTCCATTACGTCATATATTACGAACCAATAGCACAATTTGTCTCATATTTAATCTCGATCTCTCACTTTGAAACCAAGATCGAAGATCCAAAATCGTGCAATTTCATTTGTGCAACATTTTTACGTTGGAACCAAGATCACACTGGATCCTGGTTCGGAACTAGGATCATATGATCTCGGATTGGGGAAGTTGTTCGTGTAACCGGGCATTTTGAGGTGGCAGCGAATATTCTGGGAGTGTCAGCCAATGCTCGGCGTAACTTCAAGGATGTGAACATTTGTAGGAAATTTTTTTTCGCAGACGGCGCAGAGTGCCTGGCGTCATGTTATTTCCTGGTGAAGATTTACATCAGGCAGCGTGCTAAAAAGCGAGCGACACCCGATCGGGGCCGGCCTGGACCGTAGCGGGAACAGGTCTGACAAGCTCGCGTTCGGACCAATCGACTCCAGGTCGTCACGTGATCATTTTTCCCACACGGAGCCAGGGTCAGGTTAAGTGTTTGTGATGCCCAAACTGTCTCCTGTCCCCGAGAAGGTCAAGCGGTTGGGGCTATATATTTCCTAACATTCTCGTTCCTCTTCTTTCGCGTTTCTTCTTTCGGATTCCGGGCTTTATGAGAACCGCTTGCTTGAATCCTCTGGTGTTAAATCTTGCGAATGGCATACACATCCGTGATTTGTTCAGGTGTTTGAACCCAGAGCCCCCTCCCCCTCCCCGACCATAATCTGCTGCTCCAGCCAACTGCACAGGGATGACTCCTCTGTAGTGGGTAAAGTGAGTGAATGAGTGAAGAGATTTGGACGGCTCTTAACATCGAAGTCTTGAGAGCCGATGAGGGTGATTGAGGTGAGTACGGAACAGCGCCAGAATGAAAGGGCAGGGGAAACAGGAGATCCCTCGCCGACCAACGGCATCGTCCGGCACGATTCCCACATGCGAAAATCCGGAGCGACCCGGCCGGGTATTGAACTCGGACAGCCGTGGTGGAAGGCGAGCAGGCTAACCGCTCAGCCACCGTGGCCCCTAGTGGGTAAAGTGATGTTGACAGGGGGATTTTAAATCAATCTGCCGCCACGAAAATCGCTGGGTTCGCTGGACCTACAAGGAACTGTTCTGTTGTCAGTGAAATTCACCACCACAAATTCTGTGGTTATTTTTGGACTGACTGTAAACGTTGATCACAGCAAGTGCTTGACGGCAAGAAGTAATTTTCTCGAGTTCCATGTTTTTGTTAATGATGTATAATTTAATAAAATACCCTTACAGTTTTATCCAGGCAAGAAATATACGACGTATGCATTAAAAGTGGAATATTAAATCCTACAGCAACGGTTAAAAGAAGAGTGGTAATGCACTTTTCTTGGAAGGGGCCGCGGTGGTATAGTGGACAGACTCCTCCGGAACAGAACAGAACGTATTAAAATGGCACCCGTACCCACCCGAAGGCCATAACTGGTCTCAGTTGCTTGAATCTAAAATAAATTTATAAAATAGCCGAAACATAAAATTTGTCACGTAACATTTAAAAACAAGTTAGATTTTAAAACAGAGGCTTAAAATTATTTTATTAAAGTTTAAAAGAAAAAGCTACGTTATAGTTTAAAAATGTCCATAGTTAAAACTCCTCTGCCTCCGCCCTTGAACCCTCACCCCGCCATCCTCTCCGGAGACAGAGGGGCCGACGGTTGTTGTCGTTTTGTGAGGTGTCCGTCGTGTGTTTGATGTTTGTGTCGGTGTTGTGATAGTGTCAGTTTAATGTTGTTTGTGTAGGTGTTGTACGGTGTAAGTGTTGTTTATTCAGTTTATTTGTTCTTGTGAGTATCTGTATTTTTGATGTCTGTGTGGGTCGTTCGACATCAATATAGGCTACTGAATATTATTGTTTGTATTAATACGTGATGTATTATTTGTGAGAGCTCAAGAGGAGCATTTAGCAATTTAGTTTCGAAAATTATACTAATAGTGATTATCATTCATACTCTATCTACTATCTAGATTGGTAGGTTTTCTTTTTGATTAGCGATTACATTTCAATAAGGAAAATGTTTCTAGAAACCGCCGACCTCCCGCGGCGCAGTCAATTGGTGCGCCACCGAAATTGGGTGCGGGAGTCTATGGGTTCGAATCCCGGGTTAGGCATGGGTGTTAATTTAAGTTAGGTTATAAGTTAGTTTGTAAGCCGTCCTCTGCTAAGCTTTCAAGCAGAAGGGGGGGGGGGGAGATAAAAAGACCTTAAAGAAAAGTTTCTGGAAACCACTGTCGGGTGAACATTACTACAGGAATAGATAGGTTAACAATTTTGAAGGAGTCATCACGCGGACTTCCATATGCGGGAAACGTTGCGGATTTAGCCTTTGGCTGGGGGTTTTCTCGCTGCATTCCCGCATCCCCCACCATTGCATGCTTCTCCATCCTCCCCTCGGTTTGTTCCCACGGGCTCTAGAGCCTCGATGTAAAACCTCTCAACTCATCTCATCTCTGTGTGTTTGACCAAATTAAGAGCTCAACCGTGTCCCAGTACAGTGAAAAACCACAGCTAGCATTTTTATTACTTGCCAGACAAGCATGCTTGGTGTAAGCGAAGCGGTGTGCGTTTGTTATGTGTGTTTCGTGCGTGAGCGATAGAGATCTGACTGGTAATCCTAAAAGTAATATCGTCGAGCGTTTTCAGTCACGCACTGTTATACTTAAGTTGTAATTCGGAATTCGTGTTTGGTTCGATTATTAAGGTGCAAAGGTATGTAGCACCAATAAAGTTTATGAAACTATATAATTAGGTTACGCTGCGGTACTGATTACACGAATATGAATTTTAAAATGCAAAACGCTAAACATATCGGAAACTCTAGCAGGCGAGAGGAGGCCTGTGACGCCAGCAAGTCTCGCCGCTGTAGACATTCACGGGATTCCCAGAAGGGAGGCAGACAGCCACGAGCTCATCGTTCCAGGAAGAGGGGAGGGCGAGGTGGGTCTCCGATTACGGCGCGGGGCAGCGGAGTCGGCGCCAGCTGCTGCACGTAACAATATGAAGGTAGGGGCAGTGACTTTTTGTTAAGGTTGATTTCAAAATTGCTCAGTTTATCGTGAACAGCCTTTATCAGTGATGTTGCTTATTAATTATTATTATGTATATTGTCTAGGTGGGTTGGGTTATGTCTTGGCTAGCTCTAACAATCAAACTTATATATATATATATATCCCACTCCGCAGGGAGGGAGGTGAGAGGGGGACGCTTCTCTACCTCCATTTGCTACTTTGGTGCTTTGGGAATGTCGCGTGGGCCCATCAACACTCCATTCGCATTTATTGTATTTCAACTGCATTTACAATATATATGTCCCAGATTACGTGTAAATACTGACTGCGCTTATACAGGCGAGTCCTTTAAAAGAGGCCCCGTGGGACATGTGTGTAACGGAGCTAGGGAATGAGGAAATACAGTCCAATGTGACAACAAAATACGCAGAGTAGGTGCTGGAAGTGGCCGCCATTGACCTCGAGGCAGGTGTGCAGACGACACCAAAAGTTGTGAATGGCACGGGCGAGGACATGCTGCGGGATGGCATCGATAGCTGTGACACATGTCCCACGGGGCCTCTTTTTAAGAACTCATCCTGTATAATGAAATATGTACTCCCATTACATTTTCTTCTTTCTAACTTGTAAAATGTAACTCCTCCCTTCGCGACAGATGGATGGGAGCAAGCAGAAGGACTTGTTGGGGGGGGGGGGGGTGAGAGTCACCCTCGCTGTCAGAAATGGCCGGCAGTGCCCTTAAACTTTACCAGTTGTTCTATATACGACAGAATTCTTTCGTGAATACACTAGGTACAATGCGAAAAATAATGCTATATTCTGACTGATGACTACATGACGATAAAATAATATAAACAATAGACACTTAAAATTAACATTATCAATTAAGGTGCCTGCCATAAATTAAACATGCCTAGTATAATGTTGGGTCACCACAAATTCTAGAGCAATCTTTAGTTTATGACCTTGAAATTTGTACTTTATAACCGCATTAATGTAAGTCCAAATTTTTTTATTTTGCAACTTTTTGATTGGTATTGCTGATAATACTGATCTCTGCATTAGCATAGGCCTTGCGACCGCCTCCAATGTGTAGTGGCTGGCACAGTTGTTTCGTCGTGAAACACACAAGGCTGGTTCAAACGTCACTTAAACATAGTTTTTTCATCGGATGCTGGGTCCAGGGTACGGAACCAACCTGAGAACAGTGCGCACCGGAACGATGAACAAAAACAACAAAAAAGACAACTCGGCGGACAAATGAACCCAAAGATATATATATATATATTTTTTTTTAACGAATTTCAGCTAGCGGCCACCAGAGCGTTAATGAAATACGCGAGAATTCAAAGAAGATAGTAATTACACACCAACTGTTCTCTCTCACCCGCTAAATCCGGGTTTGATTCCCGGTGCAGAACCTTGGAACTTTACAGGTAATCGGTGTGTTTGGCGCATCTTCATTCCTGAGCAGATGGCAGACCATCGCACAGTCATGTTGATATTGCCTTGGGTCCGCCACGGGCTCCGTCTCTGTAATGTCCCGAGTGGTCCCACCATAGACTAAAGATGAGGTAGACCGATCTCGCTGGCTGCGCACAACCAATCTCCGTGTCCCAACATTGAACTGCTCACCTGCCTACACGTCTAGCAAAAATGGCGTGGTTTGGATTTTAGGTTAGAAAACTGATTTGTAAATAAATGCTTAGAGATTTTTTTATACTTCCCCTGACCAATTTGTAATGCAGTTTGACTAAATTCGAATGGGTAAAAGCATTTTATTCATATTATAGTGCTTGTCAGTTAAAAATTTAGATACAAATAAAAACTTTCATCACTGTTGACCATATGACTTTGACAGTTGTGTAAGGGTGGGGATAGGTTAATGTTGGGTACGTGCGCAGAAGACGAATAAGCGGTCTATCTCATCTTTAGTGTATTAGTCTATTGGTACCACCATCCTTACATGGTTTCAACGCATCATTACCAGCTCTTATCTTCTGTAGGTCTTTACACCTATTTTAGTTTCTGTTATTGCGCCCATTCCAAGGTTTCAGCTTGTATTACTCTTCACGTCCGCTCACTTGGATGGTAATGTTTGTGTTTTCAACCACCAACGGAGTGTCTTACGAAAAACCAAAGAGTTGCGCCCCTTTGGCTTTCGTGTTATAAAAACAATATTATTTTAGTTACGTATTTTCAGTACTTATATTTAGAGAAGCTGCGTGTGATGTAGTGGTCAGACCGCTCGCCCCTCATCAAAACCAACCGGGTTCGATTCCCGGTGGGGCCACCCGGATCCTGTACGTGGAAACGTGGCGGACGTTGCCAATAGACCGGAGGGTTTTCTCGGAGTACTCCGTCGCTGCTCGGTACAAATAAAACCTTTCAACTCGTTTTGCACTTAGCATTTAATATATTCAATATCTCTCCCTTTTTTTGCTTGCTTTAAATGCTTTCCTCATTTGCGTTTTTCGTCATGTAGCGACGACACTCTAATCCAACCAACTGCGTTCGCCATTTTGCAGGAAGCCGTTTGCTTGATGCGTTTTCATCCTTAAACAAAACAACGGATAAAATTAATTTCAGTTTGTAAGCACATGTTCTTTTATACCCAAACACGGTACTTCAATACTATAAGGCAACAAAAGACGCGAGTAATAATTTAAATTTTTGCTTTTGGCCTTAAATTTACAAAATACCGTCGGAACTATTTTCTGCCACATCATACTGTCACCCGGCTATCCAGCCAAATGCGTTGGCTTTGGTATTGGCAGTGCCTATCTCGCCTGGCAACTTGGAACGGCTAAAGTATATCCCTAGCGTTATTTATAACTTCACATTTTATACAGTAATGTGTTAGTTCTGTTATAGCCAGACTTAAAAATATTTCTTCAACATTATTTTTTGCTTTGGCAGGGCATGCGATTTTCTGACGATGTCATTCTTTAACTGCTGTAAGCATACTGTATGTGTAATCACCCTTAGAAAATATTGAGCCTATGTTAGTCTCTACTGCTTTCTTACGGAAACATCAAAGAAAGAAGTCAATATGTTGCGAATTTTAACACTCTAATGATATATTTACGAAGCCATATAGCTGGCAATAAATCTTATATGAAGTTATACATAAGCTAAATTCAATATTGCTTCTATCCCTTTCGTATAGTAGTAGAATTACAACGAAGGGTTTCGCTAGCTCACAACACGCAGTCGAAGAGTTCTCGCAGTTACTGTGGCGTGTAAGGTGTCTTGCTTTGCTAGAAGCTTTTTCGGCCCCGGAGTTATTGTAGCCCCTTGGGGATGGAGCTCAGAAAAGGATACTGTTGGAACGCAGCGGAAACAGAAATATGGGCATTCGGAGAAAGCTCACGAAATTTTGTTATGGCCGCCGCATTCGGTTATGTCCTGCCTGGTAGCCATTATGAAGCCACCTCGAACAGCAACTACGGGTAGCCACCTCGAACAGCAACTACGGGTAGCCACCTCGAACAGCAACTACGGGCAGCCACTTCGAACAGCAACTACGGGTAGCCACCTCGAACAGCAACTACGGGTAGCCACCTCGAACAGCAACTACGGGTAGCCACTTCGAACAGCAACTACGGGTAGCCACCTCGAACAGTAACTACGGGTAGCCACTTCGAACAGCAACTACGGGTAGCCACCTCGAACAGCAACTACGGGTAGCCACCTCGAACAGCAACTACGGGTAGCCACCTTCGAACAGTAACTACGGGTAGCCACTTCGAACAGCAACTACGGGTAGCCACCTCGAACAGCAACTACGGGTAGCCACCTCGAACAGCAACTACGGGTAGCCACCTCGAACAGCAACTACGGGTAGCCACCTCGAACAGCAACTACGGGTAGCCAACTCGAACAGCAACTACGGGTAGCCACCTCGAACAGTAACTACGGGTAGCCACCTCGAACAGCAACTACGGGCAGCCACTTCGAACAGCAACTACGGGTAGCCACCTCGAACAGCAACTACGGGTAGCCACCTCGAACAGCAACTACGGGTAGCAACTCGACAGCAACTACGGGTAGCCACCTCGAACAGCAACTACGGGTAGCCACCTCGAACAGCAACTACGGGTAGCCACCTCGAACAGCAACTACGGGTAGCCACCTCGAACAGCAACTACGGGTAGCCAACTCGAACAGCAACTACGGGTAGCCACCTCGAACAGCAACCACGGGCAACCACCTCGAACAGCAACTACGGGTAGCCACCTCGAACAGTAACTACGGGTAGCCACCTCGAACAGCAACCACGGGCAACCACCTCGAACAGCAACTACGGGTAGCCACCTCGAACAGTAACTACGGGTAGCCACCTCGAACAGCAACCACGGGCAACCACCTCGAACAGCAACTACGGGTAGCCACCTCGAACAGTAACTACGGGTAGCCTAAAGCGCACATTAAAAATACGAAATACTTCAGCTTCTTATAATAAATCTACCGAGTGGCGTTTGTGTGTGAGGCGAATTGATGTAATTCCACAGTTGTACGCAAGTTAAACGCTGTATTAGCTTTAAAACTCTTCAGTTTCATTACAAGAAATAAATAATTCTAATTTTAAGCTCAATACCATTGTAATTTTACCCGTTTGTATATAATTTAATATTCTACTTTTAACGTATACGTCGTATATATCGTGCACAGATACACCTGTAATGGTATTTTAGTATATAGAAGTTACAAAAACATTGAAACTGGAGACAATTACGTGTTGGACACTCGCTGTGGACAAGGCCAGACAGCCTAAAAATAATCACAGAGCCCGTTGTAAATTTAGTTGCCAAACAAAGGTTTCGTTATTTTAAGGTATCATTATTGCGCAGCTCGATCGTGATTTATATTCCAAATGAACATCTCATAGTCATAGGTATAACGGCACTTATATAACCATAAAATATCTGGGAATGGAGATTGTTTTTGAACTATCCTACCGATTGTCTGTTGCTATCTTTTCGTGGGGAAATATCAGGAGTGCAAAATACAGGAGGCTTAACTTAGGTGTGGCTATTGCATTCTCGTAGCGATATTTCGCATTCGGCATATTTCACCTTCACTCCTGGACTTTGCATGTCGGCCACTTGCCGCGACACGACGATGAACCGAGAGACTCGCAAGTGCAGGATGTCGTGCCAACATACGGCATATTTCACCTTCACTCCTGGACTTTGCATGGCGGCCACTTGCCGCGACACGACGATGAACCGAGAGAGACTCGCAAGTGCAGGATGTCGTGCCAACATACGGCATATTTCACCTTCACTCCTGGACTTTGCATGGCGGCCACTTGCCGCGACACGACGATGAACCGAGAGACTCGCAAGTGCAGGATGTCGTGCCAACATACGGCATATTTCACATTCACTCCTGGACTTTGCATGGCGGCCACTTGCCGCGACACGACGATGAACCAAGAGACTCGCAAGTGCAGGATGTCGTGCCAACATACGGCATATTTCACCTTCACTCCTGGACTTTGCATGTCGGCCACTTGCCGCGACACGACGATGAACCGAGAGACTCGCAAGTGCAGGATGTCGTGCCAACATACGGCATATTTCACCTTCACTCCTGTACTTTGCATGTCGGCCACTTGCCGCGACACGACGATGAACCGAGAGACTCGCAAGTGCAGGATGTCGTGCCAACATACGCCACCAGCATATTTATGCATATTCAGTCATAAAAAGCCAACTAGCAGATTGAGATTTTTTTTTTCACATATTCGCGGTACCGCTAGAGATACAGCACTGTATCCTGAAACCATTTCCAACAACCGGTTTTATTTAATAGCTCTCGTCGATTTGAATATCGCGATGAGCGGCATCTGTCTGGCGCCCGAGCGGCCGCCGGTTTAGGGAAGGTTCGGCGTGGAAAAAATAACGGCAGTTTTTCGAAAGCTTGTTTGCGGTGTTGCCAGTTGCCAGACGACTCGACCAAACAAGTGTGTTTGACGGGGAAGTGAATAAGTGCGTCAACTTTCTTGCTTGCTGATCTCAGCTGCGCCTAAAGCTGCCGTACTTGATATTGTGCAAGCTTATACAAGGCCGGTGTACAAGCTGCTATGCGTGCCAGCATGGAAGATTCGTATTACATGAAGGCATTTGATGCACTCCGTGGGTGCGCAGCGTGTGGTCGTAGTAAGTATGAACTCTGCTGCTGCTAGTCTGTAACTAGTGTAGTGCTGTTAAAAAAAACTACCTAACACATCTTAATATTGCTCTAATATAGTTGGCCATTACGTGAGTTCAATCCTTATCGTTGTAGTTTAATTTCATATTTGAAAATTACATTGTGAAGTCATAGAAGCACGAGATCATTTTTTATACGACGCGAATTTTAAGCACTTCGAAAAATGTAGTTTTTCGTTAATATATCAAGTTAATTTATGTAATAAGAATTTTAGAAAAAAAGTGTCCGATGTCCAAAATTGACGCTTTACGACTCGTGTTACGACTTATTCAGTACGCTACAAGTTCACAGACAAATTTAAATTAAATATTTAAATAAATTACCTATTTGCATACCTGTGAATTAACTCGTATTTAATTTTCATTGTGTAGGTAATGTTTTAAATATTTAGTACACTTTTTAGCGGTAAGCATAAATTGTCATTGTTATTATTATTCTTCTTTGTCGAGTTTTAAATACATATGAGTTTCAGCCTCGTGAACGTATAATTGATATTGAAACGTCCTTTCTCGTTTCTTCATCAAATCCTTTCAAGGAGAAGCCGTCGGGAGCGGGTTACGCTCTAAAACTGCAATGTGATTGGCCAAGTGTGAAAGTAGGCATGGAAGCTGCCACGGGAAATAGGACAGGTCCTGTTACCAAACATGGTGTCAATTCGGTCCGTCCTTTAGCAGCATAAGCGTGTAGTCCGCGTTCGCTAATGCAGTGCCGCAGGCAAAACGCCTGGCAAATTCTTAATATAACTCACATCATGGATCTACAGATATTTAAGCAGCTGTTTAATGCGAGCTGTAGGCCAGTTTCTTTGGTCAACAGCTGGCTACATGATAGAAATTGCCCTTTTGAACACAAATTTGTAGTTGAGAGAATCCTGATCGTGTTAAGCAATAATTTAGCTTTATTAACGCCAAAAACACCTTCAGAATTTTTTTAATGCGAGAGACAATTCTTTCGTTCTGATAGGCTTATGATGAAGCGGCGATTAGGGCAAGGAGGAATGTGATGAATATTTTTTTTTTAAAATTCGATTGCCTCATCAATTGGTGCAGAGATGCAATGAGATGTTCGAACCTTGTTTTTTGTTTACACTGCAATGCGACTAATAGCTAAGACTACATGGCAATATATATATTGCCGCAAAGGGTTGAAGACGGGGGGGGGGGGGGGTGAGGAAATAGATATTACACGGTCTTGCAAGATGAACTCAAACGTTGAAGAACCACTACATGTCCGCACTAAGGACATTGATTACCTATATTCGACGCGGAAGGTATTGATGGTCTCCGAGATGACACTTGCATTAGTATTCCTTCCTTCTATAGTGCCTGTTGTCGCGGAGGAGGTGGGTTCGCGTTATCAGGCGGAGAGCGGCGCGCAGACGCAGATGGCAATCAGCGCATCACTTAAGGGCGCAGGGCAGGTTCCGTGTAGCGGAGTTATGGGCCTTGTCTGCCGGTATCAATACGGCACTCATACACATGCGCACTTAATGGGGAGGCCCGTGATAAGGCGCCGTCCTTGGAGGGTTCGGCTGGGCCTACGCCGCCGCTCGGGGCGACAAGGGCGCAAGTCGCACCGGTTATTCGCTTGCCCAATAAACATTCCGCCGCGCCGTCTTGCACATGTCTCCTAACTACTCGCTGACAGACTTGTTATATTCCATTCACTGTTACTTCACATTTTTCTGAAGCCCTGCTAAAGTTCTTCTTCCAGGAGGTTACTCCGCCTCAGTCTACAAAATTACACCGAAGAGATAGCGCACCGCATTCATGCGCACTTTGTGTAATACAGTGTTCCGTAAGAACTATTTTCTCTAGGCAATTCCAAATTACCGTTTTACTCCCTGTTTTTATTCACATCAATTATAAATGAAATATTAGGTACAACTTATGTAAGTAAGATATAAATGAAAGTTTAATTTAACGAAAAATAAGGCACTTAAACTTGAACACAAGCACAAAACGCGTGTGAAACACGCCGTATATGGGAAACAACCAAACACGTAATACATGGGGTGATTTATCAAAGGTTCGATTCAAAAAGTGGGGGAAAACTGCGAACACTAATGAATCGACTCACATTCGCCATTTGGCACGTATCCAAGGATTTTGTTCGTGGAGGGTCAGCATGAGAGTAGCCGGGGTGGACCATGGAAGCTGGGAAGTGGGAGGGGGTTGCTTGTCCCTCCGAAACAGAGAAGAAGTAGTGAAGCTATGGAAATTATAAATCAAAGAAGTTCGCCAGTCACGTTATTCTCCATATTGCACAAATCTCAGCAAGTGTTTTCCCGCCTGGAAATGAACCCAATCAATACGACATTACATATATGAATGTGCTCGAATGAATTCTAGCTACACCGCTGGTTGTCAGCTTTTTATTATATGATTATCTTTCATTATATTGCCTCTCTGGCCTCTGTAAAAGAAAATTCATATACACATTAAAACACTACATGAAAGAATGCAATCTAAAAACAAAAGACTATATATGAAATCTTTTAAACTACAGTAGCGGTAGAGACTATACGGAAATAAAAAGGAGCCTAGGGATGTGCAATAATGGTGACCACATGAGCCACCAATTCACGAGCAATACATCAGTTGTCCTCTCAAAATGTATATCTCACAAATTTTATTTCTCATTGTTACGTTTTCTTAGTGTACTAGACAGAGCGAGGTGGCGCAGTGGTGACTCACTGGACTCGCATTCGGGACGACACGACCATCCTGATCTCGGTTTTCGATGGTTTCCTGAAATGACTCCAGGCGAATACTGGGATGGGTCCCTAACAAAGGCCATGGCTGATTTCTCCCCATCCCTTACCCAAACCCTCATCCCTGCGCAACTAGCACCGTCTCTAATGACCTCGCTGTCGACGAGACGTTAAGCCCAACTACCTACCTACCTTAGTGTACTGTAGTGTTTTTACCTTCGGGAAGTGTCCGGATCCCCTGGACACCTCTCTCGGACACGTAAATGTATGCTGCGCGAGATCCGTCTCCCCGTGACGTAAGGCCAACGTGGACGACGTGCGAGAAAGCCGACCTAGGGCGGAGCTGACGAGATGGTTGGATCCTGTTCCCTCGCCCCACAGAACACTTATTGTTACGCGCTCACTGCTTCTCATCCCGCGCGAGCGAGTGGAAGTGGACAGCAGTTATATCATAGCGGCGGCTGTATGTCGAATGATTGTTTTGAACGGACAGGCGAGCGAATAGACCGGTGGCCGTGTGTCTGTTACGGAAAGCGAGCTGACACGATAATCCTTTTTTGCGGTGTGTGCTGTTGATCCTGGTCGTATTGATTTCTGTGTTTATTGAAGAATACTCTGGATTACTGTCCTCGATCTCTCAGCGCGACTCGGGGTGCGTCGAACCTTCCAGATGATGGTCAGTAACCAAATTTATGAACAGGCAACAAAATGTCGACTTTTATTCCTGTCCTGAAAAACAAATCGAAATATTCGTAGTTTGTAAAAATTATGATAGACACAACTTCTTACGATGAGAGCTGTATGTCAAAGTAAGGAGGCCACTTAGTAGGCCCAAGTCGTCTATGTTCGAGGTACAGCTTATCGGTGGGAAGGTAAGAAGGTGTTCCTACTGCCGCATCACTTTTGGACCTGCCTAGTAAAAGCTGTTCACGATAAAGTCAGCACTTTAAAAATGAACCTTTAGAAAAAAAATACTCCCCTGCATACATATATTTTAATGGTTGCATTGAGTGACATTCGCCCAGCAAAGTTGGTAACGATGGATGTAAAGTAGTTCCATATCTTAACGTCGAATAAGACGTGTTAGGTAATAATTTTTGGTAACTAAAAATTATTTCTTTCGCTTTTTTTTTTTATCCATCGAAGTGTAAACATGAGCGTATATGTAAACTATGCACGTTCTTAATAATTTCACATCTAAATTTGTCAGAGGCATGAATAAAGTGACGAGCCCCATGTCGATGTTAATTGTACATAAGCCGGAAGAATACACAACGTGTCTACAAGTAGATCTTAAGCAGGGCTTTCAAAAGTGCTCATTTTCCCGTGAACAGCATATAAACCATTTACATCGGAACAGGAATCGAAGGTATTGGCACAGCAATCACAAAGAAAACGCGCCACTAATGTACTACTGCGGTTACTTATAATGACCACTTGAGTTTTTTAAAGTTGAAGTCGGCCCGCCGCTAGTGTAACAGTTCCCTTACCAGATTAACCAGATGTTGGTTTCTACCAGTTGAGTAGTAAGTTCAAAGAAGTTCAACGATCACTTTTTTTTCCTCCGCGATCACACTCTTGGCTACGTTCGTTTCCCGAAGTTGGCACCGAAAAAAATTTTCAGTCCTTACCCCGAAAACGGTCGAGTATAGAAAATTTCATTACCTGCAGGCGTTTCAGATTATCATATAAGTACATGTTAGAGCGACCGTTCTCTGCGGTTATTGTGAACTGGTTTTGTTTGACGTGTTAAACAACAAGTGTTCTTAATACCGTTACAAAATTCGATCGTATTGTCCGTGCTCGTTCTTTTAAGGCGATGACAAATCACTGCTTTTCCAATGTGTCAGTTTAGCTTGCGTTCTCTTGAAATAAATAGGTTATTTTATATTTATGTTATGTATTAGACTAGAATATTGCTGTTTCCAAGTGTGATTTCTGAAGTGTGCATAGTTGGTCTGGGTGGCAGCATCCGGTGTTTGGAGCTGTGGATCCCGGTCCTGGGTAAGGTGTGGGCTAAACATGTTTGTTTTGAAAGCTCGCCCCCACCGCCTCTCTCAGTGAACCTAACCAATTAAGCGCAAGGGCGTCCACGACATTTAAAAGAAAATCATATTCTATATGGTCACCCGAAAAGACAAAGCGAATCAGTTGAAAAATCGAATCAAATGGAGTTCAAATGTACTGGAATAACACGCGTGAAGTAAAAAAGAAAATTTGATGTAGACAATATTGCAATATTTATTGATGTACCGCACTGAAAATGCCGTTAAACATAAATAATTCAATTTATTAAAACTGGTTACACTTTTTTTTTTTGACAATACGGTGTAGTATTTTTTCTTTACTGACAACCAAACGAATATTTTCCGAGTTAAAATGTTGCTAGATGTGGCATTATGTGTGCAGTTAGTAAACGGAGCAGTTGCTGGTACAAATAGAAAACGATGGTCACGTGTCTTGTCAACGCTCTCAGTGTTGAAAATGATCGACTACGTGACGGGGTTTCCGCGGAAATGCAAACTCTGTATCATCCTGCTTGCAATTGATCTTCTTTTCACCCCTGCTGTGACACTGCGACAGTGACCTCCGGGCTATTCTTGTGGCGGGGTTCAAAATGAACGCCTGAAACAAAGAGGCTTCAATGTACGCGACCCTCGCTTACACCCCTGCTGTGACACTGCGACAGTGACCTCCGGGCTATTCTTGTGGCGGGGTTCAAAATGAACGCCTGAAACAAAGAGGTTTCAATGTACGCGACCCTCGCTTACACCCCTGCTGTGACACTGCGACAGTGACCTCCGGGCTATTCTTGTGGCGGGGTTCAAAATGAACGCCTGAAACAAAGAGGCTTCAATGTACGCGACCCTCGCTTACACTCTGAAACTGAAACAGTGATTTCATTACGTAGAATTCTTTTACTGAATCTTCAGTGTATATATATATATATGCATGTACCCAACATTGACCTACCTCAAAGGAACACAACTATCAAAGTCACGTGGTCAGCAGTGATGAATGTGTTTGTTTATATCATAATTTTTAAATGAGAAGCGCTTTCATATTAATAAAATACTTTTACATGTTTTAATTCAATCAAACTGCATTAAAAATTGGTTAGAGGAAGTATAAATTCATCTCAAAGCATTAATCAGTTTTCTAACCTAAAATCCAAACCACGGCATTTTCGCTAGACGTGTTGGCAGAAAAGCAGTTCAATGTTGGGAGAGGGAGATTGGTTGTACGCAGTCAGCAATATCGGTCTACCTCATCTTTAGTCTATGAGTTCAAGTGAATTGCACTGGCTTGGAGGTAAAACCTCAGCGAATTTCACTGATTTGCCAGTAGAAAGATAACAGCTTGTTAACTGAAATATTCCTCTCAAGACCTCGTTGCTAATAGCCACCCATATATATATATATATATATATATATATATATATATATATATATATATATATATATATATATATATATGGGTGGCGAAAATGCCGTGGTTTGGATTTTAGGTTAGAAAACTGATTAATGCTTTGAGATGAATTTATACTTCCTCTAACCAATTTTTAATGCAGTTTGATTGAATTCAAACATGTAAAAGTATTTTATTAATATAAAAGCACTTTTCATTTAAAAATTATGATATGAACAAACACATTCATCATTGCTGACCACGTGACTTTGACAGTTGTGTTCCTTTGAGGTAGGTCAATGTTGGGTACATGCGTGGAAGACGAATGAGCGGTCTACCTCATCTTTAGTCTATGCTTGAAATCAATATAATTTTACTGATTTCAAGTGGAACAGTTCCAACACATCTGCTGCCAAAATGCGCTGATTTGGAGCTATTTCAACTGCTTCGATTATGGAGTGTGGAATGAAAGAAATTAACGTTAACACCATTCCCCCCTTCCTACAACTTCTAACGTATATTAGGTTTGATTTGAAATTTTAAGAGGAGAAGTTTGCAGTCATTCGTAACGTTACGTAAAAATGGTCTAATTTTCACACTTCTCTTTCTGTCCGTGTTAAGCAACGTAACTAATTCGTTAAGTATTGTGTTCAGTTTATTTATCTTAGTGCTTTAAACGTACTACTTACTATTTTTTAACACGGAATGACGAGAAAAATAAGTAGATTTTTAAGGAACAAGTAATTAAAAAAACTGTGCTTATCATACACAGAAAATGTTGTTATTGTTGAGCCATTTCTTTGAACATTTGTGTTGTAGTAAAATTAATATTGTTGTGACAATGTTATTAATGTTAACAATTTACAAAGTCTTATATAACTATAATGAAAATATACTGTTGAAGTGTTAATGTTAACAAAGTCTGTTAAGTAATTTTGCCGCAGCCAGATTTTGAATTATGATAGAAATAACAGGAAGAACAAAATATTTGTGTTACTGCGACGTTAAAGTAATGTCCATTCAACACAAGTTCACACTGACATTGCAGAATGGCGGATACTAGCGAATAGCGATAACCTCGGAAAATGAAACCACTATATTCAAATTTTGAAGCATAGAATGATAACTCAATGTAACTTGGATAGCTTTCGAACCTTACAAAGCAGTTTGCTTGTGTTAAATATGCACATATTTATAGAACGTTAAGTATTTCCAAATAACGAAAGAGTACTGCTGTTTATTGCTATATGTTGTAAAATAACCATATTATGAAACGAAGTCAGCCAAGTCAAAATAGATCTGTTGGTAAGACGATGGATTTCGTGAAATGGAGAATATAATTCACACAAAGTGCAGGTTCGATTTTCCCCGTCTGCATTAATTTTTTTTCATAGGTAATATTTAATTTTGTAACTCAGATACTGTACGTAGTTTATTTTACATGCATGTTTTTATCCTAGCACAGGGAATACAGTAACATTTTTAACACAAATATTTATATCAATTCAACACAAAATTGGTTTGCAACATAATTACCTCCTAAATGGTGACAGTAGAGTGAGGATTTAAGTTGTTACGAAAGTGCTTCATATTACAGTTACATTAATACCATGGCAGTATATTACATTTAACAGCAACATTAGTTACTGACGGCTCGCAGATAACAAAAAATTACCTGAGTTGTAACATTAATACTGTTGGCAGAACATTAGACTTTTATCTGTGTAGGCTTTTTGTATCGAGCTTTGTGTGGTCCCAATGACATTTATTCAACTAATAATTTCGTAGTCGCAAATATGTCGGTACCGCATAAAGAAGTAGTAATGGAGTAAATATATTTCTAAAATATATTCTTGATAGCTTATTGATGTAAAAATAAAATTAGAACTAGTCTGAAATTAAGTAATTTAATTTACGTAAATATTGTTGAATATTTGTTATATCTCAAATGAAAGTGTGTGTGTGTGTGTGTGTGTGTGTGTGTGTGTGTGTGTGTGTGTGTGTGTGTCTCAGTAACATAATTTTTTTGATAATATCATTCATTTTTATTTTGTTAATCTCCATACCTTTTTATCTTCCGTCTATCTGTATCGAAGAAATGATAACAATCGAAAAAAAGTGAATGATAAATGTTAGTGACTGTATACACGGATCTACTATAACGTATGTGTGGAATTTATCCCTTGTATAACATTATTCGACTGATAATTAAATGACAAATAGTAACAATACAAAATACAAGCCAGACCAAAGTAACCCATAACCGGATGATGTACTAGTTTCCAAAAGTCACGAAAATCAACGCCGTAAATATTAGTGCATATATATATATATGCGTATGTGTACAACATTAATTAATGATAAACAGTCGGCAAAAGTTATTATAATAGCAGCAATATCATAGCCGCTGTATACCGCTATAGAATACTAATAATAATATTAATAATAATATTATAGACCATAAGGAAACGATGGAATTATACCAAACAAAATTCAAAATTATCGAAGAGAAAACAAGGATACTGCAAACACGTTAGCAGAGATCTCCTTTGCCTCTTTCTGCTAATACTTACCAAACGGGTCGTAAAGTTACCGCGGACTACACGTTAGCAGAGATCTCCTTTGCCTCTTTCTGCTAATACTTACCAAACGGGTCGTAAAGTTACCGCGGACTACACGTTAGCAGAGATCTCCTTTGCCTCTTTCTGCTAATACTTACCAAACGGGTCGTAAAGTTACCGCGGACTACACATTAGCAGAGATCTCCTTTGCCTCTTTCTGCTAATACTTACCAAACGGGTCGTAAAGTTACCGCGGACTACCACCTACTCCTTCCTAAAGTGCGTTACGTAATACCATATCAAACTGTAGTGCTTTACGCCCCAGAAAACTATGAAGGGAAATACTGGCTAAATAATAATCAACGTAAAATCCAGGGCATAAATTTTCTGAACTGGTTTAAACTTTTAGTAAGTCATTCGTTTGACGTTATGAAGGAAATCAATTAGGTGCCTTCTTCGAATAGATTATTTTACTCTGCCAAATTACTGTTCGCAGAATAAACCAGAATATTCCAGGCTGATATGGTCTTTCGTCTGTGAAAATCAATAGCCTGAAAATATACTGAAAATTTGATTAAAAAAAGCAGGGAAACAGGTTTCAGAAAACGGGCGCCCATTTTTTTTTTTTTGTGTTCCTTCGCGTCCGAAAATTTCCTTTTTGACCGCAAAGACAGCGTCTGCACTTTCCGAACCCCGTTCAGCACCCCCTCCTTCTCAGCAAAAAAAAAAAAAAAGTTTTTTTTTTTTTTTTTTTTTGCTATGATTGCTGTGGATTGACGCTCATGTGGTGAGATATTTCGAACCCAATTCCTGTCATGACTCATGATTTATTAGCAACAATTGGCAAGCGAGTGTTCTGTGGTCCACTGTAATCAGGAAGTTCCTTACTCTTATCCTTTTCTGTTCTGTGTACAACCGTGCGACGTAATATCGGAGCTCAAAAATTGCCCACTTCCCAACCACATTTTTCTAACGAATCCTTTGGGCAAACTCCGGACAAGGCGATAATCGATCCGGGGCTCGACTTCCGCGTAAGTCGACGAGTTGGTCTCGAACCATCAGCCGAGGTCGCCACCGCGGCGGGGATTGTGGTAACACAAAGAAGGTAAGTGTGTAGAGGTGCAACATCAATATTTCTTCCCCGATCCAAGATCGAATGATCCTAGTTCCGAACAAGGATCCAATTTGATCTTCGTTCCGATGTAAAAGTGCTGCACCAATGAAATTTCATTATTCTGGATCTCCGATTCGTCGATCTCGGTTCCAAAATGAGAAATCGAGATTAAGTACGAGAAAAATTTTGCTATTGGCTCGTAATATATGACGTAGTGGAAGTAGGCGTATTTTTCACTATTGATAGAACTAGATGTGCGATGTTTTATCTATTGTAAGTGAATTATTACTGTACGAATTTTACTGAATAATATTCAAGTGTGTATAATGTTGTTTTAATTTCCCAAGAAAACAATCGAACGTAGTTCCATCTGTTGACGTATTTCCAAGCTACATTTGTCGACGATGGCTGCTGATCTCAGATCGAGATTTCGAACCGCCAATTTCGGCGGTTCGAAATTAACTTCATCTAGCTCTCCAGTCCAGCTCTGAACTCGAATGGTGCAACGGTTTTCTGTGTCGATCTTAGATCCGATCTCGGATCAAGTTTCGAACCACGATGGTGCAACTGGGTATTTGAGGGAAGGAAAGTAGGGGAGGCAGTGATGGGGAGGACGCTTCCGAGATTTCGCCGCTGGAGGGAGGGAAACCACGCGACACTGCTGGCTCTGTACATACCAGACTGATAACATTGCTCGCCATTGCCGTGCTGTTGAATACCGCACAATAAGACTAATGTTTATTCGACAGGTAATACGCACACGTTGAGCAACCCTCGCCCAACCGCACACGGCCGCTGTCACTGCGGGAATGAACACTCACCCCTTCGTGCAGAGGCGATGGACTCGCCCGACGCGTTCCGGACTTCTGCGCATTATTTTCTTCTCTCTCGCTATCTCTCGCCCTCTCTCTCGCGTATATCATGACAATCAAAAATGCTTTGTGTTTCCTGTTATTGGCAGCCACTTTGTGGAGCTGTGGCATACTTACAGCGCCAAAAAAGAATTATGTGTTTCACATGTGAGGGACTGTCCTCTTTCGACGCCGTTTTTTGTTGTGTACAGTGCAGACCATTAAAGCCACGTCCCGTGCACTGCGACTGCCAACATGTGCCAACAAAATGGCGTCGTTGACCGGAAACATATTGGAACATAGACTAAAGATGAGGTACACATCTTATTCGTCTTCTGTGCATGTACACAACATTGACCGCCCTAAAGGAACACAACTGTCAAAGTCCCATGGTCAACAGTGATGAACGTGTTTGTTTATTTGGTAAAGTTTAAAATGACAAGTACTGTTGCATTAATAAAATACTTTTACCAGATTGAATGTATACAAAAATCATTACAAATCGATTAGAGGAAGGATATAAACATTTCAAAAGCATTTGTTTACTAAACAGAGTTCTAACCTCAAACCCAATCCGCTCCATTTTTGCAAGCTGTATTGCCCGAAAAGCAGTTCAGTGTGGGAAAATGGAGATTGTTTCTGCGCAGCCAGCGATATCGGTCTACCTCATCTTTAGTCTATGTGTTGGAAACCCTTTCGCAGCACGCAGTGGCCAATCAGGACGCAATGCCTGTTCCTAGAGCCTCGCGCAGCCAGTCGGAGAGAAAGGGCACGCCAACACCGAAGTAACCGCCACGACTTAGGTGGATCATTCCCCGCCATCTTGGATTCATCCATATCTCTCCATTACTTACATTTAAATCGGTTTAACGAAATTTTTCTCACGACACAGCATAAATAATAGATTGTCAAGCTTCATCAAGTTGTTAGTCTTCACTGCCATTATTAATTTTTAACTAGTAACAGTTGAGAAGAAGTAAGTTATTTTTATTGAGTGCCACTACCGCAGTTAAACTAACCACAGTAGTCAAGCAATACCAACTTCAGAAAATGTACAAAGGAAATTCCTGTGCCGTGTCGTGTCGTTCCGTAAAAATTAAAGCAAAATCTATAATGCATGTTTTTGCGTAATTCCTAAAAATAGAAGATGGAGGGGACTGATCCCCTTAATTGTCTACGCTGTGATTGGTCAGAACAGAACATATAAAATGGCACCAGTACCCAGCCGAAGGCCCTAACTGGTTTCAATTACTTGACTTTAAAATAAATTTAGAAAATAGTCGAAACATAAAATTTGTCGCGTTACAACATTTAAAAACAAGGTAAATGTTAAAACAGGGGCTTAAAATTATTTCGTTAAAGTTTAAAAGAAAAGGTTACATTATAATCTTAAAATGTCAAAAGTTAAAACTCCTCTGCCTCCCTTGAACCCTCACCACGCCATCCTCTCCGGAGACAGAGGGGCTGACGGTTGTTGTCGTTTTGTGAGGTGTCCGTCGTGTGTTTGATGTTTGAGTCGGTGTCAGGGTAATGTTGTTTGCGTAGGTGTTGTATAGTGTAAGTGTTGTTTCTTCAGTTTACTTGTTCTTGTGTATATCTGTATTATTGGTGCGGTAGGTCAGGCGGTGGTAGGCGCCTTGCGCGCGGCCGGACCCCGCAGACATGCGAGGGGCTCCGGAGACCTTACCGCGCGCCGAGGAGGAATTCGTCGCGTTCTTTTCCCCCCGCGTCCGGGGACCAATCGCGTCCCATGCCCACGTGCGGGCCAATCGCCGGGGACCTTGATTCCGGCCTCGGGTAAAGGCAGGGCGGGACCGACTTACGCGTCTCGCCCTCGCGGTACGGGAACTGGTTCGACACCCGGTCGACGTCTTCCCCACCACCGCCCTATCCCCCCTGCCCCCTTCATTCACCGCCCGTGCCTATCTGAGGGGCGGCGCGCTCGTTGGCGTAAGTCAGGACAACCCCGCACGACACGCCGGCACTATCTCACCTCTTATCCCTCGCCACCCACTCCACTAATTCCAACACGACCATCAATAATGCTTTCAAGACCATTAAAAAGATCAATTAAAAATTTTTACCCTTTACAAGAACGCGTTTGTATGGGTGCTTAACGGCTCCGCCTACCATAATTCTTGTCACTACATGGCGTTAGTAACCCAGGCATTTCTTAGAGTCTCCAATGTTTCTCTACAAAGTGTGTTATTTTGAACGTAAAAAGAGGGTTCAAAGGGAGGGTTTTAAAACGTATTTTCGGTACTACTACTAATATAAAGAAACTAATAAAAGAACTACATTGTGTACATGATTACGTCGTAAAATAGTACGGTCTTCACTTAATGATCCACTTGGCATTATACTCTGTGGCTACTGCATTCTTACACAGGGCGAGTCCTTTAAACGAGGTCCCGCGGGACATGTGTGTAATGGAGCGTGGGAATGAGTAAATACAGGTGCCCCTTTTATCTTGCGTATAATTGTAAGAGAATTTATATGTCGTGTGACTGACCTCCAAATTTACTTTTCCCTTTCTGAACGTACAATTCGGCGGTTATAATTGCGATGTGTCTATACTAGGGTTTATGTTTCCTTGCAGCTGCTCCCTCGTGGCTCTTCAGTGATAACGTTTGCGATTGCCTTGTTAGACTTATAATACACCCTAAATTTCTGCGTTATGATTAGGTGTCAGATCTTTCCAATTTGTACTGTGTGTACCAGAGGAGTGTTAAACATGTTCACTGACTGGAATCCATCTTGTATAACGCATATCGCCTAAATATTATTTTCCGACGTTTGTCGTTCTTCCATTAGTGAGAACCGATGACACTTCTGTGCCGTCTTTGTTTACAAAACATTGTCGTGATCCAGCGTAGACGTAACGTAGATGTAACTGAAGCTGTTTTTATCTGTCGTACATCACCGACAATCATTACATCGTGCAGTGACGAAGGAACAGTCTGTTATATCTATACGAATATTAAACTTAATTCTAGTGAAAGGAATGCGATTATTTTTAAGTGATTTATCCAACAAGAATTCGGCGTACGAGAGTAACTTTATGTTATGAAAAAATATTTGCTACTAATACGTAAAACGAAATTGTACGGTCTTTAATTAAAAAGCAACAGGACTTTATCAATGATAGGCAGAAATTAGGGTATGTCAGCTACAGGTAATCCTGGATAATGAATTTATGTAAAGCTACCCATCTGTTTCTTAGAAGTTTTGCTACCCCCCGCCAGATATTGCGAGGATAAAATCTTACATCATAATATTAAAACGTACAAATTAAAGGTATCAGAAATCAGAAATAAAAGCTGAGTCATATACTACTCTTATCAAAATTTCTCCTTACAAAGGCTTTCGGATACTGTTTTACAAGCTTACTCTTTCTTGATTTTACCACAGAGGTGTTTAGTTACTTGTGAAGTACGATAAACGTGTCTAGGGCACATCTGCGTCTTTGGGTCGTGACGTGCTGGATGTAAACAAATGGCGGTGTGTTTTAAAACTGGAGGTTGGTATAAAGCACAGGCTATCTCGTGTACCACTTCCTAAGATGGTTGCGCAGCTGTAAGCAGTGCATGCATGCGGCTGTTTCCATCACGTACTCAAGATGGATAGGTAGTGTGAACTAGGTGGTGTAAACAATAAATGAACGGAATCACACGTAGCACCACCACCACCATCCGTCGTTGCTTTCTTAAAGGGAAGGGGAAAAGGACAAATATGTTTACCATTAAGCTGCTTTTATTACCTACAAACAACACAATTACATACACTGTCTGTACTGTAGTATAACTCTATCTGTACATTATGTTTATAAAAATTCAGGAGTTTTATTTAGGCACAAATTACATCTTAACAGATAAGAGACCAGAGGGGATGGACGGGATATTTCCCCATAAAAATATGTGAGGGGTGTCGCTCCACCCCGTTTTGCCATCGGGACCTAAAGAATATAGTTACATTTTCTATTGTTTTTTTTTTTTTAATCTTCGTAGTATGAACAGTACCAGAAGCGGTGGAGAAGTACTGATTCGAAGCGCGAGTAGGCCATTGGCGATACTATCCGTTGAGCTAATAATTGAAAACTACGGTAATTTAAAAAATAGTTAGTCGTGTTTCCTTTTTGGATTGAACTTGGTTCTTATTTTGCATCGAACCTTCTTTTAGCTACGAATTTTCAGCGGCCACCTAAGAGTATAAATCACATAGCCGAGCTGAGTTCAGGTAGCGTTTTGTTTAGTAGATACTCCTCCGCAAACTCATCTAAACAGCTCGCGATTGAGCGTTGTGGCTGCCTTTGGCGCGACACGTCTTCGGTTGTCTTCGGTTGTCTTCGGTTGTCTTCGGTTGTCTTCGGTTGCCAGGCCGGGGTTTCGGAGTTGGACGAACGGAGAGATGAATAAGGAATAATCCAGTCACAGTTGCTTCACACTTTACTGAAGCCCTGCTAAAGTACTACTTCCCATGACATTCCTCGTGCAAACTAAGCTCAACTAAGTCTGGGAAATTACGCCGTAGGGCTACGCACCGAGTTCGTGCGCACTCAGTTTGTAATCATTATTGTGCATGAGAACTATTTCTTACTAGGTGCTGCCAACACACAAGTTTTTTCGCTGTATTCGTTCGTATTTATTTGTAATGAAATACTATAATTTATAAAGAAAACACACGTGAAACTTCAATTGAACGAGAAATCACATACTTTTATGTTAACAGAGGAATAAAACGCCTGTCATACATGGCATATTTAAGAAATAACTAAACGCGTCATACCTGGGGTGATTTTTCAAAGGTTTGATTTAAAAAGTATGAAGAAATCCGAGAATAGACTATAGCCAGTTTCACAACATGCACACATTCCTACCACCGACAAATAAAGAAGACTCGTAACATATTGTTATAGGCTGTTCACGGAAAAGTAAGCTTTTTCGAGGATCTAGTCAGCCATTTTGTATCCTTTAACTACCTTTTTAAATAAATATTGCCATGTAAATGATAAAAACACAGTGTGTATATTTCACCGCACTTGCGAATGAGCACCTAAGGCTAAAATTAAATATGTTAATTGACTATTATTCCAAATGAGAGGGCTTTCGAAAGTGTTCACTTTACCGTGAATAGCCTATATAAACTTCTGCTCTGCTTCAATTGTCCTGGCCGGCCCGCGCGCTCGAGCGAAAGGAGCGCGCCAAGGCCAGGCGAGCGGTAACGCGAGATAAGCCTATCGTGACTTGTGCGCCCCTGATCTTCAGCGGACTGGATTACTGGGGTTATCTATGAAAGAATGTCGTGGTCATTGCCCTAGACCCTCTCAGCGACACTCGAGGTGCGGGGAACATTTTAGATCGGGCCAGGGGCCTCCGAGCCGAGAGTTTTGGAATTTGGAGGATTGTACGGCGTTAAAGGCCATATTACATGGTACCAGATGTCGTAAAAGCTTGTGCAAGGTTTGCCATAGCTGTCGTTATACCCGGCCTGTACGACATCCGTCCTGGCATTTTTCGCCTGGCGCTGCCAGATTTCATCACAGGTTTGGTAATTGGACCTGTCCTATTTTCCGTTGACAGGTTCCGTACCGGCTCTCGTACCTGGCCAATCACATTGCGGTTTCAGAGCGTAGGTTGCTCCCCGTGTTTACTACTTGATACGAGTTGATGAAAAAGACCAAAAAGGAAGACTCCATTTTAATTTGACATCCGTGAGGTCGAAACTCTTTCAAATAGATTAAAAATACGACGACGAAAATAGTATTGGTTATGACAACTTTCAATTACTGCTTAAAAAACGTTCTAAATATTTAAAACATTACCTACTGTATGAAAAAAGTTAATTCAAACTCTTATGCTGTGTGTGTATATATATAAACTATCTAAACTGTAAAAAAAAAAAAAAAGAAGTAACTGGTGGTACAGTGGCGAAGTCGTGGAGTCCGCAACGGTCATGTAACTTTTGGGTGTAAATTCGAAACTCTTTAAATTTTACTTGCGGATAATATCCCGGTACGTGAAGAAAAAACTATATTTTGCGACCGGTCAGTAATTTCCGCCCATATTAAAATTAACACACTCCTACTCTTAGCGAATTCGCCACATTTTCGAGAAAATGAATGAAACTATACTAGTAGGTGATAAATTTATTTAAAAGGCGAACAGTAATAAAGCAATATTAAGATGTGCTAGCTAGTATTTTTTATAGGCCTATGCAAGTTACCAACTGGTAGCAGTTCTACGAATGAGGTTCATATTTACTACAAACCACACATTGCGCACCCACCGAGGGTGCCAAATGCTAGCACGCGAACTGCTGTCGTGTAATATGAAACTTCCACGGCGGCTCATATAGCGGCTGGTATACAGGCACGGTATTCCAGGGCGCGTAGAAGCTTGTGCAAGAACCAAGTACGGCTGCTGGTATCGTGTAATATCCGCTTAAGCGGCAGATGTGCGAGAGACAGCGAAGCGACGAGCTAGCAGAGCGTCGAGTAGCGGTGAGAGAGTCCAGCGGGAGTGAAGTCTGCGGACTGCGAGCATCGATACAGTGAAGGGTGCGACACACGGCTTGGACTACTGTCCTGGATGCTTGAGTGAGACTTTTGGAATGATGGAAATAGACTTATTGAATATGTGTAAATAACGAGTGTGAATTAAGTGACTAAGCAATATAGAGACATTGATACGGACTTTAATTAGAATTGAGATAGACATGAAATACTGCTCACACTGAGAATAACAAGAGTAGGCCTAATAGTGGAGATAGTTTAATACTGTAATATATTGTAAAAAATATATATTGTACTGTCAAATATTGTAAAAATCAACTTTAGTTCTCATATCTTTATTAAGACCAACATCCTTCACGAACTCGGAATACGTCCCTCTGTCGCATGGCATCAATATTTTCTCTTGCTTCACACCAATTACTCGCTTCTGCTGGTATGTTTATTGTTATAGGCTATTCATGGCAAATGAGCTCTTTGGAAAGCCCTGCTTAAAATCTACTTGTATGCATCGTGTGTATTATTCCGCCACATGTAAAATTAACACTGCCATGGACCTCATCACTTTATTCACGTGTCGGTCAAGTTAAACTGTGAAATTAATATAAAAATAAATATTTTATAGATGTTCTCATTTTTACACTTCGACGCATAAAAATCAGAAAGCCAAAGAGATAATTCAAGTATCACAAAATGTTACCTAAAACATTTAATTCGACTTTAAAATATGGGAATACTTCCAGCCATCGTTACCAACTTTACTGACTGCATGTCACTCAGTGCGCCCTCTAAATGATGCGCAGATATGAGCGGCGACTTTTTTTATAAAGTTGATTTCAAAAGTGCACACTTTATCGTGACCAGTCTTAACGCGTGTTTCGCTGTTCCTGTTAACTATTATTACTTAAAAAGATGTAGATATTAAAATGTTCAGTTTTCGTTTGAGCCGCTTGTACATAATATATGCAATATTATTTCGTACGAACTGCTACGCGATATTGAAGCTGCTGCGTCGATAAAGAATTATTGTCGGATGGAGGGAGGGGAAAGGGCGTGAGTTTCACGTATTTCTCGGGCTTAGACTTGAGATTGGCGAGATAAGTTACCGTAGTGAAAGAGTTTAGTAATTATTTAACTTGCCTCACTCAAACGCATAACGAATATTTTGTGTGTTTTCAAAATTATGTTTTACCGCTGGAACCTCGTTGGCACACGCGCAGAACGTGCGAGAGAAGTGGCAATGTGAACTGGCATTGATGCTTGCGCTGCTATTCTTTGATCGCGAAATGCGTCCGTGAATCCCTCTGGCAGTATCTCGAGAGATTGATCACCTGATGCTATCATTTTTTGAGCAGTTAACCTGCCACCGAAAATGCTTCATGGCAGCGATAAATGGGGTGATGAGTTGGCATCGTACAGACCGCCCTCAATAACTCTTCTCGCAGAGCAGCGCGGCCCACGAAGCCTCAACACACCGCACAGAGTAGACAACTGCACAGAGGCGAAACGGCGTGGCGGTTCCTTTGATGTAGACCTATCCATTACCTGATTTGCTGCGCGAAGATCTGGGAACGGGCCTTGTGTGTGATTGGCTACTGCGTGCTACGGAAGGTTCCCAATAGGGAGCGTGCGAATGAGCTATTTTCAGTTGGTGGCGTCCCTAGCGGAGACGGTGGTAGAAACGAAGTGGGAAAGAACGACAAGCAGGCACATGACAGAAAACGGTATAGCAAATTTGCTGAGAAAAACATGTAGGTACTTATAAATTCCAAAGTGTTTCAGAAAATACTCTGGCCGTCTAACTCCACAAAGTCCACTTTAAAAGAAAGTTCGAAACTGAAATGGAGTAAGCACACATTCGACGTTGAAAAAATGTTACGTGCTTGAAATACATAGCAAATGCTTGAGAGAAACAAGCGTTCACTAGCCGATTTATAACATTAAAAGTTAGGCAATTTAAGTATTTGAGCTACGTCAAGTAAACGTGGTTTTAAAACTTATTAAAACTTGGTTTGTTTCTTTTAAATTCTTTGCACAAGCAAATCAGGGAGTGAAACTGTAAATCCTAAGTGTATTTCTTTCATTATTTGATTGCAAATTGACCCAAATAGCAACATCGTGATCTGCGACTGTGCGTGAAAAGCTGGCCAGTCAAAGTGTCACAAGTATATTGCGGTACTGCATCTAGTTATTAATTGCGAGACACACACTTCCGACAGTTACTATATCAAGAAGGTCACAAAGTGCGTAGCCTACGTACAATTTTTCGAAAGTATCCAGTATTAAACTAAGAAGATCTTTGCTATTATTTTCATCGCAAATTTTCTACATTTTTCTTTTCGTAAATGAACATGCCTGAACTGAGTTGCAAGAATTTGGCGTGTAAAAACTGACTGAAGTTGTACTTAACTAAAAATAACGTTCACGTAATATTTGACGGTTATGCATTAACTGTTCCTTTGTACTTTTCTTCCATGCCTTCCAACCAAGACATCTTTTCTCACAGTGGGTATTTGTATATAACCTGTACGGAACAGTTACTTGACGTTGTCTGCAGCGCTTGAAAATAGGACTTGTCCTGTATTGTTTTCTGTAGTATTTGCTTAACTGCAACTCCATATCTTTACTGTATATTACGGTTACTCTCCGTTCTGGCTTTCAGTGCCGAGCACTCAGTTCTTCGCCGAACGACGTCATAAACCTGTAGTCGTCTGCAAGAATGTTTTTTGCCTCGCCGGAGTGACAGCGAAATCGAAGTTTTCAAAGCGTAGGCGCGTGCTCAGAGAAAACATTATTGTCCTTCGGTACACTCTTGCTGCCTCGTCTCTCCAGCGGGAGATGACGTTAACGGCCTGGGAAAACCTGCAGGCGAAAAGCCCGTATTCTGCTCGCAGCCATTATACATATACAGTCCTTGTTAATTTATCGCGAGCTACGCTACAGTAAATGTCCGCACACCGGAGCGCGCTTGTGACTGGTTTCGCGAGGTTTATGCGGCACTGTTCGGAGCCGGGTGTCCCAAGTGTACTCGTCAACCCGTCTACGTATTTCTCGCCACTTTAAACTGCTTACAGACGTGGCCCTCTGTCGTGTGTTGCGATACACTGCCGAGTTCATGGGAAGGAAAAACGACGTCACACTCCACGCTGGGCCATTATACAAACAAACAGCCACAAATCTGCACACAGTAATTCCCTTGCAAAATAGACTGAACTTTACAGCGTTGTTATTCATGGGTTTTAGAAAAATTTTCCATCCACTTCTGCCCTTATCATGGACACCGTGGGAAGAACCCACAGGTTCTGGGCAGAATAAAATCATCTGCCAGTTGATCTCAATCACCCGCACTAAACATGACTACCGAACCATCTTCACTCGCTGGCTGTAGTTTATTCAGAAGCAGGATGAGTTCTTGCATGAGCGTAGGGATTCGTCGTGTCGCCTTTGTTTGTGCTGTGCGTCTTGAGCGCCGGTCGGGGTGAAATAAGGTGAATATGGAGCAGCGGCGGAATGAAAGGGCGGGGAAAACGCGGGAGTACCCAGAGATAACCATCCTGCCAGCGGCAACGTCCGCCGCGTCTACCACATACGAGAGTTTGGGTGACCCTGCCGGGAACTGAGCCTGGTTCACCTTGGCGGGAGGCTGGTTTAATTGGCCACAACACCACCGCGGCCCCCATCTCACCTTTGTCTCTACATGAAATAGTACTACAAAAAATAGCCACACGCCCTCTTTACTTTGGTGGGGCCTCTTCCCGACCCGTAGGCGCAAGGAAACGAATACGTAAAAAGGGTTGCCACAAAGCTGGATTTATCATCCTAACAGAAGAAACGTCAAAAGTCAAAATTAGGATAAGGTCGGTGAGAGGCTATGTATTTACAAGGGACATTATTTGAAACACGTGGTGGCTGGAGGGACGGCCATGATGCAGGCAGTTCGTGTGCAATTGTGACAAGACACTATCGGAAGGCGTTGGTAGGGTCAAATTTATAACAGAACCGAGAAAACTTCTAATGGGTGAAATAAAGTTGTAAAGTGTTTAAACCATACGAGTTTCTAGTAAATATCTTACTTCAAAAAGTCAAAACCGGAGTGCAGGTTTAGTGATAGTTAAAGGAAACATCAATGAGCGAAGGAGAAGGAATGCATTTATGAACAATGTATACACAGTGGTTTGCTGCGGCATAAAAAAATCTTTACAGAAGACGCAACAAATGTTCGAAAAATTGTTCCATTGCTTCGCCGATTCAGCACCCTAAGGAAGGAATGAGTACTTTGCTTTTTTTTTTTATGGAGAGCTGACATCTTTTGTGTGTATCTCGCTGGTCATTTGGCTGTGTGTGGATGACGTTAGTAGCTTGGTGTTGTATGTGCAGCTGTGACGTCTGATAAACCCTCGCTATAAAATGAATGTCAAGGCATTTCACAAACACATATTTAATCATCAAAAGAAACGGTCATTAAACGGAGAGAACGCTGGCGAATGCAGCGATCCGTATCATCATAAAACACGTTCGTCTGCTGGCATCGCCTTTCACGGACTACGGTCAGCAATATTGGAGAGACAAGATTATGTGAACAGGTTTTTACTCTACAGATTATGTGCAAGAGGAAAATCCGAGCAATAAAATGAGGCCGTAGCCGTTGTACAAAATGCCGATTTTTCCTGGTATCATGCCGGCATTTTAAATATGAATTTTTTTTTTTTAACCGAAAGATTCGTGCCTTGAAAGCAAATCATGAAATATACTTAATTTTATGCTTTAATAGCACGGTACAACGACTCTACCAACTAAGAGAACTGAATGTCATTGTGATGAACCGAAACGCTGTTAAAAATGTACAATAAACTTATTTCAATGCGGATAAAATGAAAACTTAATGGAGCTTGGGAATGCTATGATAAAATAACGGCAGAATTTTTGTAAACTCTATCTGAAACGTTACTTACTGAATCCACACGAAACTTGGGTACAGTGTTAGAAATTTCTGTAGATTTACGGAAAACTTTAAAGAGATGCAGAGTTAATTTACGGAAATGCACTCCTTAATGACGAATAACGGAAATGAGCTTCGTAAATATAAAATACGGAAGCTCTCCGTATTCTTATGGCTTCGATTTTGAGACACGAACAATGCCGATGATACCTGAAGCGTATAAAATCCTATCTTCACAATACTACTTCGTGTAAAATAGTAGCAGGTGAGTGGCGAACCACTCATGGAGTGCCAATTCGTCGAATGTAGTTCAAATTCCTCTACAGGACAAAACCTTATGTACTTATACTTCGTTTTATAAACCGCGAATAAATCTAAACAGCAAGGGCTCCAACACAATTTGAAACTAAGAAAGGCTCGTAGGTCACTTTCGTGTAAAATCCATATTTACGAAATATTTCGTGTTAAAGTATGTTAGGTGAGTTTTTGCAGTTATTGAGTGTTAATTTTTTGGTTCGTGTTAAAATTCCACTACTGGACAAAATATTTAAACTTTTATTTAATTTCTGTTACACACTGTGAAATGCATTACGAAAATAAAACTTCGTTTCGTGCCTCTACCGGAAATAAAATAAACTCGCAAATACACTGGCATGACTATAAACTGTTCACGGTAAAGTGAGCACTTTTGAGGCCCAAGTTACTTTTTCCTTTCAGTAGTATTTTATCCTTTAAACCCAGTTTTAAAATAAATATTCTCATGTAAATAATAAACAGTGTGTATATTCCACCGCACTCGGATGTTAATGTCTATGGCTTCAATAAAATAGATTTATTGACTATTATTCGAAATGGGGGGGTCTTTCAGAAGTGCTCACTTTACCGTGAATAACTTGTAGAAACTAAGAGGTGCACACATGAATCCCATAAATACAACAATACTACTTGTAAAAGCGTGGTGGGTGAGTGGATAATGTGTTGATAAACTTGCAAGTTTATGAAACACGTTCCTTGAACTCTCGGAGAATTATGTGACATTTAAGGAGAGAACGTTATTGAAAAAAACGAAGAGTCCGTAATTTTACGCAGATGTCTCGATAATTTTTAACCCATACTTTCCGTAGTTTTACGAACATTTTTTCCAACAGTGTAGGCGACTGCAGTTTCCTCCGTGTATCGGTGGCAGATCCAAAAAAATATTTTTTGGGAGGGGCGAATACAAAAAAAAAATACCGATTATTAGGTGACGAGAATGCTGTGCTGTATGTGAAAGGTATTTGCACAAGCAGGTACTTACGTGGAAATATTAACTCTATACTTTTTCACCCCACAAATTTTACCGTGGTATAAAACAGGCTTTACAAGTTGACGAGTTGAGGAATAGCTCTGTTTTTAATTTATATTTCACAAAACGTAGCTGTGAGGAAAAATCTAACTACTGCTCTAATACTAGGTACTGCCCTTTTTAAAATTAATTTACATAGCTGGCCGCAGTGGCCGGAATCTCTGCAAGCTGCATACACACACACACACGTGTGAGAGCCTACAATTATCAAACTTTTACATCAAATTGTGCCTTATTTCGTATACTGTTTATTCTATGGGCTGTAAAAATTTTTTTCCCTTGTTTTTACGGAAAAGTGCCGGTAAAAATGTGTCCAGAACTGTCCGTAAATTTCCACTAAAATTACGGATACGTTGGTTTTCAAGAACGGACTTTAAATAAATTGTACAGAACTTTCCTTGAATTCACGGAACCTCTCCGTACATTTGCTACTTAATTTTCTGTATTTACAGTTTTAAAAATAAATTACGAAATAAAAAACGCCTTAATTTTCGTTATGCGGGTGTTCTCCTGTGCAAAAAAGAAAGACACCTTAAAAAGTTAAATTATTTTACACCCGAGTGATATTTGAACCGTCGTTTAAAAATCTGAGCGTCTACGACTCTAACCACTTACTTTCGAGCTACGGGTGACGTTTCGTCATACAACGTTCATATTTCTACTGTAGTCTCTCGTAAGGGGGGGGGGGGGGGGGGGTTCAATTTATATTCATGTTTGTGTATTTTAAGTGTTGCTATAATACACTCACGGTTACTTCAGCTTTTTATGAAACCCTGCTAAAGTTCTACTTCCAGGATATTCCTCCGCCTCGTACAAACTAAGCTGAACTAATCCTGGAGAATTCCACCAGAAGGACACCGCACCACATTCGTGCGCACTCAGTTGTAACGATATTTTGGATAAAACTGTTTCTCACTAGGCATTATAAGCATTACCAACATACCTATTTTCTCCCTGTTTTTTATTCAAATTGTTTATAAATGAAGCATTATAATTTATAGCTCATATATAAATAACATTTCAATTTAACAGAAAAAAATCAACTTTTATTAACACAAGCATAAAACGTTTGTGATAGATGGCGTATTTAGAAAATAGCTAAACACATCATACATAGGGAGTTTTTTCAAAGGTTTGATTCAAAAAGGTCTAAGAAACCGTGAGTGGACTATAACAGCTAAACGCCTTCTACGATTTAATGTTTGAAAGAATAGGTCTTAGTGGCGTAGATAACCTTAACTGCAGCAGAAACGATAATTTCAATGGTTACAGCGGCGGAGAAAGCTTCGTGTAGACTCGACATTGTTCGTCTCTGAAACCCGAAGATGCATGATATACGGAGACTCCGTATTTTGTATTTACGGAGTTAAGCTCCGTTTTTCGTCATTACGGATTGCGTTTCCACATACTTCATTTACTGTACATTTCCGTGAAAATATCCTTAACTATACTGGTATTTCTAACTGTGTATTGCAACAGCACTTATACCCGGTTGCACCATCGTGGTTCTAAACTAGATCCGAGATCGGATCTAAGATCGACACAGAAATCTGTGGCACCATTCGAGTTCAGAGCTGGGCTGGGGATCGAGATGAAGTTCATTTCGAATCGCTGAAATCGGCGGTTCGAAATCTCGATCCGTGATCAGCAGCCATAGTTTTAAAATACGCCAACAGATAGAACTACGTTCGATTATTTTCTTAGGAAATTAAAACAACATTATAAGCACTTGAATATCATGCAGTAAAATTAGTACAAAAATAATTCACTTGAAACAGATAAAACATCGCACATCTAGTTCTATCTATAGTGAAAAATACGGCTACTTTCATGACGTCATATATTGCGAACCAATAGCAAAATTTGTCTCATACTTAATCTCGATCTCTAACTTTGGAACCAAGATCAACGAATCGGAGATCCAGAATCATAAAATTTCGGCGGTGCAACACTTTTACATTAGAACCAAGATCTAACTGGATTCTGGTTCGGAACTAGGATCATTCGATCTCGGATCGGAGAAGATGCTGGTGCAACCGGGCATAAGGCGTCTCAATTATCCCTACGGTGTAAAATAATAGATACATTAGGAAAGTGGTGGCATCGTCAACTTATTACGCGGGGGGGGGGGGGGGGGGGGGGTAATCGCTAACATCTGTTTTCGGCGATATTACAATGATATAAAACTCTTTAAAGAAGCAGTGTTGCTTAAATGACAAGATTTTAGCGGGGTATTGTTTAGTGCCCCAAATTCTTATATCGTAGTGCAGTTCTGAGTGGTGCTCTTCAAAACGTGACACTACTCGCCTAGAAATTGTTTACCTTCGTGCTGGTGGAACTACAGCTGTCCAACCAGTGCTGACACGTTTACAGAACATTCGTTGGCTAAACATCAAAACGTGATTATTTGTCCTCGATTGTGCGTGCCGAATGTTTTAGTAATTTGATATAGATAAACATTTGGTGTACTGCTTCTATGGATTTAGTCATACATTATATGTTTCGAAACACACACGTAAAACAAAATTGCATAGCCTATCTTATTGGGGAATTGATTGCTCTTGTCACCCATATCTTAAATCTATCAATCCCTCGTATGCAGTTTCACATCACTGTAAAAAATAAGTGTAAATTTACACCAACAAATTTTTGGTAATTTTACTTTTCTTATGTGTAATTCGCAAAAACTACTACAGTACGTGTAATTCTACACAAATATTCTTAATAATCCAGAGTACTACATGTCTTTCATGAAAATATATTAATATATGGCTTAACAAACACAACGTTGGTGTTAAGTTACACATTTTGATGTATTTGTAAAAATACGCCCACTCGCTGTATTAAAACCTTAATGTGTGTATTTTTACTGGTATATAGTCTTTGTATGAACACATAATGCCAGTATAGTTGCACATCTTCAAATGTGTAATTTTGCAATGACAGTGTCTGTGTAAACTTGCATTACAGTCTGGAGTATCTGTGAGCGTATATTTACACATACAAATTATCGGTAATTTTCATTTGTATGTGTAACTTTGCTAAAACGTGTAGATTATTTGTAATTTTACACTAATGTTCCTGTGAATTAAAATATAACTTAAAATGTTTGTTTAAAAAATGCGATCTAGCGGTAGGGAGTAAAACTACTTCGAACTCCCTTTGTGTGTTCAAAAAGAAATCTGAACTCCAACTGAGGGAATATGCCGGCTTTTCCTATACAACACGTGTCTATATCTGAAGTCAATTGTTACCCACATTTTGGAGATAACTTATTATAGCTGTAAGAAACTACTAAGTTATAAAACGGAGTAAAATAACATGGAAATTATAAAAACACACATTCAAAGTATGTGAATTAACATAATGCAGTTGTAAAAGAACATATGCTGACGGTAAAATTGCTTAGTAAAACAGCGTAAAATGTACAGACATTGTGTGATTACAATTGCAGTGAATCTGCTATTATACATTTTTGTAAGTAAAAAAAACAAGACACATACAAAGTGGTGACGTTATAATTGTGATGTCTGTGTAAATTTACATGTCATGGGGAGAGAAAATACACCAATGTTGCATTCTATTTTCTGCTACATAATAAGAGTAATTTTAAACCATTCTGTGTAAAGTTGGTTCTACAAGGTATATAATATTTGACTAATTTGTAGGCTAAATTTACATGGACGTGGAGTAAAAAAACATTAACATATGCAGGTGTAAAATTACACTGATGTCAGGGGAGACACTGCTGCCACATACATTTAGTGTATAATTACAGGATTTTTTTTACATTTACAGTGTAGATACGAATTACGTGGCAGTATTTCTTGGAATTTGATTGAGTGCAGAGGAACGCCTGTTTAAATCATAGTGTTTTTAAAGATATTTGGAAAATATATTAAATTGATAAATTTAGCCCTTTAAAAAATATTAAATCAGTGAGATGAATAGAAAAACTATTTTTCACATAAGATCTTATCGGATGTTGACCAGGGGCAGAAGGAAAATTGAAAATCGGGAGTTGGGGCAAGTCAATTATTTTATTATAAAACATGGGTTTCCTTAAACTATTTATAGAAGAGCTATTTATTTAACACTCGCTGCATAAATGTCAACGCGGCATTGGCTGATACTATCAATTCATGTTGCCAAATTTTACTCTGGCCTGTCAGCGATTGGCATACTCGCCAACTCTTGATATTTTGGCTGAAATTATCCTATTAATTATTTTATTTCTAACGAGTAAATTTTTTTTCAAATTTATTAGCGCCTTATTTTGTAATAGTCACAGTCGAGGTTATTGTATAATCTACTCTCGCGGTTTCTCCACGCTTGTTGAAACATACCTTTGAAACATCAGCGCGTGGATGTGTTTGGTTGTTTACTAAATATGACATGTATCACAAGCGTTTTATACTCCTGTTAACATAAACATATCTTATTTGTTGTTAAATTAAAATTTAAGTCGTATTTTATTTATAAATTATAATATTTCAGTTATAATCAGTGCGAACGAAAACAGTAAAAAATAGGCGTGTTGGTAGTACATAGTAAGAAATAGTTCCTGTGTGCAAAAGATTGTTAAAGGCTGTTCACGAAAAAGTGAGCACTTCATATATAAGTGAACATTAGAAAAAAGTCTCTGCCCCTGCAAGCATATATTTTTTAACAGGTGCACTGAGTGACGTGTGCCCGGTAATGTTAAATAAAACGAATCTTAACGTCGAATAAAAAGTGTTAGGTAACCGTTTTTGATAACTTAAAATTATTTCCTTTGCTTTCCGGCTTTTTTTTTTTATTCATCGAAGTGTAAAACTGAGCAGATTCGTAAAGTATTTACTTTCTTAAAAATATAACAGTTTCATTTTACCTGAGCATGAATAAAGTGATGAGGCCCATGACAATGCCAATTTTACATAAGGCGGAGGAATACACAACGTGTATACAAGTAGATCTTAAGTAGGGCTTTCGAAAGTGCTCATTTTACCATGAACAGCCTATAGTGCTCACTAAGTGAGCACAAATGCGGTGAGTTGTCCCTTAGGTGTAATATTCTAGACTAGGTTAAGCTTAGTTTGCATAAGGCGGAGGGATGTCCTGGTGTAATATTCTAGACTAGGTTAAGCTTAGTTTGCATAAGGCGGAGGGATGTCCTGGTGTAATATTCTAGACTGGGTTAAGCTTAGTTTGCATACGGCGGAGGGATGTCCTGGTGTAATATTCTAGACTGGGTTAAGCTTAGTTTGCATAAGGCGGAGGGATGTCCTGGTGTAATATTCTAGACTAGGTTAAGCTTAGTTTGCATAAGGCGGAGGGGTGTCCTGGTGTAATATCCTAGACTAGGTTAAGCTTAGTTTGCATAAGGCGGAGGGGTGTCCTGGTGTAATATTCTAGACTAGGTTAAGCTTAGTTTGCATAAGGCGGAGGGATGTCCTGGTGTAATATTCTAGACTGGGTTAAGCTTAGTTTGCATAAGGCGGAGGGATGTCCTGGTGTAATATTCTAGACTGGGTTAAGCTTAGTTTGCATAAGGCGGAGGGATGTCCTGGTGTAATATTCTAGACTAGGTTAAGCTTAGTTTGCATAAGGCGGAGGGGTGTCCTGGTGTAATATTCTAGACTGGGTTTAGCTTAGTTTGCATAAGGCGGAGGGATGTCCTGGTGTAATATTCTAGACTGGGTTAAGCTTAGTTTGCATAAGGCGGAGGGGTGTCCTGGTGTAATATTCTAGACTAGGTTAAGCTTAGTTTGCATAAGGCGGAGGGATGTCCTGGTATTAGAACTTTAGCAAGGCTTAGGAAAAGTTGTAAGCAAGCGTGAATGGAATATAATAGAAAATATGCCAACGTTGTGCCTCGCGACCCACCCGCGCCTGCTAGCGCGCCGGCTCACGTGCAGGATTGCACGCCTGCTCGCACGCCGCGCGAGAAACGCGCATGCGTACCTCAACCCATTTTAACACTCTTCCCGTGCGGCCAACATGCTGAATATGCCAATCGCTTTCTTCCAGATGTGCATTGGCTACTCGTGGAAAATAATTCCCGGAAGAAGTAGGTATTTTGTAACTCCACTTTTTTTTTTTTCATTTGAATATTTGAGCTAATGATGTCCAAATAAATACACAGAGGAGTACGAATTCTCTACGATGTATTTTTTTGGTTGGAATTATTATTTGGATAATACTTCTAATTGCCTTCATTAATGTGGGCAGTGGATAATCTATGAAACAAGTATATTAATTCTTATTAAAATATTAGTTTTATATATTTATTTTTCCTGGTTATTAATTTCATGAAAACGAAGTTTTTTGTAACACAAACTTTATTGTTACCTTTTATTATAAATCGTGCTGCTGTACCATTGAATTATATATATATATATATATATATATATATATATATATATATATATATATATATATATATATATATATATATATATATATGAATTGATTAAGTGTTCCTGTGAAACTGAAAATATCTTTTCATTATTTATGGTAAGTTGAGTTGTGCATGGTCTGCCTTCTAGTGGCCTAGTTACCTTCGTGTATGAAAAAAGCATCAGTCAGCAGGATAGTATAGAAACAGTGAGCCAGTGAAAATAATGTCTATTTTGAAAATGATTCCGATCGGTGACCTACGTCCTTTAAAAAAAAAAACAAGTGCACCTGTCGCAGCCTAGAGGAAGTTGTATGAACTACATCAAGCCTTACATAACTATTATCGTTTGGTTCGACTCTGCCAGTGGAGGAAGTGGTGTAGATAGTTTTCATGTTAAATAGCGCGGAGCGGAAGGAATAAGTCAGAAACAAAAAACGTACAAACATCGACTATTCAAGAGATGTAGAGTGAAAAGGAAACCACATATTAATCATGTGAGACTGGTTTTAGGAAGTACTTTTTGCACATGACTGCATGCAGGTGTTAGGTCTTTTCTTTCTTCCATATTTATGTGTGATGTATATGATTTAACAAATATTTAGTAATAATCGCTCAAGACTAAATTAACATATTTGCTTTTCTAACGAAACCTGTTTTCGTGCATTTGTCAGTCTATTATTAGGCTACATTTACTTCATAATATCCTTATCGATAGCCAAAAACTTATCTCAAAATTTTGGTGTAACTAGAGCTCTTTCCTTTGTTTCTGGTGTAGGATGAAGTATTTCGATAAATTTCTGACAACTTGCTGAAGATGTGCATGTTAGCAAGTCTCACTGCTATGGAAAATAAGGTCGAACTGATAATGTTTCTTCAAGGGCTGTGATCATGAATAGTGTTTAAACTGGGTGACAATGAAAAGAAGATCCAAAGTCCAGGGTCTACGATGTAACATAATCTAGGCCTAATTATCTTGAAGACAATCGAAATGTGTAAGCAAGGTTTTTCTAAGCTTTGTTAGGGATATGACTTAAGGTCATATCCGCACAAAAAGGGTTCAGGGGCAATATTGAAATGATGGTTAATGGTAGAGTTTTTATGGTAACTGAAAAGGGGGGGGGGGGGGGTTATTGTGACTTGAGAAACAAGTATAACAACAAGCATGTACAGCTTGCATGACACTGAATCATTAAACACGTGAGGGAGCTATAATAACTGATATTAATTTAAGTTACAACTATGTTGGCACGTCTGGTAAACTAGTTACCTACTACGGGCAGTCCCCACTTTATTCTTGATGCCGGAGGCTGTATCTAGCAGATCGGTTAACGGCGGGGACACACACACACACACGCACACACACACACACACACACACACACACACACACACACACACACACACGCACGCACGCGCGCGCTGTGATCTTCCCTGGCTGCTGGTCGGATGTGGAAAGACGACGGGCCCTGCCTTACAGTGGCCTATCGGCTCGTTGTTTAACGTTTTGACATAGCTGTCCTTTTCCCCGGTTGGTGGAGTGGGTTATCCTTGTCGCCATGCATTGACGTAGTCCCCGGTGTCCTGGTTTTACTTCGAAGGTGTGAGGCCGGTTTCAGAGTTGGATATACTGTTAAGGGCCATTCATGACGTCCATTGTAGGACGTGTCTGCTTAGAAGGAGGTGCTTTTCAGTCAGGCCGTTTACGAGCACATCAATCATTTGCCATTAGTGAAACACGCTACGATACTAGAAATAGTAATTACCTAAGTGCTCGTTTGAGTGTCAATGTAATGTGTTCTCTAGTTAATCGAAAACACCCGTATTCTATAGTAAGTGAGTGGTTTTGTTTTAAAGTGTTAAAAATAATATTTGGACTGCTAATTTGGCAGATTAATGATCGATATGTGTGCAGTAAGTGAAGAGCTAGGCCAAAAATTAAGAAGTAACTCCCTAAACTATAAAAATAAAACGCGTGGAGCTGCGGAACTCATACTCCCATAAACGTTGGGCAGACAAAGTTATAGGAGATGAACAGACAATGTTACAGAAGATGAACAAGGTTCGTCAGCTTCGCAAGCCAGCGATAAAATGTTGCCTGTATTTGCTTTTGCTGTATGCAAAATGTACCGTTACCACATATCACATTTCTGGCCGTCTTTTATCTTCAGCGGCTCTGGATTTACGTCCCCTGTAAGTATAAATGTCGTGAACAGTGGAAACTCAGAATAGGTACTACTTATATCACGAAGGAATTGCCCAGAGAGGACCAAATGAAGTTTGTATCTTCCGTGATCAACAGATCACACCCAGTGTACCACAGCCCGCAAATGAACGTAATTTGTTTTCAGTCCCATGCGGGTGGCAAAATAGAAACCATCCTTTGAATCGATCTCTATTGACCCTAGAAAAAAAAAACAGTTCGATTTCAAAGAATTATTCAATAATATCCAATCTTGGCCCACTCATTTCTTTCTCGCGATTACGATTTTGCCGTAATTAAGAAGTGCAGAAGGATAACTGATCTCATATGTTCATCAGTTAAGTATGCGAAAAATGGCGCAGAGTTCAGAAGAAGTTGCAAGTTTACGTGTACACTTCACGAAGAGAAATTTTCACTTGGCTACAAGAATTGGCGGAAAAAAATATTTCGACTTTGGCAGCTGGGTCTCAAAGGAAAAACGTTTGACGAGTTAAAAAAAACTGAAATTCAACACATCCAAATGTTTAAATTCAACAAAATACTTTCTTATGCGACAAAAGCTTCTCAGTTCGTTGATTATTGATTGGTGGGCAGTCTTTTTAAGTTGGATATGGCCTCAGTCAATTCTTTACCAACGAAGAAAAAGTATAATAATTAAATGCCCAATAAAAAAACTGAAGACATGTACAATCTCAAATTCTACATTCCTGATAGCTTCATTAAATATTATGAAGAGATTGGTAGTTGATCCACAGTTCCAGAAGAGAGTAAGGGTGATTAAGTGACGAATGATTTTGGGGAAAGGATTTCAAAGAGTGATATTGCGTAAATTGAACTCTACAAGGAAAATAAGACTTTTTAATTCAGTTACAACATCATGTGTAATATGTGAGCAGATAATTGCAGCATTTTTGCAACTGTATATGAAATTTAATACAAAGTATTGCAACTTTTTTGAATTTTTCCATTTATTTATTTTGAAAAGGATATGAGTCAGCTTACTCGGTAATCATTGTACTAACTAATTTTAGGCGATAAGAATTTGAAAACATACAATAGGTATTTTGAGGTATTGTATGTATTGCTGTAACAAATTCATAGCCTAATTTTTGTAACCGGATGAGGAACATATTGTTTTGTATTTTTCCGAAAGTTATGTTGTGTTGAGCAATGAATTTTTCAAAACACTGAATCAGTTGTGAAGAACAATGCCATATTTCCCCACAGTCCCTTTTTCCTCACTGCCCTTCTTCCACACACATCACACCAGACATATTGTTCTGTTGTAAGACAGCGGTACACACCTTAGATTGCCACTCTGGTAGAATGAGTTAGATTTGCTTCAGATATGTGTTTATTTTTTCATTTTATGCAACGTCGTGGTCATACTCATTCCTTTGCGTGGAAACGAAAGAGGTAAAATTCATCGACGCCAACAAAGGCTTAATATTTGTGTTGAACATTGCCATAAGTATAAATGAAACCATTTCACCCATCAGATGTTTCTAACATACACTACCGGACAGAGAACGTGCCACAACATGAAGGCGTGACTGCAGCATCGCGAAACTTGCAGAGATAATGTATACTTGTTATGCATTTGATTGTCATTTCGGATCAATCACACGAACTGTGTGCGTGATGCAGGCAGACAACCAGCACGTGAGGCCGTCACTCAAGACTTGAGGTGAGTGTTCTGGCTGTCACTGTGAATAATGAATAAGGGGTTGTAATTATAGACTGAAGATGAGGTAGACCGATCTCGCTGGCTGCGCACAACCAATCTCCGTGCCCCAACAGTGAACTGCTTTCCTGCCAACACGTCTAGCGAAAACGGAGTGGTTTGGATTTTAGGTTAGAAAACTGATTTGTAAACAAGTGATTAGAGATATTCTTATACTTTCT